>OV702294.1:178889479-179514479 GCA_916181665.1 Avena sativa | reverse complement strand
TATTTGTAACTCGAAACAGGTGCTGCAGAATAAACGGAAGCTAGCGAAGAACGAGGTGACGATGCGCGTTGAAAATGGATCAAAGGTTGATGTGATCGCGGTCGGCACGCTACCTCTTCATCTACCATCGGGATTAGTTTTATACTTAAATAATTGTTATTTGGTGCCTGCGTTAAGCATGAACATTATATCAGGATCTTGTTTATTGCGAGACGGTTACTTGTTTAAGTCCGAGAATAATGGTTGTTTGATTTATATGAGTAATATGTTTTATGCACATGCACCTTTGATAGATGGTCTATTCTTATTGAATCTCGATAGTGGAAATACACATATTAATAACATTGAAGCTAAACGTTTGAAATTGAGCGATAACTCGACTTATATGTGGCACTGTCGTCTTGGTCATATTGGAGTGAAGCGTATGAAGAAACTCCATTCCGATGGACTTCTTGAATCACTTGATTTCGAATCACTTGAAAGATGCGAAGCATGTCTGATAGGTAAAATGACTAAGACTCCATTTCCTGGTATGATGGAGCGAGCTACGGACTTATTGGAAATTATACATACCAATGTGTGTGGTCCAATGAGTGTAGCATCGCGCGGTGGTTATTGTTATGGTCTTACCTTCACAGATGACTTGAGTAGATATGTGTATATCTATTTCATGAAACATAAGTTCGAAACTTTCGAGAAGTTTAAGGAATTTCAAAGTGAGGTAGAGAATCAACGTAACAAGAAGATTAAATTTCTACGTTCTGATCGTGGAGGTGAATATCTAAGTTACGAGTTTGGCGAGCATTTGAAGAAATGCGGAATACTTTCACAATTGACACCGTCGGGAACACCACAGCGTAATGGTGTGTCGGAACGTCGTAATCGAACTCTCTTAGATATGGTTCGTTCTATGATGTCACTTACAGATTTACCGCTATCATTTTGGGGTTATGCATTAGAAACAGCCGCATTCACTTTAAATAGGGCACCATCTAAATCTGTTGAAACGACACCGTATGAATTATGGTTTGGGAAGAAACCTAAATTGTCGTTCCTTAAAGTTTGGGGTTGCGAAGCCTATGTAAATAAGTTACAGCCAGACAAGCTTGAACCCAAAGCGGAAAAGTGCGTCTTCATAGGATACCCGAAGGAAACTATTGGGTATACCTTCTATCATAGATCCGAAGGAAAAATTTTTGTTGCCAAGAATGGATCCTTTCTAGAGAAGGAATTTCTCTCGAAAGAAGTGACTGGAAGGAAAGTAGAACTCGACGAGGTTGTCGAACCTTCTCTTGAACTTGCGAGTAGCGCAGCACCGGAAGAAGTTCCTGTGGTGCCTGCACCAATAAGAGAGGAAGCTAATGATGATGATCATGAAACTTCGGTTGAAGTTGCTACAGAGCCATGCAGGTCGACGAGAACTCGTACCACTCCTGATTGGTATGATCCCGTTATGAGTGTCATGTTGGTGGACAACACTGATGACCCTACGACATATGAGGAAGCGATGATGAGCCCAAATTCCAATAAATGTCAAGACGCCATGAAATCCGAGATTGGATCCATGTACGAAAACCAAGTATGGACTTTGGTGGACTTACCGGATGGCCGAAAAGCTGTCGAGAACAAATGGATTTTCAAGAAGAAAACAGATGCTGATGGTAATGTTACTGTCTATAAAGCTCGACTTGTCGCAAAAGGGTTTCGACAAATTCAAGGAGTTGACTACGATGAGACTTTGTCACCAGTAGCGAAGCTAAAGTCTGTAAGGATTTTGTTAGCAATCGCTGCATATTATGATTATGAGATATGGCAGATGGATGTCAAAACAGCGTTCCTCAATGGAGACATTGATGAAGAGTTGTATATTATGCAACCCAAAGGTTTTGTCGATCCTAAAGATGCTAACAAGGTATGCAAACTTCAACGGTCCATATATGGATTGAAGTAAGCATCCCGAAGTTGGAATCAACATTTTGATAAGGTAATCAAAAGTTTTGGTTTTATACAAACTTATGGAGAAGCTTGTATTTACAAGAAAGTGAGTGGGAGCTCTGTAGCATTCTTAATACTATATGTAGATGACATATTGTTGATTGGGAATGATGTAGACCTTCTTAATAGTGTCAAGGAATATTTGAATAATAGTTTTTCAATGAAGGATCTTGGCGAAGCAGCTTACATATTAGGCATAAAGATTTATAGAGATAGATCGAGACGCCTAATATCATTATCACAAAGTACATATTTGGACAAAGTTCTAAAGAGATTTGGAATGGAAGATAGCAAGAAAGGGTTCTTGCCCATGTTGACCAATACAACCTTGAGTAAAACTCAAAGTCCAGCAACGACAGAAGATAGAGAAAGGATGAGTAAGACTCCCTATGCCTCAGCCATAGGATCTCTAATGTATGCCATGCTATGTACTAGACCCGATATTGCATATGCTGTTAGTTTAACTAGCAGATATCAAAGTGATCCAGGAGTGGATCATTGGACTGCGGTCAAAAACATCCTTAAGTACTTGAGAAGAACTATGGATATGGTTCTTTCTTATGGAGGTGATGAACAGCTCGTTGTTAATGGTTACACCGATGCTAGTTGGAACACCGATCCAGATGATTATAAATCTCAATCTGGATACGTATTTACTTTGAATGGTGCAGTAGTTAGCTAGAGGAGTGCAAAGCAAAGCGTTGTGGCGAGATCTTCAACTGAATCAGAATACATAGCTGCTTCGGAGGCTTCACAAGAAGCGATATGGATGAAGGAGTTCATTACAGAGCTCGGTGTGGTTCCAAGTGTGCTGGACCCAATGTCTATCTACTGTGATAACATGGGCGCCATAGCCAATGCGCAAGAACCAAGGTCACACAAGAAGCTGAAGCACATCAAGCTACGTTTTCACGCTATTGGAGAACATATCCAAGATGGTGACATAAAGATTTGCAAAGTACACACAGATCTGAATGTGGCGGATCCGTTGACTAAACCTCTCCCGAGGGCAAAACATGACCAACACCAAACTGCCATGGGTGTTCGGTATATTACCATGTAATCTAGATTAGTTGACTCTAGTGCAAGTGGGAGACTGTTGGAGATATGCCCTAGAGGCAATAATAATAGTTATTATTATACCTTTTGTGTTTATGATAAATGTTTACATTCATGCTATAATAGTATTAACCAGGAAACATTAATACTTGTGTGATTTGTAAACTAAATTAGAGTCCCTAGTAAAGCCTCTTCATAATACTAGCTTGTTGGTTAATAAATGATTGTGGTTTCCCTATTATGAACATTGAGATGTTATTAACAACAAGATCATATCATTAGGAGAATGGTATGATGGACATGCTCCTATAGTTAAGCGTAGCATAAAGATCAAGTCATTTTAATAGTTCAAATGCTATATGCTTTCTGATACATAGTAACCTAATTCCTTCGACCATGAGATCATGCTTATCACCATCACCGGAAGTATGCTTTGATGACATCAAACACCTCACTGTAACTGGTTGGCTATAAAGGTGGCATTGAGTGTTCGGAAAGTATGGATTGAGACACATGGATCAAGAATGGGATTTGTCCATCCATATGACAGATAGATATACTCTGGGCCCTCTCGGTGGAATGTCATCCAATTAGCTTGCAAGCATGTGACTGGCTCACAAGGGATCACATATCACGGGAACGAGAAAAGAGTACTTATCGGTAACGAGGTTGAACTAGGTATGCAGAGATACCGACGATCAAAACCTCGGATAAGTAAACCTCGGAGTGCTCACAAGGGAAATTGGTATCGTATGTAAGTGGTTCATTCGACCGCAAAGTAATCGTAGAAATATGTGGGAACCATATGAATTTCCAGATTCCTCTATTGGTTATTGTTCGGAGAAGTGTCTCGATCATGTCCGCATAATTCACGAACCGTAGGGAGACACACTTAAGGATTCGATGTTGTTGAGTAGTTATGGAATGATGAGTAAGAGACCGAATGCTGTTCGGAGTCTCGTATGGGATCCTGGATATCACGAGGAGATCCGGAATGGTCCGGAAAATAAGATTCATATAAGGAAAGTCCTGTTTCAGAGTTGGGGAATGATTCCGGTGTTTTCATCGGGAATGTTCTAGAAGGTTCCGGAAGGTCCGGCACTCCGGAGGGGAAGGGTACATGAATGTGTCATAACAAGTTGGAATGGTTGCATCATGTACTAGGTATCATGGCTGGGCAAAATAAAGGGATAAATCAAATCCTAGTTTGAAAAGTCAAACGCCAATTTGAAAAGTCAAACGGCAGTTTTGCTTGGTGGAGGGAGAGTAGGAAACCTACTTGGGGAGGAGTTCCTCTCCCTCCACCCGCCGGCCAAGGAGGCCGACTTGGGGGAGGACTCTACTCCCCTGGTAGGCGCCCTCCCACCTATAAAAGAAGGGGCAGGGGTGCCCCCTCTAGCATACACCTCTCTCCACCAAACCCTAACCCTAACCGTCGGCCACCAAATCGCCGCTGCCCTAGGGTTTTGCCCAAGCCGCCGAGTTGGGGCCCTCCCCTTGCCCTAGCCACCGGCCTAGCCCTCTCTCCTTGGTGCCTCTAAACCCTAGATCACCAAGGCCTCTCTCATAGTCCACCATACTCGCTCCGGCTTAAGGCGAAGCCCTGCGAGATCTCCCCTCTACTTCCGGTACCACGCCATCGTGCTGCCGGAATCGCGAGGAGAGTGCTACAACCTCTGCTGCCTGCTGGAACAAGGGATAGGAAGGTCTTCATCGAGTACCGAACGTGTGACCGACTGCGGGAGCGCTGCCGGAATGCGGCGCCGGAAGGATCGTCTACACGATCTTGAGATCGGCAAGAGTACGACTACATCACCCACGAGAATCTGCTCTCGTTAAACACTTTGGAATCTTCGAGGGTGAGTTATTCTATCAACTCGTTGCTACAATCTAGTAGATAGATCTTGGCTTGTTTGTTTGTATGCGGTAGAATTTTTTTGTTTTCCATGCTACGAACCCCTACATCCGCTTCATAGCCCCGCGCCAGCACCTCGTGGTACTCTGGGGCAGGTTCGCGGCAACGTCGTCCATCGCCTCCTGCTTGACGATGATGGCGTCGTCCTCCTGCTTGTTGTTGTCATCCTCGATATCAAGCTCGGCGTCGGAGTGGTTGATGGCGTCCTCGTTGTCCGAGTCAATGTCGGGGACGGGGTAGACCTCCCCCGGCATCAGGTCGCGGCGGATGGTGGTGGCGCACCACACCTTGTGCTCCCACTTGAGGAACTCCTTCTAGTACACCTCGGATTGGTAGGCAACATCCCACCGTTGGGATGGCGGGAGGCTCCTGATCCGGCGGCGGATCTCCTCTTCGAGCCCTTTGTTGGCCTTGGGCTCGGGCGGCACCAGGACGCGGTCCCGGTTGAGGTGCCAGCCGGTGGGGAGGGAGACGTCATTGTGTCTGATGCCCCGGCCCTCCCTCCAGTGGCACTCGCACTCCGTGATGCAGAAGTACTGCCGCTCGCGGCGTTCCCCCTCCTGTGGTGGCGGGCGAACCTCTACGGGGTGGCCCCGGAAATCCTCTGGCCACGACAGAGGTGACATGGATGTGCCGCAGAGGAAGGCGGCCAGCCAGCCGGAGTGTTGGCTTCTAGATCCAGACGCCTCGTGGTTGTTCTTGCTCCTCCCCTTCTTCAGCCATTGCGGCGTCTTCATCGTCGGTGGTGGTGTCGGCGGGGTAGGGTTTGCGATGGAGAGAGGTGAGTTGGGCGGCACCGATGACGCAGGGTTAAATAGCCCAGCCGCCCGTGAATGCGCGTAGCTTCCCGCTCCTTCGCCATCAATGCCGGCGCGGGAACACAAGCGGCGCCCAGTGCGCCGTCTCGTCGCCATTGATGGCGCAGGATGCCGCCGGTCAACCTTCCGTACAGCGCGTCTAAATCGCTGCCCGGTTGCGTCTCAATTGGTGCCGCTGACCGCGTTTGAATGCCGCTGGTAAGCGGTAGCTGACGGGTGGGCCAGTGGACAAGTTTGCGTCCGGACCGATACAACCATTGCCCAGATTTAATACACGGATAGATTAAGCCGGACATATTTATACGAATAAATCGGTCTACTGAGACGCCGTGCATTCACGGACACGCTCGGACGGGATTAGGCTTATCGGGTCGCTCACAGAAGTGGGCCGTGCATGCAAGAATGCGCGTGCGGCCGGGCCAATCCCAGCGCGTTGACAGGCGACCGATCTCACAAGGTATAAATTAGGCTGGCCTAATATTTTGTCATTATACTAAGATTACGTGCCTTGTATAAAATATTTTTTTTGGAGCAACCAGCAGGAGCACTACCTTTTCTATTAGAAGAATATAATTGGCCGGTTTGAAAGGGGAACCGCCAAAACCCGATACAGACGTATGTACACATGGGTCCGGTTAAAAGGGAAACCGGACCGAAAAATACCCCAAACGGCACAGTTTTTAGGAAAACCGGCAAAAACCAAGACGAGGCCACGCGACCTAGCACGACTAGGTCTGGAGCACCACCAAACGACACCAGCACAACGGCAATAGCGGGCGCTACAAAAAACCTGGTCCACGTCCCCGGAGAGGAAGTCAGTGTAGGGGTTCGTAGCATGGAAAACAAAAAATTTCTACCGCATGCAAACAAACAAGTCAAGATCTATCTACTAGATTGTAGCAACGAGTCGATAGAGGAACTCACCCTCGAATATTCCAAAGCGGTTATCCTTCCGGCGCTGCGTTCCGGCAGTGCTTCCGCAGTCGGTCACACGTTCGGTACTCGATGAAGACCTTCCTCTCCCTTGTTCCAGTAGGCAGCGGAGGTTGTAGCACTCTCCTCGCGATTCCGGCAGCACGACGGCGTGGTACCGGAAGTAGAGGGGAGATCTCGCAGGGCTTCGCCTTAAGCCGGAGCGAGTATGGTGGACTATGAGAGAGGCCTCAGCGATCTAGGGTTTAGAGGCACCAAGGGATTTAGAGCAACCAGCAGCTAGGGATTAGCTAGACGGCGGTTTAGAGGAGCTCTAGGGCAGCCGCATCTAGAGGGGGGGCGGCGGCTGGCCTAGGGTTTAGAGGGGAGCCGGCTAAGGGACAAGGTGTAGGGAGAGGGGGCGCCCCCTCCCTTTCTTTTATAGGTGGGAGGGGCGACTAGGGCTAGCCGAGTCCTCCCCCAACTCCCTTGCTGGCCGGCGGTTTGGAGGAGAGAAGGGAAACCTTCTCTTCTCAGGTTTCCTTCTCTCCCTCCACTTCACAAAATAGCCGTTTGACTTTTCAAATTGGCGTTTGACTTTTCAAACTAGGATTTGGTTAAATCCTTTATTTTGTTCAGCGATGACACCTAGTACATGATGCAATCATTCCAACTTGTTATGACACATTCATATACCCTTCCCCTCCGGAGTGCCGGACATTCCGGAACCTTCTAGAACATTCCCGATGAAAACACCGGAACCAGTCCCGAACTCCGAAACAGGACTTTCCTCATATGAATCTTATTCTCCGGACCATTCCGGATCTCCTCGTGATATCCCGGATCCCATCTGAGACTCCGAACAACATTCGGTCTCTTACTCATCATTCCATAACTACTCAACAACATCGAATCCTTAAGTGTGTCTCCCTACGGTTCGTGAATTATGCGGACATGACCGAGACACTTCTCCGATCAATAACCAATAGAGGAATCTGGAAATTCATATGGCTCCCACATATTTCTACGATTACTTTGCGATCGAATGAACCACTTACATACGATACCAATTTCCCTTTGTCTCACGATAGTTTACTTATCCGAGGTTATGATTGTCGGTATCTCTGCATACCTAGTTCAACCTCGTTACTGATAAGTACTCTTTTCTCATTCCCGTGATATGTGATCCCTTGTGAGCCAGTCACATGCTTGCAAGCTAATTGGATGACATTCCACCGAGAGGGCCCAGAGTATATCTATCCATCATATGGATGGACAAATCCCACTCTTGATCCATGTGCCTCAACCCATACTTTCCGAACACTCAATGCCACCTTTATAGCCACCCAGTTACGGTGTGGTGTTTGATGTCATCAAAGCATCCTTCCGGTGATGGTGATTAACATGATCTCATGGTCGAAGGAATTAGGTTACTATGTATCAGAAAGCTTATAGCAAATGAACTATATTAAATGACTTGATCTTTATGCTACGCTTAACTATAGGAGTATGTCCATCACATCATTCTCCTAATGATATTACCCTGTTGTTAATAACATCTCTATGTTCATGATCAGGAAACCATGATCATATATTAACCAACAAGCTAGTTTAACAAGAGGCTTTACTAGGGACTCTTTTATGTTTACAAATCACACAAGTATTAATGTTTCCGGTTAATACAATTATAGCATGGTATGCAAACATTTATCATAAGTATGAAGATATGATAATAACCACTTTATTATTGCCTCTTGGGCATATCTCCAACAGTCTCCCACTTGCACTAGAGTCAATAATCTAGTTTCAAACCTTTGTGTATTCAACACCTATGGCTTTCTGGTGTCGTATGTACACGATTGCTAGTGGTCAACTTATCTCCGGATCTGACATTTCCAGGTCCGTGTGTAATTGCATGTCTTTGCGTCTCCATGCATCACTCATTCTCTAATGAGATGGCTTCGTACAAATTTGGTCCTTTGGTGTGACCTTTAGTTCTTTGGGGTTAAAACATGTTGATAATATTGTCGTACAATATATCTTCATAGTACTATCCCACTGTGAACTACACCTAGTTTGATAACAAACTACTTGACACAAATGCCCTCTTTTGCTGCTATAATAGCAGTCATATACTTAGCCTTTTGTTGTCGTATCTGTCACAATGTCTTAACTTTGGAATTCATCCAAATTCATTATGGAACTTACTTTCCATCATATTGTGCCACCGTTAGTTTAGATTGAGATAAACTTAATTTGTACTTTGTGACAAAACTAGTATCAATGTAATTCATTTACAATGAACTAACCATCTATTTATCATTTCTACAAAATAATATATTCTTAGTTCTTTTACAAGATCATAAGAATATCTTTACTATCGTCCAATGATCATCTTATGAATCATTCTGGTATATGCTCATAACATTTAGAGCATAGGACATATCTGTATTTGTACATATCACAGTATGATTGATATAAATACCTTTTGTGATTTCATACATCAAGTATCAATCTATACTTGAATCTTTGTTTCACTTACCAAGTGTCAATACACTTTAATATATCATCAATATTGAACTCATTCAATCCTTTCTGTGTGACAAGAACCTTTCTTTGTAGTTTCTATATTGAACTCATTCAATACATCATCTATGTACTTTCGGCACAACCATATTAGCGTCTTTCGGAGCCAAATATTTGGGTTTTGCCTAAGTCTTTCATCGGGATGAAATTCTTAATATGTGTTAATAAAAGATACATCATTTCCAATCAACAATATGTCTTCGACATAATGTATTAGAAACATGTCTTAGCGCTCCCACTTAATTTCTTGCAAGCATCTTCATTGTATCCGACGAATTTAAACTCCTTTAACAGTTTCATCATAGTGAAGATTCCAACTCCGCAATGCTTACTTCAACCATTGAAGTTTGCATATGCTTTTAGCATCCTTTGAATTAACAAAACCCTATGGACCGTGCTAAGCACATGTCCTAGGTTACAATTCTATTAGAAGAACTTGTTTTGTTTATTCAACTACCACATAACAAAATTATATGTAGTGGTTGCTACATTAATCCGTCGAGACTAAATATCGCTATGAAAGATCAAATCTTTGTCATAGTCAACCTTTGAACATTGTTGTGAACTCTTTCCCAACATGTCGACTATTTCATAGATGCGAAACATCCATGTCTATTTCTTTATAGATCCAAACACAACTGTAAGGTCTTACACCTTTCTCGAGGGTCCTTCAAGTTCAAAACTTGATTTCTCGTGTATGGAACTATCACGGATTTTATGGCTTCAAGCCATTTTACGGAGTCAGGGCCCATCATCGCTTCTTTGCATGTAGTCCGTTCATTATTCTCAAATAATGATTCAACCCTCAAATCTTGGTATTTGATTGTTTACTTGACCTACTTGTTTCAATAGGAACTTAGACCTCTGTGTCCACAACCTTTGAGGCACGTGAGCCATGAGCATTGTTGCTGCCTCCGGAACACTTTTCGGCACTGCGCAACTCTGCACATATAGCTAAGGTTCTTTTAACCTTATCAAAGTTCTATTGTCCTCCCACTTAACTTTTCACGAAAAATTCCTTCTCAAAGAAACTTGACGTTCTAAGCGACAAACACTTTTGTCTCCGGTGTTATGGAGGAATACTTAACAAAGACAGGTTCATCCGACTTTGGTTGCAAACATCTTTCTTATGCATAGCATACCAATGTTTAAGAAAGGACAACTTGGGTTTTATCCCAAACCATAACTTTATATGGTGTCAATTCAACGGATTATGATGGAGCTCTTTTCAGTGGAAAAACGGTAGTCACTAAAGCTTTTAACCTTTAAAATATAATGGCAGTTTTATGAATTACACCTTTGATCTTACCATGTCAAACAAGGTTTAATTACATATCTCGAACGCTCCATACTCTTATGGTGTTTCGAGAAAATGCAAATCCACGAAACAATTCCTTAAATCTTAGGTATTATGCTAAACTTGTAACTCAAATATCTTCCTTTATGATCTTATCATAAACTATTTATATTCTTGTTACAATGATTTTGCACTTCATCTTGAAAGTCTTTGAACTTTTCAAATGTTTCACACTTCATCCTTATTAAGTAAATATTCATATATTCACTCAAATTTTTGGAGAAAGCATATGAAGTTGAAATCCATCGCTCTTGACTACACATAATGGACTTTGTACAACATATGTACAAATTCCAATAAGCTAGTCATTCGTTCCCTTTTGGCCTATGAACGAAGTTTTAATTATCTCTAGGAAAGTTTCACAAGCGTCATTTGATAAAAAATCAAAAGACTCCAAAATTCCATACACATGGAGTTTCTTCCAATATAATTTAAACGGCGATGTCACTTCCTAAGTGATCTTTCAATCAATTTGTCTTTCGACATTTTTAGCACTAGTTTTATGGATGTGATTTCTCCAACGAGATTTGTGAATCATCCATCTTTTATGGATTACGGCAATTATTTGAACAACCCTTTTGTTCTCATAATACCTGATAAAACAAATCTTAAAGGCAAGCTTTGATGTTTAACGAGCAACACAATAACCCTTTATTTGTTCTCGATGAACATCATCACATATTCTTTTGCTAGTTACTTAGGCCATTGTAGTTCATGAATTCTGTTGTTTCGTATGACGATTCATACCAACAAATTTAATATCAAATACTTAAGAACCACTTTGTTTAATAAGCAAAGAATATATCCATAACACGTATATCCTTTATATACCTAAACTGAACAATTCTAGTCTTTTCTTTTCTGCCATATATTTATGAGATTCTCTTTCAGTATTTCTTTTTCTGTTTGAAAGAATCTATGAACATCAATAGTGGAGCCATACACATGACACATAGTCCAAAGCGTGTATAGTTAAATACCAATGTCTTTGGACTTGCACTTTGAAGTAGATCACCATTATCAAATGTTTGGTGTTCTTTCAAATTCCTTTCTTTAGTAATCTCTTGGTGTAGTAAACATTTTACCTACATCAAATATTCACCCTTATCATGGAATTATCCATGATCAAGCTAATTTTAGCTTATAATGGTGAATTGGGAGTATAATTTTTGCTCTCCAAAACCTTTTGGAGGATTAGGACAACTAGTGTCTCCAACCTTTTGCAAATTCTCATCAAATATGAGAACATGAATTTTGCCATATTATACTCTATCATGTTGTAACCAAAACTTCGTTTCAGATATCACAATATCTTCCACACATCATGGTTTCTGAAACAACTCTTTCAGATCCTAGATAACCTTGATATTAAGACAATCCTTTGAATATCAAGAATCATGGAGACAAACATTATACTCATACACTAACTCTTGGAATTGTCACTCTTATTTTAATACCAATTATTAAACTTCATGGAGTAACCAGAACTTACTAAAAGTTTGCAATAGGACTTTTAAACTTTAGATTAACACTTCAAAACAATACGATACCAGTTCGTAAAGTAACTAACCAGAATCCTATAGTTCTATCATCTCAATTAAAACTAAGCGCAAGGTGGTAAACGGATGCCAATGACTACAACAACTATGCAAATTCACTTTGATTTAATTTATGATAAATAGTGTTCAACTTTTAATCATATTGTCGTTGAACTCCCACTCAAAACAATATCCCTCACATTGTTTTAGTGATCACACGAACCAAATCCACCACATAAAAACCGATCATCACGAGAGTTGATGTAGCTTCAATGGCGAACAATCAACATGTTCATCATATCTATTATATGACTCATGCTTTACCTTTCGGTGATCCGTGTTCCGATACCATGTCTGTACATGCTAGGCTCGTCAAGATCAAACCTTAGCTTCCGCATGAGCAAATCTGGCTTGCTCACGTTGTATACACTCGCAAAATCTAACACACCCGATCATCACGTGGTGCTTCAAAACAACGAGCTTTAGCAACGGTGCTTACTAAGGATGAACACTTTAAAACTTGAAATTGTGTGCTTGAGGGATCATCTTATAATGCTACCGTCGTAAACTAAGCAATACAAGATGCATAAAAGGATTAACATCACATGCAATTCATAACATGTGATATGATATGGCCTTTCTTCTTTGTGCTTCCGATCTCCATCTTCAAGCACGAACATGATCTCCATCATCACCGGCATTGCATCAAGGTCAATGACGCCGCTCCATGGTTGTCGTCCACCAGCTTCAACTATTACAACTACTTTGAATAGACACGCGGGTCTTAACAAAATTTAAAGACAACCATATGGCTCCTGCCAGTTGCCAACTTACAATAAGGAACATTGCATACATCATATATAATCACAATCATGGCCATATCACATCACAGCACACCCCTGCAAAACAAAGTTAGACGCCTCTAATTTTCTTTGCATATTTTACGTGGTTTGGGGCTTTCAATAAGTGTCGTTCTAACTTACGAACAAGAACCACAACATTGATACTAGTATTGTCAATCACCCGTTGTAAATTGAATATTAACTATGTTGGGAGAAACAGGCACCCGCAAAGCCACTTATGCAATACAAGTTGCATGTCAAGCATGGAGCAAGTCTCATGAACGATGTCATGTAAGGTTAGCCCGTGCCGCTTCATCCCACCATCCCGCAAGATGCAAAGTACACAAGAAGCAATCGACAACAAAGGCATCAATGCCCACAATGACCATTGTGTTCTACTCGTGCAACAGATCTACATATAGACACGGCTCTGATACCACTGTAGGGGTTCGTAGCATGGAAAACAAAAAATTTCTACCGCATGCAAACAAACAAGCCAAGATCTATTTGAAGGGAATATGCCCTGAGAGGCAATAATAAAGTGTTTATTATGTGTATTCCAAGTATACGATAGATGTTTATTTTGCATGCTATAATTGTATTAATACGGAAACGTTAATATATGTGTGTTTAATAAACAAACAGCAAGTTCCTAGTTATGCCTCTCTCATAAACTAGTTCGTTGATTAACAAGATGATCACGGTTTCCTGATCATAGACATTGGATGTTGTTAATAACGAGATCACAACATTAGTGTAATGGTGTGATGAACATTCATCCGAAGTATAGCATTACAATCAAAGTCATTGAGTTTATATTGCTATAAACAAACTACGAAGTAGTCCTAATCCTTAGACCATGAGATCATGCCAATCACTAACACCGGAAGAGTTTCTTGTTGACATCAAACGTCACTCCGTAACTGGGTGATTATAAAGATGGCTTCAAAGATACTAAAGTGTTATGTTGAGAATCATGGATCAAGAGTGGAATTTGTTCATCCTGATGACGGATAGATATGCTCTGGGCCCTCTCGGTGATATCACATTGGTTAGCTTGCAAGCAAGTGATTTGATCACTAGAATGTTATATCACGGGAACGAGAAAAGAGTGCATGTCGGTAACGAGATCAAACTAGGTATGGAGATACCGATGATCGAATCTCGGACATGTAATATATCGTGAAACAAAGGGATTAAGATACAAGCATAAAAGGTTCCGACGATCACAGGAAAAGTCATCGTTGAATGTGTGGGAGTCAGTATGGATCTCCAGGTCCCGCTACTGATTATTGATCGGAGAAGGGTCTTGATCATGTCCGCATTATTCGCAAACCGTAGGGTGACACACTTAAGGGACACTGGCATCCAGTTGGAGCAAATGTTTCATGCCGAAAGAATAAACAAGCGCAGGAATTTATTTCACTAGATACGGAAACAGGTTTTTGGGTGAAATTGCATAAAGTGGTTATGCATGTGAAATGGAATTCTAGCAAGGGGTTATTTGTGAATGTTTGTCATTAAAGTAATTGACAAAATTCTGAATAAAATAAAAGAGTTTTATTTAATGAGAGTTTGCATTAAATTTGGTGGAAATTTAATGGGAATTTGAGTGGACTTTTGAGTGGAGGGAATTTAAAGGAATTTTGTGAGTGGAGTGTCCACCCACATGAAGAGGGGAGGGCAAGGGGGCAACCCCCATGCGCCGGCCACCCCCTTGGGGTTCCCCCCTCCTCCTATAAAAGGAGCCCCCCTCCTCACTTGTCTCTCACACCTCCTCGTGAAGGATCTCTCTCCCCCTCTAGAATTTATCCCCCATGCTCTCGGACTAGCGAGATACATGTTTCCGGTGGCTATTCGGCAAGAAAGGATTGTGCTTCCGCTGCATCGCTGGAGCGAGGAGGCGGAGGTTGCCCGGTGTCTTGTACGTGTGTGCGAGCACGGATGTGCTGCTGCTTTGCGGCGCTAGGACTTCCTCTCGATCTTGAGATCGGCAAGAGATCGTCTACATCAACCACGAGTTGAACTCGTTAAGCTTTGTCGGTCTTCAAGGGTATGTTCTCTACGGATATACATCCGCCCGTTGTTTGTATCTAGTAGATAGATCTTGGTACATAGTTTCCATCGTAGGAAATTTTTTGTTTTCTACGCTGCGAACCCTTCACTATCTACTAGATTGTAGCAACGAGTCGATAGAGGAACTCACCCTCTGTGGCATCCCGCAAAAACCACTACTAGAAAATCGCGTTGTTTTTGTGCATTGCATCGTCATCATCATGCATTGTTTGTCTGAAACTATTTTGGAAACGCCTAGTTTTGTTTTCTAAATAGCCCCCGTCTTTATTTCAAATTGAAACATCGGTCTGTTCAGATCTTTTATTTGTCTAAAAACTATTTACAAAAGGTTATTTTAAATTAAATAAAGATTTATAATATTTTTTGGGAGGCAGCCGCTAGGCCCGAAAGCCGGCTGGCCACCTCCAGTTAAAAATCCTGGCTACCCTAAATCTTTTCTACCCAAACCTAGTCTACCCAACCCCCTCCACCTCACCCCGACCAACCATAGCTTGCCACATCATCTTTCCCTCCACCTCATCACACCCACAGCCACCTCACCAATCCCTGCTCCACCCCTCTCCCTTACACCCCGGCCCCACCTCTTGCACCGGTCCTACCCCGCAGCCCCCTCTTCCTCTCTCCTCCTGGTCCCACCTGCCCTCACACACTCGAACCAGACCCACACCACAACACACACACGCACTCCCACGCACGCGCCCACGCCACCCGACCGACCCGCCTGGCCCACCACTCCCCACCTCGCACGCTTCCTCTCTTCCCCGTTCCCACCTCTCCCGCAACCTCCCCACGCACCGCGTCCTCTCCCTCCCGACCCCGCTCCTCTCCCCTTGACCCTCCTCTGCTTCACAGGAATCGCCGCCGCCTCCTCGCCGTGGCCTCCCTTCCGGCCTGCCATCGCCGCCCCCTTCTCCCCGCCTTCCTCCGTCCACCGGCGCCCCTCAGCTCCGCCTCCTCTGCGTCCTCCGCCGGCCCCGACCTCGAACCTCCTCGTCGGCCGCCCGAGGGCGCCCCTCTTCCCTCAACCCCTCCTCGGCTCCGCCACCGGGCCCTGGCCTCCGTCCCCGAGCGCTCCTCCTCCCCTGCTCGAGCCGCTGCTACCCCGCAGCGCCGGCCGCCGCTCCTCCGTCGGGCCCTCCCCTACGACCCCGAGCCCACCTGCACCAGCTCGCCGACGCCCCGTTCTCTCGGCCGCCTCGACGCGCACCCCGCCAGCACCTCGTTGGCCTTGCCATCTCCCCTGAACCTCGCCGTCCTGCCGTCGGCCTCTGTCTGCGCCGCCGCGCGCACGGCCACCTCGTCGCTCCGTCCGCCACCGTCACCACCGCAGGAGCTTCCCCCCGGCAGCCATGGCCACCCCTGCGCCAAGCTAGCCCCGCCTCCGCCTCTGCGTCCCACGAGTCGCAGTCAGGGACGGGCCTTGGGACCCGATGGCCCTCTAGCATGCTCTCTGTTGTGGACATCGATAAGTTCTCCGTCGCAAGATGATGCCACCCGAAGACGGTGCCATGCCTGAAGAACCACGGGCGAGAACCGTCCCCTTTACAAGATCTTCGTCTCGGAACGCCAAGACCCGTTCCCGGAGTCCGATTGTCGAGCCCGAACCCGTGGTACCCCGAAACCTCCCAAGATCTACGCCGCGGAACAACAAGGCCTTCGGGGTGGAACCGACAAGATCTACCGCCTAACGCCAAGCTCTCCTCCATGGGACGCCAAGACACCCGTCGAACCCCGAAGACCGAACCCCGAGGACCGGACGCCAAGGTCGCTTACACGGAATGCCAAGTTCGCCACCTTGAACGCCATGATCGTCTACACGGACCCGACCAGATCTTCGTGACGACCAGATTCGCACAGAACGACAAGAACTGCTTCACGGACACCGTGCGACAAGATCTACTTCCCAGATCCGAAGACCCTAAATCCCGGAGTCCGAACCTCGTTTCCGTCGAACCCTGAGACCCGACCCCGAACCCTCGGAGCCCAAGATCGACAAACCCTAATGTGATTCCCTTCCCGAGCCCTATTTTATAAAATGAAATATAAACTTGTTGCATATTAAATTGTCATGCTTGCATGCATATCATGTGGGTTTGGGGGCCTTATGCCGATTCACCTAAATTAAATATGGGATCCACATGCGGGCAAATCTAGCCTTATATTGGCCCCATTTAAATTTGTGCATCGAACCGATGATATATTTTGCCATGTTAAGACAACATTTAAATTGTGGGGTATCTAAACAACTTGAACCATATATTTAATTGTCGGGACCCCGGTTCCGCTTAATATGACCTAATCGCATCGCATCTTTGCCATGTCATACATCATACATGCATCATGCCCGATCTTCTGCCGTAGTATTAAATAGTGCATCCGGTGTTTATTCTAGTGTTTTGCTTCTTCGCGGATAAGGCCGTTGAGTTGATGCGAGTGTCGACCCGATCTTCGGATGAACCTTCGGCAATGTTTTCAGGCGAGCATCTCCCCCTTTCTACCTATCTTACTTTTATAGTATTTATTCCCTCCTGTTGATCTATTGCTATCTGTGTTGCGATGCGCTAGTTTTCGTACCCGTGATATCCCTTGCAGCCTTATATTACCTTGGACACATCCTATTACCTGTTGTTTGGTAGATAGTTGGATTTGCGCGTCGTAGTCGCTTGCTCAAGTGCTGTTGCGTGTCGTCCAGTACCACAGTTGTTGGAGTGTTGCCACATGTTTAAGGTTGGAGATGATCATGGCTTTCATTATCGTTTACTTTAATTGCTGTTTAACAACTAAAATTGAAGTAGGTAAGCAGAGGCACAGGTGGGCAATAGATGTTATTTGGTTGTTAACCGTCCACTTGTGTCCCGTAGGACCCCGAGTACTTGATACCTGTTCCTTGAATATTCGCGCTATCCACATCCGGGAGGATTATGGGACCCCCCTGATCCAGAGCTTGATTCATTCTTATTTCTTGGGGACACAAACTAGTTTGAGGTTTTATTTACTATCCTGTACTTATGCCATGCTTTACTGCTTTATTTACGATTGTGCGAGGAGCACCTGTACTGTTTAGGATCGGGACACGATTTCGCGGTATCGACAAGCCCAGTTTTGGGTTCCCAGTCGTTTACAGCCGTCCACCCAAACCTTGGGTCCGTCTCGGAGTCAGCTAACTTCGTTGCGGGTGTACTCAATGGGGGTGGCCCCCTAAAATATTTCTGAATCCTATGATTGCTTTGTCGTGAAGGCCTCGTTGGGTTTTGATTTGGTTTTTCCGAGGTTGATCGAGTGTGTGTTGCTATTTGTGCACCCCTGCAGGGTAAAACTTTCTGAAAGCCGTGTCCGCGGTTATGGACGACTTGGAGCACAGTATCTCGATCATAGACAACTATAACTAAAGTAGTGTTATAAATTTGACTTTATAATGACTAGTAATCAGCTTCACTATAATGGAATGGCTAAATAAAACTGCCAACAATTGCTTGTTTGGGTTGTCGCTTGCGACCATTGTACCTGACTAGTAAGTATTGCAACTATAACGGAATGGCTAAATAAAAGTACCAACAACTGCTGGGTTTTGGGATATCTCATGGTAATTGTATCTGACTAGTAAGTGTTGCAACTACAATGGAATGGTTAAATAAAACTGCCCACTGCTTATTATATCAGGATGATTATCTAAACTTGACTAGTAATTGCTGCAACGATAACTGAATAAGTAAAACTGCTAACTGTGTGAGTTCCTCGGTTGACTTCCTCGTTTGGTCTCGAGGGGGAAACACCAGGATGGGTTTGTTGATGGTAGTATCAGGATGGTTCCGAATAGGTCTTTCTTACCCCTCTCTGATAGCCGCCAGTTGTATCGAGTCTCTATAGGTTGTTTAGTGCATGCTGCGCTGCCGCTCAGTCCACCATACCTATGTAGGCGAGGACCGCCGAATTCTAGCCTCGCCGTGTACTGGCCTCAGTACTGACCGCTCTCTCTTTTTCCTCTGCCCTTTGTCGGCACCCCTTTTGTTTAAGCAGGTTTTGAGATCGACGTCGTTAGCAGGGTTACCCTTCCGGCTTGGCCTGGGCAGGGTTATGGACGCCATTGGTTACTCTTCAGGGCTCTTAGCCCCATTTGCATCTTGTCCGTAGTCGGACGCTCTATCATTTTCAAGGTGATTTGGATCTTTGTATATTATATCTGTATTCTTGACTCATTGAGTCGCTGTTATATATATATATCTGTTCTGTGGGTCCCATCGAGGACTGTTGTGTAATGTTATTACTTCGTTTTCCACCCGCACGCAAGTGCCTGGTGGGAACCTTTGAATCGTTTCTATGCGGGTTTGGTGGGAAGCGCCGAAACTTGCATAGGGCCGATTCTGAGGGTGTTACAGAGTGGTATCAGAGCTCAGCAGTTGCGATACCCCACAAGTCCAGCCTGTAGGATAACCTAGCTAACGGCCGAAGTAGAGTGTCAAAACTATTTTTGCAAAAACTGTTGGATAGTTCTGATTAGGTCTGATTTTTACTCCTTACCCCTCTGCTGCTCTCCTCTCACCTCTGCGTGTTTTGAATCCGCTCTCTTCTCTCTCTTCGAGTCCAGGATTTCTCGTGGTTGGGTTCCATCGTACCTTCAGGGTTTCGCTTCCTCTTTTGGTAACGGTGCTTCTACATCCGGTCCTTCTGCTATCTGAGTGGCCCTTATCTGTGGTACCATCCTTTGTTCCTTGTTTGTGCCTCCCAGTGTTTTCCGACGTTACGACATCATCTATGCCAGATCCGATGCAGAGTCTGCATCACTCCTTTGTTTCTGAACCTCGATTGTCGAGATCTTCAGTCTAATTCCGAGAGTTGGTTGCATAATCCGCCTATTCGTGTGCAGAGTAATGCTTTGGGTGCGCGATGGACTGATCACCATCCGACTACTCTTATCATTGGCGCTTGTACATTGAATCGGTGGATCAAGCAGTTGTACTCCTTCCATAGAAGTTAGAGGTGGCCTTATCATTTGATACCTCTACCTTCGTCCTTTGTTTCCCGGAGTGTTCTCTTGACGATCACGGACAACGACCTCTTGTTAGTGGTGTCGCGAGGATCTACACGAAGCGAGAAGATTCAGATCGCCGACCTTCTTTCCGGTACCATGAGGCGGATCTCGAGGGCGAGATCCATTGTTAGTGGTGTCGAATTGTGGCATCCCGCAAAAACCACTACTAGAAAATCGCGTTGTTTTTGTGCATTGCATCGTCATCATCATGCATTGTTTGTCTGAAACTATTTTCGAAACGCCTAGTTTTGTTTTCTAAATAGCCCCCGTCTTTATTTCAAATTGAAACATCGGTCTGTTCAGATCTTTTATTTGTCTAAAAACTATTTACAAAAGGTTATTTTAAATTAAATAAAGATTTATAATATTTTTTGGGAGGCAGCCGCTAGGCCCGAAAGCCGGCTGGCCACCTCCAGTTAAAAATCCTGGCTACCCTAAATCTTTTCTACCCAAACCTAGTCTACCCAACCCCCTCCACCTCACCCCGACCAACCATAGCTTGCCACATCATCTTTCCCTCCACCTCATCACACCCACAGCCACCTCACCAATCCCTGATCCACCCCTCTCCCTTACACCCCGGCCCCACCTCCTGCACCGGTCCCACCCCGCAGCCCCCTCTTCCTCTCTCCTCCTGGTCCCACCTGCCCTCACACACTCGAACCAGACCCACACCACAACACACACACGCACTCCCACACACGCGCCCACGCCACCCGACCGACCCGCCTGGCCCACCACTCCCCACCTCGCACGCTTCCTCTCTTCCCCGTTCCCACCTCTCCCGCAACCTCCCCACGCACCGCGTCCTCTCCCTCCCGACCCCGCTCCTCTCCCCTTGACCCTCCTCTGCTTCACAGGAATCGCCGCCGCCTCCTCGCCGTGGCCTCCCTTCCGGCCTGCCATCGCCGCCCCCTTCTCCCCGCCTTCCTCCGTCCACCGGCGCCCCCTCAGCTCCGCCTCCTCTGCGTCCTCCGCCGGCCCCGACCTCGAGCCTCCTCGCCGCCCCCCCGAGGGCGCCCCTCTTCCCTCAACCCCTCCTCGGCTCCGCCACCGAGCCCTGGCCTCCGTCCCCGAGCGCTCCTCCTCCCCTGCTCGAGCCGCCGCTACCCCGCAGCGCCGGCCGCCGCTCCTCCGTCGGTCCCTCCCCTGCGACCCCGAGCTCGCCTGCACCAGCTCGCCGACGCCCTGTTCTCTCGGCCGCCTCGACGCGCACCCCGCCAGCACCTCGTTGGCCTTGCCATCTCCCCTGAACCTCGCCGTCCCGCCGTCGGCCTCTGTCTGCGCCGCCGCGCGCACGGCCACCTCGTCGCTCCGTCCGCCACCGTCACCACCGCAGGAGCTTCCCCCCCGGTAGCCATGGCCACCCCTGCGCCAAGCTAGCCCCGCCTCCGCCTCTGCGTCCCACGAGTCGCAGTCAGGGACGGGCCTTGGGACCCGATGGCCCTCTAGCATGCTCTCTGTTGTGGACATCGATAAGTTCTCCGTCGCAAGATGATGCCACCCGAAGACGGTGCCATGCCTGAAGAACCACGGGCGAGAACCGTCCCCTTTACAAGATCTTCGTCTCGGAACGCCAAGACCCGTTCCCGGAGTCCGATTGTCGAGCCCGAACCCGTGGTACCCCGAAACCTCCCAAGATCTATGCCGCGGAACAACAAGGCCTTCGGGGTGGAACCGACAAGATCTACCGCCTAACGCCAAGCTCTCCTCCATGGGACGCCAAGACACCCGTCGAACCCCGAAGACCGAACCCCGAGGACCGGATGCCAAGGTCGCTTACACGGAACGCCAAGTTCGCCACCTTGAACGCCATGACCGTCTACACGGACCCGACAAGATCTTCGTGACGACCAGATTCGCACAGAACGACAAGAACTGCTTCGCGGACACTGTGCGACAAGATCTACTTCCCAGATCCGAAGACCCTAAATCCCGGAGTCCGAACCTCGTTTCCGTCGAACCCTGAGACCCGACCCCGAACCCTCGGAGCCCAAGATCGACAAACCCTAATGTGATTCCCTTCCCGAGCCCTATTTTATAAAATGAAATATAAACTTGTTGCATATTAAATTGTCATGCTTGCATGCATATCATGTGGGTTTGGGGGCCTTATGCCGATTCACCTAAATTAAATATGGGATCCACATGCGGGCAAATCTAGCCTTATATTGGCCCCATTTAAATTTGTGCATCGAACCAATGATATATTTTGCCATGTTAAGACAACATTTAAATTGTGGGGTATCTAAACAACTTGAACCATATATTTAATTGTCGGGACCCCGGTTCCGCTTAATATGACCTAATCGCATCGCATCTTTGCCATGTCATACATCATACATGCATCATGCCCGATCTTCTGCCGTAGTATTAAATAGTGCATCCGGTGTTTATTCTAGTGTTTTGCTTCTTCGCGGATAAGGCCGTTGAGTTGATGCGAGTGTCGACCCGATCTTCGGATGAACCTTCGGCAATGTTTTCAGGCGAGCATCTCCCCCTTTCTACCTATCTTACTTTTATAGTATTTATTCCCTCCTGTTGATCTATTGCTATCTGTGTTGCGATGCGCTAGTTTTCGTACCCGTGATATCCCTTGCAGCCTTATATTACCTTGGACACATCCTATTACCTGTTGTTTGGTAGATAGTTGGACTTGCGCATCGTAGTCGCTTGCTCAAGTGCTGTTGCGTGTCGTCCAGTACCACAGTTGTTGGAGTGTTGCCACATGTTTAAGGTTGGAGATGATCATGACTTTCATTATCGTTTACTTTAATTGCTGTTTAACAACTAAAATTGAAGTAGGTAAGCAGAGGCACAGGTGGGCAATAGATGTTATTTGGTTGTTAACCGTCCACTTGTGTCCCGTAGGACCCCGAGTACTTGATACCTGTTCCTTGAATATTCGCGCTATCCACATCCGGGAGGATTATGGGACCCCCCCTGAGCCAGAGCTTGATTCATTCTTATTTCTTGGGGCCACAAACTAGTTTGAGGTTTTATTTACTATCCTGTACTTATGCCATGCTTTACTGCTTTATTTACGATTGTGCGAGGAGCACCTGTACTGTTTAGGATCGGGACACGATTTCGCGGTATCGACAAGCCCAGTTTTGGGTTCCCAGTCGTTTACAGCCGTCCACCCAAACCTTGGGTCCGTCTCGGAGTCAGCTAACTTCGTTGCGGGTGTACTCAATGGGGTGGCCCCCTGAAATATTTCTGAATCCTGTGATTGCTTTGTCGTGAAGGCCTCGTTGGGTTTTGATTTGGTTTTTCCGAGGTTGATCGAGTGTGCGTTGCTATTTGTGCACCCCTGCAGGGTAAAACTTTCTGAAAGCCGTGTCCGCGGTTATGGACGACTTGGAGCACATTATCTCGATCATAGACAACTATAACTAAAGTAGTGTTATAAATTTGACTTTCTAATGACTAGTAATCAGCTTCACTATAATGGAATGGCTAAATAAAACTGCCAACAATTGCTTGTTTGGGTTGTCGCTTGCGACCATTGTACCTGACTAGTAAGTATTGCAACTATAACGGAATGGCTAAATAAAAGTACCAACAACTGCTGGGTTTTGGGATATCTCATGGTAATTGTATCTGACTAGTAAGTGTTGCAACTACAATGGAATGGTTAAATAAAACTGCCCACTGCTTATTATATCAGGATGATTATCTAAACTTGACTAGTAATTGCTGCAACGATAACTGAATAAATAAAACTGCCAACTGTGTGAGTTCCTCGGTTGACTTCCTCGTTTGGTCTCGAGGGGGAAACACCAGGATGGGTTTGTTGATGGTAGTATCAGGATGGTTCCGAATAGGTCTTTCTTACCCCTCTCTGATAGCCGCCAGTTGTATCGAGTCTCTATAGGTTGTTTAGTGCATGCTGCGCTGCCGCTCAGTCCACCATACCTATGTAGGCGAGGACCGCCGAATTCTAGCCTCGCCGTGTACTGGCCTCAGTACTGACCGCTCTCTCTTTTTCCTCTGCCCTTTGTCGGCACCCCTTTTGTTTAAGCAGGTTTTGAGATCAACGTCGTTAGCAGGGTTACCCTTCCGGCTTGGCCTGGGCAGGGTTATGGACGCCATTGGTTACTCTTCAGGGCTCTTAGCCCCATTTGCATCTTGTCCGTAGTCGGACGCTCTATCATTTTCAAGGTGATTTGGATCTTTGTATATTATATCTGTATTCTTGACTCATTGAGTCGCTGTTATATATATATATATCTGTTCTGTGGGTCCCATCAAGGACTGTTGTGTAATGTTATTACTTCGTTTTCCACCCGCACGCAAGTGCATGGTGGGCACCTTTGAATCGTTTCTATGCGGGTTTGGCGGGAAGCGCCGAAACTTGCATAGGGCCGATTCTGAGGGTGTTACACCCTCGAAGATTCCAAAGCGGTTAACGAGAGCAGATTCTCGTGGGTGATGTAGTCGTACTCTTGCCGATCTCAAGATCGCGTAGACGATCCTTCCGGCACTGCGTTCCGGCAGCGCTTCCGCAGTCGGTCACACGTTCGGTACTCGATGAAGACCTTCCTCTCCCTTGTTCCAGCAGGTAGCGGAGGTTGTAGCACTCTCCTCGCGATTCCGGCAGCACGACGACGTGGTACCGGAAGTAGAGGGGAGATCTCGCAGGGCTTTGCCTTAAGCCGGAGCGAGTATGGTGGACTATGAGAGAGGCCTTGGCGATCTAGGGTTTAGAGGCACCAAGGGATTTAGAGCAACCAGCAGCTAGGGATTAGCTAGACGGCGGTTTAGAGGAGCTCTAGGGCAGCCGCATCTAGAGGGGGGCGGCGACTGGCCTAGGGTTTAGAGGGGCGCCGGCTAAGGGACAAGGTGTAGGGAGAGGGGGCGCCACCTCCCTTTCATTTATAGGTGGGAGGGGCGGCTAGGGCTAGACGAGTCCTCCCCCAACTCCCTTGCTGGCCGGCGGTTTCCTTCTCTCCCTGCACTTCACAAAATAGCCGTTTGACTTTTCAAATTGGCGTTTGACTTTTCAAACTAGGATTTGATTAAACCCTTTATTTTGTTCAGCGATGACACCTAGTACATGATGCAATCATTCCAACTTGTTATGACACATTCATGTACCCTTCCCCTCCGGAGTGCCGGACATTCCGGAACCTTCTAGAACATTCCCGATGAAAACACCAGAACCATTCCCGAACTCCGAAACAGGACTTTCCTTATATGAATCTTATTCTCCAGACCATTCCGGATATCCTCGTGATATCCCGGATCCCATCCGAGACTCCGAACAACATTCGGTCTCTTACTCATCATTCCATAACTACTCAACAACATCGAATCCTTAAGTGTGTCTCCCTATGGTTCGTGAATTATGCGGACATGACCGAGACACTTCTCCGATCAATAACCAATAGAGGAATCTGGAAATTCATATGGCTCCCACATATTTCTACGATTACTTTGCGATCAAATGAACCACTTACATACGATACCAATTTCCCTTTGTCCCACGATAGTTTACTTATCCGAGGTTATGATCGTCGGTATCTCTGCATACCTAGTTCAACCTCGTTACTGATAAGTACTCTTTTCTTGTTCCCGTGATATGTGATCCCTTGTGAGCCAGTCACATGCTTGCAAGCTAATTGGATGACATTCCACCGAGAGGGCCCAGAGTATATCTATCCGTCATATGGATGGACAAATCCCACTCTTGATCCATGTGCCTCAACCCATACTTTCCGAACACTCAATGCCACCTTTATAGCCACCCAGTTACGGTGTGGTGTTTGATGTCATCAAAGCATCCTTCCGGTGATGGTGATTAACATGATCTCATGGTCGAAGGAATTAGGTTACTATGTATCAGAAAGCTTATAGCAAATGAACTATATTAAATGACTTGATCTTTATGCTACGCTTAACTATAGGAGTATGTCCATCACATCATTCTCCTAATGATATGACCCTGTTGTTAATAACATCTCTATGTTCATGATCAGGAAACCATGATCATATATTAACCAATAAGCTAGTTTAACAAGAGGCTTTACTAGGGACTCTTTTATGTTTACAAATCACACAAGTATTAATGTTTCCGGTTAATACAATTATAGCATGGTATGCAAACATTTATCATAAGTATGAAGATATGATAATAAGCACTTTATTATTGCCTCTAGGGCATATCTCCAACAGTCAGAGCCGAAAAGGAAACGGCTAGGCCTCTCAGGCTTCATGGCGAGAGGCAGGCCGCAGGGAACACGCCAGCGGTACTCGCACGCCGGCAGGGCCCGAAGGCGTCAACTCAACCGACAGCACAAGAATCGCAAGAAAAGGCTCCCCTCCCTCCGAAAAATGACGCCTCCAAGGAGGTAACGACGTTCAGAAGACGCCGCCGTCATCCAACCCGGCAAGCCAGATTTGGGTTTTCACTCCGGAGTGATGGGCAGATGGGTGTCGGGGCTCCACGACAACGCCCCCAAGAGTGTGAACGACGCCCTCAAGCACCGCCGCTGTCGGCACCAACCAAGTCAGGCTAGACTTTCGTCCGGAGACCTCGACCACCACCTCCAATGGACTATCCGAGAAACAGTCCATGCCGCCCAACAAGCAAGATCACCTGCGAGAGAGCCGACACCCACGCCCACGGAGCCATGCCCCGCCGCCCGCACAGCCAAAGGCAAAGCATTACCACCATCACAATCCGGAGCCGCCGCCCCGGCCTCCTCGCATAGCAGGGGAGCTCCTCATGCCAACCTGCCAACGATCGCGAGCCGCTGGGAACTAGCGCCTCGCCCACCAAAGCGGCACCGCCGCACCGCCGTACTCAATCCATGGCACACCTCCACCACGGACCTGCACAGCCGGCCAGGAACACCGTGCCCCAGCCAGCCAGCCACCCACGGCAACCCACCAGCCGCCAAGACACCGCTGGAGCCGGGAAGCGCCCCCAAGAGACCACCACGCCGAGGCACCCCCGGACCCGCCGTCCTCCACGCCACCGCCGCGTCGAGGCAGAATCTGACCGCCGACCACCCAAACGCCACCGCGTCCCCGGGGCCGCCACCCCGGCAGCCACAACTCCGGCCGTCGGACGCTGCCGGCGCCGGAGCAGCAGCACAGCCACCTCTGCCGCCCTCCCATGGTCGAGGGGCGCCACCCTCACCGGTCCCCTGCCCGAGCCTGCCGGCTCGGCTTCCTCCACAGCCGCAGGAGAGGAGCCAGCGCCGTGGCCCGCCCAGCCCATCCAAGGCCCAGATCGGGCCCCCGCAACCTCCCCATCCCCGACCACCGCCCCAGGCCGGCGCACCGCCTCCGCCAGCAGCAACGCCGTACCCCGAATGGGCGCGGCGCGGCTCCCCCGAGGCCGCCACTCCCGCCGATGACAGTCGCCAGCCCGCGCCGCCCGCAGAGCGTCCACGCGCCAGGGCAGGGGGAAAAACGCCCCGCCGCCTCCATCCCTGAGCCGCGCACGGCTTTGCCGGCGGACCCTCCAGCGGCGGCGGCGCGGGGGAGGGTGGTGGAGGGGGGCTCAAGCGTCGGCGGCGGCGGCTAGGGTTTCCCCCGTGTCGCCAAGGGGAGGGCGACGCGGGGGATTCTATTGGGATTTTTGGTTCCTGCCTTGCATAAAATAAGACTGCCTTATCAGTAATTTCAGCTGACCATTGTAAAATTAAGCCGCTTGAAAAAAGAACTCATAAGCCTTAACTAATCTGACTGATCCAAAGTACTTTCTGCATTATTCACCATTACTATATAATAAGAGCTTGCAGACGTTTTGACGTGGACTACATACGGGCCAAGATAAGTGAACCTATATATACATAAAAGTGCGTCTAAATATATGTATTTTGATCCGTATGTAACGTAGTTCTAGTTGTAACTGCACTCAGCCGGCAGCTTGCTGTTCTTGAACCGATCCTTGTCGTTACAGTAGTCGTAGATCATGTATGTCTTCTTGACGTTCTCGTAGGCCGCCCGCTGCTCGGCCGTCAGCGTACTGTAGTTCTTGGCGTTCCACCACCGGTCCGGCGAGCTGCACGGCGTCGGGCGGCGCTGTCGCAGGCGTCGACGCTGAATCCCTGGAACTCCGCCGTGAAGGGCGCGCGGTTCCAGTCGACCATGGTCTTGCCGCCGTCCGTGGCCCAGGCGGAGCCATTCCACATGCTCGCCCGGACGCGCATCGGCTTTGCCGGGAACTCGTACTCCGGCACGCTCCCCGTCAGGTTCCTGAGCACCCGTATTGGCGTCTCGTCCACGAATACCCTGCCAATTGAAAACATGACAGTGATTATTCATAGTGTACTGGATCTGATGAAGGCCAGAGTAGGTAGGTAGGGTTTTAGGGGCATATAGCACGTACACGAGCTGGTAAGGGTTCCAGAGTATCTTGTAGTCGTGCAAGTCGGCTGCTGGGTCGAACCACAGGTGCAGCCTCTGCTCCCTGCTGCCGTTGCCGTTGACGAAGACGTTGGTCTGGAGGGTGATGGGCTTGCCGTCCACGTTGCCCAGGAACTCGAAGTCCACCTCGTCGTGGTTGCCGTCATCAGGCTCCGAAGTCAGCTACACGTACATAAAAAAACAAGGAAATTAATTCGGTTTGAACAAAGTAAACCAACGACAAGGCAAAATAAACTGATCGATCAGATCGGCAATGTAACTCACATAGAAAGCAGTGACAACTCCGGCCGTGTACCCTCCGGGCACCTTGATCCTCATGTGGAAGAAGCCTGAACCGTACAACGACTTGGACCCGAACCCAGCGCCCGAGCTCTTGTCCATGGCGAGACGGACCTCCGTCCCCTGGTTTACCAGGTGATAGCCATCTGCGCCCCACGCAGGCACGTAGTTCTCGTTGAACGCCGGCGTGCTCGCCGGCGCCATGCTAGCCAATACGGCCGGGAGGAGGACGATGAGGAGAAGAAGAAGCGGCGGCAGCTGCACATTGGGAGCCATTGCTGTAGATTAGCCACGCAATGTAAGTAAGGGTTTGCTGCTTGACAGATTGTTGAGTCTCGCCTTGCACGCACGTCCTTATATAGGCTTCGACCCCCTCAGCTGGCGCCTGCTGGAATTTGCCCAAACGTGCCATGTTTACCAAGACGTGGATAAGTTTTTACTCCTAGAAATTAGGAATTAGCAATAATTGTTGATTCGGCAAGGTTGCATGAGTCACCCTCCGTATCCTTAGTATCCTAGTAGCGTTTTTACTCCTAGAAATTAGGAATTAGCAATAATTGTTGATTCGGCAAGGTTGCATGAGTCACCCTCCGTATCCTTATCCTAGTAGCGTTGCGTGAGTCAGGGCATCTCCAAGTATGTTCATCATTTTTTCTCAGTTGTCCGATAGGAAAAATGTGACAAAAACATACATTCCTCCTCAAATAGACTTTCTGCACGCTTTATAAATAAAGCAACCATTCATACACATTTACAAGGTTGATCAGAAAATAAAAACACAGTACCACAATACAGCATGGCCCAAAAGGAGGAGAGAAAATGCATGCTCTCAAATCAGAACAACCGAAAAAGGGGCGCTAGGGGCGAAGCTGGACTAGGAAGGGATCAACCGTCCTGACTCCAGAAGACGTCAAATAAGCTTGTCCAGCTGCGCCTTGTTCCGATGTCTACATAGCGGGTATCACTGCTGCAAAAACGTCAAGAATTTGAACATCGAGTCAGAAGCACTTCAAGGGAGGATCTTTTCAATAACATCTTATTGCTTATGGTCCGTAGGAACCAAGTCAACGCGGCAAACACTAGCAAAAAGAGGTGGCGGCCCTTTCCAGCATGGTTTGCCCGGGCTTCTAGGAATTCACTGAGGGTCGTAGGCAAGCCAATCCGGGCCCAACGCTTCTCTAGTGAAGTTTCAAAGAAACCTGACCGCATGAGGTAAATATTATGTGGATTCCCTATTCTAGGACCCGACATAGTGGATATAATCCATCCCCCGGCCCATGTCTTTCGCCACTTCAACCCTAGAGGGACGTTTGTCGTGTAGCAGTTGCCACAAGGGGCGGAGATGGAAGTCAAGTCACCCCGGCACACCACTTTACTATAGCTAATGTTTTAAGCAATAATCTACTATATAAAAGTATAGTTTGTAACTTCTAATATACATCATACAACATAATAAGAGACAACAAATAGATACCAAAGAACTGGTAAAAATATTCACATCTTGCAAAACATCTTGTGATGATGCTTTTTCTTTTGAGAATAAACTTGTCCATAATGTACCTAGACTTGGTAAATAAATATTTCACATTAGGCTTGAAATTTTCCTAAGAAAATGATACATATAAGTATACCTTATATTTTTTTTGCAAAATTTCACCGATCTATTAATAATCATTATGAATGTACAAAGAGGCCTACAATAATAAAAATGACAAATAGGTCATTTGACCACCTAGCGATGATTATAGAAACTAACACGAGCCGAAGGCGTGCCGCCGTCCTCGCCCCTCTATCATCAGAGCCGGGCAAAACTTTTTGTAGTAGAGCTTGTTATAGTAGATAGACGGAAAGACGTTGTTCTAAGGCTACAAAAGACCAGCACACCAAAGAAGTAGCCATCGCCAAGGATGAGAACCGTATATTTAGCTCTAATTGTAGGGTCTACATAGTGGGTATCACTGCTGCAAAAACGCCAAGTATTTAAACACCGAGTCACAAGCACTTCAAGGGAGGATCTTTTCAATAACCATCTTATTGTTTATGGTCTGTAGGGACCAAGCCAACGCGATAAACACTAGTAAAAAAGATGTAGCGGCCCTTTTCAACATTGTTTGCCTGGGCTTCTAGGAATTCACCAAGGTCATGGGCAAGTCAATCCAGGCCCAACACTTCTCTAGTGAAATTCTAAAGAAACCTGGCCACATGAGGTAAACTTTATGTGGATTCCCTATTCTAGGACCCCACATAGTGGACATAATCCATCCCCGGCCCATGTCTTTCGCCACTTCAATCCTAGAGGGAAGTCTGTCGTGTAGCAGTTGCCGCCAGGGACGGAGCTGGAGGCCAAGTCACTCGGATGCACCACTTTACTAAAACATAATTTTTTAAGCAATAATCTACTATATAAAAGTATAGTTTGTAACTTCTAATATAGACCATACAACATAATAAGAGACAACATATAGATATCAAAGAACTAGTAAAAATATTCACATCTTGCAAAACATCTTGTGATGGTGCTTTTTCTTTTGAGAAAAACTTGTCCATAATGTAGACTTGGTAAATAAATATTTCACATTAGACTTGAAAATTTGCCTAAGAAAATGATACATATAAGTATAACCTATTTTTTTTTTTGAAATTTCACCGATCTATTAATAATCATCAATAACAGTACAAAGAGGCCTAAAAATAAAAAAATTACAAATATGTCATTGGACCACCTAGTGACGATTATAGACACTAACGCGAGACAAAGTCGCGCCACCGTTCTCGCCCCTCTATCACCGGAGCTAGGAAAACCTTGTTGTAGTAGAGCTTGTTATAGTAGATAGATAGGAAGACGTCGTGCTAAGGCCACAAAAGACCAGCACACCAGAGCAGCAACAATCACCAATGATGAGAACCGTAGTTTGGAAGAGACTAACATGAAATCACACAATGAACACGAAAATAGAATGTATCCCAAGAGAAGTGCCGAACAAACGACTCCCTGTGGCCTCCGTCGGCACTAGATGCACCATCGGAGTGAGGATAAAGCGGGAAGTACCTTATTCTGACTTCAAAATATAGCCATCTCCTCAACATCCCAAATTAGACACTAAAAACCCTCCTAGCGGAGGTTAGATCATCTATGGGTGAGTGACATGCTCACATAGAAATCTTCACGGTCCATATCCGCAACGTTGAATGTATTCTCCTTTACACCCAAGAGGATACCCCCCAAGTGTCCCGAGGCCAGGAGCCAATTCCAAGCGAACTTGTGCTGGCTTAGACCTTGTAGCTCAGACATCAGGAAGAATGTTTGATTGTTTCCTGTAGACCCATAGTATCTACATTTTCTTGTCGCATGTATTCCTTAATTTGGCGTTTATGCCCGTCATTCCCAAACCCCTAATGTTCCAAATAAATGATTTGATTATGGGCCAATTCATTGGATCACTATTTTGAGGTTGGTCCCCTTACAGGGGCTGGGGTGAGGCTTCCTTGCAGTCGGGGCCTGGAGCTTGGCCTAGGAGGCCTCCCTTGCATCCTACCTGTTAGGGGGTTTGCCTAGGTGGCATCCTCGAGGTGCCGCTAAGGATAACCACTCGACCAAGTTCCGGGAGCTCGTGCCCTAGATCTAGGTTGTATAGAGGTTTTCGCTCACTCATGTGCAATGCATGCACGAGCCTTTGTGAGGGATCCCTCGCAATTATCCTTAGCTCTAATCGCCTCAATATGCTCTAGTCGGGCCTGCTCTCCATGAAATACGACACACTGTCAGGTGCCACTTGTCTCAAATGCTCCATAGATGCCTCTCCAAGTACCAGGAAGCGAGATCCAGAGGAGGGGGAGGGGGTGGGGCGGGATAGGGTCGGGTCAAGAAGTACTAGGTCGAGGTTGTGGGACACCATTCACTGAGCTGCTAGCTCCTGTACATTAAGCTCTAGCCCCGTGGTCCTCTCCCTGTAGCGTGCCAGCCGGGCACTGTGGTGACATGGCGGGGACACCGGGCGCTGGTGTCGAGGCTAGCAAGCCGTGGGGCCAGTAGAGACAGTGGTGAGGAGCCAATCACGAGTTCCTTAGCATGAAGCACCATGTTCTTCAGGAACGTGGTTGGGGATCCCCTGCACGAGGTGGAAGTCGATCCTAGACATCGTGTAACACACCACTCCAAGTGAGCACGGGGACAAGGGTCTCGTGACCGTCATCACCACACTCCCTAAGTCCTTGTTCGTCTCACTCTAAGGCACCTGCTAAGGTTCATCGAGGTGCTCGAGCACGAATGAGGTCATGTCCAAGTGACCCATGAAGCCAGTAGTCTTCGTGAACTTGGAGCTATATTGGGAGATCAGGAAGGTGAGGTGGTTGGTACCTTCGATCCGAATTATGGATGTAGTATAGATCTTTTTCCCTAGTAGACCTAGGTTATCGAATCCTTGGGAAGCAGAAAGCATAGTAGAGTTACTTTAACGGACCTTTGGGAGTTCTAGAATTATTTTTGTGTTTTACCGGACCAAGAGTTTGCGATCTTTTGTTGTTGTCGATGATGGAGCGAGAGGGCATGGGGCTTTTGGTTTCACCTATAGCTGTGCAAAACATCTGATGGGAAAAAAGATAATAATAAAGTGCATGTAATTGTTAGAGCAAGATTATTATATGTGGGCAGTGCATCCATAATTACTATTGCCTCCGCAACCACTTATATTAATAACCTACTAGTCTCATCCATAGAAGAAATAGAACTAATGATATGCATATTGATGTCACGGTTAATCCCAAGTAAATCCCTCACATACAGACGTACTACCCTTTCTGTCACTGGGGCTTCCATCCTGCAGATTATTCATTACTCATACTCCCTATACCTAGATCAATCCTTGGGGTCTTGGGTACTTGAAAAGTCCTTAGATTGAGGCAAGAGAGGATACAATAATCATCATGTCATACAAACTAATACATGATCCCATCTATGATAAATAACATGCACAAAGCTACATGGCTAGGCTGAAGCCCTTAGCCCAAGGATAATTACTCACACATAGATATGAAATCAAAAATCATAAACATTGTAATGGAAATCTTGAGATTGATACTATTAGTCTTACAATGTTGCCAATTGGAGATGAGATCTACTATTATAAGTGGTGGAATATGGCTATGGTGGAGAAGGGTTTGGAGATTAGATCTAGATCTATTCCTCCGGTGTTGTGGTTTCTGATGGCTGGGTGTCGTCGGGGGCGAAGCGAGCTAGTTTTCTCGTCGTCCGAGGCCTCTTTATATAGGGGTCCCTTCACGAAAGTTGTTCTGTTTGACCTAGCCGTGCTGGTGGCAACTATACGGCCAGAATTTTAGTCCCGTTGTATAGTTGGTCATTAAAGCTTCTGCCTCCACTTCACGACTCCTGGTTTCTTTGGGTTGTTGAAAATCTCGTATCTTTGACTTTAATGTTGTGATTCCCGTCATCAAACGTCATTATCTACGCATGGAAAAATAGAAAGATAGGATTGCATACCCCTTTGATCATTAGGCATTAGTGGCAGGATTTAGAGAGATATTTCATCAAAGATATGAATAATATCCAGTTTAAATGTGGACATAGATGGCTATATTTCACCTCCATCAGTGGTCATGCGTTTCGGCCACTAGTGGAAGGGTGTGAGTCATGGACGGTGCAAGAGAATATGTACCCTCCCAAGAAGGTAGGGGAGGGAATGCAGTCGGGGTCCTAGTCTCTCCTAGCCTCGTCATCCTTCGAGGACTTTTCCCGGACAAGGCGTCGTCTCTCCCGGAAGTCCCCTCCCACAGGGGGGGTCAGAGGGTCAAGGCAGGCTCCTGTCGACGTCCTAGTGCTCATCGAGCTCCAGCACCAAGATCCTGCCAACCCCCAAAGTAAAACGGTGGGAGTGGACTTAGCAGTAGAGAAGGGTCTAGGCACATGGTCCGGAGACGGATTGGTCCATTCCCAAAACGAGATGCCTCGTCCACATCGACGAGCTTGCCGAAGGACTATGAGTTGAGCTCGATGATCAGTAGCGTTTGATGATGGAAATATGCCCTAGAGGCAATAACTAATGTTGATGGGGATATGCCTACCAGGGTATACCCAGCAGGACGTTTCCGACTGGCCCAAGACCCGGCGAGTGGGCCTGCAGAACGGCGAGTGGATCGAAGCCCAGTCAGGAACTGAGCGACTGGAAGCTGAAGGCCCAGGCGAGTAGATAGGCCCAGTCGGGTAAGGTTAAACGGCTATTGAAGCTTTAACCGAATCGGTTGAGATATGTAAACCCTAGGGGAGGTGAGCCTATATAAACCTCCCTATAGGGTGAGTAGAGACACGTTCCTTCATACACCCAAGCGACTCGCCGCCTAGCCGCCGAGCTCGCCCATTGTAACACCTCCATAATACAATCTAGCAGGAGTAGGTCTTTACCCTCCGGGGGGCCGAACCTGGGTAAAATCCTGTGTCTTTGCCCTCATCTCGCACCGCAGATGGCTGGCCGCCCTTGCCCCTCGTTCTACTACTCGCTGCCGATTGCAGCATCTGCCGTGACCATTCCCATGACAGTGGCACCCACCGTGGGGCTTGGCCGGTCTGGCCGGTGTTCTGCGGCGAGATCCAATCTGCCCATCAACGAGACGGTCGCCACCGGCCGCATGATAGCGATCGGCGAGATACTCCAGATCTTGCCGAGCAGCTACGTCCTGGCGGCGCGACCCGTCACGCACAGCGTGATCCTGCCTATCGGCACGATCAGCCTCTTCGTCGGCCTCACCGACGTCATCGTCTCGGAGGACTCGGCTCGCATCCGCGAGTCGCCGCCACGCGATCAGCTCTCCGAGAGCCAGATCCGCACGATCCACCGCCTCGCCTCCGAGTACAACTCGGCCCACAGCAACGTGGCCGGGAATTCAGCGGCCGCAGAGGATGCGGCCCTCACCGACGACGCCGACTCGGCGACCCCGGCGTCACTCGCCGGATCCATCACCGCGGCCTCATCCGCGGGCTCCATCGCCCAGGTCTCCAACACGGGAGATTTCGAGGACCCCTCCATCCTCGGGATCTTCGAATTCGACTCCGGGTCAGAGAACTCCGACGATCTCCGCGACGGAACCGGTCGCTACGCCGCGACCTACATGGCAACCGGCACCGACCCGCCAGAGGATCCATTCTCCACCCCGATCCCTCCTAACGCCACGGCCACGGAGGTCGAGGAACTCCGCCTGAAACTGGCGGAGGCGGTACGCAAGGAGCAAGCTGAGCGCGAAAAATTTCGCCTCGAGCAGGTGACGGCACAGGAATTATCGCGCTACCACCAGCAGCGGATCAGGACGCGCCTGAACCCCACCGTTCAGGGGCGCGCCCTGAACTTCGACGACGAAAACGACCCGGCCCGCGTGGCCGAGCGCGCGATCTGCGAGAACGCGCCGCCAGGAGGGAGCGCCTGGCCCCCGCCAGGATCAACGGCAATGGGTGCCCCACCTCCACCCAACCGCACCCCCCAGGGACCAGCCACGGATAGTAGTCTCCTCACGAGAGCGAGACGCAAACGGCCTTCCACTGTTCTCCACCCCGATGGACAACCTCGTGGCAGGCCGAGCAGCAGTCGACAGCATCACGGCGACCGGCAACGGCACCCTGCAGATCGAATACGTCAAGGCCCTGCTTGCGAAGGCCGTCGAGCAGCAGAGAGCGGGCGCCGACTCGCAAGGACGGGTATACTCGCGTTCCTCAGGAAGCAGAGCGGCCTCCAGCGGCGGCAAACACCCTCAACTGCCCGCCACCAGAGCCACCGGAGCTCCAATACCGACCTGCTAACGCGGCACTCTCCACAAACGACCCCAGGCCGGCAACCAACCTTGTCGCCGCCAACGGGCAACCCATCGACGCCCGCACCCACATCATCAACAACCAAAGCTGGCGCGCACGCCAGCCCGACGACCTGCGACATACCCTAACCAATCGCCGCGACAGCGAGCCCATGGGGTCGCTCAGCCGACTCGGGCCAAAGTGCTTCGGACCAATGATCCGAGGCGAGAAGTATCCGCCAAACTTCAAGGTGCCAAAAGAAATAGAAAAGTACGACTCCTCGTACGACCCCGCCGTATGGCTCGACACATACCTCATGGCGATGGGGATCACGGGTCACACTGACCTGCTCGCCGCCCGTTACCTCCCCCTGATGATGGAGGGGACGTGCAGGCAGTGGATCAACACTCTCCCCCAGGACAGTATCGACTCCTGGGAGGAAATGCGCGACGCCTTCGTCAGGCACTTCGAGTGCTCCTACACCCGCGCCACCACTATTGAGGACCTGGAACGGTGCGTCCAGGGACCCCGCGAGTCGACCCGCAACTGGGTCCAACGGTGGCAAGAGCTTTGGTACAACGCGGTCGGCATCCACCCGGACACCGCGATCCATTGCTTCAAGACCTTGTGCCGCTACGAGCCCCTAGTCGCCAAGCTCAAGCGACACTCCCGCACACTCGACAACATCCCCGACCTCCTCGAGATTGCCAAACGGTACGCCGAGGAAGATCCAAACCAGGAAACTGACGACGAGTCAGGAGGTCAACGCCGCACGGGCGGCAACGACGGCGGACGCCGAACCGACCTACGCTACAGCGGCACTCGCCTCACTGGCAAGCGCCGCAGTGACGGGCGAGTCGACTTCGTCGCCAACGCCGGGCACGCGCAGCGCGAGCCCAAGAGCTTCCGCCGCGACGGAGGGCAACGCCGCGACGGCGGCAACTACAAGAACAAGCCAAGGTTCGATCCCGCGGCCCTCCTTAACCAACCATGTGCGTTCCATAGCAGGGAAGGAAAGCCCGCAACGCACACCACCGCCGACTGCCACACCCTCAGGGAAATCGAGAAGGCGCGGCGAGCGCGGGAGGACCCCGACAACGACCCACGAAACGGCGGAAAATTCGGCAAAGTAGCCGGCTCGCTCCACACCTTCACAGGCTTCAACACGAAGGTCATCGCCCGCGCCGTCGCCATCAACGCGGTGGCCCAAATAGACGTCCCCCAGTTCCTGAACTGGTCGGAGCAGCCCATCACCTAGAGCCGCCAAGACCACTCGCCGCGCATCGAGTACCCAGGACGAGTCGCCTTGGTGGTCAAGCCCAAGGTTGGCGACTACTGGCTCCCCAAGACACTGATGGATGGCGGCAACTCCATAAACATCCTTTACCTCGACACCTTCAGGCGGCTGCGGCTCCCGCAGTCGATGATCGATACGACCCACACCACATTCCACGGCATCGTCCCCGGTCGGAAGGCGTACCCGATCGGCAAGGTCACGCTGCTAGTCACCTTCGGCACACCGGCAAACTTCCGCACCGAGCGGATCGTCTTCGAGCTGGTGCCCTTCGACAGCCCCTACCACTGCGTCCTGGGGCGCCAGGCGTTCGCTAAATTCATGGCAGCGCCCCACTACGCGTACAACGCGATGAAGCTCCCCGGGCCGTGCGGCGTCATCACCATCAACGGCGACCCCGACATGGCCGCCGAGTGCGAGGCCAAAGGAGCCGAGCTCGCCGACGCTGTCATCGCGGCAGAGACCAACCACGCCGATGAGCTCGCCAAGTACGCGAGCGGGGTCAACAACGACGACCCCACCATACTCAAGAAGCCCAACTCAGAGGGCGCAAACACCTCAACCTTTGAGGCCACGACGCACACCCACACCGTCGAGCTGGTACCAGGCGACTCCAGCCAGACGGTGACGATCGGGACGGGCATGAGCCCAGCATAGGAAGGCGCACTCATCGAGTTCCTCCGTGAGAACAGGGACATCTTCGCATTGAAACCCTCTGACATGCCCGGTGTCCCTAGGGAGCTCGCTGAGCACAAGCTAAACGCCGACCCCAAAGTGCGACCTGTCAAGCAGTCGCTGCGGCCCTTCAATGAAGAACGCCGTCGAGCAATCGCCGAGGAAGTGCAGCGTCTACTCGCTGCCGGCTTCATCCGGCCAATCAAGTAATCCAAGTGGCTGGCAAACCCAGTCCTGGTCGAGAAGAAAAACGGGACCTGGAGAATGTGTATCGACTACACAAACCTGAACAGCGCCTGCCCAAAGGAGCAGTTCGTCCTCCCGCGGATCGACCAGATAATCGATTCAACCGCGGGCTTGGAGTCGCTATGTTTCCTCGACGCCTACTCTGGGTACAACCAGATCAAAATGGCTGTCGAAGACGAGGAGAAGACGGCGTTCATCACGCCATTCGGAGCCTTCTGCTACACCGCCATGACCTTCGGCCTCAAGAACGCCGGGGCGACCTACCAGCGGTGCATGCAAGAATGCCTCACGAGCCAAATTGGCCGCAACATCCACGTCTACATCGACGACGTGGTCGTGAAGTCCGCTCGCCAAGGCGACCTACTCGCCGACCTGGCGGAAACTTTCGCCAACCTGCGAAGATACAAGATAAAGCTTAACCCAGGCAAGTGCACCTTCGGTGTACCCGCCGGACAACTACTGGGGTACGTCGTCTCCAAACGAGGGATCGAGGCGAACCCCACAAAGATCGACACGATCGCCCGACTCGGCAAACCCGAGTGCCTACGCGACGTCCAGAAGCTGGCCGGGCGAGTAGCGGCTCTCAGTCGCTTCATCCCCCGCCTGGGCGAAAAGGCGATGCCCCTATACCGCCTGATGCGCAAGAACCCCACCTTCCAGTGGGACAAGGAGGCGGACGACGCGCTCCGCGACCTCAAAAAGGTGCTACTCGCCGCACCACTACTCGCCGCCCCCGCCGACAAAGAACCCATGCTGGTTTACATCGCGGCGTCCGAGCGCGTCGTCAGCGCCGTGATGGTCGTCGAGCGACCAGAGGAAGGAAAGGAGCGCCCGGTTCAGCGGCCGGTGTACTACATCAGCGAGGTCCTCACCGAGTCGCGCCAGCGGTACCCACAGTACCAAAAGCTAGTATACGCGGTCTTCAGGGCTCAGCGGCGCCTGCCGCACTACTTCCAGGAGCACCCGATCACGGTCGTCTCCTCAGCACCACTGCAAGACATCATCCGCAATCGCGAGGCGACCGGGCGGGTCGCCAAGTGGGCCGTCAAGATCGGCGTCCACAACATCAAATACGAGCCACGAAAGGCGATCAAGTCACAGGCACTGGCAGACTTCATCGCCGACTGGGAGGAGGCCCAGCAGCCAGAGAAGCTGCCGTACCTCCACTACTGGAGCCTCCACTTCGACGGCTCCAAGAACGCGGACGGTGCAGGCGCAGGGATAGTGTTGACTTCACCAAAGGGCGACAAGCTCCGCTACATCCTCTGCCTCGACTTCACGCCCTGCACCAACAACATGGCTGAATACGAGGCCCTACTCCACGGCATGCGAGCCGCCAAGGAGATGAACGTCAATTGCCTCCGCTGCTACGGAGACTCCGACCTTGTCGCGGGGCAAGTCGCCGGCACCTGCGACGCCGTCTCCCCTACCATGGCGGTGTACCGCCAAGCGGTGGACAAGTTGGGCGGCCACTTCACCGGCTACTCTGTCGAGTGGATTGACAGGCGAAAGAATGAGGAGGCCGACGCACTCTCCCGCATCGGGTCGGCTCGACTCGCGCCTCCCGCCGGTGTTTTCCTCGACACGATTACCAAGCCATCAGTCTCTCCCCCGAGGGAGATCGACATTGGGGTCCCGCTACAACCAGAGGCAGCCTTGGTTGCACTCGTCAACGAGCCAGACGACTGGACCAAGCCCTACATCGCCTACCTGGAAGCCGGCACCCTGCCAGCAGACGAGACAGACGCTCGAATGATCGCTCGTCGATGCAAGTCCTACACCATCATCGACGGCGAGCTCCACAAGCGCAGTGTCACCGGCGTGTTCCAACGCTGCGTCCAACCAGCTGAAGGACGCTAAATCCTCCACGAAATTCACTCAGGTGACTGCGGCCACCATGCCGCCGCTCGCTCCCTGGTCGCCAAGGCTATGCGACATGGCTTCTACTGGCCCACCGCACACGCCGACGCTGTCGACATCGTCCAGCGATGCGCCGGGTGCCAGAAGTACGCCAATCAGACGCACGTACCGAGCTCGGCACTCAAAACAATCCCCATCACCTGGCCATTCGTTGTGTGGGGCATGGACATGGTAGGCCCCTTCAAGAAGGCCCCCTCTGGCTACACCCACCTGCTAGTCGCCGTCGACAAATTCACGAAGTGGGTGGAGGCCAAGCCAGTCCGGAAATGCGACGGGAAGACCGCCACTAAATTCTTACGCGAGCTCATATATCGCTACGGGTTCCCCAACAGCATCATCACGGACAACGGCACCAACTTCGCCAAGGGATCCATGGCCGAATTCTGCGAAGAGCACCATATCCGGCTCGACCTCGTGTCAGTCGCCCACCCGGAGTCCAACGGCCAGGCGGAACGGGCCAACCAAAGCATCCTACACGGCCTGAAGCCGCGACTCCAAGTACCACTCGAGCGCACCGCCGGGTGCTAGGTCGAGGAGTTGCCCTCCGTCATATGGGGGATCCGCACCTCAGTCAACAGATCGACGGGATTCACTCCCTTCTTCATGGTCTACGACGCCGAGGCAGTCATGCCCACCGACCTCGAACACGACTCGCCGCGGGTCGTCCACTACACGGAGGCTGCAAACGAGCTTGCCCGCCAAGACGGGATCGACCAACTCGATGAAGCACGCGACCTCGCTCGGTCACGCACTGCCATCTACCAGCAAGGACTCCGCCGCTACCACAGCCGGCGGGTGAAAGCTCGCACCTTCCATGAAGGCGACCTGGTGTTACGCCTCATCCAGGACAAGAAGGGCATGCACAAGCTCTCCCCTCCGTGGGAAGGCCCATTCGCTATCGGGCGCGTACTCGGCAACGACACCTACTACCTCATCGACGTCCGCGGGGACGACGAACTCGACGTCAAGAGACCATGGAATGTAAACCTCCTACGGAAGTTCTACTCCTAGAACCCCACACATGTACCCTCCAGTCGCTATGAAATAAAAAGAAACGGTTACCGCAAATTGCGCCTACTCTCCATGACTTGTGCCACTCGCACTCGTAATAACAACATCACGCTAAATGCAGAAGTCAACCTTTGGTACAGCGATCGGCACGGCTAAGTAGTGCGGTGTAAGAGCACTGAATCACCTCAGGTCTTGCATCGTCCATGAAAAACACCCACCCGGAGCCCCATTGGAGTCGCCTAGCTCGACTGGTTCTACGAGGCAAGACAACTGCCCTCGCTTCTCACAGCGACCTTGGTCCTCCGCATCCTCGGCATAGCGACTCGAACGGCTAAGTACCACGCTCGGGGACTGAAGACCAGTCCGTCGCGAGCGGTCAGGGAAAACGCCAAGTAAGAGAGCATGCCCAGGACTCGCCACGCGACTGACCCCACGGGCCAGGCAGGAGTGACGTGCTCACACCAACGCTCTAAGTCCTCAACCACCCTCGAGTCGCGCCTCGAACTACCAAGTACCACGCTCGGGGACTCGGCCACCCAACCCCGTTCGCGCACGGGAAAACGGTAAAGTACAGAGCACTCAAGGGAGTCGCCTTGCGACTGGCTCTTCGAGCTCGGGCGAGTCGACCAAAACAACAAAACACATGATAACAACACACACATCATATACGAGGTAAACCCCACAAAAGGGCGGACGCGCTCGGGGACTCGTCCAAAATCAATCAAAAGCACACAAACAAATATCAAAATAGACACGACGTCTCATTCAATCGCATGTTGCATTGTTTCATGTTACAAAATATGCCCGCGTGGCAGAACTGCTGCTAACGCCACAAGGCAAACTACCCTACTCTGCAGGCTTCGATGACGACTCGCCAGCATCCCGGCGATTGTGGATGAACGCCGTGTACGGGTTTGATGGATACGTCGTCAGTTCACCCGCCATCGTCGCGCGAAAAGGCTGCTCGACCTTGAAGTCACGATGCGGTGGCTCGGGGTCGTTTGGCGCGACAACCGTCTCCTGGTACGGCAGGAGGTCGCCCATTGCCCAGACACGTTCCGAGTACGTGGCGGCACGTTCTTGCAACTTGAGGACCTCAGACAGCTCCACCGCGCCAGTCGACGATGGATACCCACTCGTCACATCGTCAACGTCGAAATCTTCGGGGAAGTGGTCGAGTCCAAGGCTCAGTGCCGTCGACGCTCCACGCCGAAACGCCGACCGCGTCATGAACTCAACGACCGCGGGCGCCTTCTCCAAATACTTCCACACCTCAACGAGGTCGCTGGGAATCACCTCCGTGGGCGATATTTCTTAGAGGTAGGCACGGATGCACGTCGCCGACAACGTCGCCGAATCGACGAGCATGCTTACGCACTGCCTCGCGTCGAGCGAGCTCGCCTCTCCTTCGCTATCAATGATGCGACCTGCGAGTAGAAGACAATGATAAGTACGACGGACACCACAAAAACCACAACTATTAGAAAGGGAAGATGCACTCACCAAGCAACGGGCGGGCGAGTCCCGTGATGAAGCACTGAAGCGACGTGTGGTCGTCCTGAAGCCCAGCAATAAGGACTTCCGACACCTTGCGATCCTCCTCAGCGGCCGCAATGGCGGCCTTAGCTCGCCCGTCCGCCGAGCTCGCTTCTTCTCTCGCCTCCCGCAGTTCGCGCTCGAGGTCGGCGATCCGCTATTCAGCGGCACCCAGAGCAGATCGCACCGCCACCAACTCACTAGCGGGGACAAGCCCCTGGCGAGCTTCCTCTGCCTTCGCAGCAACAGCCTGAAGCCCTTTGTTCGCCTCCTGGACGATGGCCAGCTCCCTCTCCGCGCGCTGTTTCGCGGCCAATCGGTCCGCTGACTCAAGCTGCAGACCTTGCACATCACCAAAAAAGGTTAGTCAAATCAAAATTCCTAAGTGCCCACCCGCTGAAATTCAGCGAGTGCGCACTCGGGGACTGGCGATCAAAAAATTCCTAAGTGCCCTCCCGCTGAAATTCAGCGAGTGCGCACTCGGGGACTGGCGATCAAAAAATTCCTAAGTGCCCACCCGCTAAAATTTAGCGCGCGCGCACTCGGGGACTGGATGCGACAAACAAAAAGATGCGAAATTATGAGAATCAGGCCGCTGCAAAGCACCAACCTGATCCTCGGGGACTGGATGTACCTGGATGGCCGCGCCAAGCATGCCGTGGAGTTGTACCGCGTCCACGGACGCGAGAAGTGCCGGCGTGTGCCCGCGACGTTGGTCGACTTCAGCGTCGGCGGTCCCAGGAGTGTGGCTCGAGGGCGCAGGCCCACTCGCCGTGGTCGCCTTGGTCACGAAGCGCAGGAAGGTAGCGATAGAGGCACCCGCTCCGAGAGAGGTCGCCTCCGCCGTTCCAGGCAAGGAAGCACCCTCCTTCGTAGACGCGGCTGCCTCCATCACGGGCCCGGCTGGTGCGACCGCTGTGTCGTCAGAGATAGTGACGATGTCGTCGCCCTTGGCCTTCTTACTGACATCTGCCGAGGCGACGACCTCGTCCGCCTTCCTCTTGCGGGAAGGATCTTCCTCGCTAACGACGGAGGGCACCTTGGCCACGGTCGGGTGGCCCATCCTCTTTACCCCGGTCCTGCGCATCAATCGAATCAACGAAAACAATCGAAATAGTTATGAAAAATAAGGAAAGGTGAGCGAACTCACTTGGCGACTGGGATGAAACGCAGTCCCGTACGGAGGCCGGCCGGTTTTTCCAGCTCAGGGCCCAGACGGCGACTGAGCCCCAAATCCAGGACGTCGCGTGCCCAAGACACGGACAGCCTCTTCGTCATTGAGGCCGCAGCTGGCGCCTCTGGGACATCCTCGGCGGGAGCCTCCTTGCGGGGCGAAGCCGCCGCAGCCGGAGCCTCCTTGCGAGGCGAAGCCGCCGCAGCCGGAGCCTCCTTGCGAGGCGAAGCCGCCGCAGCCGGAGCCTCCCCCAGCCCAGAGACTGGGGCGAATGGTGGAGGCATTGAAGCCAGCGGCACTTCCACGGTCGCCGCGTCCAGCACGGCTGTCGCTGGTGGCGCGCCGTCGCCGGCTGGGCTGGGAGCGTCTGAGCTGCTCACCGAGTGCGACGGCGAGGCCGTCTTCGACGGTCTCGTCTTCCTTTTCGGGGGGGCCCTCGCCTCCCTTTCCTTCCTCTTCTTCTTTGACGGAGTGGCTTGACGGCGCGAGGTGGTCTCTGGGAGCTCGTCGTCATCGTCATGACGTTCGAGGCTTCTGCTTGCCTTGATCTCGCGCTGTCGTTGCCCGCGGGTCTTTCGGACCAGCGGGGCGACCTCCTCTTCGGACTCGTCCTAGTCGTCCTCGTTGCCCTTGGTAGGCGGCGATTCGCCTATGTCCTGGGCGGATGGGCCCGAGCTCTCATCATCTGAAGGTGGGAGCCACCCTTCCACCACTTGGAATAGCTGCGACGAATACAAAACGGAATCAGAATTACCGCGACTGCATATACTGCGACTGCGAGCAAGGTAAAGAAATTACCGTTGGAGCCGGACGCTTCGCGGTGTAGGGGGCGACCCCAGCCTGCGCATCCAGGTACACCGCCTGGGTAATCTTCTTCAACGCTGGGAGATAATCCTCCAGCTTCCACTCGTCGAGGCAGGCCTTCGTCGAGTCTCCCCGGCCCGTGTACTGGTACATGTAGTGGTCGCGCTGGGCGAGTGGAACGAGCCGCCGCCCAAGCCAGCAATTGTACAAGTTTATCGTTTGAAGGCCCTTCTTTTTCAGACCACGGATGGTCTAGAGCATCTCGTCAACGACCATCCGCTGGTCGTCGGGGAGCTTTCCGACTTGGAGATGGCGCGGCTCGGAACGACTAGCGGAGTACCGCGGGATCGCCACCTCGCCCTCCGGGGTCGCCTCGGCCACGTAGAACCACGACTTCTTCCAGTCGCTCGCTGCCTTGGCGGGTAGCATCAGATCAAAGAAAGAAGCTTTGGACTTGAGCTGAAACGTCAAGCCGCCCGCGGCTAGCATTGGGCCGCCTGCCTCCTCGCGGCTGATCCGTCCGTGGAACAGATCTTGCCACAAGGGGAAGTAGGGCCGGCAGCCCAAGTAGCATTCGCAGAACGCCACGAAGATGGCAAGCTGCTCGATGCTGTGGGGACCCAGATCTGAAGGCTGGATCCCGTAGTAGGCGCAGAACCGCCGAAAGAATAGGGATGTAGGAAACCCTAGCCCCCGCTCGAGATGACTGGTGAAACAGACGAATTCCCTCTCTCGCGGGTTTGGGGTCGTTTCTCCGGCTGCGGGGATATGCCAACAGCCGGCTCGCAGGATCCCGGCCTCCTCGAAAGAGGCCAGCTGCGCCCTCGTGCACTTGGACCTACCCCACGGCTCGGTGGAAAGGGCCATGGCCGAGATATTGGTTGGAGATCAGGGGATTTCGGGTCGACTGGATTGCAGAGCGAAGGAAGGAAAATGCGCGCACTCGGAAGAACTGGTGAGGAGTTGGCTCTACGATTGCCTGCCATTCCTCTTATATAGCGGGAGTTACCCGCCAAATCAGGGAGCCGTTACCACGCGGTGATTACGCCGAAAGTTACCGTTGGATTACCCCAACGGCTAGTTTGACCACGCCTGACAGTCCAACTACGGCCACTCGGTTCGCCGACCCAATCACTAAGACAGTGTTTTCGCCGACTCGACTCGCCAAAGCTGCGACCTGGATCATTGGTTGTTTCCTTTATACAGGAGCCCGCCGACGATTCGACTAGGTGCCTACTCTGAAGCCGTACACTCCGACTGCCAGTAGCCATCTACGCCTAATCGACGACGGCCTCGGGGACTACTGATGGGGATATGCCTACCAGGGTATACCCAGCAGGACGTTTCCGACTGGCCCAAGACCCGGCGAGTGGGCCTGCAGAACGGCGAGTGGATCGAAGCCCAGTCAGGAACTGAGCGACTGGAAGCTGAAGGCCCAGGCGAGTAGATAGGCCTAGTCGGGTAAGGTTAAACGGCTATTGAAGCTTTAACCGAATCGGTTGAGATATGTAAACCCTAGGGGAGGTGAGCCTATATAAACCTCCCTATAGGGTGAGTAGAGACACGTTCCTTCATACACCCAAGCGACTCGCCGCCTAGCCGCCGAGCTCGCCCATTGTAACACCTCCATAATACAATCTAGCAGGAGTAGGTCTTTACCCTCCGGGGGGACGAACCTGGGTAAAACCCTGTGTCTTTGCCCTCATCTCGCACCGCAGATGGCTGGCCGCCCTTGCCCCTCGTTCTACTACTCACTGCCGATTGCAGCATCTGCCGTGACCATTCCCACGACAAATGTGTTATTATTCATATTTTGTTTCATAATTAAGTTTATCGTTCTGTGCTATAATTGTATTAGTTACAAATAATGTGTATTTAGAGGAAAACCCTAATACATGTGTAGGATGATAAACACCATATAAAGGTATCCTTGGTCATGCATCTATGACTAGTATGTATGTCAACGATAGTTTCGGTTTCCTAACTATGGGCAAAGTATGAGATTGTAGTGTTGCCAGTGACATATGTGAACAGAGTTGTTGGAGAAGAACGATGATGGATAGAACTAAACATGAGATATCGTGAAACGCATCATCAATATAGTTATTGGTTTAATCTCATAAAACATTGTATTGCCTTTACTAGAAATCTTTTGACCATGAGACACATGAGAACTTGGGAACAATATGGACATGGAAAGATTCTCCAAATGTTGCACTTAACGGAGTTATTATAAAGTTGATGCTTGTTCGTACCGGATGGTTCGCCAATCATTCACATGGTGTGAGACCCTGGCGGATGGCTTAATAGGATTGATAGTATACCCATACCAACAAGTTGCAACTTCTTTTCCGGAAGCTCATCTGAAAAAAAACTCTGAAGTTAAGCGTGCTTGGCCTGGAGCAATTTGAGGATGGGTTAGTGACCGGGAAGTGGGTACCAAGAGCGCACGAGTGAGAAAAAAGTGCACAGAAAGACTAGTGTTGTATGTGGGGTTAGTCTAGAGATCCTATTGAGCTGCCAAGAGAGACATCTGCCGGTCCGGAGAGGTCGGGGTGTTCAAAGTGGTATCAGAGCCGACCCTCGCGGTTACACGGGCGTGTGCGGGTCAGTGATGGACATGTGGACCATGGCGCGTGTGTCCCAAAGTGGACACGACATGGCACATGTGTTGGCACTGGACGCACAGACGTATGCCAATAGGGGACATTCCTGGCTTGTGGTTGATCGACGAGGGCGTCGATCTTCTAATGGTGGGTGTATGTGAGACCCTGAAAAATGGCTTAATAGGATTTATAGTATACCCATACCAACAAGTTGCAACTTCTTTTCGGGAAGCTCATTTGAAAAAAAACTCGAAGGTTAAGCGTCCTTGCCCTAGAGAAATTTGAGGATGCGTGACTGAACGGGAAGTGGGTACCGGGTGCGCACAAGTGAGGACAAAGTACGCATAAAAGACTAGTGTTGGTCTGTGGGGTTATTCTAGAGATCCTATTGAGCTTCCAGGAGTGATAGCCGCCCGTCCGGAGAGGCCGGGGTGTTACACATGCCCGCTCATGTACTACGGTGTTCGTCATCGTCTGGTCGAACATGTGATCAAGTTGTTGGAAGTTTTGATATGTAGCGAACCGGGTTGGTGGCTGCTCCTCTTGAGAAGGAACTTCTTTCTCCTCTTCTTGGTCCTCATCCTCATCCTAATCTCCTCCTCGGGTTGGTGTTGCTCAACATGCACATCATATAGCAAACGTCCTTCCTCGATAGAGAAAAGACCATTAGGCAAATATCCAAACCTACCGGGTCACACACTTAAAACATTTACATCATTTTAAAATGTGAGTGTGAATGAGATAGTTGATGAAGTAAATCCGAAAGGATGTTTTGGAGCGTCTTGAAATATTACGGAGGAGTCCAGGATATCGCCGAGAGTGGATGGAATGGTTCCGGACATTAAAGAGGACGATGGGAATATTTTAGGAAAGTTTTGAATTAGTTCAGAGGTGTCTGAAAGTTAATTCAGAAAGCTTCCGTATAAATATTTATATTAATAATAAATAAGAAATTATTATTTATTAATATCCTAGTGGGACCCATGGCCAAGAGGGCCGCATGGGCCTACTAGGCCACACGCGCGCGGGGGGGGGGGGGGGGAGGGAACCCTGGCCAAATCGGCCATGGCTACCCTAGGAGCCAGAGGGTGGAGGAAGTGGGGAGGGGCGAGGACATGTGGAGGGAGGAGTCCTTCCCGGTCTCAAACTTGCCTCACCAAATTGGTTTTCGGGAGAACTCCATATTTGATGTGGACTCCGTATTGGATACAGACTTCCTCTCTCTCAAAAGGAGGAGTCCTTGGAGGATACAAATCCTAGTCCTACTCTCCTCTATGGAGGACGGAATCCACCTATCTAAGGAGGGGAGAGGGCCAAGGGCAAGACACAAAATCCAAGCCCTAGCCCGAGCCACCGCCACTGCCACCGCTCCGCTGCCGCCTCGGTCTGATCCTCTATCTCTTCCTCGCGTCGTCGTCTTCGGCGCGTGGAGGATATCTTCACCTATTCCCGCAGAAGCTCCTTCTTCTACCCCATCTAGATCCAATCTTGATGGACGACAGAGTGCTACCAGATCTTCATCGATACATTCCCGCTTCGTCCGTGAGTTCTTGATCTTGCCTCGAGACGGTGCCGTCCTCGTTGCATGTGTGGATACAGGTGGAGGTGCGACACTTGGAGCACTAGTTCTTCAGAGCCATCCATGGGATAATACATCTCCTCGTGACTCGCTAAGGCTTGTTGCGGGGATCAACGTACGATCAACTTCGTCATCGACAAACTTCCGCTAGTTCAATCAATGAGGGTATGTTCTGTTACCTCACCCTTGCATCGAATCTTGATTATGTGCTAGAAAATTTTGTTTTCCATAACGTGTTCCCCAACATTTGAATCCTTGCCTCCTCCAGGAAGCCAAGGATCCGAACCCACACAATGAGGGTGGAGGTCGTTGTTGGGTGTGTAGTTAAGGGCTCGATGGATATCAGCACCTTACTGACCGGCAGGGTGAGGGTGGTGTTGAGGTGGAGAATCTCAACCAACAGAAATGTCACCATGAACTAGTAGGCAGAGATCTCATGAACCACCCATGCATGTACCGACATCATCGAGGTAAGCTCATCCTGGATGAGCGCCACGAAGATCATCACAGACACCGAGAGTTCCTGACCCAGAACCGCAGTGGCCACTGCTAGGTTCTCGGGCACTGTTATGGTCACCCCGCCAATGTCGATGTAGTAGAATCCCCCAACAATCGATTCCACGAGGTACTCTAGCTACTGCACTTCACGGCGAGGGGGGCATTGCCGATATATGAGATGGATGTCGCCAAGGTCACCGTAGGTTTCTTCTTTTTCTTCTTGTTTTTCTTCTTCATTGGTTTGGTCGATGCCTGAGCGGCATCCCTACATGCGGATCATGGGTCGGGCGGCTCCCTTTCTCAACGCCAATCTCCCACACCCGACCTACCATGGGCCTCGCGCGCGTGCAACCTCTTCTCTAACACAAGCTAAAGCTCCTCTTCGGTGCACTGGGCCACCATGGAATGGCTCCCTGTGTGCATGTTGTCTCCCTTGTGAGTGGGGAAGATTTCCCTGTGGCCGGTGTCGGTCCTGCTGTCGGGATCCAGGACCACATCGGTTAGATGCAGCTCCATTGTACCGCGCCGACTAAACTCGGGGTGGGGAGCGGTTCCCTGGCAGCCGGTATGCCGGAGCGCGCTCATGTCCGTCGTCATGGATCAGGGTGGTGAGGGGTGATGTCTGGGAGGTCACTATCGCTGGCGCCGGTGAGGGAATGACCTCAGGGACCCTCTCCCGATGTCCCTCCTTAACAAAGTGTTAGGGGACTGTTGACTGGTGAAGCTGCTTAGTGTTTAGTACCAGCTCACCTATGGGAGGAGCCCACACCCAATTTATAAGGGGGAGATTCCTTCCTCTCATCAGTCTATGCTTTTGAGATGGAGTGGGCTCTCTGCTGAATGTTGGACCGTGAGCGCATAAACATCCAGAACATGGGCCAAGTGCTGGGCTAGCCTAAGTGGACGCTAACATATGGTATCAGAGCCAGCATCGCCGTTCTTTCCTAAGGGGATTCTCATGGAGATGGGATGTTAGGGGCCCATTGACTGGTGAAGCTGCTTAGTGTTTAGCCCCACCTCGCCTACGGGAGGAGGCCACATGCAGCTTATAAGGGAGAGATTTCTTCCTTTCATTAGTCTAGGATTTTGAGATGGAGTGTGCTCTCTACTGAATGTTGGGCTGTGAGCACATGAACGTCCAGAACATGGGACGAGTGCTGGGCTATATAGCCTAAGTGGATGCTAACATCTGGTATCAGAGCTAGCGCGTGCCCCACTATTAGGTGTGTGGTGATCTGCATCGCTCCTATTGAGGAGGATGGGATGTCAGCACTCGGACATGTGGCATGGATATGTATGGTCCGGTGGAACGCGCCCGGGGTTTAGCCCCACCTTGCTAGTTGACGGGGGTCGACACCAGCTTATATATCTAGGAAAACCTATCGCTTCATTCGTAGCTTTTAGGATGAGAGAGGCCTTGGGCCTCCGAATACACTGGTTGAGCGTGGGCTAGCCTTTGGGGTCGCTAACATCTAATATCAGAGCCAGCCTCGCCATGCTTTCCTGAGGGGCTTCTTAGGGGGATGGGATGTTAGGGGTCTGTTGTCTAGTGAAGCTGCTTAGTGTTTAGTCCCACCTCGCCTACGGTACGAGGCCACATCCATATTATAAGGGAGAGATTCCTTCCTTCATTAGTCCAGGCTTTTGAGATTAAGTGGGCTCTCTACTGGATGTTGGGCCATGAGCGCATGAACGTCCAAAACATGGGCCGAGTGTTGGGCTAGCGTAAGTGGACGCTAACACAAAGGCTAGCAGTGGTATCCATCCCTTGTCGTGGCGCCGTCGTAGGATTTCTATCACACTCCAAGCGCAGGGGAGCCGATCCCCTCATCGATAGTCGCGTCCTCACCATCCTTCTCCTCGGCATCGACCTCGGGGAGGCAGTGGAGCAGGCCACCGCAAGGTAATCTGCTAGCGTTAATAATTGCGGAGGCGAGCAATAATGCTCTGATGACCCACAAGTATAGGGGGTGTATCGTAGTACTTTCGATAAATAGGAGTGTTGATGCCAACGAGGAGCAGAAGGTGTTGACTAGTGTTATGGAGTATGAAATCTCTGTAAATACTTAGCAAACTGATTTTTAGGGGTTTTCTAATAAAGCAACAAAACAAAGTGCAAGTAATAAAGACAACGAACAACTGCAGCAAGTGGCCTAATCCTTTCTTAGCAAAGGACAAGCCGGTGGAAATACTTATAAGGACCAAACGTTCTCGAGGACACTAATACGTCAGAAACGTATCTATAATTTTTGATGTTCCATGCTTGTTTAGTATCTACTTTGCTTTGCTTTGTCTACAGTTTGACGTGCTTTTTACATGTTTTCTGGTACTAACCTATTAACAAGTTGCCACAGTGCCAGTTGCCTGTTTTCTGCTGTTTTTGGTTTCAGAAAAGCTAGTAAGGAAATATTCTTAGAATTGGACGGGACAAAGTCAAGGTCAATAAATTTCTGTGGGGAACAAGAAGTCCAGAGGGGATACGGAGAGGCGTGCTAGGGCGTCCACACCCCCTAGGAGCGACCAGGGGTGGGCCCGCGCCTAGGCAGGGTGTGGGCCCCCTGCCACCTTCGCCTATAAGAAGCCCCCGATGCCTAAACCCTAAGCACCCAATCAATATTCCACGAAACCTTCTGTAGCCGCCGCCACCGTCGTCCCTAGATCGGGGGATCTGAAGTTCTTCTGGGCACCCTACCGGAAGGGAGATCACCCCAGCGGCCTTCTCTCTAGTATGATGCGTGAGTAGTTCCACCTTGGACTATGGGTCCATGTAGTAGCTAGATGGTTGTATCTCCTCCTTGTGCTTTCATTTATAGATCTTGTGAGCTCCGTTCATGATCAAGATCTAATCTATTTGTAATCATGCATGTTGTGTTTGCGGGTATCCGATGGATATTGAGATTATTATGTTGGTTTGATTAATGGTTTCGTCTTTATGATTCTATCATGTCTGTGTTGTTTGTGATCTTGCATGCTCTCCATTGTTAGTAGCTATCTTGGCCAAGTAGTTGCTAGTGACTCTAAGAGGGGGTATTTATGCTCGATAGTGGGTTCATGCCTCTAGTTTCCAAGGGAAGTGACAGAAATATGTTCGGTTGTAGATGTGTTGTTGCTACTAGGGAGAAAACAATGGTCTCTTGTTCATGGAACATGTGGACTATTTACCTTACACACTTTGCTTAAAGCAATTGTCTGTTGCTTGCAACTTAATACTGGAGGGGGTTTGGATGATAACCTGAAGGTGGACTTCTAGTCATAGATCTAGTTGGATGGCGGTCTATGTATCTTGTTATATTGCCCAATCGAATCTCATAGGATATTTCTGACTAGTAATTGCATTGTTGTGCCTTGCTCAGTTCCTGTGAATTGCCCTGCTGTAATTTGTTTACCCTTCATGCCATGTTGTTTTGTCTATTTGATTCTATCATGTCTGTGTTGTTTATGATCTTGCATGCTCTCCATTTTTAGTAGTTATCTTGGCCAAGTAGTTCCTAGTGACTCCAAGAGGGGGTATTTATGCTCGATAGTGGGTTCATGCCTCTATTTACCAAGGGAAGTGACAAAAATCTCTTCGGTGGTAGATGTGTTGTTTCCACTAGGGAGAAAACAACGGTATCTTGTTCATGGAACAAGTGGATTGTTTACCTTACACACTTTGCTTAAAGCAGTTGTCTATTGCTTGCAACTTAATACCGGAGGGGGTTCGGATGATAACCTGAAGGTGGACTTCTAGTCATAAATTCAGTTGGATGGCGGTCTATGTATATTGTTGTATTGGCTAATCGAATCTCATAGGATCTTTTTGTCTAGTATTGCATTGTTATGCCTTGCTCAGTCCTGTCAATTGCCCTGCTGTAATTTTTTTACCCAGCATGCCATGTTTGTTTATCTAAGGAGAACACCTCTAGTGAACTATGGACCCCGGTACAATATTTACCATTGATAGATCTTCCACTGTTACTTGTGTACTTGCTGCAAACCACCATTACCTTCCACACCATACGTTTAATCCTTTGTTACAGCAAACCGGTGAGCTTGACAACCTCACTGATTCGTTGGGACAAAGTCTTGAGTTTGTATTGTGCAGGTCTCCATGTTGTTTGCAACACCTGTGTGACGTTTCCTTCCTCCTTCTAGTTCGATAACCTCGGTCTCAATTGAGGGAAAACTTGTTGCTGTGCTCTTCACACCCTACGCTTGGGGTTACCAAAGTGCCACGTCGAGCACCGTTAAGTCTTTTTGGCGCCGTTGCCGGGGAGGCTAAGGACGTCTTCACTAGGGGAGTCGTCCACTTCCTTTCTCTTTACTTTGTTTTTAGTTTGCTTTGTTTCTTTTGCTTGGTTTTGTTTACCTATTTTCAAAAAACCCAAAAAATTAGTCTAGATTGGTTTGCTTTCTTTATTCAAAAACATAAAAAATTTAGTTCCTGCTCTAGCTGCTGCTGCTGTTTTTGGCTTGCCCACCTTTGCGAAAATGAACTCTACTGAGAACATCATGTTGCTCCCCAAGTTCACCCTGAAAAACCTTTTAATAGGTAGTGGCTCCATAATTGTGAAAGATAATATTGAAGAATTCTTTAATTATATTAGCAAGCATGAGGATATTGAGGATAAATCTATAGCAGAGCTTGCTCCTAATTATGAGATTGCTTCAGTTTCTTTAGTTCATATGCTGGAGGCTAGGTTTGTTAGCCTTAACGCCATGATGCAAATTTTGTTCCTAAAACTAAAAGAAGAAAAGAATGCTGGAAAGAGAGAATTCATCCTTGAAACTTTATTAAAAGAATTCCATGATGGTGCTAGGGAAGCCAAAAAGGTCTTTGAGCATTTCAATATGCTAGGCTCAAGTGTAGATGTTGTGGGTATTTCTGATAAAACTAAGCCTAGAGAATAATTTAAGATACCCATACCCTTTATGCTTGTTGGGATGCATGAGGCCTTTGAAAAGAATTTTGATTGGATTGTTCCTGAAAATCCTTTTGATGAAAGTAGTAAACCAATGAGAGATGAGAAAGGATCCTCCAAAACTCATTTGGATGAGATATTTCTCATAGTTGAAGACTTTTCAAGTATTGATCTCAATTCTTCATTTGAAAATACTTGATTCTTCTTGCTTCTTGTGCCTAACTTAAATGCGTTAAAGAAAAGTACTTGTTGGGAGATAACCCAAGAGTTTCCTTGAGTCTTGGAAGTTATTACTTCTGTAATGACCTCTCCTTATCCTTTTTGTTTGCGTTTTGTGCCAAGAATGACCTCTAATGAGAGGGAAGTAAGATTTGGGGAGTTGCTGTCCCGAAACAGATTTCTGTCCTCCATAATAAAAATTCGTGAGGAGTCTCTATAACTCGGATAGAGCTGAAAATGTACGAATAAATCCCCCAGTATGTGAGCTAACTTTCGTTAGTTCAACACTTTTTGATTTGAGTAACAGAAGATTTTCTAAAAAATCGGTTTCTACCTGCTGGTCTATTTACAGATTTCTGCCATTATTTGCATTTGCTTCTTATTGATTCCTTTTTGAGTTCTCTTTTGGGGAATTGATCTTTTTGAAGGAGTTGCTACAGTATCTTGTGTTTTTAGTGAAAAGTATTTCTGTTCCAAAGCTTTGCCTAAAGGTCTATTATCTTTTGAATTAACTAATGTTGCTAATGAAGATTGTGTGAAGTTTTGTATGAAGGAAAAATTTCAGGTGTAGGGAGAGAATGATGTAGTGAGATGAAGAATGCACAAAATCTCAAACTTGGGGATGCCACCCTGGTGTCAACCCAAGAAATATCCAAGAGGTACAAGCGTCAAAGCTTGGGGATGCCCAAGGCATCCCCTTCTTCATCAATAAAAAGATCAGGTCTGTCTAGACACTTCGTTTTTATTGTTTCATGCACTATTGTGTTGTTCTTGGAGCGTCTTAGTTTTTTTTTAGTTTGCTTAGTTGTTTAGTTTGCTTGAATAAAGTAGTTTGGATACCCGTTCTTGCTGTGTTGTTTTGCAAATAAGTTGCTTGGTGTTGGAAAGGAGTAGTAAGTTCTTACTTGAAAGTGCAAGAGGAACTTGCATTAACTGTGACTTAGACTTTAGCATGACATGCTAGGTGTTGTTTTGACCTTATTATTAGTGATTATTGCTGTAGCATGTCTTTCTCCAAACAATTGGGATTGCTTAGTGTGCCTTGAAGAAATTATGTGTTGTTTTAGCATGCAAAAAGCATAGTATTGTGGTATTCTCCTTTGATGCTTTGCTTGGGTTGACTTGGCACATGCTCACACCATGTTATGACTATGAACAAGTCACCATAGCCTCTATGATCATTTAGTCATTGACTTGTAGTACCACTCTATGCTTTGATTAGTAATGCTTTGTTGCTCTGCATGATTATGGCCATTATTGCTCTCTTATTTGGTTGCTCCCAGTCTTTTGCTACCTCCACTTGTATGAGTAAGCTCTACTCATGCTTCCAACTCCCAAGAAACCAAGTTATTCCAAAGTGTCCACTATAAACTCCTATGCATGGGTGTTACACCATCCCAAGTATATTCTTGTTTTCAGCTATCTTCCAATTAAAAACTATTTTGTTATATGAAAACTTAGTGATTAAAGCCCTCACGAACTTGATGGCACACTTTATATTCTTTTCCCCTAATAAACTTGAACCATTGTGTCATCTATGTTGTATATTCTTGCACTTATATGTTGGAATTAGTAGAACCGTGTTGTCACGGGGAACGTTTTCAACATTGCACTTGTACTTTGTACTGAGTTGATATCATGATCTTTTGTCTATGGATGTCACCGGTGTGAAATAAAGAGGGAACTTGTAAGTCCATAGAGTTTGTATTCTGTGTTAGAGAAATGCCTAGGCCGCTAGCCTAAGCCATGCCTAATCATGGTGGAAACTTGCAGCATCACCATAGTGAGCTATCTATGAAGCATCCTCAATAAAGAGCTATGCACATAGTAAATAAAAAGATCGTTGAGATGCTCATTGCCTGCTTGCCTTGTCATTTTGGTTATGGGATAGCTCCTATACCATGTGCAAGGGGTACCCCGTTGGCGGTTCTCTATGATATGCAAATACTTATAATGATAAGAACTTACAGGTGACTGAAGTTAAGTAGCATCAGCTGTGGCCCTCGTATTCAAGGGACTTGAGATTGCCAACTTATACTTCGTCAAGCATATACTCCATCTTTGTTCACTTTAACCTTAATCACTTCAAGATGCTTATGATAGGGGCAATGAGGGCTGAAAGCTATCAAGAGCCATGATTTTTGGAGCTCTTTTTGAAACTTGAAATCCCTGCTTCCTTTATGAAAGGCCTTTCTTTCACCACTATTGAGTCTCCACCTTCTACCTTTAGGCACCATTAAGATAGCATAGTTGTCATTCTGTGTGTAGTGTCCCAAAGCTTATTGATTGATGCATCTATTTTTTACTCTATGAGAGACAAGATGATTACCACTATGCTATGTTTTCTATATGTGAAACAAAGAAACGTTTTTCAATGCATGTTATTCATGATCTTTGTTTGTAGCCTGTCATGTTGCATGCATAGTTGCTTTGTCTTACTGTTAGTGAAGGGTTTCGCGACATAGTAAATCAAAATTTTCCACGGATGCAAACAGAGGGAAAGCCAAGATCTAATCTAGGAGATGCAATCAACGAGAGAGATTGGATTAGATCTTCATACCCTTGAATATTCGCACAGCGGAACGTTCGTCGGAACGTGGGTGATGTAGTCGTACTCGCTTCTCCTCCTCGCGATCTGATCCGATCTAGCACCACAAGTGGCGGTGCCTCCGTGAGATGCACACGTGCAGCACCTCGATGTCTCCTCCTTCCTCGGACCAACAAGTATGGTGGAGAGATAGATTGGATCTACAACACGACGGCGTGGTGTATATGGTGGAGAATTTCTGCAGCACGGCTTCGCCTACAAACAGTCGGGAGGGAGAGAGGAAAGCTAGCAAGGCGGCTAGGGTTTGGAGGAGAGGTGTAGGGGGTTGGTGCGCCCCCACCCCTCTTTATATAGAGGGGGGGGCGCAGCCCTAGCCCCTCCCCCAAGCCCAAAGGATAAGGAGTGGGGGGCATGGACTCTCCCCTCTTCTAGAAACCCTATCTTTAGTTTAAACGATTTAAACTCTCTAGGATCGGCTGGGCCCTATGGGGCCTTGTGCCCCTGGCCCAAAGCGGCCAGGACACTCCCTCATAGGCCCATGCCCCCTCCCGGAAGGTGGGGCCACGTTGGTCCCCTTCCGGAAGGTTCTAGAAGCTTCCGGTACAATACCGATTAACCCGGAACAATTCCGAACTCCAAAAACTGCACTGCCTTATATGAATCTTATTCTCCGGACCATTCCGGAACCTCTCGTGATGTCCCGGATCCCATCCGAGACTCCGAACAAAAATTCATAAACCAATTATCCAATCTATCCTAGCGTCGAGATACATTAAGTGTGTGACCCTGCGGGTTCGAGAATATGCAGACATGATCTTCTATCAATAATCAACAGCGGGGTCTGGGCACCCATATTGACTCCCACACATTCATCGATGATCATATCGGATGAACCACGATGACAGGATTCAATCAATCCCATATATATATATTCCCTTCGTCTCGCGATATTTTACTTGCCCGAGATTCGATCGTCGGTACCGTCATACCTAGTTCAATCTCGTTCACAGCAAGTACTTTACTCGTTCCGTAATCCGATATCACTTTGTGATTAACTCCTTAACCACATGCTTGCAAGCGGTGTTGATATCGATTACCGAGTGGGCCCGAAGTATATCTCTCCGACTTGGGAGGGACAAATTCCATCTCGATACATACAACCCAACAGATACTTTCCGATCACCTGAGAGACACCTTTATGATCACCCTCTCATAGGATGACGTTTGATGATCTCAAAGCTTTCTTCCGGTACCAGGGAGTTGCATTATCTCATGGTCTAAGGAATACAATATTTGACATAGGAAAAGCTTCGCAAAGATGAACACGATGAAACGATCTAATTGCTTCGCTTAGTTTGGGTCTGTCCATCATATCATTCTCCAATGATATGATCTCATTATCAATTGACAACTCATGTCTATGGTTTGGAAAACCTTAACCATCATTGATCAATGAGCTAGTCCATAGAGGCGTACTAGGGACATGGTGTTGTTCACAAACCACACAAGTATTAAAGTTTCCGCTTAATACAATTCTAGCATGGAATATAAACTTTATCATGAACAAGAATTATAATAATAACATCTTTATTATTGCCTCTAGGGCATAATTCCAACAGTCTCCCACTTGCACTAGAGTCAATAATCTAGTTTACATCTGGCAACAATCTCACACCCATGGCACTGAGGTGTTGATCATGTTTTACACGTGGAAGAGGTTTAGTCAATGGATCTGCGACATTCAGATCCGTATGTACTTTGCTAATCTTCAGATCTCCATCTGCTATATAATCTCGGATTATATGAAACTTGCGGTTGATATGCTTGGTCTTTGGATGATATCTTGGTTCCTTAGCGAGTGCTATGGCGCCAGTGTTGTCACACAATATCTCCAGTGGGTCCAATGCACTTGGAACCACGCTAAGCTCAGTGATGAAGTTTCTGATCCAAACTCCTTCACTTGACGCTTCTTCAGCCGCCATGTATTCTGCTTCTACTGTAGATCCCGCGATCACGCTTTGCTTGCAGCTTCTCCAGCTCACAGCTCCTCCATTCAAAATATACATGTATCCTGTCTGAGATTTAGAATCATCCTTGTCGGTGTCGAAACTAGCGTCGACGTAACCTTTTACGACGAGTTGGTCATCACCCCCATAGACTAAGAACATTTCTTTAGTTCTATTTAGGTACTTTAGGATGTTCTTCACGGATGTCCAGTGTTCCACTCCTGGATCACTTTGATATCTGCTCGTCAAACTAAGAGCATTGGACACATCCGGTCTAGTACAAAGCATGGCATACATGATGGAACCTATGGCCGAGGCATAAGGCACTTTGCTCATAGCTTCCCTATCATTTACCGTAGCTGGACACTGAGCCTTGCTAAATATCTTACCTGACAACATAGGCACTGAACCTTTCTTTGCCTTATCCATTCTGAACCTTTTCAGAACTTTGTCTAGGTATGTACTCTGGCTTAAACCTATCAGGCGTCTTTGTCTATCTCTATAGATTTTGATGCCCAATATATAAGCAGCTTCACCTAGGTCTTTCATTGAAAAACACTTGTTCAAATAACTCTTCACATCGTTAAGCATGTTGATGTCATTTCCAATAATCAATATGTCATCCACATATAGTACCAGAAACGTCACCGAGCTCCCACTCACTTTCTTGTAGATGCAAGCTTCATAGCAATTTGGAACAAATCCAAAGCTCTTGATCACTTGATCAAAATGAAGGTTCCAACTCCGAGATGCTTGCTTCAATCCATAAATGGAACGCTGAAGTTTGCATACTTTATCAGCATCCTTAGGATCGACAAAACCTTTGGGTTGCATCATATACAACTCTTCATCAATGTTGCCATTGAGGAACGCAGTCTTCACATCCATCTGCCATATTTCATAATCATGAAACACAGCAATTGCTAATAAAATCCGAATGGACTTAAACATCGCTACGGGAGAGAAAGTCTCATCGTAGTCAACACCTTGAACTTGTCGAAAACCTTTTGCGACAAGCCGTGCTTTATAGACGGTAACATTACCATCCGCGTCCGTTTTCTTCTTGAATATCCATTTGCACTCAACGGCCTTTCGGTCGCTAGGAGGATCCACCAAAGTCCATACTTGGTTTTCGCTCATGGATCCCAATTCGGATTTCATGGCTTCCAGCCATTTCTCAGAGTCTGGGCTCATCATCGCTTCCTCATAGTTCGTAGGTTCACTGTCTTCTACTAACAAGACAGTCAAGACAGGGTTGCCGTACCACTCAGGAGGGGCACGCGACCTTGTCGACCTGCGACGTTCAGTAGCAGCATCGTCCGAAGCTTCATGATCCTTGTCATTAGCTTCCTCTATCGTTGGTGCAGGCGGCACTGGAACAATTTCAGGTGCTGCGCTACTCTCCAATTCAAGAGAAGGTTCAATAACCTCGTCAAGCTCTACTTTCCTCCCACTCACTTCTTTCGAGAGAAACTCCTTCTCAAGAAAGGAACCGTTCTTTGCGACAAACACTTTGCCTTCGGTTCTGTGATAGAAGGTATACCCAATAGTTTCCTTAGGGTATCCTATGAAGACGCATTTCTCCGCTTTGGGTTCGAGCTTGTCCGGCATCAACTTCTTGACGTAAGCTTCGCATCCCCAAACTTTAAGAAACGACAACTTAGGTTTAGCACCAAACCACAGTTCATACGTTGTCGTCTCAACGGATTTAGATGGAGCCCTATTTAAAGTGAATGTAGCGGTTTCTAATGCATAACCCCAAAATGATAACGGCAAATCAGTAAGAGACATCATCGATCGGACCATATCTAATAGGGTTCGATTCCAGCGTTCAGACACACCATTGCGCTGTGGTGTTCCGGGTGGTGTGAGTTGTGAAACGATTCCACTTGTTTTAAGATGCGTGAGAAAATCATAACTCAAATATTCACCTCCACGATCGGATCATAGAAACTTAATCTTTCTGTTATGATGGTTCTCCACTTCATTCTGAAATTCCTTGAACTTTTCAAATGTTTCAGATTTATGTTTCATTAAATAGATATACCCATATCTACTTAAGTCATCGGTAAAAGTGAGAAAATAGCGATATCCACCGCGCGTCGAAACACTCATCGGTCCGCATACATCGGTATGTATGATTTCCAACAAGTCCATTGCTCGCTCCATCATACCGGAGAACGGGGTTTTGATCATCTTCCCCATGAGGCATGGTTCGCATGTGTCAAATGATTCAAAATCAAGAGACTCCAAAAGTCCATCAGAATGGAGTTTCTTCATGCGCTTTACACCAATATGACCTAGACGACAGTGCCACAAATAAGTAGTATTACCACTATCTACTTTGCATCTCTTAGCCTCAATGTTATGGATGTGTGTTTCATCCCTTTCGAGATTTAGAAGAAATAAACCATTCACAAGAGGTGCATGACCATAAAAGATGTTACTCATATAAATAGAACAACCATTATTCTCCGATTTAAATGAATAACCGTCTTGCAATAAACACGATCCGGAAATAATGTTCATGCTCAACGCAGGCACATAATAACATTTATTAAGGTTTAAAACTAATCCCGAAGGTAAAACTAAGGAGAGCGTGCCGACGGCCATCACATCAACTCTTGATCCGTTGCCAACGCGCATCGTCACCTCATCCCTTGCAAGCCGCCATCTATTCCGTAGCTCCTGTTTCGAGTTACAAATATTAGCAACTGAACCAGTATCAAATACCCAGGCACTACAACGAGGGCTAGTAAGGAAAACATCAATAACATGTATATCAAATATACCTTAGATGGTGCCAGCCTTCTTGTCCGCTAAGTACTTCGGACAGTTGCGCTTCCAGTGACCCTTGTCCTTGCAATAGAAGCACTCAGTGTCCGGCTTAGGACCAGACTTGAGCTTCTTCTCAGCAGGAGCATTGCGCTTGCCGCCGCCCTTCTTGAAGGGCTTCTTTGCTCCCTTACCTTTCTTAAAGGAGGGCTTGTTGACCATCAACACATGATTATCCTTCTTGATGTCCACCTCCGCAGCCTTCAGCTTTGCGAAGAGCTCGGTGATCGTATCAGTGGAGCCAATCTGATTATGAGTCACTACAAAACTTTTGTAGCTGGGAAGGAGTGATTGCAGAACCCTGTCAATCTTGAGCTCCTCTGGAATCGTGCATTCCAGTTGCTCAAGGCGTTGAGTGTAACCCGTCATCTTAATGGCGTGCTCACTAACGGAACTCCCTTCCTCCATCTTGCAGTTAAAGAACTTCTCGGAGATCTCATATCTCTCAGAACGGGCCTGAGTCTGAAACATGGTTTTCAGCTCCTCGAGAATCTCGAAGGGCCCGGGATACTCTTCAAAACGATTTTGAAGCTCCGGTTCCATAGCAAACAACATGGTGCTCTTAATCACACCATAATCATCTTTGCGCGACTGATAGACAGCTTTCTCATCAGCCGACGCAGTTGCAGCAGGGGGGTCACCTAACGCTTTACCAAGGACATAGTCCTTTTGTCCGCCAGACAGAATGATTCTTAGATTGCGGAACCAATTGGTGAAGTTAGACCCATTGTTTCTAAGCTTTTCCTTCTCAGCAAAAACGTTGAAGTTGAAGTTGGATTTGGCCATGTGATCTACAGTATTTGCAAGTACAATTTAGACTATGTTCATGATAAATAGTTCAACTTAATCAAATTACTAGATGAAGTCCCACTAAATTCAACATCCCTCAAGTTGTTTAGTGAACACGATCCAAATTCACCACACCTAATCCGATCATCACGAGAAGAGATGTGGTTTCAATGGTGGACAACAAAGTGTCGATCATATCATTCATATGACTCATGCTTAACCTTTCGGTTCTTGTGTTCCGAGGCCATGTCTGTACATGCTAGGCTCGTCAAGCTAGACCCAAGTATTTCCGCGTCTGCAAAACTGGCTTGCACCCGTTGTATGTGAGCGTAGAGTCTATAGCACCCGATCATCACGTGATGCTTGGACACGACGAACTTTCGCAACGGTGCATACTTGGGGAGAACACAGTTTTTATCTTGATCTTTAAGTGAGGAATCATCTTATAATGCTACCGTCGCGATCTAAGCATAATAAGATACATAAAAGGATAAACATCACATGCATATAACTTTATGTGACATGGTATAGCCAATCTTTGCGCAATGATCTCCATCTTGTGCGTTCCGGCATGATCTCCATCATTCCACCATGATTGCCTCCACCACGAATAGCAACTACAACTATTGCTAACTACTTAGCGATAAAGTAAAGCTATTACATGGCGTATAAGAAGTTGACTCGCAGGTCATACACAATTATAAAGACAACCATATGGCTCCTGCCGGTTGTGTACTCATCGACATGCAAGTCGTGAAACATTACAAAACATGATCATCGCATACAATATACACATCACATCTTGGTCCATACCATATCACAGAAAACACTCCCTGCAAGAACAAGTTAGACGCCTCTACTTTGTTGTTGCATGTTTTACGTGGCTTATGGGAGTAGATGCTAAGAACGATTCTTACCTACAGAAAGCCACAACGGTGATATTATGGTTGCCAAACTCCGGTGTTAATCCTATGACAACTATAGTGAGAGAAACTGACATCCACCAGCCGCATGTGTGGAACAAGCCACACGTCAAGTGCGGAGCCGGTCTCGCGAACGACGTCGCGTAATGTTGGCCTGGACCGCTTCAATCTCACTATCCCGCGTCATAAGAAGAACAAAAACAAGAGGCTTGCAACAGAAAACATCAACGCCCGCAACAACCATGTTGCGTTCTACTCGTGAATCACATCTACGCATAGATCTAGCTCTGATACCACTGAAGGGTTTCGCGGCATAGTAAATCAAAATTTTCTACGGATGCGAACAGAGGGAAAGCCAAGATCTAATCTAGGAGATGCAATCAACGAGAGAGATTTGATTAGATCTTCATACCCTTGAAGATTCGCACAGCGGAACGTTCGTCGGAACGTGGGTGATGTAGTCGTACTCGCTTCTCCTCCTCGCGATCCGATCCGATCTAGCACCAGAAGTGGCGGTGCCTCCGTGAGATGCACACGTGCAGCACCTCGACGTCTCCTCCTTACTCGGACCAGCAAGTATGGTGGAGAGATAGATTGGATCTACAACACGACGGCGTGGTGTATATGGTGGAGAATTTCTGCAGCAGGGCTTCGCCTACAAACAGTCGGGAGGGAGAGAGGAAAGCTAGCAAGGCGGCTAGGGTTTGGAGGAGAGGTGTAGGGGGTTGGTGCGCCCCCACCCCTCTTTATATAGAGGGGGGGGGCGCAGCCCTAGCCCCTCCCCCAAGCCCAAATGATAAGGAGTGGGGGGCATGAACTCTCCCCTCTTCTAGAAACCCTATCTCTAGTTTAAACGATTTAAACTCTCTAGGATCGGCTGGGCCCTATGGGGCCTTGTGCCCCTGGCCCAAAGCGGCCAGGACACTCCCTCATAGGCCCATGCCCCCTCCCGGAAGGTGGGGCCACGTTGGTCCCCTTCCGGAAGGTTCTAGAAGCTTCCGGTACAATACCGATTAACCCGGAACAATTCCGAACTCCAAAAACTGCACTGCCTTATATGAATCTTATTCTCCGGACCATTCCGGAACCTCTCGTGATGTCCCGGATCCCATCCGAGACTCCGAACAAAAATTCATAAACCAATTATCCAATCTATCCTAGCGTCGAGATACGTTAAGTGTGTGACCCTGCGGGTTCGAGAATATGCAGACATGATCTTCTATCAATAATCAACAGCGGGGTCTGGGCACCCATATTGACTCCCACACATTCATCGATGATCATATCGGATGAACCACGATGACAGGATTCAATCAATCCCATATATATATATTCCCTTCGTCTCGCGATATTTTACTTGCCCGAGATTCGATCGTCGGTACCGTCATACCTAGTTCAATCTCGTTCACAGCAAGTACTTTACTCGTTCCGTAATCCGATATCACTTTGTGATTAACTCCTTAACCACATGCTTGCAAGCGGTGTTGATATCGATTACCGAGTGGGCCCGAAGTATATCTCTCCGACTTGGGAGGGACAAATTCTATCTCGATACATACAACCCAACAGATACTTTCCGATCACCTAAGAGACACCTTTATGATCACCCTCTCATAGGATGACGTTTGATGACCTCAAAGCTTTCTTCCGGTACCAGGGAGTTGCATTATCTCATGGTCTAAGGAATACAATATTTGACATAGGAAAAGCTTCGCAAAGATGAACACGATGAAACGATCTAATTGCTTCGCTTAGTTTGGGTCTGTCCATCATATCATTCTCCAATGATATGATCTCATTATCAATTGACAACTCATGTCTACGGTTTGGAAAACCTTAACCATCATTGATCAATGAGCTAGTCCATAGAGGCGTACTAGGGACACGGTGTTGTTCACAAACCACACAAGTATTAAAGTTTCCGCTTAATACAATTCTAGCATGGAATATAAACTTTATCATGAACAAGAATTATAATAATAACATCTTTATTATTGCCTCTAGGGCATAATTCCAACAGTTAGAACTCCATATTTCATGATCATGTTTAGAGTTCTTTGATCCCAGCTTTCAATGCTTGCAAATGGTTTGATCTTTATTGTGAGGGTGCATGTCACCTCAAAAATTATTCTTTTTATCACTTACCTACTCGAAGACGAGCAGGAGTTAATCTTGGGGATGCTTGATATGTCGGAAACGTATCTATAATTTTTGATGTTCCATGCTTGCTTAGTATCTACTTTGCTTTGCTTTGTCTACACTTTGAGGTGCTTTTTACATGTTTTCTGGTACTAACCTATTAACAAGTTGCCACAGTGCCAGTTGCATGTTTTCTGCTGTTTTTGGTTCTAGAAAAGCTAGAAAGGAAATATTCTCGGAATTGGACGGGACAAACGTCAAGGTCAATAACTTTCCGTGGGGAACAAGAAGTACAGAGGGGAGACGGAGAGGCGTGCCAGGGCGGCCACACCCGCTAGGCACAGCCAGGGGTGGGCCCGCGCCTAGGCAGGGTGTGGGCCCCCTGTACACCTCCTCGGCCTCCCCCTTTGCCTATAATAAGCCCCTGATGCCTAAACCCTAAGCACCCGATCAATATTCCACAAAACCTTCTGTAGCCGACGCCACCGTCGTCCCTAGATCAGGGGGATCTGAAGTTCTTCCCAGCACCATGTCGGAGGGGAGATCATCCCGGAGGCCTTCTCTCCGGTATGATGTGTGAGTAGTTCCACCTTGGACTATGGGTCCATGTAGTAGCTAGATGGTTGTATCTCCTCCTTGTGCTTTCATGTATAGATCTTGTGAGCTCCGTTCATGATCAAGATCTAATCTATTTGTAATCATGCATGTTGTGTTTGCGGGGATCCGATGGATATTGAGATTATTATGTTGGTTTGATTAATGGTTTTGTCTTTATGATTCTATCATGTCTGTGTTGTTTGTGATCTTGCATGCTCTCCGTTGTTAGTAGCTATATTGACCAAGTAGTTGCTAGTGACTCCAAGAGGGGGTATTTATGCTCGATAGTGGGTTCATGCCTCTAGTTTCCAAGGGAAGTGACAGAAATCTCTTCGGTTGTAGATGTGTTGTTGCTACTAGGGAGAAAACAACGGTCTCTTGTTCATAGAACATGTGGACTGTTTACCTTACACACTTTGCTTAAAGAAGCTCTCTGTTGCTTGCTACTTAATACTAGAGGGGGTTCGGATGATAACCCGAAGGTGGACTTCTAGTCATAGATGCAGTTGGATGGCGGTCTATGTATCTTGTTGTATTGCCCAATCAAATCTCATCGGATCTTTCTGACTAGTAATTGCGTTGTTATGCCTTGCTCAATTCCTGTCAATTGCCCTGCTGTGATTTGTTTATCCTTCATGCCATGTTGTTTATCTAAGGAGAGCACCTCTAGTGAACTATGGACCCCGGTCCAATCTTTACCATTGATACATCTTCCACTGTTACTTGTTTACTTGATGCAAACCACCATTACCTTCCACACCATATGTTTAATCCTTTGTTACAACAAATCGGTGAGCTTGACAACCTCACTGATTCGTTGGGACAAAGTCTTGAGTTTGTATTGTGCAGGTCTCCATGTTGTTTGCAACACCTGTGTGACATTTCCTTCCTCCTTATGGTTCGATAAGCTCGGTCTCAACTGAGGGAAAACTTGCTGATGTGTTCTTCACACCCTGCGCTTGGGGTTACCAACAAAGTGCCATGTCAAGCACAGTCAGACACATGGGAATTCTGTCAAGTGATTTCACTTTAAATAGCCGAGTACTCTTCTTTGGTGTTGTAAGTGTTGTGTGGGTGAACCTGTGCTAATGTACCTACCTTACTTGGACTAATACATACTTGTGATTAACCCCCCGCAAGCATCCGCAACTACAGGAGAGTAATTAAGATATAAACCTAACCACAACCTTAAACTCTGAGATCCTACACTCCCTTGTGCAAAGGTGTCCTAAGGGGGGTTCAGGTTTCTGTCACTCCAGCAACCCCATAATTAGTAGCCAAATACACAATGCATTACCCTAGGCCCATAAATGGTGAAGTATCATGTAGTCAACGTTCACATGACACCACTAGAATAATAGCACCACAACTTAAATACTAAACCATTGAATAATAACTCAACACAAATCCACTACGAATAACATGACTTCTCACATGTCCTCAAGAACTAGACGAACTACTCACAAGACATCATATGGATCAAGATCAAAGATGATATGGTGATGGATAACAACCTGAACATAAACAATAATCCAATGGTTCCACTCACAAGCATCAACTACAATAGTAATTAACACCGGGAAAGTTTCCCCTAAGAACTATGCAAGTATTCAACACAATTTTTAAAGTGGGATGGAGTGGTGATGATGGTGCTCGTGGAGATGATGGTGTGAATGATGATGATGATGATGATGATCCCGATGAAGCCTAGCTTGATGACTGTGTTGATGGTGATGATCTCTCCTCTCCAAGAAGGAATTTCCCCGGCAGAAATCTATCTGCCGGAGGGCTCTTTCTCTCTTGGTGTTTTTCGCCCCACAGAGGCGGTGGAAATATTTCTGTGGTTTCTCCCCTGGTATTAGGGTTCCGAGAGGAAGATATAGGCGAGAGGGCGCAGTCGGAGGCCGACCAGGTGGGCCACACCTGCCCTAGGTGCGGCCCAAGGGGGAATCGCGCCTAGGGGGTGTGCGCCCCCTATGGCCCAGCTATGCCTCCCCTTCTGGCTTCCTTCGTCTTCTGGGAAAATATAATTTTCCAATAATTTTCTGATATTTTTCTGATCTTTGCGAAATTGCATCAAAACACCTCTTTTTCCATTAGAAACCTGACTCCGGCAGTCCATCCTCCAAGAATCATCCAACATGCAAAAACAAAGGAAAAGACATAAATAACACCTCATAATAAGACACATATCAATGAATAGAGGCAAATTATGATATAGAATGGTGATGCAAATTGGACGTATCAACTCCCCCCAAGATTAGACCTTCGCTTGTCCCCAAGCAAAAACTAAGCTCAGTAAACATGTCCACAGGTTTATGGAGTGAAGTGTCGATAAAAGAATACGGATAAGAAGCATCACACTTACCCTTACACAACTCATAGAAGAAATCAACTCACCATTATATAAATTAGCTTGCAACAAGTACATGAGTCACAATAGAGACGCATAAAGAAAAATCATAATTGGAATTGGCAAACTCTTGTTCTTGGTCAGAGAACAGTTGGCAAACAGTTTCACAAATAAAGATTTTGAAGAAGTTTTAAAACATGAGTACTCTTTGCTCAAAAAGGTTTTTCACAATGATGGCTTTCAAAGTAATACTCAATAGATAAAAGTCTTGTGCAAACAAGGAAAAATAAATAACATGATTGAATAGATCACCATATGAATGCTTGAAACACAACAACTCAAATGCTTGCTGAAGATAGAGAGGAAGCAGGTTTACTGACTCAACTTAGAAAATAGGATAAAGGTCCCTTCATAGAGGGAAGCAGGGATTTCAAGTCATAAAGAGCTTCCAAAAGATTATGGTACTTAATAGCTTTGAGCCCTCATTGCCCCTATCATAGGCATATTGAGAGGATTAAGTTTAAAGTGAACAAGGATGGAGTATATGCTTGACGAAATATAAGTTGGCAATCTCATGTCCCTTGAGTACGAGGGCCGCTCCTCATGCTACTCAACTTTGGTCACCGGTAAGTTCTTGTCATTGTAAGTACATGTGTATCATAAAGAACCACCAACGGGGTACCCCTTGCACATGATACAGGAGCTATCCCATAACCAAAATGACAAGGCAAGCAGACAATGAGCATCTCAACGATCTTTTTATTTACTATATGCATATCTTTTTATTGAGGATGCTTCACAAGTTGCTCATTATGGTGATGCTGCAAGTTTCCACCATGATTAGGCATGGCTTAGGCTAGCTGCCCAGGCATTTCTATAACACAAATACATCACTCCATGGACTTACAAGATCCCTTTTTATTTCACACTGACGACATCCGCAAACAAAAGATCATGATATCAACTGGATATGTATCCATAAGTGTTGAAAGCGTTCCCCATGACAGCACGGTTCTGCTAATCCCAACGTATAGATGCAAGCATATACAACTTCGATGACACAATGGTTCAATTCTATTAGGGGCAAGAAAATAAGGTGTGCCATCAAGTTCGTGAGAGCTTTACTAACTAGTTTTCAGATGACAAAATAGTTTTTAATTCGAAAGATAGATGAAGCTTGAAAATTTGCTTGGAATAGCAATAATGCTAATAGGTACGAAAAGTTGAGAAGAATTCCTGACAGAAACAGATCGAAACAAAAATACGATGAGAACACTATGCATGAACCTCGGGGGATCTGGGGGCTTATATATTACGAAGTTTCAATACATAAGGAAGGTGCTGGTACGAAAACGAGGCGGAGAGGGAGCTCGGGGGGCTCACACCCCCTCCAGGCGTAGCCAGCTGGGGCCCGCGCCTGGGGTGGGTGTGGCCACCCCGGCATCCGTTTCCTCCTCTGCTTCGTCTCGTAACCTTCCTTATGTAATAAAAACATAAAAATATAGAAATATTCAGTTTTCACGAACCTTCTGTTTTCACCACTTTTTCCTATTCAAAGAGGAACTCTGCAGATTCCTTTTATCCTTCTCCTCAAAATTCCTTTCCTACAAGGTCTCGCACAAACCTCAATGTCAACATTAGTGTAAGCAAAACAATAAACCTTTAGGTTCACACTTCAACTAAAATCCATCAAAACAAAGGCTTCTGTAAGAGTCAAATGCAAATGATAACAGAAATCTGGCAAAACAGACCACCAGGTAAAGGTTGATTTTTTCGAAAAACTTCTGTTGATTAACTCAAAAAGTGCAAAACTAATGAAAGTTGGGTAACAACTTGGAGAACAAGCACAGAAAAATACGGCTCCATACGAAGTACTGAGCTCCCTCACGAATTTTTACAATACATCACAAAAATCTGTCCCAGGGCAGCCACTTTTCACAACTCCTCTACTTCTCAAAAGTAGTTGAACTTGACACAAAAACCAAAACAAAAAGGATAAGGAGCAATTATTACTGAGGTAATAACTTCCAAGACTCGACAAAACTATTGGGTTATCTCCCAAGAAGTACTTTTCTTTAATTCCTTTAAGTTAGGCTTGAAAGTTTCAAAGATGCTCACAAAGGAGATATATATTTGAAGTGAAAGAGAGCATCAAGAAGCAAATAACCAACACATTTGAGTCTAACCCAATTCCTATGCATGGGGGTGTCATCAGAAAACAAATTGTTGAAACAAAAAGCCACTAGCATAAGAAGACAAAACAAATGCAACTTCCAAGCTTTCAACATAAAACGGGGAAACTTAACATTATTGAGATGCATAAAACCATGTTTCCCTCTCTCATAATAACTTAAAGTAGCACTTTGAATAAAGTTGACAATATAACTGTCACTGGCAACAACTTTATAATAATAATGAGCATACTTACTATCACCAAAAAGAGGTCCAAGGTCATAAACCAGATCAATAGAAGCAAGTTGTTCCATCCTGAAATCTTCATTAGGCAAGCTATTTTCACAAGGAGCTTTAGAAAAATTGGAAAATTTAAAATCATAAGAATCTCCATCAAACTTAGTCAAAACTTTTTCCTTTTTACAATCTATAATAGCTCCACAAGTGTTCAAGAAGGGTCTACCAAAAATGATAGGGCAAGTTTTGTTAGCTGCTGAATTAAGCACTAGAAAATCAGGAGGATATTTAATCTTACCACAAAGAACCTCCACATCTCTTATAATACCCATAGGGCAAATGGTCTCCTTATTAGCAAGGTGAATAACCACATCAATGTCCTCAAGCTCACAAGGACCAATTTCATGCATAATTTCCCTATAAAGCTCATAAGGAATAGCACTAGAACTGACACCAATATCACATAAACCATAGTAGCAATGATCACCAATTTTAACAGAAAGCACAGGAACAATAGCTTTTCTAGCTTTACTAGGATGAGAGATAATATTAGAAGCGTCTTCACAGAAGACAATGTGCTCATCCTCTATATTTCTAGTGACAAGATCTTTCACAATAGCTACCATAGGTTCAATATTTATTTGCTCATCAGGTTCCACAGTTTTCTTAGTACCTTTGTTATTCACACTAATCATCATAGAATACTCCATTACCTTAGATGATAAAGGTATTTTCTCAACATAAGGTTCACGCAAAATATGATCAATAGTACAAACTTCGGTATTTCTAGCAGGAACATGACTAACAACATCTTTATAAGGTGCATGGTACTTATTCCACTTCTTTTGCGAATTTCTATGTATGAGGCAAAGGCCTTAAAACAATTGGAAATGCTTTGAGAATCAAGACCAAACTCATTGCTAATATCACGGAAGTCATCAGTTCCTATAAAATATTTTATGCATTCATAATCATAGTTTATACGTGACTTTCTTCCTTTGTCATTCTCCTAAGATTTAGTGTTCTCTTGAATACAGTCTAGGAGATCCCTTTAGCTTCTTCCTTCATACGTGTGAATGATCCAGCACAAGAAGCGTCTAGTAAATCTTTATCATGAAGAGAAAGCCTAGCATAAAAGTTATTGATAATAATATTGTTAGGGAGTTCATGAATATGACATTTAAGCATTAGTAACATCAACCTCCCCCAAGTGATACGCCCAATTTGCATCACCTTTCTATATCATAATTTACCTCTATTCATTGATATTTGTCCTATTATGAGGTATTACATATGGCTTTTCATCTGTTTATGCATGTTGGATGATTCTTTGTAACACCGTCGCCTGATAAGACTGAGTTCATGTGTATGTGCCAATCCCTGGATCGGTTCACTAGCACACACAGTACATATGAATACCAAAGAATTTAACAGTGCATCATAAATAAAAAATTGATCCAGAATTTACAATTATTACAATAATGCTTAGCTCAAGGCTAGCTCAATATCAAGTAGCATACGGAAGCATAAACAATTGATAGGCTCCATCTTCAATTGTGCCACAGGCGAACAACTGTTGAGTGGAGTATCGTGACCTATTCGATCACTCAGAATCGGAATAATAACCTGCAACATAAAACGTAGCAGCCCCGAAGGGTCAATACTTGGAATGTATGGCAAGTAGAACTATTAAAAGAGACAATAAACCTAGCATCTACATGCTTATTTGGCAAGTGGAGCTGTGGCTAGAACTACTAGGAAAATGTCTATAGGTAATCAGCACATCCGTGGCACACATGGTTGAAGTGCCCCACGGCTAAAACAGGCGTGGCTCACTTGTGGGCAGTGCCCTACTAGTAACTAGAACAACCGTGGCGCACATGGTCATAGTGCGCCACAGATATGTGTGGGTCAGGGCCCTGCTGGCCGCATGCCGCATACCCGTAGCGCACATGGGGAGGTGCGCTACGGTTGTTATGGTTAACCGTGGTGCACAAGCAGGTCGTGCGCTACGCCTAAGTGAAGGCCCCTCTGTTTTGTAAATGGGAAGAAACATCCGTGGCGCACTCTGGCATGTGCGCCACGGTTGTGATTATTCCCTGTGGCGCACTAGGGCCATGTGCGCCACGGATGTGTCGAACAGTATTTTTTTTTGGCAGCTCCACTTTGTGCACATGTGTGATCATCCACCACCCCACACTTCACTTTCCCCTTCTTCTTCCTCCTTAGATCTAGTCGGGATCCTTCTCCTTCTCACCTTAATTTCTTCACTCATTCACCATTTTTAGCATGTAGAACTTGCCTTGGATGTTACATACGTAATAGAGGAAGCTCTCCGGTCTCTCATCTCCTTCTCCGGTCTCGCGCGCACCTCTCCTTTCCATCTTCTCGCGACCGGTCTCTCACCTCGGTAAGTTGTCCATGTAAGGATGTGTTCATGTGTATATGGATGATATGCTCATATGTATGTAGATGATCGATGCTCATGATGTATGTATGGAGAGGATCGATGGTCATGTGTGTATATGGAGAGTGTCGATGATGCTCATGCATGTGTGTATGGAGAGGATAATGATATGTTCATGTGTGTATGGATCGGTCTCTCTCTCTTGTGTTTGTGTGTGAACAAGTTTCCATTTGTTTTGCCAAAATGTTGATTCATTTCCATTTTGGCAAGACTTTGGCATTTCGCAAAGGTCCTTATTTTAGGACAGGTCATGCTGAAATTTTCTATCGACCATTGCATGCATGCATTGATTGTGTGGTTCTAATAGACTTCTAATTGTACCGTGTACACTGTGCAGGCAAAAATGGTGCTCATAATGAGCGAAGGCATTGTGGCTAGATTTTTGAAATGTGCGACGGCCTACATGATACAAAATAACAAGACGGAGATAAGATGTCCGTATAGAAGATGCAAACTCAACTGGGTGATCGACCCAGATTCCGGGAATCTGCAGGCGCACCTGCTCCACCATGGTTTCATGGATGGATACTCTCGTTGGATAAGCGATGATGAAGACGATGGAGATGGTGAAAGTGGGCAACATGACGATGATCATCACGGCGAGAACGAGCGATATGATGAAGAGTCTCCTGGAGATGGTGAATGTGCGGAAGTAGACCAGGATGATGATGATCTAGATGCTGGAGGAGCAGACGACGATGGAACAACGTTAGGCTGGGCACGGGACCCTTATGTGCAAGAGGTTCTTCTCAAGAAGACGAGTAACACCAGGGCTGCCGCTAGAGAGAAAGCCAAGCTTCGACAACTTGAGAAAGACGCGGTTACTCAATTGTATGAAGGATGCAGGCCCGATGATACCCGCTTGAATGTAATGCTCAAGGCTATGGAGATGAAGGAAAAACACAAATTGAGCGACGCAAGCTTCGACGATATGATGGCATTCTGGCACAATCGTCTCCCGGAGGGGAACACATGACCAACTAGTATCGAGGACGCCAAGAAAATCGTATGCCCTCTCGATCTACCGCACGTTATATATCACGTATGCATCAACGATTGCATCATTTATCGGGGCGAGGACACGGAGAAAACCACATGTCCGGTGTGCGGCGCGAGTCGATACAAGAAAGGGAAGAAAGCACCTCGAAAAGTGGTATGGTACTTTCCTATCACTCCTCGTCTGCAGCACTATTTCGCGGATCCTAAGGAAGCGAAGCTTGTGCGATGGCATGCGGAAAGGAAGAAGCCAGGAGATGACGATGACCCCGAAAAGGATGAGCTGCTGACGCACCCTTCAGATGCTAGCCAGTGGAAAGCATTGGACCTCGAATTCCCAGAATTAGGTGGAGATTCGAGGAACATCAGGCTTGGTGCAAGCACTGATGGACTCAATCCGTTCGGTAGCCAGAGCAGCACGCACAACACTTGGCCCGTGTTTGTATGGATGTACAACCTCCCTCAATGGTTGTGCATGAAGAAGAAGTACATACAAATGAGTATGCTAATTCAAGGGCCAAAACAACCTGGTACCGACATCAATCTGTATCTCGGGCTATTGAAAGAGGAGCTAGCCACGTTATGGGAATCTGGAGCCAATACTTACGATGTTGTCGCACAAGATTATTTCACTATGAGAGCCGCGTTGGTCACTACGGTGCAAGACTATCCAGGTTGCGGGTATACCTCGGGGCATGTTATCCAAGGATTCTGCGCATGCGTTAGGTGCATGGATAACACAAGCTATCTCCAACTATAGAAAGACCCAAGGTCTTCGAAAACCGTGTTCATGGCGCACTAGAGGTGGCTCGGCAAGAATGATCCATGGAGAAAACGTGGAGACTTGTTCGATGGAAAATCTGAGACCCGAGGAATCCCAGAGCGGAAGAGCAGCGAAGAAGTGGAAGAGTTGCTGAAAAACTGGAAAGATTGTCCTAAGCCTAGAAAGAAGCGAAAGAGGCAGCAAGACAAGCCGCTGATGAAGGTATGGAAAACAAGGTCTGTTTTCTGGGAGTTGCCATACTTGAAGTTTCTCCGAACGCCTCATAGCCTCGACATCATGCATATCACGAAAAACGTGTGCGAGAGTCTGGTCGCCACCATAATCAACATGCCAGATAGGACGAAAGATGGTCCTAAAGCAAGGCACGCCCTGATATTCATGGGTATCCGGAAGGAGCTTCACGGAGTACGCACTACTCCTGATGATCAGGAAGATGACGATGATCATGAGTCTGAGACGACACAAGGTCGTCGGAAGGGTAAAAAGTTCAAGAAGAACGAATATTACTGCCCTCCTTCTTGCTTCACTCTAAGCCAGGATGAGATCAAACAGTTTTTCAAGTGCCTTCTAGGAGTCAAATTTCCTTACGGCTACGCGGGCAAGATACGCAGATACCTAGACAAGGCGAAGCAGAGGTTCAGTGGCATGAAGTCTCACGACTGTGCCGTGCTAATGACGCAGGCACTTCCGGTTGCACTAAGAGGGATAATGGACGAGCACGTCCGTGAAACGTTATTTGGCCTCTGCAAGTTTTTCGACGTCATCTCTAGGAAGTCGATTGGCATGAATCAGCTCGGGAGGCTACAGGAGGAGATCGTGGTGATACTATGCGAGCTTGAGGTCTACTTCCCGCCCGCATTCTTTGACATTATGGTGCATCTGCTGGTCCATGTCATGGAGGACATCGTCCAACTCGGGCCGATGTTCCTCCGCAGCATGATGGCTGTAACGTCCCAAAAATACTAAACATGGATCATCAAACTCTAATCATCAAAATTAGGGTTAACAAAAACTTTTCTAAATAAAATTATGGAAGCATGCATGTGAGTATGCATTTCATTTTGAATTCTTTTGAACCAACATTGTTTGTGTGTTCCTTTGCTTGTAAATGGATTCTTAGGTGAAATAAACATCATCTAAACAATTCCCAAACTTTTCTCAAAGACAAATAAATCAAAACAAAGCTAAATGAGTGAATGGTCATTTTGACCAATTTAACTCCCATGCCTACTTTGGCTGTCTCAAACTTTCAGAACCTAACAGAAACTTTTCTGGATCTTTGCACCCCTTGATTATACTCATAACAAAGTATCAAGGCCCACTTTGTGATCATCCAGAAACTTGCAAATGCATAGTTTAAATGAAAATTCAAAATTGAATCTTTATCATATGAGAAGATCCCACTTTTTCAAAAACCACTCAAACAAGCTCAACTTTCAAAACCCAAGCATCTGCAGACTCACCAGCACCAACCTAGCACACCCACCAAAAATCTTTTCAAAAATCAAAACTTGAGTTCTTGCGGCCATTTCATCAAACACTTGGCAGACACAAATCAAACAAAATCCAAACACTATTGTGAGCAGTGATTGAAGCCTAACTTGTTCCCTCTCTAGCTCACAACCATCTCAGTAGATCATCTAGCAAGTTAAACCAAGCACTAGCCTCACTGTAAGCTGGGCAATGACATCAATAGTGAACAGCCGAAGGTCACCATGACACCCCAGTGGAGACAGCAAGCTAGGAGGAGATTTAGCCGTGCCAACCTTGTCTAGGAGGCAGCCCACCGTCCACCGCCACTCCCTGTCCCAGCCGCGAGCGTTGCCAAACCCTGGACCACCCGCACGAACCGCGCCCAGCTCGCCAGCAACCATGCCGAGCATGTGCCAGAGCACCACCCTCGATCAAAGCCCACAGACCGCACGCCGTCCTTGTCGTGTGCATACATGATCGCCACCGACCCAAGAGACCGCCAGACATCCCCGTTCGCCGCCCCATGCCTCACAGCCACCGCTCGCCGTCGAAGACGCCGCCTCTGTCGCGCAGAGCATCGCGTGTTCTAGACCAAACCGCACCGCCCCTACAAGCGCATTAAAGCCGTAGAGAATCGCCAGGAGACCACCAAGCGATCGCCACCACCGGCCATGCCTCTAGCCGCCCGTAGCCATGTCGCCACCGTCGCCTGCCCATTCCGTTCGGTCTCACCGTCGTGACTGTAAATAGAGGCCTCCCCCGCTCGAATTGTTCACACCATTACACTCCTCTCTCATCCAGAACCACCCCACCACAGTCCCGGAGAAAGGCGAGCAGCGCATCGCCGGAATTTCACCGGAGTCTGCTGCTGCTGGAGAAGAAGGGAGCCAGCGATTGGAGCCGCCCTAGGAGAAGCTCCCGGTACCAGGAGGTTCGTCGTCGTCGACTTCGTCGTTCGCCCGCCTCGCCGACCCTTGCCTGAACCCCGGTGAGCCCACAGCAACCCCCATTGGCCGTGCTAGGTTTCTGTCTCACCTGCGTTGCCCAACGTCGACGATGACTCTCAGCCGTTGGATTAGAACCAGATCGAACGCACCACATCGCCCCATACCGTTTCGCACCCCCCTGTTTCATTGACGCGTGGGGACAGCCACTTAACCAGCCCGCGGAAGCGCTGTGCTTAGTAGGCCGGCCCAGTATAGCTTCCCGCACAGCCCAGTTATTTGAATTAAACCTTTTTCATTTTATTTCAAACACACTTCTGCACTTAGATTCAAAAATCAACCCCAGTCGATTCAGTGCACCAAATCGAATGAAACTAATTTTGTTAGAAAGGTATGGAAGTGCTGAATCCTAGCCCGTTGGATTCAAGTCATTTGGATCTATAGATCATCCATGGTAAAAATAACAAGGCAGAAGCTTTTCTGCATTCAAACATTTTTCAAATTTAAACCATAATAGCTTTTGAGTTGATTCCAACTCTCAAAAATCACATTTAACCATACCTTTCAGAATATATAAAAATATATAGGATTACTTACAGAAATAATGTTCAAGTAATAAAAGAATGCCCCATAGGCATTTCTAGTCAATTGATTTAATTAAAATAAAAGGGTAAAACCTTATTAAATTGTGACACCACTTTAAATCACATTCCCATGGAATAAAATATGTGGTGATGACATGTGTCAACACGATCCCATGTTTGGTTTGGATAATATTAAATCTTAAGTAGTTTTTCAATGAGTAGAAATTACTTTTCTAAAAATAAAAGGAATTAAACCAAGCCTTAATCTTGTAATGTTAGAGATGATGTTAGATCATCTATAGGACTCTTTTTGTGTGATGATTGCAAGTAGTTAAGTATTGTTTGGTGATTGTGTACATCGTATTTATTCATAGACGCTAGTACCGACCAAGGATACGAGGAGGAAGGAGGATTCTACGAAGAAGAAGCCGAGGAGAACTTCAACCACTGCTCTGCACAAGGCAAGCCAAATGCTACTAATTGAATGTGCAAGCTTATACTGATATTGTGCAAGCCAATATTTGCAAGCTATTAACTTAGCAATCTTTACTAATCAAGTTGACCATTGCAAGCTAACACTTGCAAGATACCCTACTAATGCAAGCTAATACTTGCTTGTTACCATGACCACTATATGCCTTAAGCATATGTGATCATATCCACTTGATAAACCAATCCTAGTTTTACTTACAAGCTTTATACTTTATTTCTTTACCAAAGCTAGTACTTAGAGCTTACTTATGTAAATTGTAGATATTAGAAAGATAATTGAAGGTTGCATAAAGAGCATAAAATTTGGCCTAAGCTAGATAATCTTGATGTCATCCTAAGGCATAAGATTAAACTTAGTTAAAATCCACTAGCTTACCAACCCTCATTAGTGCTTACCCCCACTTGTAGATGCTAGTGCTAAGCATAAAACTTGATCAACTGTAGATGGGAATACTTGGTGGAAAAATGGTTATGAAAACCTTGGAATGGTGGATCATTCTATTGAAATGTTTTGGACATGTGTTTCCGAACACCTGATGATTTTGGTGATGAAAATGATGAGGCATGAGCCTTAGCCCCTTTTTAAAACTGATGGTTGTCTGGATGCGATACCATTCCAATTTTATCATACAACCACAATACCCGAAGATTGGGTAGGGCTTGACTAGAAACTTATATACCTTAGTATTAGTTCCCTCACGGCCAAGGTCTAAGCTGAGGCTACCTTGTGAAGATTGTCCACCTATGCAGTACCCAAGATGACAGTTGGTCATGGTTGGGAGGCCAAACTCACAGGAGAGGTGCTTATACTAGGTTGTATAATTGAAAGGTTAGGATTGATTATCCGTATACTGAGTATGGTGAATTCAGGATTTGTTCCTGACGGATGTATCGAATGTTGTGGTGAAAGTGTACATTCTCTGCAGAGTGTCAAACTATTCGAATAGCCGCGTCCGTGGTTATGGACAGTTGAAGTGGCCATACTGTTCCCCCGTCAGACTTTTCAGAAGACTTGTGAAATGAATTGAGACTTTGACTTGACCACAATAGGGTTGTGATATGAAATACAAGTTCCTACTTAGGTGTTATAAAATTTCAACTAGCATTCGTTGCTTTTAAACTTAGTAGAGATAAATCTGGCTTTTGCAAAATAACCCTAGAGCCTAGTGTCCTATTACCAAAACCCCCTTTCACTTGTTAGTATTAGTTTGCGAGTACTTAAAGAGTACTCATGGCTTTGTCCCTGGCTATTCCCGTGGCCAGACTATGAAGAGGAGTACCTGGAGGATGGACCCCAGGAAGGTTACGACAACTAGGATCATCTCCCATCATCAGCATTGCATGTGACCCTGAAGATGGAGCTTCGCCTACGCTACCGTTATTATTACGTATTCCGCTGCTTGATGTTGTATTAAGAACTGGATCATGAGATCCCTATTTGTGTAAGAACTTATGTACGGTTTGTAATGGATGATGAACTATGGTATCCAATTCTGTTATGTCTCGCCAAAAATGGTAATCCTGGGATTGCGATGTATGGCATAACAGGCATCTAGTATTAAAAATCCGGGTGTTGACAAGTTGGTATCAGAGCCATCCTGACCATAGGAGACCCTAGTTAGACTGGACGTTTGAATCAAAAACTTAGTTTCAAAACCAAATAAAACAAATATTTACAAAAACTTATTCTCATTCTTATCCCTTTGATTCTTTCATGAAAATCCATGTTCCTCAAAAACTCTTGCAAAATACATAAAATTTTGACACACTTGATCACTCTACTAACTTACTCATCCTATATTCTTATAGATGGACGTGAAGTACAGCAAGTTTTATCAGTTGGGGAATGGAGGAGACCTTATCTTTGAGAGGGATTTGGACCAGCTCTCGAAACTTCTGGAGCGTCCGCACCCCGAGTTCTTCGGAGCTCAGCTCAATGATCAAGGATGAGAAGATCTGCAGTGGCTAATTGTTGCAAGTCTCCGAGGAAAGATTGAACCTCCCACTGCGGAAGGAATTCAGTTTACCTTAAGAGAGAACAACTGGCTCGATGGACTTGCCAGGGCCATGCAGGAAGCTCTTTCCCGTCTATGTGGGCAGAGTATCAACCAGATCAAGGGTACTCGCTTTGAGTTTTTCCCAAGGCGTGATGCAAATGCACAACCACTGGAAGCCCCATATCACCCCGAGCTGAAGACCCAATTGGACCACCTTAGCTTCATGATGTACGATCGTCAGCAGGAGTTGGATAACTGCCGTGACTACTCCAACCACAAGTCTGCCATCATCAAGACGAAGGACCAAACCATCGCCATGCTAGCCAAGGATCGCAAGTCTCGCCGCTGTCAGCTCGCCAAGAAGGAGCGCATTATTGCCCGTCTTCGCCACCGTATCTCATCTTTGGAGGAGACCATCCACGAGAGAGACATGTAGTTGGAAGAAAGGGAGAATGACGGAGAAGATCTTCGTGGAGACCCCTACTCCTATCTTAGCGATGATGATGGTTTTCTGGAGGATCAGGCCATGGATTTCTTCAACGATGAGGATGATTTCGCCTTCATCGATGACGATGAGGATGATGAAGCCACAGATTCCGAGGAGTAGTACCACTGGAGCACTAGCGTAGTGAGTAGTATTCGGTCCCACTGTATCGTAGTTTCCAGAATGGTTCTTAAAACCATCTGTTTTTCTTTGTTGTGGTGTGTGTTGTATCGTGTGCTATGAATGAATGAAAAGCGAGTTGCTAGAAAAATCTGACTCAAACTTTAAAAACTTTTCAAAATCCCAAAACCTTAGAAATTTCCCTCTTTTCTCATGATCTATCTCAATCTTCAGATGCCACGCGGAGGAAGTGGTTCATCCCCAGACCCGATGTTGCAGATTCTGCAAATGTTGACTTCTGACCGCGAAGCTGAAAGAGCGGAACGTCAAGCCAACCTGCAACAGATAGCCCAGCTAGCCCACAACAACCAAGGCCACGGAAACCAGGACAACCATGGATCTAAGCTCAAGAATTTCCAGAACACCAACCCACCTGTTTTCACTAAGTCAGAAGAACCCCTAGACGCTGATGATTGGCTACAAACCATGGAAAATAACCTAGAAGTCGCCGGAGTGGTAGCCAACAAGAAAGTTCTGTTCGCCACCCACTATCTAGCCGGAGATGCCAGGGCATGGTGGAACAGTGTTCGTGCAATGACCGGAGGCCAGATGATGACCTGGGAGGAATTCAAGGTCAAGTTTAGCAGAACCCATGTGCCCCCGGGTTTGATCAAGAGAATGAGAGACGAGTTTAGAGAGCTGAAGCAAGGAAGGATGACCGTAGTGGAATACCGTGACAATATTTTGTCATTATCTAGGTATGCCCCGGATGAGATCGACACCGAAGCCAAGAAGAAAGAAAGATTTTTGAATGGTCTGCACGATGAGATGCAGACAGTGTTAGTCAATATCCCCTTTGCTGATATTGAAGCCCTTGTCGACTCTGCTATCCAGATGGAAGGAAAGATCAACCAAGCCAATGAGAACCGCAAGCGTCGCATGATGCATCAGCCAGGAACCCATCAGACTCCAAAGTATCGCCCTAACCCATCTCCCGGATTTGCCGCAAGAACCAACAGACCCCTGATGAACCGTCCGACCTATCCCAACCGTGGAAACCCTAAGCCCGGAGGAAATCACAACAACCCCGGCAACTCTAGCAATTTCAACCGTGCCCCACCCAAGTTCAACAACAACAATGCTACCGCCAACACCAACACTTCCCCGAGAACTGGAAGCAATGTTGTGCCTGTAGCAGCAAAGGACAAGTCGCAAGTCACTTGTTATGAGTGTGGAAATAAAGGCCACTATTCCAACGAGTGCCCCAACAAGAAGAATGCCGCAGCACCCAATGCCAATGCCCCATCTCAGCAACAGCGTCGTGTTCAGCCAGGAAGAAGATTTGCCCTAGGGAATTCGCTCAACCGCAATGGCCGTCTTTTTCCCGTGCATGCTGAAGAAGCTCAGGAAGCGCCAGACGTCGTGCTGGGTATGTTTTCTGTTAATTCAGTACTTACACGAGTGTTATTTGATTCTGGTGCATCGCACTCATTTGTCACCGAAGAATTTGCATGCACTAGTAAAGTTCAACCAACCAAACTGAAGCATGTTATGATTGTTCAAATTCCCGGATCAACCACCAAGGCTAGGCAAATTTGCAAAGTCGTCCCTGTCCGAATCCAGGGCATAGATTTTTATGCAAATCTGATAGTAGTCGGAACTAAAGGTTTGAAGTAGTACTAGGAATGGATTGGATGTGCAAACATAAAGGATTGATTGACTGTGCCAAGAAAGCCATAACCATGACCAGTACAGCCGGAATATCAGTCGAGCATATATCTGAAACCTTACCTCGTCAATTCAAATGCAACAAGAGTATAGCCCAACCTACCATTGACCAAGTCCGGATAGTCTGTGAATACCCCGATGTATTTCCAGATGTTTTGCCCGGTATGCCCCCGGATCGGGATATCGAGTTTATCATCGAACTAATCCTCGGAACTGGACCAATAGCCCAGAGACCATATAGTATGAACCCATCAGATCTAGCAGAACTGAAGAAGCAACTCGATGCCATGCTGGAAATTGGATTGATTCAACCAAGTGCGTCACCTTGGAGATCACCTGTTTTGTTCGTGGATAAGAAGGATGGAGGTAACCGTTTGTGTACGGACTACCGGAAGTATGATGTCACCATCAAGAACAAGTACCCCTTGCCCAAGATAGAGGATTTGTTTGATCAGTTGACCGGTGCCAAGGTGTTTTCTAAGATTGATCTTAGAATAGGCTATCATCAACTCAAGATTCGTGCAGAGAATATTCCAAAGACTGCCTTTACCACCGGATATGGATTGTATGAGTATACAGTCATGTCTTTTGGATTAACCAATGCCCCCGCTTATTTCATGAATCTCATGAATAAGATTTTTATGGACTTCCTGGATAAGTTTGTCGTTGTTTTCATCGATGACATTCTGATTTATTCCAAATCAGAAGAAGAACATGAGCTACACCTAAGGACCATTCTTGGAACCCTTAGAGAGCATCAGCTGTATGCAAAGTTCAGCAAATGTGAATTCTGGTTACAGGAGGTAGGATTCCTAGGTCACATTGTATCAGCCGGAGGAATTGCCGTTGACCCTGCCAAAGTGAAAGATGTAGAAGATTAGCAAGCCCCAACCACTCAAACCCGAGTTCGTGCATTTCTCGGATTGGCGGGATATTACCGCAAGTTCGTTTAAGGATTCTCGAGTATCGCTAGACCCATGACCCAATTACTGAAGAAGGACAAGAAGTTTGAATGGACCGACAAATGTGAAACGAGTTTATAAGAACTCAAGAGGAGATTGATTTCAGCCCCAATCTTGATCATGTCGGATATCGCGAAGCCCTTTGATGTGTATTGTGATGCATCCAAGATCGGTCTCGGATGTGTGCTAATGCAAGAAGGCAAAGTTATATCTTATCTATCTCGACAATTGAAGCAACATGAGCAAAATTACCCAACCCATGACCTCGAACTCGCAGCCGTAGTTCTAGCCCTGAAGACATGGAGACATTACCTGATGGGAATCTGTTGTGAGATCTATACGGATCACAGGAGTCTAAAGTATATATTCACTCAGAAGGAGCTGAATATGAGACAGAGAAGATGGATTGAGCTAATCAAGGATTACGACCTGGACATTCACTATCACCCTGGTAAAGCCAATGTGGTAGCCGATGCCCTTAGCAGATTGCCGTGCCGCTTGAACTCCATGATTTTGAAGGAGCAAACAAGTTTTCACAAAGAGATGGAAGATTTTCGAATGGAATTAGTAAGTGAAGGATTTTTGGATAGCATAGAACTCCAGCCCACTTTGATCAGTCATATTAAAGAGGCGCAGAAGGGAAATGCTAGTATTGACGGAATCAAGCGTCGTATCGGTACATGCAAAGTACCCGGATTCACCGAAGACGAAGAAGGAGTTCTGTGGTACAAAGGACGCCTTTGTGTACCATTAGATTCTGAGTTGAAAGAAGTTATTCTGAAGGAGGCTCATGATACTCTTTATTCTATCCATCCCAGAGGAACTAAGATGTATCAAGATTTAAAAGAGCAATTTTGGTGGCATAAGATGAAGAGAGAAATCAGAAGCTATATCACCAAGTGTGATATTTGTCAGCGAGTCAAGGCAGGACATCAAAGACCCGCTCGATTGTTGCAACCCTTGCAGATTCCGGAATGGAAATGGGATTCCGTTGGAATGGACTTTATCACTGGACTGCCTACTTCTAGTAGGGGAAATGACTCTATTTGGGTCATAGTGGACTGATTGTCCAAAGTCGCCCATTTCTTGCCCGTCAAGACCACATATCAGCGTTCGAAGCTAGCGGAGTTGTACATCGCTAGGATAGTTAGTTTGCATGGAGTCCCCAAGAACATTGTATCTGATCGAGGAACTCTGTTTACCTCGAGATTCTGGAAGAAAGTCCAAGAAGGTTTAGGAACCCGCCTAGATTTCAGTACCGCATATCACCCTCAGACCGATGGACAAACGGAGCGAGCAAACCAAATACTCGAAGATATGCTAAGAGCATGTGTGTTAGAATATGGATCCAAGTGGGAAGAGTGTCTGCCATTTGCAGAATTTTCATACAATAACAGTTATCCAGCTAGTTTGCAAATGGCCCCCTTTGAATTCATGTACGGAAGGAAGTGTCGCACCCCTTTGAACTGGTCGGAAGTAGGAGAGAGTCAGATTTTCGGACCCGACAGCCTACGAGAAGCAGAAGAGAAGGTTCACAAGATTCATGAGAACCTCAAGACCGCCCAGTCCAGACAGAAGAGTTACGCCGACAAGAGACGTCGATACCTCGCCTTCAACATAGGAGATTTTGATTATCTGAAGGTGTCGCCATTGAAGGGAATGCAACGTTTCCAACTAAAAGGAAAGTTAGCTCCCAGATAAATCGGACCCTTCAAGATCTTGAACCGTCGAGGAGAAGTGTCGTATCAGTTGGAACTACCCGAAGAGATGTCATCTGTGCACAATGTGTTCCATATCTCATTACTTCGCAAGTGTCTCGAAGTCCCCGAGAAGATCGAAGTGTTCAAGAATATTGATCACCGGACCATAGAGATCAACGATGACCTGACCTATCCTGAAGTACCCATCCGTATTTTGGAAGAAGCTTTTCGAACTACCCGAACCCGAAGCATCAAGTTTCTCAAAATTCAGTGGAGAAACCACACATAAGAGGAAGCTACCTAGGAGCGCGAAGATCACATCAGGACAGAGTTTCCCGATCTCTTCAAATCCTAGGTAATCTTTTTCATCCTTTTTCAAATCTCGGGACGAGATTTTGTTTAAGGGGGGGAGGTTTGTAACATCCCAAAAATACTAAACTTGGATCGTCAAACTCTAATCATCAAATTTAGGGTTAAAAAAACTTTTCTAAATAAAAATATGAAAGCATGCATGTGTGTATGCATTTCATTTGGAATTCTTTTGAACCACCTTGTTTGTGTGTTCCTTTGCTTGTAAATGGATGCTTAGGTGAAATAAACATGATCTAAACAATTCCCAAACTTTTCTCAAAGACAAATAAATCAAAACAAAGCTAAATGAGTGAATGGTCATTTTGACCAATTTAACTCCCATGCCTACTTTGGCTGTCTCAAACTTTCAGAACTTAACAGAAACTTTTCTGGATATTTGCACCCCTTGATTGTACTCATAACAAATTATAAAGGCCCACTTTGTGATCATCCAAAAACTTTCAAATGCATAGTTTAAATGACAGTTCAAAATTGAATCTTTATCATATGGGAAGATCCCACTTTTTCAAAAACCACTCAAACAAGCTCAACTTTCAAAACCCAAGCATATGCAGACTCACCAGCACCAACCTAGAACACCCACCAAAAATATTTTTAAAATTCAAAACTTGAATTCTTAGGGCCATTTCATCAAACACTTGGCAGAAACAAATCAAACTGGCCTAATTTCACTGTTTGGAGCAGTAATTGGGCTAAGAAATGTTCACCATTGATCAACCTTGTCTCTCCCAGTTCCAACCAGTGCTTAGACAAACCCTAGCCCTACCCTTTGCCCCATGCCATTCCAACCCGAGCATCCCCCTGCCAGCCGACAATGGCTAGCTAGCCAGAGCAAGAACCAAGCCTAAACAACATGTCTAGGAGGCAGCCAGCACCCCATCGCCACTCCATGTCTAGCGCTCGAACCCTGCCAGCCACTGCACCACACACACGAACCATGCCAACCTCGCCAGCAACCATGCCGAGAGCACGCCCCGTGCTCCACGCTTGACCGACGCCCACAGACCACGCGCCACCCTATCCGCGTGCATACGTGATCACCACTGTCCCAGTAACCCTGCAGACACGCTCGTTCGCCGCCGCACAGACCACGCGCGCTGTGCACCATTAAATTCTCCGTCGGGGACGCGCAGAGCACCGTCGTGTTCCGACCAAACCACACCGCCCCACGTCTCGCCACCGTGTCGTTGAGCATCGCCAGGGAGCACCGCACCGCCCCCCTACCGTTGCCCACGCCGATAGCCGTCTGTACCGTCGACCACGACGAGCTCACCTTGCGCCCCGTCGGTCCCCTCGCTCCACTATAAATAGAGGCCACCCCCAGCCGAATTGAGCACACGATCTCACTCCCCTCTCTTCACTGATCGTGCCACCCCGTTCCCGGAGCAAGGCGAGCAGCACTTCGCTGGAATTTGACCGGAGCCCGCCGCTACTGGAGAAGAACGGAGCCAACGATTGGAGCCGCCCCAGGAGAAGATGCCGGTACCAGGAGGTTCGCTGTCGTCGACTTCGTCGTTCGCCCGCCTCACCGACCCTCGCCTGAATCCCGGTGAGCCCCCAATGACCCCCACTGGCCGCGCTAGGTTTCTATCTAGCCGGCGTTGCCCAACGTCGACGATGACTCTCAGCCGTTGGATTAGAACCAGATCGAACGCACCACATCTCCCCATACCGCTTCGCACCCCTGTCTCACTGACGCGTGGGGACAGCCACTTAACCATCCCGTTGGAGCGCTGTGCTTAGCAGGCCGGCCCAGTATAGCTTCCCGCGCATCCCAGTTATTTGAATTAAACCATTTTCATTTTATTTCAAACACACTTCTGCACCTAGATTTAAAAATCAACCCAAGTCGATTCAGTGCACCAAATCGAATGAAACTAATTTTGTTAGAAAGGCCCGGAAGTGTTGAATCCAAGCCCGTTGGATTCAAGTCATTTGGATCTATAGATCATCCATGGTAAAAATAACAAGGCAGAAGATTTTCTACATTCAAACATTTTTAAAATTTAAACCATAATAGCTTTTGAGTTGATTCCAACTCTCAAAAATCACATTTAACCATACCTTTCAGAATATATAAAAATATATAGGATTACTTACAGAAATAATGTTCAAGTAATAAAAGAATGCCCCATAGGCATTTCTAGTCACTTTATTTAATTAAAATAAAAGGGTAAAACCTTATTAAATTGTGACACCACTTTAAATCACATTCCCATGGACTAAAATATGTGGTGATGACATCTGTCAACATGATCCCATGTTTGGTTTGGAGAATATTAAATCTTAAGTAGTTTTTCAATGAGTAGAAATTACTTTTGTAAAAATAAAAGGAATTAAACCAAGCCTTAATCTTGTAATGTTAGAGATGATGTTAGATCATCTATAGGACTCTTTTTGTGTGATGATTCCAAGTAGTTAAGTATTTGTTGGTGATTGTGTACATCGTATTTATTCATAGACGCTAGTACCGACAAAGGATACGAGGAGGAAGGAGGATTCTACGAAGAAGAAGCCGAGGAGAACTTCAACCACTGCTCTGCACAAGGCAAGCCTAATGCTACTAGTTGAATGTGCAAGCTTATACTGATATTGTGCAAGCCAATATTTGCAAGCTATTAACTTAGCAAGCTTTACTAATCAAGTTGACCAATGCAAGCTAACACTTGCAAGATACCCTACTAATGCAAGCTAATACTTGCTTGTTACCATGACCACTATATGCCTTAAGCATATGTGATCATATCCACTTGATAAACCAATCCTAGTTTTACTTACAAGCTTTATACTTTATTTCTTTATCAAAGCTAGTACTTAGAGCTTACTTATGTAAATTGTAGATATTAGAAAGATAATTGAAGGTTGCATAAAGAGCATAAAATTTGGCCTAAGCTAGATAATCTTAACGTCATCCTAAGGCATAAGATTAAACTTAGTTAAACTCCACTAGCTTACCAACCCTCATTTGTGCTTACCCCCACTTGTAGATGCTAGTGCTAAGCATAAAACTTGATCAACTGTAGATGGGAATACTTGGTGGAAAAATGGTTATGAAAACCTTGGAATGATGGATCATTCTATTGAAATGTTTTGGACATGTGTTTCCGAACACCTGATGATTTTGGTGATGAAAATGATGAGGCATGAGCCTTAGCCCCTTTTTAAAACTGATGGTTGTCTGGATGCGATACCATTCCAATTTTATCGTACAACCACAATACCCGAAGATTGGGTAGGGCTTGACTAGAAACTTATATACCTTAGTATTAGTTCCCTCATGGCCAAGGTCTGAGCTGAGGCTACCTTGTGAAGATTGTCCACCTGTGCAGTACCCAAGATGACAGTTGGTCATGGTTGGGAGGCCAAACTCACAGGAGAGGTGCTTATACTAGGGCGTGTAATTGAAAGGTTAGGATTGATTATCCGCATACTGAGTATGGTGAATTCAGGATTTGTTCCTAACGGATGTATCGAATGTTGTGGTGAAAGTGTACAATCTCTGCAGAGTGTCAAACTATTCGAATAGCCGCGTCCGTGGTTATGGACAGTTGAAGTGGCCATACTGTTCCCCCGTCAGACTTTTCAGAAGACTTGTGAAATGAATTGAGACTTTGACTTGACCACAACAGGGTTGTGATATGAAATACAAGTTCCTACTTAGGTGTTATAAAATTTCAACTAGCATTCGTTGCTTTTAAACTTAGTAGAGATAAATCTGGCTTTTGCAAAATAACCCTAGAGCCTAGTGTCCTATTACCAAAACCCCCTTTCACTTGTTAGTATTAGTTTGCGAGTACTTAAAGAGTACTCATGGCTTTGTCCCTGGCTATTCCCGTGGCCAGACTATGAAGAGGAGTACCTGGAGGATGGACCCCAGGAAGGTTACGACAACTAGGATCATCTCCCATCATCAGCATTGCATGTGACCCTGAAGATGGAGCTTCGCCTACGCTACCGTTATTATTACGTATTCCGCTGCTTGATGTTGTATTAAGAACTGGATCATGAGATCCCTATTTGTGTAAGAACTTATGTACGGTTTGTAATGGATGATGAACTATGGTATCCAATTCTGTTATGTCTCGCCAAAAATGGTAATCCTGGGATTGCGATGTATGGCATAACAGGCATCTAGTATTAAAAATCCGGGTGTTGACAAGTTGGTATCAGAGCCATCCTGACCATAGGAGACCCTAGTTAGACTGGACGTTTGAATCAAAAACTTAGTTTCAAAACCAAATAAAACAAATATTTACAAAAACTTATTCTCATTCTTATCCCTTTGATTCTTTCATGAAAATCCATGTTCCTCAAAAACTCTTGCAAAATACATAAAATTTTGACACACTTGATCACTCTACTAACTTACTCATCCTATATTCTTATAGATGGACGTGAAGTACAGCAAGTTTTATCAGTTGGGGAATGGAGGAGACCTTATCTTTGAGAGGGATTTGGACCAGCTCTCGAAACTTCTGGAGCGTCCGCACCCCGAGTTCTTCGGAGCTCAGCTCAATGATCAAGGATGAGAAGATCTGCAGTGGCTAATTGTTGCAAGTCTCCGAGGAAAGATTGAACCTCCCACTGCGGAAGGAATTCAGTTTACCTTAAGAGAGAACAACTGGCTCGATGGACTTGCCAGGGCCATGCAGGAAGCTCTTTCCCGTCTATGTGGGCAGAGTATCAACCAGATCAAGGGTACTCGCTTTGAGTTTTTCCCAAGGCGTGATGCAAATGCACAACCACTGGAAGCCCCATATCACCCCGAGCTGAAGACCCAATTGGACCACCTTAGCTTCATGATGTACGATCGTCAGCAGGAGTTGGATAACTGCCGTGACTACTCCAACCACAAGTCTGTCATCATCAAGACGAAGGACCAAACCATCGCCATGCTAGCCAAGGATCGCAAGTCTCGCCGCTGTCAGCTCGCCAAGAAGGAGCGCATTATTGCCCGTCTTCGCCACCGTATCTCATCTTTGGAGGAGACCATCCACGAGAGAGACATGTAGTTGGAAGAAAGGGAGAATGACGGAGAAGATCTTCGTGGAGACCCCTACTCCTATCTTAGCGATGATGATGGTTTTCTGGAGGATCAGGCCATGGATTTCTTCAACGATGAGGATGATTTCGCCTTCATCGATGACGATGAGGATGATGAAGCCACAGATTCCGAGGAGTTGTACCACTTGAGCACTAGCGTAGTGAGTAGTATTCGGTCCAACTGTATCGTAGTTTCTAGAATGGTTCTTAAAACCATCTGTTTTTCTTTGTTGTGGTGTGTGTTGTATCGTGTGCTATGAATGAATGAAAAGCGAGTTGCTAGAAAAATCTGACTCAAACTTTAAAAACTTTTCAAAATCCCAGAACCTTAGAAATTTCCCTCTTTTCTCATGATCTATCTCAATCTTTAGATGCCACGCGGAGGAAGTGGTTCATCCCCAGACCCGATGTTGCAGATTCTGCAAATGTTGACTTCTGACCGCGAAGCTGAAAGAGCGGAACGTCAAGCCAACCTAGCCACCCTGCAACAGATAGCCCAGCTAGCCCACAACAACCAAGGCCACGGAAACCAGGACAACCATGGATCTAAGCTCAAGAATTTCCAGAACACCAACCCACCTGTTTTCACTAAGTCAGAAGAACCCCTAGACGCTGATGATTGGCTGCAAACCATGGAAAATAACCTAGAAGTCGCCGGAGTGGAAGCCAACGAGAAAGTTCTGTTCGCCACCCACTATATAGCCGGAGATGCCAGGGCATGGTGGAACAGTGTTCGTGCAATGATCGGAGGCCAGATGATGACCTGGGAGGAATTCAAGGTCAAGTTTAGCAGAACCCATGTGCCCCCGGGTTTGATCAAGAGAATGAGAGACGAGTTTAGAGAGCTGAAGCAAGAAAGGATGACCGTAGTGGAATACCGTGACAAATTTTTGTCATTAGCTAGGTATTCCCCGGATGAGATCGACACCGAAGCCAAGAAGAAAGAAAGATTTTTGAATGGTCTGCACGATGAGATGCAGACAGTGTTAGTCAATATCCCCTTTGCTGATATTGAAGCCCTTGTCGACTCTGCTATCCAGATGGAAGGAAAGATCAACCAAGCCAATGAGAACCGCAAGCGTCGCATGATGCATCAGCCAGGAACCCATCAGACCCCAAAGTATCGCCCTACCCCATCTCCTGGATTTGCCCCAAGAACCAACAGACCCCCGATGAACCGTCCGACCTATCCCAACCGTGGAAACCCTAGGCCCGGAGGAAATCACAACAACCCCGGCAACTCTAGCAATTTCAACCGTGCCCCACCCAAGTTCAACAACAACAATGCTACCGCCAACACCAACACTTCCCCGAGAACTGGAAGCAATGTTGTGCCTGTAGCAGCAAAGGACGAGTCGCAAGTGACTTGTTATGACTGTGGAAATAAAGGACACTATTCCAACGAGTGCCCCAACAAGAAGAATGCCGCAGCACCCAATGCCAATGCCCCATCTCAGCAACAGCGTCGTGTTCAGCCAGGAAGAAGATTTGCCCTAGGGAATTTGCTCAACCGCAATGGCCGTCTTTTTCTCATGCATGCTGAAGAAGCTCAGGAAGTGCCAGACGTCGTGCTGGGTATGTTTTCTGTTAATTCAGTACTTACACGAGTGTTATTTGATTCTGGTGCATCGCACTCATTTGTCACCGAAGAATTTGCATGCACTAGTAAAGTTCAACCAACCAAACTGAAGCATGTTATGATTGTTCAAATTCCCGGATCAACCACCAAGGCTAGGCAAATTTGCAAAGTCGTCCCTATCCGAATCCACGGCATAGATTTTTATGCAAATCTGATAGTACTCGGAACTAAAGGTTTGAAGTAGTACTAGGAATGGATTGGATGTGCAAACATAAAGGATTGATTGACTGTGCCAAGAAAGCCATAACCATGACAGTACAGCCGGAATACCAGTCGAGCATATATCTGAAACCTTACCTCGTTAATTCAAATGCAACAAGATTATAGCCCAACCTACCATTGACCAAGTCCGGATAGTCTGTGAATACCCCGATGTATTTCCAGATGTTTTGCCCGGTATGCCCCCGGATCGGGATATCGAGTTTATCATCGAACTAATCCCCGGAACTGGACCAATAGCCCAGAGACCATATAGTATGAACCCATCAGAGCTAGCAGAACTGAAAAAGCAACTCGATGCCATGCTGGAAATTGGATTGATTCAACCAAGTGCGTCACCTTGGAGATCACCTGTTTTGTTCGTGGATAAGAAGGATGGAGGTAACCGTTTGTGTACGGACTACCGGAAGTTGAATGATTTCACCATCAAGAACAAGTACCCCTTGCCCAAGATAGAGGATTTGTTTGATCAGTTGACCGGTGCCAAGGTGTTTTCTAAGATTCATCTTAGAATAGGCTATCATCAACTCAAGATTCGTGCAGAGGATATTCCAAAGACTGCCTTTACCACCAGATATGGATTGTATGAGTATACAGTCATGTCTTTTGGATTAACCAATGCCCCCGCTTATTTCATGAATCTCATGAATAAGATTTTGATGGACTTCCTGGATAAGTTTGTCGTTGTTTTCATCGATGACATTCTGATTTATTCCAAATCAGAAGAAGAACATGAGCTACACCTAAGGACCATTCTTGGAACCCTTAGAAAGCATCAGCTGTATGCAAAGTTTAGCAAATGTGAATTCTGGTTACAGGAGGTAGGATTCCTAGGTCACATTGTATCAGCCAGAGGAATTGCCGTTGACCCTGCCAAAGTGAAAGATGTAGAAGATTGGCAAGCCCCAACCACTCAAACCCAAGTTCGTGCATTTCTCGGATTGGCGGGATATTGCCGCAAGTTCGTACAAGGATTCTCGAGTATCGCTAGACCCATGACCCAATTGCTGAAGAAGGACAAGAAGTTTGAATGGACCGACAAATGTGAAACAAGTTTTCAAGAACTCAAGAGGAGATTGATTTCAGCCCCAATCTTGATCATGCCGGATATCGCGAAGCCCTTCGATGTGTATTGTGATGCATCCAAGATCGGTCTCGGATGTGTGCTAATGCAAGAAGGCAAAGTTATATCTTATCTATCTCGACAATTGAAGCAACATGAGCAAAATTACCCAACCCATGACCTCGAACTCGCAGCCGTAGTTCTAGCCCTGAAGACATGGAGACATTACCTGATGGGAAATCGTTGTGAGATCTATACGGATCACAGGAGTCTAAAGTATATATTCACTCAGAAGGAGCTGAATATGAGACAGAGAAGATGGATTGAGCTAATCAAGGATTACGACCTGGACATTCACTATCACCCTGGTAAAGCCAATGTGGTAGCCGATGCCCTTAGCAGATTGCCGTGCCGCTTGAACTCCATGATTTTGAAGGAGCAAACAAGTTTTCACAAAGAGATGGAAGATTTTCGAATGGAATTAGTAAGTGAAGGATTTTTGGATAGCATAGAACTCCAGCCCACTTTGATCAGTCATATTAAAGAGGCGCAGAAGGGAAATGCTAGTATTGACGGAATCAAGCGTCGTATCGGTACATGCAAAGTACCCGGATTCACCGAAGACGAAGAAGGAGTTCTGTGGTACAAAGGACGCCTTTGTGTACCATTCGATTCTGAGTTGAAAGAAGTTATTCTGAAGGAGGCTCATGATAATCTTTATTCTATCCATCCCGGAGGAACCAAGATGTATCAAGATATAAAAGAGCAATTATGGTGGCATAAGATGAAGAGAGAAATCAGAAGCTATGTTGCCAAGTGTGATGTTTGTCAGCGAGTCAAGGCAGGACATCAAAGACCCGCTCGATTGTTGCAACCCTTGCAGATTCCGGAATGGAAATGGGATTCCGTTGGAATGGACTTGATCACTGGACTGCCTACTTCTAGTAGGGGAAATGACTCTATCTGAGTCATAGTGGACTGATTGTCCAAAGTCGCCCATTTCTTGCCCGTCAAGACCACATATCAGAGTTCGAAGCTAGCGGAGTTGTACATCGCTAGGATAGTTAGTTTGCATGGAGTCCCCAAGAACATTGTATCTGATCGAGGAACTCAGTTTACCTCGAGATTCTGGAAGAAAGTCCAAGAAGGTTTAGGAACCCGCCTAGATTTCAGTACCGCATATCACCCTCAGACCGATGGACAAACGGAGCGAGCAAACCAAATACTCGAAGATATGCTGAGAGCATGTGTGTTAGAATATGGATCCAAGTGGGAAGACTGTCTGCCGTTTGCAGAAATTTCATACAATAACAGTTATCAAGCCAGTTTGCAAATGGCCCCCTTTGAATTCATGTACGGAAGGAAGTGTCGCACCCCTTTGAACTGGTCGGAAGTAGGAGAGAGTCAGATTTTCAGACCCGACATCCTACGAGAAGCAGAAGAGAAGGTTCACAAGATTCGTGAGAACCTCAAGACCGCCCAGTCCAGACAGAAGAGTTACGCTGACAAAAGACGTCGCGACCTCGCCTTCAACATAGGAGATTTTGATTATCTGAAGGTGTCGCCATTGAAGGGAATGCAGCGTTTCCAACTCAAAGGAAAGTTAGCTCACAGATATATCGAACCCTTCAAGATCTTGAACCGTCGAGGAGAAGTGTCGTATCAGTTGGAACTACCCGAAGAGATGTCATCTGTGCACAATGTGTTCCATATCTCATTACTTCGCAAGTGTCTCGAAGTCCCCGAGAAGATCGAAGTGTTCAAGAATATTGATCACCGGACCATAGAGATCCACGATGACCTGACCTATCCCGAAGTACCCATCCGTATTTTGGAAGAAGCTTTTCGAACTATCCGAACCCGAAGCATCAAGTTTCTCAAAATTCAGTGGAGCAACCACACAGAAGAGGAAGCTACCTGGGAGCGCGAAGATCACATCAGGATAGAGTTTCCCGATCTCTTCAAATCCTAGGTAATCTTTTTCATCCTTTTTCAAATCTCGGGAGGAGATTTTGTTTAAGGGGGGAAGGTTTGTAACATCCCAAAAATACTAAACTTGGATCGCCAAACTCTAATCATCAAATTTAGGGTTAACAAAAACTTTTCTAAATAAAAATATGAAAGCATGCATGTGTGTATGCATTTCATTTGGAATTCTTTTGAACCACCTTGTTTGTGTGTTCCTTTGCTTGTAAATGGATGCTTAGGTGAAATAAACATCATCTAAACAATTCCCAAACTTTTCTCAAAGACAAATAAATCAAAACAAAGCTAAATGAGTGAATGGTCATTTTGACCAATTTAACTCCCATGCCTACTTTGGCTGTCTCAAACTTTTAGAACTTAACAAAAACTTTTCTGGATCTTTGCACCCCTTGATTGTACTCATAACAAAGTATAAAGGCCCACTTTGTGATCATCCAAAAACTTTCAAATGCATAGTTTAAATGATAGTTCAAAATTGAATCTTTATCATATGGGAAGATCCCACTTTTTCAAAAACCACTCAAACAAGCTCAACTTTCAAAACCCAAGCATCTAAAGACTCACCAGCACCAACCTAGCACACCCACCAAAAATCTTTTCAAAATTCAAAACTTGAATTCTTGCGGCCATTTCATCAAACACTTGGCAGAAACAAATCAAACTGGCCTAACGTCACTGTCTGGAGTAGTAATTGGGATAGGCAATGTTCACCATTGATCACCCTTGTCTCTCCCAGTGCCAACCAGTGCTTAGACAAGCCCTAGCCCCTACCCTTTGCCCCATGCCATGCCAACCCGAGCATCCCCTTGCTAGCCGACAATGGCTAGCTAGCCAGAGCAAGCACCAAGCCTAAACAACATGTCTAGGAGGCAGCCAGCACCCCACCGCCACTCCCTGTCCAGCGCTCGAACCCTGCCAGCCACTGGACCACACACACAAACCATGCCAACCTCGCCAGCAACCATGCCGAGAGCACGCCCCGTGCGCCACGCTCGACCGACGCCCACAGACCGCGCGCCGACCTCGCCGCGTGCATACGTGATCACCAACGTCCCAGTAACCCCGCAGACACGCTCGTTCGCCGCCACGCGGACCACGCGCGCTGTGCACCATTAAATTCTCCGTCGGGCACGCGTAGAGCACCGTCGCGTTCCGACCAAACCACACCACCCCTCGTCTCGCCACCGTGTCGTTGAGCATCGCTAGGGAGCACCGCACCGCCCCCTACCGTTGCCCACGCCGATAGCCGTCTGTACCGTCGACCACGACGAGCTCACCTTGCGCCCCGTCGGTCCCTTCGCTCCACTATAAAGAGAGGCCATCCCCAGCCCAATTGAGCACACCATCTCTTCACTGATCGTGCCACTCCGTTCCCGGAGCAAGGCGAGCAGCACTTCGCCGAAATTTCACCGGAGCCCGCCGCTACTGGAGAAGAACGGAGCCAGCGATTGGAGCCGCCCCAGGAGAAGCTACCGGTACCAGGAGGTTCGCCGTCGTCGACTTCGTCGTTCGCCCGCCTCACCGACCCTCGCCTGAATCCCAGTGAGCCCCCAACGACCCCTACTGGTCGCGCTAGGTTTCTGTCTAGCCGGCGTTGCCCAACGTCGACGATGACTCTCAGCCGTTGGATTAGAACCAGATCGAACGCACCACATCGCCCCATACCGCTTCGCACCCCCTGTCTCACTGAGTGTGGGGAAAGCCACTTAACCAGCCCGCGGAAGCGCTGTGCTTAGTAGGTCGGCTCAGTATAGCTTCCCGCGCAGCCCAGTTATTTGAATTAAACCTTTTTCATTTTATTTCAAACACACTTCTGCACCTAGATTCAAAAATCAACCCAAGTCGATTCGGTGCACCAAATCGAATGAAACTAATTTTTTTAGAAAGGTCTGGAAGTGCTGAATCCAAGCCCGTTGGATTCAAGTCATTTGGATCTATAGATCATCCATGGTAAAAATAACAAGGCAGAAGCTTTTCTGCATTCAAACATTTTTCAAATTTAAACCATAATAGCTTTTGAGTTGATTCCAACTCTCAAAAATCACATTTAACCATACCTTTCAGAATATATAAAAATATATAGGATTACTAACATAAATAATGTTCAAGTAATAAAAGAATGCCCCATAGGCATTTCTAGTCACTTTATTTAATTAAAATAAAAGGGTAAAACCTTATTAAATTGTGACACCACTTTAAATCACATTCCCATGGACTAAAATATGTGGTGATGACATGTGTCAACATGATCCCATGTTTGGTTTGGAGAATATTAAATCTTAAGTAGTTTTTCAATGAGTAGAAATTACTTTTCTAAAAATAAAAGGAATTAAACCAAGCCTTAATCTTGTAATGTTAGAGATGATGTTAGATCATCTATAGGACTCTTTTTGTGTGATGATTGCAAGTAGTTAAGTATTGTTTGGTGATTGTGTACATCGTATTTATTCATAGACGCTAGTACCGACCAAGGATACGAGGAGGAAGGAGGATTCTACGAAGAAGAAGCCGAGGAGAACTTCAACCACTGCTCTGCACAAGGCAAGCCTAATGCTACTAGTTGAATGTGCAAGCTTATACTGATATTGTGCAAGCCAATATTTGCAAGCTATTAACTTAGCAAGCTTTACTAATCAAGTTAACCAATGCAAGCTAACACTTGCAAGATACCCTACTAATGCAAGCTAATACTTGCTTGTTACCATGACCACTATATGCCTTAAGCATATGTGATCATATCCACTTGATAAACCAATCTCTGCAGAGTGTCAAAATATTCGAATAGCCACGTCCGCGGTTATGGACAGTTGGAGTGGCCATACTGTTCCCCCGTCAGACTTTTCAAAAGACTTGTGAAATGAATTGAGACTTTGACTTGATCACAACAGGGTTGTGATATGAAATACAAGTTCCTACTTAGGTGTTAGAAAATTTCAACTAGCATTCGTTGCTTTTAAACTTAGTAGAGATAAATCTGGCTTTTGCAAAATAACCCTAGAGCCTAGTGTCCTATTACCAAAAACCCCTTTCACTTGTTAGTATTAGTTTGCGAGTACTTAAAGAGTACTCATGGCTTTGTCCCTGGCTATTCCCGTGGCCAGACTATGAAGAGGAGTACCTGGAGGATGGACCCCAGGAAGGTTACGACAACTAGGATCATCTCCCATCGTCAGCATTGCATGTGACCCCGAAGATGGAGCTTCGCCTACGCTGCCGTTATTATTACGTATTCCGCTGCTTGATGTTGTATTAAGAACTGGATCATGAGATCCCTATTTGTGTAAGAACTTATGTACGGTTTGTAATGGATGATGTACTATGGTATCCAATTCTGTTATGTCTCGCCAAAAATGGTAATCCTGGGATTGCGATGTATGGCATAACAGACATCTAGGATTAAAAATCCGGGTGTTGACAAGTTGGTATCAGAGCCATCCTGACCATAGGAGACATAGTTGTGCTGAAATCAATGCTTGGTAAAGTCAGTGGGTTTGATAACTTACCACTATCATTACTTGATTAATGATGTTGGGTATGGTGTGATGAAATCACTGTCTTAGTACTGTTGGCTTGAGAATTTATGTGTGGTTTGAGATAGTATTGATCTCAAACAATGAAGATATACTTAGGAATGTTCTAATTATGATTCCTGTAATGACAGGAAAATGATTGGTAGATTGATTTATTGAATCTGTGAAGATGAAATACTTATTCTGATTCATGTAGAATTGTTCTTGTGACACCATTTTAGTATGGCACACAAGATTAATTCTAATCTATTGTTTGGGTTGGTTTAAGCTTAAGACAAGCTTGGCATTACAAGATAAATAGAGATATTACTTTCTGAAATCCCTAAGACCAATGATGTTGGTCTGAGGCTTAGGGATGAAGCTTTATCTAGTTGATTCATATAGATAGTCCTGGTAGTGGTACCAGCTACTGTTTTATTGAATCAGAGTTTGGAGAAAATTTATAGTAGGCTTGATCATTTATATGGATCCAAAAGATTAACTTCTAAGGTGCTACCCTTATCTTAGGAATGTGCCTAGAAGTGAAATCTTAGCTATATTTGTTCTTGAATTGAAATATATAGCTTGACAGCCAATTCAATGATGTTGTTCTGAGTTTTGGTTGGATCCTTGTACTTTGCTGTTTGCTTTTAGAGTTTTATAATCTCAGTGATGGATTCACCCCACTTGGGTGCTTTCTGAGAGTTTGGCTGTGATACAGATCATGTATGTTTGTCTAATCTTAGACAAATAGATTATGTGATGGTCTATGTACTCACCACTTACACTTGATGTTGTGGTTGCTAGTGATGGATCTTGTGGTAGCTTGATCTTGTGCTCCCCTGGTATATTTAGCTTCTGGCCACTACAAGAAATGTGTCAACTTATGACCTTTTGATAGTGACTGTGGACAAAATCGTCATAGAGTTATGACGATTTCGCACCAAATCGTCACAAGCCATTAGGAAGGGCCAAAACCTTATTAAACTATGACTATATCACTCAAAAACGTCATAATTTCTATGGATGAAATCGTCATAATCGTTAGGAAAATCGAGATATAAGAAAAGGACAATATCTACCGTTGGATGTAAACAGAATGAACGGGTGAGATGATGAGTTGCAGAAATATGTTATGGATCGATGACCTGGCATCCATTGCGTGCACACGTGGCACCCTTCTCTAACCCTAACCCTTATCTCTCCCCAGCCGCCACACTGCGCCCATATCTGCTCGCCCCCTTCTCCACCCCGACATGCTTCCTTGTTCCCCAGATCCGCCGGCGCCGGCGCTCTCTTCCCGACTCACTTCCCCCGGCGTTAGATCCTTATTCCAAGCCACCCCGAATCTCTCGATCCCGCATCGACCCGACCCATCCCTAGCCAGATCCTCAAACCTTCTCCTACTACCGTCTCTCCCTCGTGACCCAATATGCCGAGTTGTACATCGTCGGCGCTGGCGGCGACGCACGTTTTGTGATGTACCAGTTCAAGTGGACGCCTCCCCTACCCACGGCATCATCGACATCATCATCTGGGCTGCAGGCTCCCTCTCGTCTCATCCACCGCGGGCTCTCGCGTCGTGGCGCTCGCCGCGGGCTCCCTCGTAGTCGCTCCAGATCCCTCCCTTCTCCCGCAACCCTAGAGGTTCCGTCCCAGATCCCTCTTGAGGAGGGCCTGCTCGCATACACCAAGGCTGCGCCAGAATACTCCAGATCCGTGGAGGTGAGGGGTTCTGAGCTGGGCGTGTCGGCGGCGATGGAGATGTCGCCATCGTCTCTGTCAAGTATGGCGTGTCTCCCTCAGGCTTGAAGGTAAATTGTATTTCTCGCCTTGCATACATACACAAATTCGTGGCTAATCCATCGGGACGTCAAATCTGACCCTGATTACCAATTTAACATAGTCTCAAGGAGAAGTTCGGTGATTCCATCAAGGACATCCGCAAGGTGTTTTACAGGGACCAGCTGCCGGCAGAGGCTGAGGAGGTATACCACCACCAGGCCAATCTCCTAACTGACTCGTAAGCAGTGTCGAACTCCTTACACGCTACTGGTACAGAGATGTGTCTTCTCTGTTACACGCTACTGGTACCACACCTCTGAACTAGTAGTAGTAGTAGTAGTAGTAGTAGTAGTAGTAGTAGTAGTAGTAGTACATCTCTGGAGTGTTGGATGCTGATTACATTGTCCTCCTATGCTGCTTGACTTCGAGAGACTACTTCTGTGAAGCGTCATATACTAGCATAGATTTGGTTTAATGATATTCGAAGCTATCTAGTAAGTATAACTAAAAATGACATTAATTAGAAAAACTACTATGAAGTTGGTGGCGGGCATTGGGCATTTGAGTGTGGCAGCTGCAATATTTTTCATGTTTATCTACAAACAACTATAGGATATTTATATTTGTGAACTATATTGACATCAATCAATCTAGGGTTAGTGAATGTTAGTAACTTGGTAAAATTAAGTTGGTCTTCCTTCCATTCACAGTAGAACAATAGAAGTACGGTTAGCATTTCTGAATGTTACAAACAACCATTTCTGGAGTTGATGTTGGTGTGTTTAGGCTAGTGTAGCATTTTGGTTTATTAGGTGATCTTCTCTAAGTCTAGACCATTGGCCCGCTTATATAGAGTAGCTATCATGTATGATTCTGGTTACTTTTCTTCATGAACCTTGTTCAGTTTTGGCCGTTGTGTTTATGGTTTGCAATGTTTCATCTTACACAACCAATAACTAGCAGCACTAGCACTGTCATAGCATTTGCCTATTCTAAATCGACCCTTCTTATACTTAGCTTTTGCTATGACTTGTTTGATGATGCTTCCAATTTTGCATGGTTATGTGTTATGTGACTATGTCACTCCCAAATTCTAATGATAGTATATGATTTATTTTGCAAGTACCACGAGGAGGATTTATTTGTCCGTCGCCAGGATCCTAGGTAACGTATCCCTCTCTCCCCCTCGCCCTTTATCCCCTCCCCTCTTTCTTCTCCCTCTTGGTCCCTCTCTCAGTATCCCTCTATCTCAATGCAGACGCCACCGCACCCAAGGGAGGATGATGACGAGGTCATACGAACTGTAAGCCCCCACTTCCTTCCCACACATGTCTCTATGTTCAACGCATATCTGCGCCAATGAACTGGATGCAGTAATTGATGTACTATACATAGACTTATATTGTCTAAGATTAGTTGTTCAAGCACCCATCTCTATCATCATAGATGTTCAAGTACTTGGAATATGTTGATGTGATGATTCTAAAGAGTGGCCTTGTTCAAGCCCAGATCAAGTATTATCTTTGATTAATTGTGCAATCTGATGTTTCCATGGAACTCTGAGCTACTCTGTTGAAAATTCTCCATGCCTGTATGCTTTATTTGGTTCTAGTTAAGTATACAAGATATGTAGATAAATCTGCATGATGTTTAAGTTACCATTGAATATTTCAAATTAACTCAATGCTCCACATTAAATATTTCAACAGTGTGAAGATATTTGAGCTGTTTTGAGTCGGTGTGATTTCTTGAGTACTTTGTTATATGATTTCTTCTACTAGATTAATTTATCATCCTGTTTCTTCGTGTGCTTGTTTGTGTGTCTATTGTTGATGTGCATGAAGTTGTGATAAGAAGCTATCTATCTCCTTATGTATGGTTCTGATGTAACCTGTGAATCTGCATAAAATTTGTGCCATATCCATTTCACACTTGGCACTTGCCACTGTATCTCCATACTGATGTAACATGTGAATCTGTTGTTCCTGTTTATGATCATGTTGTTCCTGGTAATATGGTTTTGCCTGGATGTTGAATTACTTGCTAAGTACTTACATGATTAGTAGGCCTAGTACTTACATGACCTGTATCCTGTGAATAACAACTCGAGTCCATGCATGATCAGGTTATAAGCCAAATAAGAGTATGATCGCATGAGCAATATCAATCTGGTGTGATTTACTACCTGGTGTGATTTACTACTAAATCTGCAAAATCTGCATGCTAAGTAAATATGCTCAAGTTGAGAGGTGTCATGTAGCCAATTTATCAATGGTTTATGTTGAGATTTACTAATAGAGAAACTTCAGCAACTATTTTTAGACTAGTTATCAAGCCTCATTTCCTGATTTTTGCATTGGATCTCTATGGTTGTATGGCTTGTTTCATATGCCCATCATTAGTTCAGTATAGAAAAAACATGGAGAACCAAATGGTTTTCAGGAATAAACGTATGACATGGAGAACCAAACTGATCTGCAATTTGTTGGTTCCATATTTGCCTCAATATGAATCATACCTTGTACTGATCGGAACTGAGTCAGTAGGTTCAGCCAGATAAAGTACTATAGCTTATGCCTTATGACACAAAAATTTGTTTTAAATAGAAACTATTGCTATCTAATAGAAAGTACTCTCCTGGACAAAAATATACATAGCTTAAATAGAAACTACTACTATCAAATAGAAACATTCTTCTGCCTTTATTTCTGAGATCAATTTGGTATCCCGGGTCCTTTCATATCTAAGATCAAATTCGGTTTCTCAGGTTCTGCTGCATACAGTCCAAGTCCGCGGAGCTGTACTGGTGGTTGGTCGGCATGGACTGGGAAGACATGTGAATTTTTCTTCTCTTCATTTAGGGGTTTGAGATCTCTACATGTCAGTATGCTCCTGGTCATATACAGAGAAATCTGTTAACTATGTTGTGAAAGGATCTGAAATGTATGCTTATTGCTATTGTTAATGACTCGATTTGTGCAAGGATCTGAAATGTATGCTTTTGCTGTCAAGAAAATTTGAAAGTATGAGTGCATTAGTTATTCATATCTAATGGTAAATTGCTTTGCTTGTACCCATGATGACCATCTCTGTTAATTTTGAGCTTGTGTTGTTGTGAGAATGTACCTTACCGATATCGTTTGAGAATTTATTGTACACTTTTTGCATGAATAGGGATTGTGGTAGTTCCATTGCATCATTCCATTATGCACAATGAAATCAGATATTGAGCAGTGCTTGTTCTTTTGCAAATAAATACTTGTAAAGTAACTAGTATCTATTTTGATGCTTATTAAGAATCTGTTTTACCAATTTTATTAATTGTCATGTGTTTTTGTTCTAGAAGCAAACATATATAAGGAGCAACGGCCGGCAGCGGCGGCTGGTAGCATGGAGGAGCAGTGGCGGCCAGCAGTGGTGGTTCACAGCAGCAACGCCCCTGGGATGGATTGGGGGCTGACAACATGGCCGTTCTCTTGCTGGCCAGTGCCCCAGCTGATCAACTTGCATTCTCTTGCTGAGCTTGTCTATTCTGCTTTCTATGTGTGATTGGTCTTTGAAATTCTTTTTAACTGTGTTGATTATCAACAGATGAGATGTATGTTTGGTTAAATTTTCAGATGCACCAGCAAAATGCTTTACTACTGTAATATTTGTTCATTATTCCACTTGCTTGGCTGTTGTACTGCTGTACCATTGAAATGTATTGCACATGGGCTCTTAAACGGACCAGAATAGGCCCAAAACACATTTGATTAGTGTGCATTTCAGCTAAAAAGCCTGAAGCACATAAACTAAATGGACCGAAAGAAAAAGAAACAGACAATGGAAAGGATGAAGCCCAAAAATTAAATAAATTGAAAAAGGCCAAAGCCTAAAACTACCTAGGCATAAAATAAAAACGGCCCAAGGCCAAGGCCCATTTAATAAAGGCTCATTTGTTGGGCTCAGTCCATATAGAACATTGAAATGGACCAGGCCGAATTCACATTATGACGATCTCGTTTCGTCACAATTTTGCCACGTCGGATTAGCCATGTAGGATCTGACCTGGCTTGGCTAGATGGCTCATGACGATATTGGATCGTCATAATGGTTATGACGATCCAATATCGTCATAGACGGTTATGACGATTTTGCAAAAATCATCGTTATAGTTCATTTGCGATGCCCAGCTTTCGACGATCTCAAAATCGTCATAGAATCGTCATAAACGAACTACTGTGACGATTTTTGACGAAAATAGAGGGTCATATATAGCCAAATTCCTTGTAGTGGGCTTGTCCTTGATCTAGTCAATCATCTCCTGATGGCTTGACCTTGGTCTTTCTATCCACCTGATCTTCCCCCTCCTTATGTCACCATCCTGGTGATGGGATCTTGGGCTTTGGTTGGTTTGGCTGCCTGCTGCTGTGCTTGGTTTAGCTGCTGGCTAAACTAGCTGTTCTTGTGTGTGTGAGCAGTGAAAAGATGCACTAGTGCCTCTCCACGGCTGTGCTGATGGTTTTGTGTGTTTGAGCTATGCTGTGAGGCCGAGAGCACACTCCATGTTTTTTGGTGTGTGTCCTGCCTGTGTGCTTGTTGTGCACTTGTGGATATGCTCTGGATTTGAGAGTTACTTTGATCTGATTACTTTTACCTGGCTGGTGAAACTTGCCCCTCCTTGCTGTCATTTAACTTTTTGGCTTAAAATTTATGAAAGATAGATTCTTTCATATTGGTGAAACTTGCCCCTTTTTATAAATCACTCAATGATGAATCTTGATCAGTGCACTTCACTGACATGTCTGAGAGTAAAACAATACTAACCCTAACCTTCTTTATTTTTTTATTAGTATTTGTTTTGTAGGTACAGATTTGAAGATGAAGATTTTAGTTTAGGTTTCATTTATAGAATAGTTAATGTAATCTTCTTTATTCTTTTGTAATTTTCATTTTATTATTTTGTAATCTTCATTTTATTATTTTGTAAAAAAGTGTATATTATTATCAATAAATAAATATTCTTATTCTTTATTTATTTGCTATTGTGAAGATTGTGGATAATTTCAATAAGTTACATTTTTGTGACTTATTTATTTAATGAAAATATGAAATAGATATTCATATTCTTAATTGTTTTCTTTAGATAAAGTTTGAGTTATATTGATTAAATCTTAATTAAATCAAGATTCAAACCTTATTCATAAATCATTTGAATTATAATTCAAACACCCAAGTTTTAAAATTCAAATTCATTTTCCAAAACACATAATTCCTCAAAGATCATATCAAAGTCTATAGCAATCATCGTTTAAGACTAAACCTAATCTCAAAGTAAGCAAGAAACCGTGATCACTTAAGGTTTTCATTCTGCGAAAAAGTTACCCACATTTTCACAGATGAATGCATGCAACATTCTCAATTCCTAAATCTACCCTTCGTTAGTTCCTAAATGCTAGGATGTTACAGACTTCCCCCCATAAATTAAACTTCGTCCCGAAGTTTGTGGGGATGTACCTGAATAATTCTGGATAGGCTTTTTTTAAATCCTCTTCTTTCTCCCACATGGCTTCCCTTTCAGGATGATGTTCCCACTGTACTTTGCAATACTTGATTGCTCTATTCCTCAATCTTTTCCAGTTTTCTTCCAAAACTTTACAGGGCTTTTCAACATAGGTCAAGTCTGCTTGTAATTCTATCTCCTGGTGTGTGATTGCATCATCCAGAACTTTCAAACATTTACGAAGTTGTGACACATGGAAAACATTATGCACTTGAGCTAATCTTGATGGTAACTCTAAAGCATACGCTATAGTTCTGTTCTGACTCAATATCTTGAATGGTCCGATGTATCTTGGACTCAATTTTCCTTTAAACCCGAACCTTTTCACCCCTTTCATTGGACTTACTTTCAAATATACCATATCTCCCACTTCTCGATGCCATGATCTTTGACTTTGATCCGCATAACTTTTCTGCCTAATCTGGGCTATTTTCAGTCTATCCCTGATCTTATCAATGATATCTTGTCTTTCCTTGATATAATCTGGCGCAAATTCTTTGCTGCTTCCAGGCTCATACCAACATATTGGTGATCTACACTTCCTTCCATATAGAACTTGGTATGGATCTTCCTTTAGACTACTCTGATAGCTATTGTTATAAGAAAATTCTGCCAATGGTAGATGATCTTCCCATGTTCCTCCAAAATCTAGTGCACAAGCTCTTAACATGTCTTCTAGTATTTGATGTGTTCTTTCAGTTTGACCTCCTGTCTCAAGATGATATGATGTGCTGAAATCTAACTTTGAACCAAGTGCTTCATGCAATTGCTTCCAAAATGCTGAAGTAAACACTGATCCCCTATCAGTTACGATCTTTTTGGGTACTCCATGCTTACTTACTATCTCTTTGACATATACTTCAACTAACTTCTCGGCATTATCCTTTTGATTCACCGGAATAAATGTGCACTCTTAGTGAGTCTGTCCACAATTACCCATATCATATCCTTCCTTTTTGGTGTCATGGGCAATCCTGTGATGAAGTCCATACCTATTTCCTCCCACTCCCATTCAGGAATTTCCAAGGGTTGTAATGGTCTTGCTGGACTTTGATGTTCAGCCTTCACCCTTTGGCAAGTATGGCATTCCGATACATATTTAGCAATGTCTCTTTTCATGTTATTCCACCAGAATAGTTCTTTCAAATCCATATACATCTTAGTACTCCCTGGATGTATAGAATATGGTGTTTCATGTGCTTCTCTGAGTATGACATCTCTAATCTAAGTCATATCTGGAACACATAGACGGTCTTGAAACCATAAAGACTCATAATCCCCAAGGCGAAAAACTGATTTTTGCCCTTGAGATATCCTTCGAATTTCCTCATCAATAAAAGGATCTTTTGCTTGATGTCTAAAAGTTTCTTGCTTAAGATCACTGTCCTGCTCTCCAACTACCTGCATAGTAGATAATCCTCCAAGAACCTCTGTTCTAATGAATTGAAGCTCTAATATTTCCAAGTCTATTTGTAACTCTTTTGGTAACTCGTGATTACTAGGCTGAATATCTGCACTCTTTCTGCTTAAATCATCAGCTACAACATTTGCTTTTCCTGGAGTATAGTTGATTGTTAAATCATAATCCTTGATTAGTTCCAACCAACACTTCTGTCTCATATTCAATTCCTTTTGAGTGAATAAATATTTGAGGCTTTTATGGTTAGTGTATAACTCACATCTGGCTCCATATAGAAAATGCCTCCATCCTTTCAGCGCAAAAACTACTGCTGGTAACTATAAATCATGAGTTGGATAGTTGACCTCTTGTGGTTTCAGTTGTCTTGAACCATAAGCAATCACTTTCCGATCTTGCATTAATACACAGCCCAAACCTTCTTTAGATGCATCACAGTATATGGCGAAGTCCTTCCCTATCTCAGGAACTGCTAAGAATGGAGCTGTGGTTAACATAGTCTTCAACTCTTGAAAACTTTCTTCACATTTCTCATCCCACTTGAATGGTGTATTCTTCCTTAATAATTTGGTCATTGGTCTGGCTATTTTGGAGAAACCTTCAATGAATCTCCGATAATAACCAGCCATTCCTAAGAAACCTCGAATTTTCTTCACATTGGTTAGTGCAATCCACTCCAGTACTGACTGAACCTTAGATGGATTTACCGCAATTCCATCTTTACTGATCACATGACCGAGGAATTCTACCTCATCTAACCAAAATTCACACTTACTAAACTTAGCATAAAGTTTGTGTTCCCTTAGAGTCCGCAAAGCTATTCTTAGATGATCAGCATGTTCTTCCTTATCCTTGGAATATATCAGAATATCATCAATAAAGACTATGACGAACTTGTCCAAATATGGCATGAAAATCTTATTCATCAAATTCATGAATATTGCCGGTGCATTGGTCAAACCAAATGGTACTACCAGATACTCATGGTGTCCATATCTTGAGACAAATGTTGTCTTGGGAACATCTTCCGGTTTGATTTTTATTTGATGGTATCCAGATCTTAAATCGATCTTTGAAAATACTCCAGCCCCTTTCACTTAATCAAACAAATCTTTAATTCTTGGTAAAGGATACTTATTCTTGATAGTAACGTTGTTTAAGTTTCTATAATCTCCACACATTCTTCTTCCACCATCTCTCTTATCCACAAAGATTACTGGTGTTCCCCATGGAGATACACTTTCCTAAATAAATCCTTTTCTAGCTAACTCATCAATTTTCTCTTGGAGTTCTTTTAACTCTTTGGGTCCCATTTTATATGGTGTGAGCTATTGGTGATGTACCAAGAATTAGGTCAATAGTGAACTCTATCTCCCGGTCTGGTGGCATTCCCGGTAGCTCTGCTGGAAAAACATCTTGAAATTCATTTACTATAGGAATCTCTTCCAATTTGACCCCTTTCATTGAGTTCAACTGCAGATCCACCATGATATGACTGTGCTTATCTTCTTGGTAAACTATCCTTGCTCCACTTGGAGTTTAATTTGAGACAGTTTTCTCCTCACAATTTATCTGAGTTCCGTGTTCCATCATCCAATCCATTCCCAGTACTACTGGAATTCCCTTCAAAGGAATCACATATAGGTCTGCGAAATATGTACAACCACAGATCGAGATAACCTGATCTTGTTTTATGTGGCGTACAATCACATTCCCTCCTGCCGTAACTACGGTCATAGGACTTTCTAACGTTGCCCTTCTAATCCCGAACTTATCACAAAATTCTTCAGAAATGAATGAAGTAGTTGCACCAGTATCAAATAGAACTTTTCCGGGATTGGTAAGGATATTGAGAGTACCTATCACTGCATGCTCCGAATTATCCACCTCCTCGAGGGTTGCACAATTCAGTTTCCCGGTAGGTCTGTTCCTCTTTCCATTATTGTTCTTGCCATTATTTATTCCTTTATTGGGTTGTCCATTTCCTCCACTGGCTTGTCCTCCTCCCTTGGTAGGCCAACCTCCTGGTGGTTTGCTCGGACAATTGGGCTTGATATGCCCCTTCTGACCACAACCGTAACAGATCACTACAGGCTTTTTGCATTCCCTGTCGAAATGCCCTGGAATTTCACAATTGTTACAAATAACATTCCTTCTCGGATTGGATTGATTTCCACCACTGCCCTTGTTATTGTTATTGTTATTGCTTCCATAATTCCTTTTCCGAGGTTTGAATTCCAGATTGGGTTTAGGTTTGCTTGCCTGAATTCTCTTGGTTTCCTTCTTGGCTCTCTTCCTTCGATCCTCTTGGACATTCTTGTAATCATCTTCGAAAGTAATGGCTGCATCCAGCAACTGCTGATAAGTTTGCTTATTGGCTAACATTAGCTGCATCTTCACAATTGGATTTAATCCACGCAGAAAATGCTTCTTCCGCTTCTCTTCAGTGTTGACATCCTCCTCAGCATAGCGAGACAGTTGACTAAACTCCCGGGTGTACTTCATGAAACTAGTATATCATTGCTGAAGCTCATCAAATTCTCTCCGCTTCAACTCCATAACACTTTCCGGAACATGATATTCACGGAATCTCTGCTTGAACTCTTCCGAGGTAAACTACCTTCCTAGTTGTTGCATGGCCAACTGATTTTCCCACCATGATGTTGCAGGTCCAGTTAGAAGATGAGTTGCATACCTCAATTTCTCCTCATCATTGCAACCTACAGTTTTCAGCTTCCTTTCAGTATCTGCTAGCCAATCTTCTGCATCCATTGGTTCAGGAGCTGATGCAAAAGGTAATGGTCTTGCATTCTGAAAACCAGATAGACTCACTCCTCCACCTTCAGGTGCCCTCTGATTTGCTTGCCCCAGCAACTCTTCCATGAACTTGTTCTAGGTCTCTTGCATCATTTGCATACACTGCATAAAATTCTGCTCCATTAACGACCGCATTAGTGGTGGTGGTGGTAATGTTCCTTGATTTGTTGTATCTGCATCGGCCTTCTCTTTGGCCTCTCGCTCCATCCGCTGCTGCTCAGTTTCGTTTTCTACACCCGTATCCATGACCCTCTAGTCCTGCAACATAAAGCGAATACTCATAATTACATCATGCACATGTGTTCTGAGCTCGACTTTACGCATAGAACTAGCCACATAATGAAAATCAAAAGAAAATCCAAATATGCATTTCACATATTATACATAATATCATAATGATACAAAGTCATTACAACATATACCATATAGGTATAATCACAAAACTACCTTATTCATCTCACTATCTTATTTCTTGGAGTACAATACACGGTACTTGATATCACTAACTAGTTGCCTCCTTCTGAAGGAAATATGCCCTAGAGGCAATCATAGAGATGATGATATTTCATATGTATCCATGAGTTATTGTAATGTTCCTTGAATATCCATATCAGGCAACTTGTATTGTTTGGAAATTACGTGAATTGTTTGTGAAACTCTATACTTGTATGGTTATTTAAGAGTTGTCCCTAGTCGGAGTTCATATGAGGACACACGTGAATATTAGAATAGCACATCGATTGGTTGATGACTATGTTTCGCAAGTCATAGACATGGAGATGTCAAACCAATGACGTCGACACATGTTATGAACATGGGGTTGGACTGACCCAACCTGAGACTAGCAATTAGTTGCATCTCTCTCTCTACACATCGTGTACGTTTTGTCCTTAGACCTGAGATTGTCGCATGTACTTGAGATGTGGATCGACCTACTTTGGGGCTATCAAACGCTGCACCGTAACTGGGTAGTTATAAAGGTAGCTTTCGGGTTTGTCCTGAAGCATGCTGCAAGGCATGGTCAATCAAGATGGGATTTGCCCCTCTCTACTTGAGAGAGATATCTCTGGGCCCCTCGAGTGATCGGATCCAGAAATGCATGGCCGTGCTACATATGGTTAAGAGTTAACCTAGTAAAGGGATTTCAAATCACGGTATCGAGAAAGGGAGGTCAGCTTGGAGCTAGACCAAATATCGTGAGGCAAAGGGAAAGACATGTACTAAACCTTGTGATGGTTCGTCCGATATGATCTTTGTATGTGTTTAGGAGTTGGCACGTCCTGCTAGAGGCCGCTACCAACTATTGACAGAATAAGTGTATTCGTGTCATGTCTATACGCATATGAACCTATAGGGTCACACACTTAAGGGGCTGGAAGCCTAATGAGGATTGGATCCGAATTAGACCAGGCTTAGGGTACTAATGGGCTGCTAATGTAGAAGCCCACTAGGGACGCCTATATAAGAGAGGATGGGGCGAGCTGACCAGGGTCAGACCTTAGACCTCAGATCATTCCCAGCCGCCACTCCTCACGCCTGTGTCGCGCACGTGGACCTAGCAGTCCGGCGTCGGAAGCTTCCACCCTGTACGTGTGGATACCTCGGAGGCGCTGCATCTGTAGAGCTTGGATGAGCCGTGCAAGGGAAGCTTCTCGTAGGACGAGGACAAGGAGGAGACGTGGAACGTCTGCACTGCCTCGACGCGCTTCATCGATTCTGCAACTGCACGTCTAGTGGTAATCCCATGATCTATGACAACAGTAATCCTGGTATACGCGGTAGAATTTTTTTGATTTGCGCTAGTGTAGCCTACCCGTATCCCTACAGTGGTATCAGAGCCGATGCTGTTCAGTTATAGGTTCGGGATGGTTGCATATGGTGATATGCAGATTGATATGAATGATGTGATCCTTTATATGGCGGTGGTTTAGGATTGATCTATGATCTTGCTTTCCGTGATCGTGATCTGAGGTTGTCGAACGACTTGCCCCTACAGGTCGGCTTCCGCCATCGGGGTAGACAGTGACACATAAATCTTGTTGAATCACACGAAGATCAATATGATTGATCGAATCAGAACCTAGATCTAAAATCGATGTACCGTGATCAAAGGAGTTTGATTGAATCGGGACAGGAGTCGGTTTATGGTAAATTTGATTTGCCGATCAAAATCCTTAAAGAAAATTGTGAAGATTCGATCTCTCATTTTTCATGAGGGGCGCTGCCCCTTCGAACCCCGCAGGGGGAGACCCCCTAGACCCCCCTTAATCGTAGCTCCTTTTTGTATCTCGTTAAGGTAACTAGGTGATGCGATGTCACATGATCCGGTAGAATGTGATTCTACGCATAACTTGTTTTTGCAGGATGTATGTGATCAGTATGGCCCATATATGTATGTGATGCATGTATGAAAATTAGCATGACCTGCGTGTCGTGAGTAGGGCAACACGACTGGAGCCATATGTGTTGTCATTTATTGTAATGGCCTGCGTGCCAACTTGTGATGATCCCAATACTATGTAATTTTGATTACTAGCTGTTAGGAGTAATAGCTTGTATTAGTTCTTGGAGGACTCATCACTTGGAGGATGGATCACATGGAACATGAAGATGGAGATCATCATGGTGGACAGGTTCTATGGCGATGGAGATCACCATGAGAAAATGGGCCATACTGTGTCACATCTATGTGAATGTTATTCTTATGCGTTTTACTACTATGCATGCTTAGATGATAGAAGTAGAACGATCCCTCACAAAGTTTAAGTTAAACCATGCCCTCCCAACCAAACCTTGCACCATCCTATGCCCTGTACAATCGTTGGTGGGCCTATGAAATTAGGGTGCCGCGGCTTTCCTTGGCTGGATGGGTTTGTATCGGATACCTACATGCATAAGGGTTGGTGAACTTGACAAGGTCATCTTAACAGTTAAGGACCTTGGGGCATAAAGGTTGGGCGCCTAGTTTTGACATAGAGATGTCACCCAACAACAAGAGTCATATGTGATATGATTAGCAAGTGTTGCTTACCGATTTACCTTGTCTTCTAGTAGTGATGCTTAAGCTCACTAGTCGACTTGTTAATTGTGGATCTTGAATCACTTAGTATCAATAGAGGGATATTGATTTAAGTGGGAGTATATGCTATTAAATTGTTTAATATGTTTTACTCTTTCATGGTTACATGGCTTAGTATTTTGCATGTTTTCTGTTGTAGATCAATGGCACCGAACACTACATCACCTTTCTCTTTGCGTTCGATTCTTGACAAAGATAAATTAAATGGAACAAACTATTTGGACTGGGTCCGTAACCTGAGAATTGTTCTCAGGTCTGATAAAAAGGAAACGGTTCTGGATACCCCAATCCCCGATGAACCTGCTGATAATGCATCTGGTGCCCTAAAGAACGCCTACAAGAGAGCATGTGATGATTCTCTTGAGGTTAGCTGCCTTATGCTTGCATGCATGGAACCTGAACTCCAAAAGAAGTTTGAGGATCAGGATGCCTACGATATGATCGTTGCGCTTAAAGACATGTTCCAAGATCAGGCAAGGACTGAGAGGTACAATGTTGCCAAGTCCTTTGTCGAATGCAAGCTAGCAGAGGGAGCAGCTGTAGGCCCCCATGTGATCAAAATGGTTGGTTACAGTCAGACTTTGGAAAAACTTGGTTTTCCACTAGGCCAAGAGTTGGCCACTGACTTCATTTTCGCGTCTCTTCCATCCAGCTATGGGCAGTTCATTTCGAACTACCATATGCATGGGGTGGAGAAGGGCCTTAATGAATTACGTGGGATGGTTAAAACAGTAGAAAGTGACATGAAGAAGTGTGCAGGGAATAGCCATGTGATGGCTGTGCAGAACAAGCCTAGCTTCAAGAAAAAGGGTACTTCTTGGAAGAAGAAGGGCAAGGCTAAGGATACGATCCCTAAGTCTGCACCCAAGCAAAAGGCTGGACCTGTAGAAGACACTGAGTGCTTCTTTTGTCATGAACATGGCCACTGGAAGAGAAACTGCCGCAAGTACCAGGCTTCTTTGAAGAAGAGTGGAAGTAAGAGTACTTCCAACTCAGGTACGCTTGTTGTAAATGTTGTGGACATTCTTCTTGCTGATTCCTATGTTAACTCTTGGGTATTTGATACCGGATCGGTTGCTCATATTTGCAATTCGATGCAGGGGCTAATAAGGACTAGAGAAGTGCAGAAAGGCGAAGTGGATTTTCATGTCGGAAATAAAGCAAGGGTTGCTACATTGTTCGTCGGCGTCATGCAACTTCACCTTCCGTCAGGATTTATTATGGAGTTGAATAATTGTTATTACATTCCATGTATGGGTCGAAACATTTTATCACCTTCATGTTTGATAAGGGATGGTTATTCATTCACGAGTGCAAACAATGGTTGTGTAATCTCTAAGAATGATATGTTTATGGCTAATGCTCCCATTGTGAATGGTTTATTTATTTTAAATCTTGATGATGCATCTGTTTACAATGTTAGTGCTAAAAGGCTTCGGCCTAATTATTTGAGTACTACCTATTTATGGCATTGTCGTTTGGGGCATATAAGTGAAAAGCGCATGAAGAAGCTCCATGGTGATGGTCTTCTAACTTCGTTTGATTTTGAATCATACGAGACATGTCAGGCTTGTTTACTTGGAAAGATGACCAAGTCACCTTTTTCGGGTTTTCCCGAGAGAGCGACAGACTTGTTGGAACTCATACATACTGATGTGTGTGGACCAATGAGCACGACAGCTAGAGGAGGATATCACTACTTCATTACTTTCACTGATGATTTCAGTAGATATGGTTATGTCTACTTGATGAGGCATAAGTCTGAAACTTTTGAAAGGTTCAACGAGTTTCAGAGTGAAGTAGAGAATCAACGTGGCAAGAAAATAAAGGCCTTGCGATCTGATCGTGGAGGTGAATATTTGAGTCACGAATTTAGCGATCATCTTAAGAGTTGCGGAATTGTTCCACAACTTACGCCACCCGGAACGCCTCAAAGAAACGGGGTCTCCGAACGGCGTAATCAAACTTTGTTGGACATGGTTCGATCTATGATGAGCCAGTCGGATTTACCATTATCATTTTGGGGTTACGCTCTAGAAACGGCAGCTTTCACACTTAATAGGGTACCATCTAAATCCGTAGTTAAGACACCATATGAGATGTGGACTGGAAAGAATCACAGTTTGTCTTTTCTAAAGATTTGGGGTTGTGATGCATTTGTCAAGCGACTTCAGTCGGACAAGCTAACACCCAAATCGGATAAGTGCATTTTCGTGGGATATCTGAGGGAAACCTTAGGGTATTACTTCTACAACCGAGAGGAGGGCAAAGTTTTTGTCGCTCGTAGCGGTGTTTTCCTAGAGAAAGAGTTTCTCACAAAGGGAACAAGTGGAAGGTCGGTGCGACTTGAAGAAGTTCAAGATGAGCCAGTTGGGGATGCTTCTATGAGTGATGCTATTGTAGCAGAACAAGTTGAGGAACCCGTGGCAACAGAAGCACCACAACCACGAAGGTCGGCGAGGCTCCGCGAAGCGCGGGAATTATTATTGTTAGACAATGATGAGCCCGCGACCTATGCAGAAGCGATGGTGGACCCAGACTCTAAGAAATGGCCAATCGCCATGAGATCCGAGATAGAGTCCATGGGAGACAATCAAGTTTGGAACTTGGTTGACCTGCCTGATGGTTTTAGAGCCATCGAGTGCAAATGGATCTATAAGAAGAAGATTGATATGGATGGAAATGTTCACATCCATAAAGCTCGACTTGTTGCAAAAGGTTTTCGACAAGTTCAAGGAGTTGACTACGACGAGACTTTCTAGCCCGTAGCGATGCTTAAATCTATACGGATAATTCTAGCTATTGCTGCACATTTCGACTATGAAATATGGCAGATGGATGTCAAGACGGCTTTCCTAAATGGAATCCTAACTGAGGACGTGTATATGATGCAGCCCGAAGGTTTTGTCGATCCAAACAATGCTGGAAAGGTATGAAAACTTCTGAAGTCCATTTATGGGTTGAAGCAAGCATCTCGGAGTTGGAACATTCGATTTGATGAAGTTGTAAAAGAGTTTGGCTTCATCAAAAACGAACAAGAACCTTGTGTTTACAAGAAGGAAAGTGGGAGAGCTCTGGTATTTCTAATCTTATATGTAGATGACATATTGCTGATTGGAAATGACATTCCTATGCTCGAGTCTGTTAAGACCTCATTGAAAAATAGTTTTTCAATGAAGGACTTAGGAGAAGCGGCATATATTCTGGGCATCAAGATATATAGAGATAGATCAAGGAGGCTAATTGGATTAATCCAGAGTACATACATTGACAAAGTGTTGAAACGGTTCAGCATGGAAGAGGCTAAGAAGGGGTTCTTGCCCATGTCTCACGGCATAAAACTCAGCAAGACTCAGTGTCCTTCGACTACTGATGAGCGTGAGCGCATGAGTAGGGTTCCATATGCTTCGGCTATTGGATCCATCATGTATGCAATGATATGTACTCGCTCGGATATTTCCTATGCTCTAAGTGTTACGAGCAGATACCAGGCTGATCCAGGTGAAGGTCACTGGACAGCGGTAAAGAACATCCTTAAGTACTTGAAAAGGACTAAGGATGTGTTCCTAGTTTATGGAGGTGAGGATGAACTCAGTGTAAGGGGTTACACAGATACGAGTTACCTTAACGACTCAGATGATTCGAAATCGCAATCACGTTATGTGTTTGTCATGAATGGTGGTGCTATGAGCTGGAAAAGTTCCAAGAAAGATATGGTGACCTCCTCTTCAACAGAAGCTGGATATATTGCTGCCTCGGAGGCTGTAAAGGAAGCTGTTTGGATTAGGAATTTCCTGATCGCTCTCAGTGTGGTTCAGGGCGCGTCCAATCCCTTGGGCGTTTATTGTGATAACAATGGTGCTATTGCAAAGGCCAAGGAACCTAGACAGCACCAGAAGAACAAACATATTCGCATGCGTTACCATCAGATTCGAGAGTTCGTTGAGGATGGTTGTGTCATGATATGCAAAATACATACAGACTCAAATGTTGCTAATCCCTTGACTAAGCCTCTCCCGCAGCCCGCGCATGAAGCGCACACAAGAGCAATTGGTATTAGATACATTTTAGATTGACTCTAGTGCAAGTGGGAGACTGAAGGAAATATGCCCTAGAGGCAATCATAGAGATGATGATATTTCATATGTATCCATGAGTTATTGTAATGTTCCTTGAATATCCATATCAGGCAACTTGTATTGATTGGAAATTACGTGAATTGTTTGTGAAACTCTATACTTGTATGGTTATTTAAGAGTTGTCCCTAGTCGGAGTTCATGTGAGGACACACGTGAATATTAGACTAGAACATCGATTGGTTGATGACTATGTTTCGCAAGTCATAGACATGGAGATGTCAAACCAATGACGTGGACATATGTTATGAACATGGGGTTGGACTGACCCAACCTGAGACTAGCAATTAGTTGCAGCTCTCTCTCTACACATCGTGTATGTTTTGTCCTTAGACCTAAGATTGTCGCATGTACTTGAGATGTGGATCGACCTACTTTGGGGCTATCAAACACTGCACCGTAACTGGGTTGTTATAAAGGTAGCTTTCGGGTTTGTCCTGAGGCATGCTGCAAGGCATGGTCAATCAAGATGGGATTTGCCCCTCTCTACTTGAGAGAGATATCTCTGGGCCCCTCGAGTGATCGGATCCAGAAATGCATGGCCGTGCTACATATGGTTAAGAGTTAACCTAGTAAAGGGATTCTGAATCACGGTATTGAGAAAGGGAGGTCAGCTTGGAGCTAGACCAAATATCGTGAGGCAAAGGGAAAGACATGTACTAAACCTTGTGATGGTTCGTCCGATATGATCTTTGTATGCGTTTAGAAGTTGGCACGTCTTGCTAGAGGCCGCTACCAACTATTGACAGAATAAGTGTATTCGTGTCATGTCTATACGCATATGATCCTATAGGGTCACACACTTAAGGGGCTGGAAGCCTAATGAGGATTGGATCCGAATTAGACCAGGCTTAGGGTATTAATGGGCTGCTAATGTAGAAGCCCACTAGGGACACCTATATAAGAGAGGGTGGGGCGAGCTGACAAGGGTCAGACCTTAGACCTCAGATCATTCCCAGCCGCCACTCCTCATGCCTGTGTCGCGCGCGCGGACCTAGCAGTCCGGCGTCTGACGCTTCCACCCTGTACGTGTGGATACCTCGGAGGTGCTGCATCTGTAGCGCTTGGACGAGCCGTGCAAGGGAAGCTTCTCGTAGGACGAGGACAAGGAGGAGATGTGGAACGTCTGCACTGCCTCGACGCGCTTCATCGATTCCGCAACTGCGCGTCTAGTGGTAATCCCGTGATCTATGAAAATAGTAATCCTGGTATACGCGGTAGAATTTTTTTGATTTGCGCTAGTGTAGCCTACCCGTATCCCTACACCTTCTAGTAGTAACTACGCTCATCATACATGCCTGATGTCCAACCGTGATGACGTGCTGTTCGTCGCATAGTTTGTGGAACAAATGGCCTTCCAGAAGGAACATACTCTGTATCTCAAGTGTCAGGACTTGAGTCATTACTCAACCTGAGCGCATTGACTCCCTCCAGCTCAGCTGAAAAGTCTTCAAAAGCATATTCAACATTATCTCCCACCTGCATCTCCTGAGCTTCATTCCATGAGTTGTCAACAGAATACGCAGATCATGCTGCTTCCCAGGTTCTCCCTTGGGCAAGATAGTTAAACACTGGATAATGTATATTCCCTGGGGTTTGAGAAGATGTTGATGATTCAAACACTCTCTCCTCAGGATCTTCTTCATCCTGATTATCTATCGACATGGCATTTCTACTACTGTTACTAGGGTTAATTCTTGCACCCATCCAACTAGATTGTCCAACATTTCTGTCAGAACCATCTGTGGACATCTCATGTTCATGAGATCCTTCATATGATCCCATTCTCCAACCATCCGAATTCTCAATAGGAAGTTCTGAGTCAGAACCATCCTCTGAGCCCTGTGGTACTGAATACCTCATATCCATAGTAGGATCATGTATAGGTTCAGGTCTTGGTGAATAAGGATATGGTATAAAAGATTCAGGATCTATAGGTATATCCTTAAAAATAGTTGTTGTGCTACTACCTGCTTCCTACTCTAACTGGAATGCTAACTGTTTCCTCCTTTCTGGATCAGTTAGATCCTCTAACATATCATTTTTATCTTCAACAATCACTTGATGTGTCTTATAAAAAAGACGCAACGAGTGTTCGATATCTATCCATAAACTTGGAAGCTAATTTAGGATGCTTCTTAACCAAAGTAAGATGATCCGGTATAGGCTCCGAGTCTATAGAATCATGAGGGATCACAAGGAATGTGCTACCTTCTAACTCCTTGGTTTTCTGCTCCTGGATAATAGCTATAGCCTCCACAACAGCAACATGATATGCTCCTAAATGGCTCCTACCTTCTCCTATAGGTAGATCGTGATATAATCCAAGCTCCTCTGGGAGTTGGATACTCACACGATACTTGGATAACATCCGGCCATCAAGGTAAGTGATAGTGTTCACTGGAATTCTAGTTGGGCAACTAAAGATCTTTAAAAGTTGACGAAGTTGGTCAGTGAATGATTCTTGATAATCATCAAGAGTCTCCTATTTCCTTACCAAAGTTTGTTTTGGAAACTTTGGTGCCATATCTCTGTATATCAGAAAAATAATTTTGGTTAGTATCCAATAATATATTGCATCATAACAAAGAATTATCGCACTAAAATATAAAACGGAATATTCTCATTTGAATACCCATTATATTACTTTTAGAGAATTCTTTATCATTGCTAAACTTTCCTACAGGTAATACCCTTTACTAGGTTTCCAACCTAAGGTCAAAGCAATTTGCTCTGATACCAACTGCGGTGACCCATAATACCACTGCATGTGTAGTACACTATAGTCGTTGACATGACATCCACATAACACCGTTCCGTAAATATCACATCCTTCAGAGTGGTACAACAGAAACATTGCGGGTCCATATTACAAATATACACACATTATTATTATTACAATACCGTAAGTTCAAGACTTCCTAAAGATTCAACTTACAAACCAAAATATAAAGTGTTTCAGCGGAATTTAAAAGTAGCAACTCCGACTAGGAGTTGAGCTCAACAGCTTATTCTATAGAGTTCATATTGCTCGGCTCCGTTGGTTACTACTAACTAGGGATACTTAGTTGGACTCGTTATCATCGACACCGTAGCGGATTTCGTAATCCACTCCTTCAACACCTCCGGACAGATCAGGTTCCTCGTAGAACACACCTTCTTGACATTCGGCTGCATACATTGGCACGTCTTCGGGATCCTCAGAGTCTAAGCAAGGGATCAAAGGAAAGGATGAGTAACAGCGTTACCCAACAAGTTCATTATATGCAAGGTGGGAAGTTTGATGCTCTAACTACCACCTCGGATTATAAATCCTTGGCACTATGCAATTTTTTGTAAATCTTTCTTCAAAGATTGATTTTATTACGGAAATCTATGACAATCAGCCTTCACAGGTTGACCAGAACTTTCATGGAGTTCCTTTCCTGCCGCGTTCGTAGCTCCTTCCCGGAACAGGGAGTAACAAGTTACAATTCTTCCACTCTGCAGAGTGTGTTACTTTACCCATGAGAGATCAACTCCTTGTTGCACAACCGGGCGTACTTTCCTGTCCCCAATTCCATGATGTGGGGCCCAGTAGTTGGTCGAAGCCAATCACTGCCCCCTTCGCGACCTCGCATGCCTCCTTGGTGTACACTATGCCCACATAATGAATTACGACAATGGTTTGTACAAACCGTTAGATGCCAGAACTATCGTGGGACGATGAGGGTTCCCATCCATATGCTGTCTACGAATTACCAATTAATATGCACACTACGAGGATAACAGCCACGACCTACACATCCGGCTTCATGCGAGAGGAAGAAGATACAGCTGACTTCTCTGTCCCATTCCAAATCTCATGGCTAACGCGTAATATACGGCGCTAGAATCACTGATGTCAGGGGTTATTAAGTCCCTACTTGATCATCATTGTTGCAAATAGAACCCTAAGTTCTATTGCTCCATTATATCATCACTTAGGATGATATCTATGATTTCTTTATTTGTGAAAATAATATTTTCTTTCTTTTATAGTATTTATGCTAACACACAATTTGCAAATATTTTGATAAAGACTCTTCAAAAGACATGAGAAAGTGATGAACTTGCCTTGTGATGGAAAGGTAGTGAAGTATGATGCTTGCACTGGACCTTGAGCTTCTATGTCTACAAAAACATCATTATTGCCCGGTAAGGACAATATTTAAAGAAGCAAAATGGTTATGCAAGTAATGTAATGCATCATTTAATTTGATATGCATTTTCCCCATTATTAATAAAATTATCTCTAATAAAGGATTTATAAATATTAATTTTTTAATATTTTTAATAGAATATGGTATTCTTTTATTTTATTTCTCTTTTATTTGACTTTTATTGATTTAATAATTCTTTTTAAGAATTATTATTTAAATATAAAAAATTGTTATTTAAATATTTGTTTAGTATTTTTCTAAAATACTAAAATATTAATATATGATCAAAGTGAATTTTCATTAATTTTATCACCTTTCAATAATTTTGTAAAATTCCATAAGGATTATAAAGATTACAAAATTCTTAATAAAATTTATGTGTCTAAAATTTTATTTCTTAATTTATTTGGATAGTGTGGATTATTGTGAATCCAAAAATATTTTATTTATAATTTTTGGACTTTTATTTTATTTTCTATGATTTAATTAAGTTCAGGGGTATTTTGGTCTTTTCCTATTTATTAAAACAGGCCTTAAAGGTTTTTGGGTAGGCTTAATATTATTGGGACCTTGTGGCCCATTAGTCATAGTCAAAATAGACACCCCGAAGGGTTTTGGCCCAACTCAGCCCACTCCCTCGCTGCCTCTCACCCTCGAGCTCACTCCTCTCCTCCTCTATCCCCGACCCCGTGGTCGGTGATGTCGCCGCCGATGATTCCCACTATCATGGGCCGTTCTGGTTGCCGTTGTGGTGCAAGAGGAGGTTGTCGACTATGCTTCTCCATCCTGTCCAATTGGATTTGAGCATGGGGCTCTCCTGCGACGGATCGATGTCATCCCGAACCCTAGGGTTTGGGGGTTGGCGTGGATCTTGGCGCCGCCGCTGCCGTCGTGCATCTTGGTGAGTCACCTCACTCTAGGCGTGGCCATGGTCGCCGCCGTGGCGCTTTATGGGTCGCAGCGCCCCCCTGGGGGTGCTCCCCGTGCCGCCATGGTCGTCGGCCACCTCTACTTCCTCTTCTAGTCTCCAGCGAGGACCTTTGGTGAGTTCTTTTCCTCTCCCCCCTTGTGCTCTCTCTCTGTGCTCGCTCATCCTATGATAGATGTTGGTAGTGACCTCTCTGGTTACTTTCTTGTCCCGGTTAAGATGATTTGTTCCATTTAGGGTTCATATCTTGTTGTTGATTATCTACTAGATGAATTAGATCATCTATCGATGGTCTCTATGCATGCTGAATGATTATTAGCTTGAGGTTTGCTACTTAAGATGAACTATAATGGTTCTGGTGGCTTATCAGATGATTTTATGTTTAGATTTTATATGATTCAGATCACACAGTTATGCTGAAATCAATGCTTGGTCAAGTCAGTGGGTTTGATAACTTACCTCTGTCATTACTTGATTAATGATGTTGGGTATGGTGTGATGAAATCACTGTCTTAGTACTGTTGGCTTGAGAATTCATGTGTGGTTTGAGATAGTATTGATCTCAAACAATGAAGATATACTTAGGAATGTTCTAATTATGATTCCTGAAATGACATGAAAATGATTGGTAGATTGATTTATTGAATCTGTGAAGATGAAATTCTTATTCTGATTCATGTAGAATTGTTCTTGTGACACCATCTTAGTATGGCACACAAGATTGATTCTAATCTATTGTTTGGGTTGGTTTAAGCTTAAGACAAGCTTGGTATTACAAGATAAATAGAGATATTCCTTTCTGAAATCCCTAAGACCAATGATGTTGGTCTGAGGCTTAGGGATTAAGCTTTATCTAGTTGATTCATATATATAGTCCTGGTAGTGGTACCGACTACTGTTTTATTGAATCAGAGTTTGGAGAAAATTTATAGTAGGCTTGATCATTTATATGGATCCAAAAGATTAACTTCTAAGGTGATACCCTTATCTTAGGAATGTGCCTAGAAGTGAAATGTTAGCTATATTTGTTCTTGAATTGAAATATATAGCTTGATAGCCAATTCAATGATGTTGTTCTGAGTTTTGGTTGGATCCTTGTACTTTGTTGTTTGCTTTTAGTGTTTTATAATCTTAGACAAATAGATTATGTGATGGTCTATGTACTGACCACTGACACTTGATGTTGTGGTTGCTAGTGATGGATCTTGTGGTAGCTTGATCTTGTGCTCCCCTGGTATATTTAGCTTCTGTCTTGTCCTTGATCTAGTCAATCATCTCCTGATCCTGATGGCTTGACCTTGGTCTTGCTATCCACCTGATCTTCCCCCTCCTTATGTCACCATCCTGGTGATCGGATCTTGGGCTTTGGTTGGTTTGGCTGCTGGCTGCTGTGCTTGGTTTAGCTGCTGGCTATGCTAGCTGTTCTTGTGTGTGTGAGAAAGTGAAAAGATGCACTAGTGCCTCTCCACGGCTGTGCTGATGGTTTTGTGTGTTTGAGCTATGTTGTGAGGCTGACAGCACACACCATGCATTTTGGTGTGTGTCCTGCCTGTGTGCTTGCTGTGCACTTGTGGATATGCTCTGGACTTGAGAGTTACTTTGATCTGATTACTTTTACCTGGCTGGTGAAACTTGCCCCTCCTTGCTGTCATTTGACGTTTTGGCTTAAAATTTATGAAAGATAGATTCTTTCATATTGGTGAAACTTGCCCCATTTTATAAATCACTCAATGATGAATCTTGATCAGTGCACTTCACTGACATGTCTGAGAGTAAAACAATACTAACCCTAACCTTCTTTATTTTTTTATTAGTATTTGTTTTGCAGGTACAAATTTGAAGATGAAGATTTTAGTTTAGGTTTCCTTTATAGAATAGTTAATGTAATCTTCTTTATTATTTTGTAATTTTAATTTTATTATTTTGTAATCTTCATTTTATTATTTTGTAATAAAGTGTATATTATTATCAATAAAGAAATATTGTTATTCTTTATTTATTTGCTATTGTGAAGATTGTGGATAATTTCAATAAGTTAGATTTTTGTGACTTATTTATTGAATGAAAATATGAAATAGATATTCATATTCTTAATTGTTTTCTTTAGATAAAATTTGACTTATATTTATTAACTCTTAATTAAATCAAGATTCAAACCATATTCATAAATCATTTGAATTATAATTCAAACACCCAAGTTTTAAAATTCAAATTCATTTTCCAAAACACATAATTCCTCAAAGATCATATCAAAGTCTATAGCAATCATCGTTTAAGACTAAACCTAATCTGAAACTAAGCAAGAAACCTTGATCACTTAAGGTTTTTATTCTGCGAAAAAGTTACCCACATTTTCAGAGATGAATGCATGCAACATTCCCAATTCCTAAATCTACCCTTCGTTAGTTCCTAAATGCTGGGATGTTACAGACTTCCCCCCTTAAATTAAACTTCATCCCGAAGTTTGTGGAGATGTACCTGAATAATTCTGGATAGGCTTTTCTTAAATCCTCTTCTTTCTCCCACATGGCTTCCCTTTCAGGATGATGTTCCCAATGTACTTTGCAATACTTGATTGCTCTATTCCTCAATTTTTTCCAGTTTTCTTCCAAAACTTTACAGGGCTTTTCAACATAGGTCAAGTCTACTTGTAATTCTATCTCCTGGTGTGTGATTGCATCATCCGGAACTTTCAAACATTTACGAAGTTGTGACACATGGAAAACATTATGCACTTGAGCTCTTCTTGATGGTAACTCTAAAGCATAAGCGATAGTTCTGTTCTGACTCAATATCTTGAATGGTCCGATGTATCTTGGACTCAATTTTCCTTTAACTCCGAACCTTTTCACCCCTTTCATTGGACTTACTTTCAAATATACCATATCTCCCACTTCTCGATGCCATGATCTTTGACTTTGATCCGCATAACTTTTCTGCCTACTCTGGGCTATTTTCAGTCTATCCCTGATCTTATCAATGATATCTTTTCTTTCCTTGATATAATCTGGCGCAAATTCTTTGCTGTTTCCAGGCTCATACCAACATATTGGTGATCTACACTTCCTTCCATATAGAACTTGGTATGGAGCTGCCTTCAGACTACTCTGATAGCTATTGTTATAAGAAAATTCTGCCAATGGTAGATGATCTTCCCATGTTCCTCCAAAATCTAGTGCACAAGCTCTTAACATGTCTTCTAGTATTTGATATGTTCTTTCAGTTTGACCTCCTGTCTCAGGATGATATGATGTGCTGAAATCTAACTTTGAACCAAGTGCTTCATGCAATTGCTTCCAAAATGCTGAAGTAAACACTGATCCCCTATCAGTTACGATCTTTTTGGGTACTCCATGCTTACTTACTATCTCTTTGACATATACTTCAACTAACTTCTCGGCATTATCCTTTTGATTCACCGGAATAAAATGTGCACTCTTAGTGAGTCTGTGCACAATTACCCATATCATATCCTACCTTTTTGGTGTCATGAGCAATCCTGTGATGAAGTCCATACCTATTTCCTCCCACTTCCATTCAGGAATTTCCAAGGGTTGTAATGGTCCTGCTGGACTTTGATGTTCAGCCTTCACCCTTTGGCAAGTATGGCATTCAGATACATATTTAGCAATGTCTCTTTTCATGTTATTCCACCAGAATAGTTCTTTCAAATCCATATACATCTTAGTACTCCCTGATGTATAGAATATGGTGTTTCATGTGCTTCTCTGAGTATGACATCTCTAATCTCAGTCACATCTGGAACACATAGACGGTCTTGAAACCATAAAGACTCATAATCCCCAAGGCGAAAAACTAATTTTTGCCCTTGAGATATCCTCCGAATTTCCTCATCAATAAAAGGATCTTTTGCTTGATGTCTAAAAATTTCTTGCTTAAGATCACTGTCCTACTCTACAACTACCTGCATAGTAGCTAATCCTCCAAGAACGTCTGTTCTAATGAATTAAAGCTCTAATATTTCCAAGTCCATTTGTAACTCTTTTGGTAACTCCCGATTACTAGGCTGAATATCTGCACTCTTTCTGCTTAAACCATCAGCTACAACATTTGCTTTTCCTGGAGTATAGTTGATTGTTAAATCATAATCCTTGATTAGTTCCAACCAACACTTCTGTCTCATATTCAATTCCTTTTGAGTGAATAAATATTTGAGGCTTTTATGGTTAGTGTATAACTCACATCTGGCTCCATATAGAAAATGCCTCCATCCTTTCAGCGCAAAAACTACTGCTGCTAACTCTAAATCATGAGTTGGATAGTTGACCTCATGTGGTTTCAGTTGTGTTGAACCATAAGCAATCACTTTCTGATCTTGCATTAATACACAGCCCAAACCTTCTTTAGATGCATCACAGTATATGGTGAAGTCCTTCCCTATCTTAGGAACTGCTAAGATTGGAGATGTGGTTAACATAGTCTTCAACTCTTGAAAACTTGCTTCACATTTCTCATCCCACTTGAATGGTGGATTCTTCCTTAAGAATTTGGTCATTGGTCCGGCTATTTTGGAGAAACCTTCAATGAATCTCCGATAATAACCAGCCATTCCTAAGAAACCTCGAATTTGCTTCACATTGGTTGGTGCAGTCCACTGCAGTACTGACTGAACCTTAGATGGATTTACAACAATTCCATCTTTACTGATCACATCACCGAGGAATTCTACCTCATCTAGCCAAAATTCACACTTACTAAACTTAGCATAAAGTTTGTGTTCCCTTAGAGTCTTCAAAGCTATTCTTAAATGATCAGCATGTTCTTCCTTATCCTTGGAATATATCAGAATATCATCAATAAAGACTATGACGAACTTGTCCAAATATGGCATGAAAATCTTATTCATCAAATTCATGAATATTGCCGGTGCATTGGTCAAATCAAATGGTACTACCAGATACTCATGGTGTCCATATCTTGAGACAAATGCTGTCTTGGGAACATCTTCCGGTCTGATTTTTATTTGATGGTATCCAGATCTTAAATCGATCTTTGAAAATACTCCAGCCCCTTTCACTTGATCAAACAAATCTTGAATTCTTGGTAAAGGATACTTATTCTTGATAGTAACGTTGTTTAAGTTTCTATAATCTCCACACATTCTTCTTCCACCATCTCTCTTATCCACAAAGATTATTGGTGTTCCCCAGGGAGATATACTTTCCTGAATAAATCCTTTTCTAGCTAACTCATCAATTTTCTCTTTGAGTTCTTTTAACTCTTTGGGTCCCATTTTATATGGTGCTTGAGCTATTGTGGATGTACCAGGAATTAGGTCAATAGTGAACTCTATCTCCCGGTCTGGTGGCATTCCCGGTAGCTCTGCTGGAAAAACATCTTGAAATTCATTTACTATAGGAATCTCTTCCAATTTGACCTCTTTCATTGAGTTCAACTGCAGATCCACCATGATATGACTGTGCTTATCTACTTGGTAAACTATCCTTGCTCCACTTGGAGTTTTAATTGAGACAGTTTTCTCCTCACAATTTATCTGAGTTCCGTGTTCCATCATCCAATCCATTCCCAGTACTACTGGAATTCCCTTCAAAGGAATCACATATAGGTCTGCGAAATATGTACAACCACAGATCGAGATAACCTGATCTTGTTTTATGTGGCATAAAATCACATTCCCTCCTACCATAACTACGGTCATACGACTTTCTAACATTGCCCTTCTAATCCCAAACTTATGACAAAATTCTTTAGAAATGAATGAAGTAGTTGCACCAGTATCAAATAGAACTTTGCCGGCATTGGTAAGGATATTGAGCGTACCTATCACTGCATGCTCCAAATTATCCACCTCCTCGAGGGTTGCACAATTCAGTTTCCCGGTAGGTATGTTCCTCTTGCCATTCTTGTTCTTGCCATTATTTCCTCCTTTATTGGGTTGTCCACTTCCTCCACTGGCTTGTCCTCCTCCCTTGGTAGGCTAACCTCCTGGTGGTTTGCTCGGACAATCGGGCTTGATATGGCCCTTCTGACCACAACTGTAACAGATCACTACAGGCTTTTTGCATTCCCTCTCGAAATGCCCTGGAATTCCACAATTGTTACAAATAACATTCCTTCTCAGATTGGATTGATTTCCACCACTGCCCTTGTTATTGTTATTGTTATTGCTGCCATAATTCATGTTCCGAGGTTTGAATTCCAGATTGGGTTTAGGTTTTCTTGCCTGGATTCTCTTGGTTTCCTTCTTGGCTCTCTTCCTTCGATCCTCTTGGACATTCTTGTAATCATCTTCGAAAGTAATGGCTGCATCCAGCAACTGCTGATAAGTTTGCTTATTAGCTAACCTTAGCTGCATCTTCACAATTGGATTTAATCCATGCAGAAAATGCTTCTTCCGCTCCTCTTCAGTGTTGACATCCTCCTCAGCATAGCTAGACAGTTGACTAAACTCCCGGATGTACTTCATGAAACTAGTATATCATTGCTGAAGATCCTCAAATTCTCTCCGCTTTAACTCTATAACACTTTCCGGAACATGATATTCATGGAATCTCTGCTTGAAATCTTCCCAGGTAAACTACCTTCCTGGTTGTTACATGGCCAACTGATTTTCCCACCATGATGCTACAGGTCCAGTTAGAAGATGAGTTGCATACCTCAATTTCTCCTCATCATTGCAACCTACATTTTTCAGCTTCATTTTAGTATCTGCTAGCTAATCTTCTGCATCCATTGGTTCAGGAGCTGATGCAAAAGGTAATGGTCTTGCATTCTGAAAATCAGATAGGCTCACTCCTCCACCTTCAGGTGCCCTCTGATTTGCTCGCCCCAGCAACTCTTCCATGAACTTGTTCTGGGTCTCTTGCATCATTTGCATACACTGCATAAAATTCTGCTCCATTAACGACCGCATTAGTGGTGGTGGTGGTAATGTTCCTTGATTTGCTGTATCTGCATCGGCCTTCTCTTTGGCCTCTCGCTCCATCCGCTGCTGCTCAGTTTCGTTTTCTACACCCGTATCCATGACCCTCTAGTCCTGCAACATAAAGCGAATACTCATAATTACATCATGCACATGTGTTCTGAGCTCGACTTTACGCACAGAACTAGCCACACAATGAAAATCCAAAGAAAATCCAAATATGCATTTCACAAATTATACATAATATCATAATGATATAAAGTCATTACAACATATACTATATAGGTATAATCACAAAACTACCTTATTCATCTCACTATCTTATTTCTTGGAGTACAATACATGGTACTTGATATCACTAACTAGTTGCCTCCTTCTAGTAGTAACTACGCTCATCATACATGCCTGATGTCCAACCGTGATGACGTGTTGTTCGTCGCATAGTTTCTGGAACAAATGGCCTTCCAGAAGGAACATACTCTGTATCTCAAGTGTCAGGACTTGAGTCATTACTCAACCTGAGCGCATTGACTCCCTCCAGCTCAGCTGAAAAGTCTTCATAAGCATATTCAACATTATCTCCCGCCTGCATCTCCTGAGCTTCATTCCTTGAGTTGTCAACAGAATATGCAGATCCTGCTGCTTCCCAGGTTCTCCCTTGGGCAAGATAGTTAAACACTGGATAATGTATATTCCATGGGGTTTGATAAGATGTTGATGATCCAAACACTCTCTCCTCAAGATCTTCTTCTTCATCCTGATTATCTATCGACATGGCATTTCTACTACTGTTACTAGGGTTAATTCTTGCACCCATCCAACTAGATTGTCCAACATTTCTGTCAGAACCATATGTGGACATCTGGTGTTCATGAGATCCTTCATATGATCCCATTCTCCAACCATCTGAATTCTCAATAGGAAGTTCTGAGTCAGAACCATCCTCTGAGCCCTGTGGTACTGCATACCTCATATCCATAGTAGGATCATATATAGGTTCAGGTCTTGGCGAATAAGGATATGGTATAAAAGATTCAGGATCTATAGGTATATCCTTAAAAATAGTTGTTGCGCTACTACCTGCTTCCTTCTCTAACTAGAATGCTAACTGTTTCCTCCTTTCTGGATCAGTTATATCCTCTAACATATCATTTTTATCTTCAACAATCACTTGATGTGTCTTATAAAAAGACGCAACGAGTGTTCGATATCTATCCATAAACTTGGAAGCTAATTTAGGATGCTTCTTAAGCAAAGTAAGATGATCCAGTATAAGCTCTGAGTCTATAGAATCATGAGGTATCACAGAGAATGTGCTACCTTCTAACTCCTTGGTTTTCTGCTCCCGGATATTAGCTATCGCCTCCACAACAGCAACATGATATGCTCCTAAATGGCTCCTACCTTCTCCTATAGGTAGATCGTGATATAATCCAAGCTTCTCTGGGAGTTGGATACTCACACGATACTTGGATAACATCCGGCCATCAAGGTAAGTGATAGTGTTCACTGGAATTCTAGTTAGACAACTAAAGATCTTTAAAAGTTGACGAAGTTGGTCAGTGATTGATCCTTGATAATCATCAAGAGTCTCCTCTTTCCTTACCAAAGTTTGTTTTGGAAACTTTGGTGCCATATCTCTGTATATCAGAAAAATAATTTTGATTAGTATCCAATAATATATTGCATCATAACAAAGAATTATCGCACTAAAATATATAACGAAATATTCTCATTTGAATACCCGTTATATTAATTTTAGAGAATTCTTTATCATTGCTAAACTTTCCTACAGGTAATACCCTTTACTAGGTTTCCAACCTAAGGTCAAAGCAATTTGCTCTGATACCAACTGCGGTGACCCAGCATACCACTGCATGTGTAGTACACTATAGTCGTTGACATGACATGCACATAACACCGTTTCGTAAATATCACATCCTTCAGAGTGGTACAACAGAAACATTGCGGGTCCATATTACAAATATACACACATTATTATTATTACAATACCGGAAGTTCAAGACTTCCTAAAGATTCAACTTACAAACCAAAATATAAAGTGTTTCAGTGGAATTTAAAAGTAGCAACTCCGACTAGGAGTTGAGCTCAACAGCTTATTCTATAGAGTTCATGCTGCTCGGCTCCGTTGGTTAGTACTAACTAGGGATACTTAGTTGGACTCGTTCTCATCGACACCGTAGCGGATTTCGTAATCCACTCCTTCAACACCTCCGGAGAGATTAGGTTCCTCGTATAACACACCATCTTGACATACGGCTGCATACATTGGCACGTCTTCGGGATCCTCGGAGTCTAAGCAAGGGATCAATGGAAAGGATGAGTAACAGCGTTACCCAACAAGTTCATTATATGCAAGATGGGAAGTTTGATGCTCTAACTACCACCTCGGATAAATCCTTGGCACTATGCAATTTTTTGTAAATCTTTCTTCAAAGAGATATTTTATTACGGAAATCTATGACAATCAACCTTCACAGGTTGACCAGAACTTTCATGGAGTTCCTTTCCTGCCGCGTTCGTAGCTCCTTCCCGGAACAGGGAGTAACAAGTTACAATTCTTACACTCTACAGAGGTGTGTTACTTTACCCATGAGAGATCAACTCCTTGTTGCACAATCGGGCGTACTTTCCGGTCCACAATTCCATGATGTGGGGCCTAGTAGTTGGTCCAAGCCAATCACTGCCCCCTTCACGACCTCGCATGCCTCCTTAGTGTACACCATGCCCACATAATGAATTACGACAATGGTTTGTACAAACCGTTAGATGCCAGAACTATCGTGGGACGATGAGGGTTCCCATCCATATGTTGTCTATGAATTACCAATTAATATGCACGCTACGAGGATAACATCCTCGACCTGCACATCCGACTTCATGCGAGAGGAAGAAGATACAGCTGACTTCTCTGTCCCATTCCAAATCTCATGGCTAACGCGTAATATACGGTGCTAGAATCACTGATGTCAGGGGTTATTAAGTCCCTACTTGATCATCATTGTTGCAAATAGAACCCTAAGTTCTATTGCTCCATTATATCATCACTTAGGATGATATCTATGATTTCTTTATTTCTGAAAATAATACTTTCTTTCTTTTATAGTATTTATGATAACACACAATTTGCAAATACTTTGATAAAGACTCTTCAAAGGACACGAGCAAGTGATGAACTTGCCTTGTGATGGCAAGGTAGTGAAGTATGATGCTTGCACTGGACCTTGAGCTTCTATGTCTACAAAAACATCATTATTGCCCGGTAAGGACAATATTTAAAGAAGCAAAATGGTTATGCAAGTAATGTAATGCATCATTTAATTTGATATGCATTTTCCCCATTATTAATCAAATTATCTCTAATAAAGGATTTATAAATATTAATTTTTTAATATTTTCAGAGAATATGGTATTCTTTTATTTTATTTCTCTTTTATTTGACTTTTATTGATTTAATAATTCTTTTTAAGAATTATTATTTAAATATAAAAAATAGTTTTTTAAACATTTGTTTAGTATTTTTCTAAAATACTAAAATATTAATATATGATGAAAGTGGATTTTCATTAATTTTATCACCTTTCAATAATTTTGTAAAATTTCATAAGGAATAGAAAAATTACAAAATTCTTAATAAAATTTATGTGTCTAAAATTTTATTTCTTAATTTATTTGGATAGTGTGGATTATTGTGAATCCAATCATATTTTATTTATAATTTTTGGACTTTTATTTTATTTTCTATGATTTAATTAAGTTCAGGGGTATTTTGGTCTTTTCCTATTTATTAAAACAGGCCTTAAAGGTTTTTGGGCAGGCTTAATCTTATTGGGACCTTGTGGCCCATTAGTCATAGTCAAAATAGCCACCCCGAAGGGTTTTGGCCCAACTCAGCCCACTCCCTCGCTGCCTCTCACCCTCGAGCTCACTCTTGTCCTCCTCTATCCCCGACCCCGTGGTCGGTTATGTCGCCGCCAACGATTCCCGCTGTCATAGGCCGTTCTGGTCACCGCCGTGGTGCAGGAGGAGGTTATCGACTATGCCTCTCCATCCTGTCCAATTGGATTTGAGCATGGGGCTCTCCTACGACGGATCGATGCCGTCCCGAACCCTAGGATTTGGGGGTTGGCGTGGATCTTGGCGCCGCCGCTGCCGTCGTGCATCATGGTGATTCACCTTGCTCTAGGCGTGGCCATGGTCTCCGCCGTGGCTCTTTATGGGTCGCAACGCCCCCCTAGGGGTGCTCCCCGTGCCGCCATGGTCGTCGGCCACCTCTGCTTCCTCTTCTAGTCTCCAGCGAGGACCTTTGGTGAGTTCTTTTCCTCTCCCCCCTTGTGCTCTCTCTGTGCTTGCTCATCCTATGCTAGATGTTGGTAGTGACCTCTCTGGTTACTTTGTTGTCCTGGTTAAGATGATTTGTTCCATTTAGGGTTCATATCTTGTTGTTGATTATCTACTGGATGAATTAGATCATCTATTGATGGTCTCTATGCATGCTGAATGATTATTAGCTTGAGGTTTGCTACTTAAGATATACTATAATGGTTCTGGTGGCTTATCAGATGATTTTATGTTTAGATTTTATATGATTCAGATGACATAGTTGTGCCGAAATCAATGCGGTAAAGTCAGTGGGTTTGATAACTTACCACTGTCATTACTTGATTAATGATGTTGGGTATGGTGTGATGAAATCACTGTCTTAGTATTGTTGTCTTGAGAATTCATGTGTGGTTTGAGATAGTATTGATCTCAAACAATGAAGATATACTTAGGAATGTTCTAATTATGATTCCTGTAATGACAGGAAAATGATTGGTAGATTGATTTATTGAATTTGTGAAGATGAAATGCTTATTCTGATTCATGTAGAATTGTTCTTGTGACACCATCTTAGTATGGCACACAAGATTGATTCTAATCTATTGTTTGGGTTGGTTTAAGCTTAAGACAAGCTTGGCATTACAAGATAAATAGAGATATTCCTTTCTGAAATCCCTAAGACCAATGATGTTGGTCTGAGGCTTAGGGATTAAGCTTTATCTAGTTGATTCATATAGATAGTCCTGGTAGTGGTACCAGAGTTTGGAGAAAATTTATAGTAGGCTTAATCATTTATATGGATCCAAAAGATTAACTTCTAAGGTGCTACCCTTATCTTAGGAATGTGCCTAGAAGTGAAATCTTAGCTATATTTGTTCTTGAATTGAAATATATAGCTTGACAGCCAATTCAATGATGTTGTTCTGAGTTTTGGTTGGATCCTTGTACTTTGCTGTTTGCTTTTAGAGTTTTATAACCTCAGTGATGGATTCACCCCACTTGGGTGCCTTCTGAGAGTTTGGCTGTGATACAGATCATGTATGTTTGTCTAATCTTAGACAAATAGATTATGTGATGGTCTATGTACTCACCACTGACACTTGATGTTGTGGTTGCTAGTGACGGATCTTGTGGTAGCTTGATCTTGTGCTCCCCTGGTATATTTAGCTTCTGGCTTGTCCTTGATCTAGTCCATCATCTCCTGATCCTGATGGCTTGACCATGTTCTTGCTATCCACCTGATCTTCCCCCTCCTTATGTCACCATCCTGGTGATCGGATCTTGGGCTTTGGTTGGTTTGGCTGCCTGCTGCTGTGCTTGGTTTAGCTGCTGGCTAAGCTAGATGTTCTTGTGTGTGTGAGCAGTGAAAAGATGCACTAGTGCCTCTCCACGGCTGTGCTGATGGTTTTGTGTGTTTGAGCTATGCTGTGAGGCTGACAGCACACTCCATGTATTTTGGTGTGTGTCCTGCCTGTGTGCTTGCTGTGCACTTGTGGATATGCTCTGGACTTGAGAGTTACTTTGATCTGATTACTTTTATCTGGCTGGTGAAACTTGCCCCTCCTTGCTGTCATTTGACTTTTTGGCTTAAAATTTATGAAAGATAGATTCTTTCATATTTGTGAAACTTGCCCCATTTTATAAATCACTCAATGATGAATCTTGATCAGTGCACTTCACTGACATGTCTGAGAGTAAAAAAATACTAACCCTAACCTTCTTTATTTTTTTATTAGTATTTGTTTTGCAGGTACAGATTTGAAGATGAAGATTTTAGTTTAGGTTTCCTTTATAGAATAGTTAATGTAATCTTCTTTATTCTTTTGTAATTTTCATTTTATTATTTTGTAATCTTCATTTTATTATTTTGTAATAAAGTTTATATTATTATCAATAAAGAAATATTCTTATTCTTTATTTATTTGCTATTGTGAAGATTGTGGATAATTTCAATAAGTTACATTTTTGTGACTTATTTATTGAATGAAAATATTTAATAGATATTCATATTCTTATTGTTTTCTTTAGATAATGTTTGAGTTATATTGATTAACTCTTAATTAAATCAAGATTCAAACCTTATTCATAAATCATTTGAATTATAATTCAAACACCCCAAATTTTAAAATTCAAATTCATTTTCCAAAACACATAATTCCTCAAAGATCATATCAAAGTCTATAGCAATCATCCTTTAAGACTAAACCTAATCTCAAAGTAAGAAAGAAACCTTGATCACTTTAGGTTTTTATTTGGCGAAAATTGTACCCACATTTTCATAGATGAATGCATGCAACATTCCCAATTCCTAAATCTACCCTTCGTTAGTTCCTAAATGCTGGGATGTTACAACCTGGTGACCTATCAGGCGTATGATATCAACGGCTACACATTCTACATGGAGGAAAAGGACAACAAGTGTGATTATCAGAACTCAGGCGTAACGTCCGAATTCTACACCGATGACAACGTGAAGGAAAGATTCTACGAAAGGATCGAGGAGATCTAGGAGCTCGACTACTGTGGAGAAAAGGTGCCGATGTTCCGTGTCAGATGGGCAAAGAGCGTCAAAAGAGAAGACCGGTATTTCACAACCATGGTTATACCCAAAACAGCCAAATCTAAGGCCGCCAGTGCGAACATGGCCACGAAAAATGAACCGTGGGTACTAGCTACCAAAGTGTACCAATGTTCTTTCATTACCGACCCGACAAAGCCTAGCCGTGTTGTCATGAGGAGAGGAAAAAGAAACATCATCGAAATGGATGGAGTCGCCAACAAAGCAAGACTTCAACCAGTACGGCGATCCAAAGATTGAAGATGACGATGACTATGATGCAGCAACATACATCACAAGAAGAAAAAGTACAACCCTACCCAAAAAAGGTAGCCCGTTCGAAAGAAGAAACATTAAAGTGCCGGGGCTAAATTATTCAACCGCGACAAAGAAGGGAAAAAAGATTGTAAAACGCTAGCTCAAAAAATATTGTAAAACGCGTGGTCGAAAAAGATTGTAATATTCATGGACAAATTATTATGACATATTTGAATCATATTTAATTTGTACCACTTTTATGACATATATTATCACTTTTGGGCATTTTTGGAATATTTAAAAGTATTTTAAAAACAAAACAAAACTTTTATGGCATATATCACCACTTTTGGGAATTTTTTGGAACATTTAAAAGTATTTTAAAGATAAAAAAATGTGGGCACCAGGATTCGAACCTGGGTGCTCACAGGTTTAGAATATAGCATTGGGCAGAACCAGTGGGATAAGGCAGTGCTAGTGTTAACTATGGGGGTGGCAGCCATCTTATCTGACTAGTCCTACCCACTTAGGCGTAGCGCACCCTGCCAAAGTGCCCTTTTATCCGTTTGGGGACGGTGGGGGGCATCACACCACAAACAACAGCACCGCATGTCGTGCCAGCGACAAGCGGTGGCAAGGCCCCTTACCGCCCTCGCCATCACCTCCATGCGGTGGGTCGAATGATCATGTTGACGATATGCTCATGGCGCAGGATCCGGCTGAGGACGACGAAGACTGGAATGATCACTTCTTCAACACTCAGTTTAGCAACGAAGACCTAGCCGGTGGCCCCACAGAGAAACCCACTATCACCAAGTGTCTGTTTGGTTCTCAGGAGACGGCTCCAGCTTGCGCCTTTACAGAGCCAGCTGATACAACCAACCGACCCTTTATTCTAAGCCCAGACACACTACATAGGGCGGCCGGTGCTCAGATTGCGGTGCCTGCCCGCTCTCCAAAAGGAAAAAAGGGTAGGAAAAGAAAATCTAGCAGCTCGAGCTAGCCGGTGGCGTCAACTGCGAATCTGATTAGGTTTCGGGACGGGCCACCAAGACCCGAGAGCATTATGTGGAGGATTCATGTGGCGGGTGAGCCCATGCTACCTAAGAATTTGCGGAGGCTCGCCAGTTCGGAACTACAGAGTGTGCATGACGGCGTGCTGACGATAGAGAGACGCCTTCTGGCGGAGAAAGATCCCTCGCACCCGGTATTCGTGGTTAAGGTGCCACCAGGCTTGGGCTTTGTCGACAATGCCCCTGCATATCTGTTCTTCCTGCGGTTCGACGACATCTTCAATATGTTCCACCTATACCCGCTGCACTATACCATGGTCCGCCTGTTTTCTCTCAGCCTGGCCATGCAGATCATTAGAGAGAACACATCGGGCATCGCTATAGTGGACCCCTACTACATGCATGACGACTGCTTGGGTTCCCCCGCTGAACAACGTATCGTGGCCTCGTACCTAAAAAGAATCTTCCTAGCGAACAAGACAAAGGAATACATTCTCGTGCCTTACTTTCCCGAGTAAGTCGTTATTCACACGCCACCGTCGATTGGCTTTATTAGATTATCATCATTCTTTTTCCAACACATTTCATTTGAATTTTTTGCGCAGAGATGAACACTGCACGCTCATCTCCTTATCGCCGAAGCATTGGCATGCCACGTATTTCGACTCGGGGAGTCTAGAAAAGAAGATCAAGGAAATTTTGGATGATGCTCTCACTGGCTATGCCTCGACGGAAGGCACCACTTCGTGCATACGAAGGTCAAGTTCGGAAGGCACGTCTTCAACCACGTAACGGAGTTACCCTACGTGAAGCAGCCGGAAAGCAGTAAGAAGGAAGCCTCCTACGCACTCCATCACATGAGGGCGTTCCTACTAGACCAGCAGAATTCTACGCTGCCAGATCATCTCAAACAGTGGGCCGAAGCAAAGGCCAAGATCACTGAGTCATATATTAGACAAGAGATGTATCGCATCCAGCAGCAGTTTGGGGCAATCATCTTTCCTGATGTCATGACTTCGGGGGGGATCTTCTACGGAGGAAATATCCCGAATAACCGTGACATAGAAGATCGCCTACAGATGCAGGGTGACTATAGGAAGTTCATGACGAGACAAGGCGTCCTCCCGTTCCCTAAGCCGAGCCAGAAGGCTTGATGCTGGCCTAGTTATAGTTCCAAACTATAGATGACCTTTGTGTGTGTGGACAAGTGTACATGCTACTACTTATCTTATTAGGTTTATGAATCATCGCTTACTTATTTTGCTTATTATTATTATATATCAATCAATGCTTGGTTTTTTTGCTTACTCTTTGGTCCTTCTGTTTTCCTTACTTTATTAGTCTTTTTTCAAGAATAATGCCGATGATTGAAATGTCGTGGCACACTATATTTGTGAATGTGCTACGACGGGATTGTGAGCCTTGTGATATGCACAAGTCCAGGTCTTGTGCATCCTACTTGGATCACAGTTCCGTCGTAGCATATTCCTGTGTCCAACGACCTATGTATATATATGAGGCATTCTTTTTGATTTACTTTGGTCTTTTTCGAGAATAATACCAATGATTGAAATGTCGTGGCACAATATATATGTGAATGTGCTACAACGGGATTGTGAGCCTTGTGATATGCACAAGTCTAGGTGTTTTGCATCCTTCTTGGCTCACAGTTCCATCGTTGCATATTCATGTGTCCAACAACCTATGTATATATATATGAGGCATTCTTTTCGAGTTACTTTGGTCTTTTTCGAGAATAATGCCAATGATTCAAATTTCGTGGCACACTATATATGTGAATGTGCTATGACGGGATAGTTAGCCTTGTGATATGCACAGGTCCAGGTGTTGTGGATCCTACTTGGCTAACTGTTCCGTCATAGCATATTCCTGTGTCCAACGACCTAGCTAGTTATATATGAAGCATTCTTTTTGAGTTACTTTGGTCCTTTTCGAGAATAATGCCGATGATTGAAATGTCGTGGCACACTATATATGTGAATGTGCTACGACGGGATAGTCAGCCTTGTGATATGCACAGGTCCAGGTGTTGTGCATCCTACTTGGCTGATCGTTCCGTCGTAGCATATTCCTGTGTTCAACGACCTAGTTATATATGAGGCATGAGTTTTGAGTTACTTTGGTGTTTTTTGAGAATGCCGATGATTGAAATGTCGTGGCACACTATATATGTGAATGTGCTGCGATGGGATTGTACGCCTTGTGCTATGCACAAGTCCAGGTGTTGTGCATCCTACTTGGCGTACAGCTCCATCGTAGCATATTCCTGTGTCCAACAACCTAGTTATATATGAGGCATGATTTTTGAGTTACTTTGGTCTTTTTGAGTTGGGAGTACTTTCTTAAGTGTATCTTCATATGCGACTTTAATTATACATGTTTTTTAATCACCGGTTAATTATTATTGTCAACTTGTAGATGACGTGGTACGTCGTGTACAAGGGATGGGTTCCCGGAGTCTACGATGATTGGGAAGACTGCCAGAGACAGGTGCACCGTTTCAGCGGCAATAGCTACAAAGGGTACAACACTATGGAGGAGGCGGAAGCTAGATACACGCTAGGACGAGGAACCGGATGAAGACCTAGACCTTCGTCGCGTTGATCATGCTTATCATCTTTGGTTGTTTATCCCGCGTTTGTGTCTAGCTAGTTTAGATGTCTAGGTGAGATTCCGAGCTCTAACTTGTTCGAGACACATGCATTCGCATGTCAGCAACTACTTCGTAACTTGATCGAAACAATGTAACTTATACTATGTATTCATGTATGAGACTTATCTATATGTATTTGTTTCAATCTTGTTTTGCAAATTGTCTATTTATATATATAATTTTATATCTTGTATTTGTGTGTGTGTGTGTGTGTGTATATCTGCCTGTAATATTGTATATAATCTGTATTGTATATCATCTGGCTCTGAAATAAAAAAAATAAAAAAAACACCCGTGGCGCACATGACATAGCTTTTGTGGCGCACTACAGCTAAAGCGCACCTGCCCTCCTAGCCGTGGCGCACTAGCAGGTGCGCTACGCCTATCTCGACACAACCGTGGCGCACTAGGCAGTGCGCCACGGCTAGGAGATAGCCGCAGCGTGAGGCTAGTGGCGCACTGCTAGTGCGCCACAGAAGGCCTTTTCATGTGCGCCACAAACAGGCGTTTTCCTAGTAGTGTAGCTTGCATTTGCAAATATCTTTGTCCTACTTTCATAAACAGTTTTTGATTTTCTTTCAAAAGATCCCAATTAAGTTAACCATCAACATTAAAGCAATTAGGAAATTAGAATGAACGAGAAACAAGTCATGAACTCAATATCAAGCAACTCAGATGTCCATAACCGGGGACATGGCTAATAGATTAGTTTATACACCCTGCAGGGGTTAGTACACTTTATCCATGTGACTTGGCCAGCCCAGCTCATACCTCCACTCTCATATTGGGTGATGATAGAGAGAAGTCCAAGAAGGGACCATTCGAGAAGTAGCTCCCCAAACCCGACACGCACCGTACCAACCTACCAAAATTCTACATCTCTGGCAATGTGGGTTGGAGTTACCACAACTTACTGAGTCCAACCAACCGTCCATTTAATTATTGGCACATGATTGTACACGTAAGCAACCAAATAAAGAAGCCAGTCATTTTCTCTTGATACCTGGGAGTCTTTCTGGAATGATACCACCAAAAAATGTTAATCCCATCACACCCAGGAGGTTCATTGATTAAGTTGTTTTTAGTTTTCACAAACCAACACTTTTAGAAACAACTTTCAGTGATGTAACCCAACCCTCGTTCATCATAGCACGGCTAAGCACATCTACCAACGGTGGCTCAACTACAAGAAATCCCTACCACATAATAGGACATAGCATAGCGATAGTAGTTCCTATCATGCAACTACAAAATACACCACAATGCATTAAAAATAGTAGGACAATAATCATGAACAAATTAGCATCTACTTGCCTTGATTGTAGCTGAATTCGTTCAAGCACTCGTTGCAATCACACATGTTGCACTCCTCGCAATCTATCGATCAAACAATTGCATACAACATAAAGAATAGCACATAGAGATCAAACAAATGCAACAAATACATGCATGACAATTTAATAATTCACAATGGTTGCTGTTTCAGTTCTCTAAACAATACTGAAGTATATGATGCATGCAAGAGATCGATTAATGCAATGGAGTATTTTTTATTAATAAATACTTGCCAATATAGGGGTTTTAATAGTTCTGTTGAAACGCCTTTTCTAACTGCAGAATTAAATTTGGATCTGAAGTGTACTGGATAGAGGGCATTAATATGAACCAGTAGGCATTGGATTCACCCTAATCAGAGTTATAAATCTTTTCTTATGATTTAAATAGTGTGTAATGGAGTTTAAATCATTTGAATAGTTTATTTTGTCTAAAAATCAAACTAAAATCAGATCTGTAATCCACACGGGACTGTGATTCCAGGTACATATTATTTACAAATTTCTGAACATTATTTATTTTCTTATGAATTTATTACTCCAAAAAGGGTATTAACTTGTTTAAATATCTACAGCAAAACCTTACGGTATTTGCCTGGGCAAACTGCAGGTTGATGATCTACTTGGAACGAGCTTTCCATCGATATATTATTTAAATTTTTGTGATATGAAAATAATTTACTATGAATTTAACGATTTCTAAAGCCATTAAAACTAATTAAATTGCTACGGGTAAATAGTCCACAAAAGCTGGATCCAACCATATATTATTAATCTACATAATAGTAGCTTCAATTTTATATATTGTTCATATTTTTCGGAGTTACAGGTAATTTCCTATGAATTTATTAACCTAGAAGACCATTAAAACTAATTAAATTACTACAGTAAACGCATAATGTAAAGGTTGTATCTAATCTGATAAGATGATTCTACGTAAAATTATCTGCAATTTGATATATTATATGCAATTTTTAGACGTAGTATGAATTTCTAATGAATTTTACAAGTTAGATCTATAATGTACAATTTTAAATTCGAATGGAATATTCTAGAGAATATTCCGCTGACTGGACAGGTTGACTTTGCATGCTGACTGGGACTAGACGTTGACCTGAGGATGACGTGGCGTTGATGAGGCAGCTGACCGAGACAACAACGTGGCACGTACCGGTTTGCTTGGATCTCGACCGTCGGGTTGGGATCTGATAGCTAGGAGAGAAGCTTGGCTTGATTTTAGCTCATAATACATAAGAAAGAGAGCTATGTTAGAGAGACAAATCCGTAGATCAAATCAAAAAACTTTCAACATGAAAGTTGTAGAGATTCATTAGAGCTACCTTTTCACCGAAGGAATTTGGAATTGAAGAAACGAGCGCGAGTACATCTTGGATTTACATCGTCATATTTGAAATATTGCGGTGCGAAATTCTCCGGCTGTGGTGGATGAAAAGAGGTGAGGTTTGTTGGGATTGAAAAAGTTCGACGAGATCTAAAACTTTCGTGTTTTGGCCGAATGCAAACGACGAAGTCTAGATGGGTGAATTAACGAAATAAGATTTGGACATATGTAGTGTGTAGATTCAGGACTTCGAGAAGGAAAACTCATACAGCTATAGCTCCACGGGTATATATGGAGGTTTAGGACTGTGTAGATATAGGTCTTAAAGTAGGGAACAAGTAGAAACAAACGAAAGTCGATTTAGAGTTATAGATTAAAAGATGTAAGTGTTTGAATAGAGATAGGTTTGAGAAAAACCAAGTTTACACGCAAATTAAAGCAATCATGGGATCGATACCTTCCCTCCAGTGTGTGCGTCCTGGCTGGTTCGGTCTGGTGGGCCGGCCCGTTTAGATTTTTTTCCTTTTTTCTTTTTCCCATTTTGGTATTTTCTTTATATCTTTTGCATACGAACTCCAAGTAATATAATTCTTATTTCTAAAATTTTCTAAAGTTGAATAGATTATTATAGGATCATATTTCTAATATTTTTACTAGTTTGCAAGTAGTGAAATTATAAATCTTTGTATATTTCATTTTATTTATATTTTTATTTGTTTGTACTTATTCCATAACTTTTTATTAATAGATCCAAATGAGCTCAATTTTGTTTCTAAAATTTTGTAATAGTCATTGGATCTTTTTAGCTATAATTTAGCAATAATCGCTACTTTAGCAACACTGGGTTTTTATAAATCCAATTTAATTCCCTTTAGGAACAAAGTGGCATATACTATTTAGGGTTTTAGTCCTTTATTTCTATTTAGGAATTTTTATTGATGCAAAAATTCAATGCAATGCTCATGAATGTCATGCAAATGCAATTTTTTTCTTGTCCAATTTCTAAAATCTTGGGATGTGATAGACTAACCCCCTTAAGATGAATCTCGTCTCGAGATTCGAAATGGCTAGCAAGATGTGGGTGTTGCTGTCGAGGGTAACCCCCTTAATAAAATTAAACTTGGCATCTCCAAGGCTAGTTGATAACTATATCGTGTTCTTCACCCCTCTAGGATTATGAGTGTAGTATCAAGTTGTGCACCAACTATCCGAGCTTCTTATTTAACCATCCAGTCTATACCTACTATTACTACTATGTCATGTGAATCCAATATAATCTATCTAGTGGGAAATTTTTATGTGCTACAATATCTATGGTCTAATGGTGGAATTTGTTTTGGGTAGAATAGATGAGTTATAGATAGAAATACTAGAGAAGTAATACTACTCATAACTATATGAAGCAAACAATAGGTATACAAGCAAACAATCATTGCAAAAAACAGTCAAGCCAAAATAGTTTTGTTTATGTTTCAGAAGTTTTCTTTTAGTGGCATACCATCCACAAAATAGTTTTCCATTGGCTAATATTCATTTGGGGGTGAACCTACAATCATAAAAGCAATGGACAGAATTTGTCCTGAAACTACAGCAGTGTTCACGAATTTTTCTGGGCACCTTAAACTCATCAGGAATTTTAGCCAATTTTTTTACATATAGTACAGGGAATTTCACACCAAACCCTATTTTTCAGATTTTTTCCAGTCACCAAAAAAATATGAAAAATCATACAGTACAGCTGGTTCAGCAGAAAACTTCAGCGAAACTATCACGAATTTCTAATCAAAACCTTCATTAACATATTATGGAATCTCACAAAAATCTTCTGGAACTTTAAGGTATCAAATAGCACAACACAGTCACAATAAACCAACTTTCAAACAAGTTCTTGCAATGATCGGTTGCTAGATCTAAACGAGATCATATCAAACTATATGGTGGTCATCATCTAACTATTCTGTAATCTTGCACTTTCTTGTACAAGTGATCATCAAAAAGTTTGAACAAGATGGGATTAGAAAAGATAGATAAAGGATCACACAAATCTAATAAGTGTAAAATTATGAGTTCCTTGCTAGAGAGAGTCTTCCTTCTATATTTTAAAAGAGAAGAGTATGCAATTGAAATGATAAGAAGATACTAGACAGAAGTGTAAGAAGAGAATAAATAGAATCAAATAGGGTTTATAATTTCATATGGCTTTCCTATTCCATACCTAGGTCACGATCCTACAGTCAACGCACTGCTCTGATACCATCCTGTAACACCCTCGCCTGATAAGGCTGAGTTCATGTGTATAGTGCCAATCCCTGGATCGGTTCACTGGCACACACAGTACAGATGAATACGAAAGAATTTAACAGTGCATCATAAATAACGAATTGATCAGAAATTTACAATTATTACAATAATGCTTAGCTCAAGGCTAGCTCAATATCAAGTAGCATACGGAAGCATAAACAATTGATAGGCTCCATCTTCAATTGTGCCACAGGCGAACAACTGTTGAGTGCAGTATCGCGACCTATTCGATCACTCAGAATCGGAATAATAACCTGCAACATAAAACATAGCAACCCCGAAGGGTCAATACTTGGAATGTATGGCAAGTAGAACTATTAAAGGAGACAGTAAACCTAGCATCTACATGCTTATTTGGCAAGTGGAGTTGTGGCTAGCTTGCATTTGCAAATATCTTTGTCCTAATTTCATAAACAGTTTTTGATTTTCTTTGAAAAGATCCCAATTAAGTTAACCCATCAACATTAAAGCAATTATAAAATTAGAATGAACGAGAAACATGTCATGAACTCAATATCAAGCAACTCAGATGTCCATAACCGGGGACACGGCTAATCGATTAGTTTATACACCCTGTAGGGGCTAGTACACTTTACCCATATGACTTGGTCAGCCTAGCTCTTACCACCACTCTCATATTGGGTGATGATAGTGAGAAGTCCAAGAAGGGACCGGTCGGGAAGTAGCTCTTCAAACCCGACACGCACCGTACCAACCTACCAAAATTCTACATCTCTGGCTACGTGGATTCGAGTTACCACAACCTACTGAGTCCAACCAACCGCCCATTTCATTATTGGCACATGGTTGTACACGTAAGCAACCAAATAAAGAAGCCAATCATTTTCTCTTGATACCTGGGTGTCTTTCCGGAATGATACCACCATCCCATCACACACAGGAGGTTCATTGATTAAGTTGTTTTTAGTTTTTACAAACCAACAGTTTTAGAAACAACTTTCAGTGAGGTAACCCAGCCCTCATTCATCATAGCACGGCTAAGCACATCTACCAATGGTGGCTCAACTACAAGAGATCCCTACCACATAATAGGACATAGCATATAGATAGTAGTTCCTATCATGCAACTAAAAATACACCACAATGCATTAAAAATAGTAGGACAATAATCATGAACAAATTAGCATATACTTGCCTTGATTTTAGCTGAAGTCGTTCAAGCACTCGTTGCAATCACACACGTTCCACTCCTCGTAATCTATCGATCAAACAATTGCATACAACATAAAGAATAGCACATAGAGATCAAACAAATGCAACAAATACATGCATGACAATTTAATAATTCACAATGGTTGCTGTTTTAGTTCTCTCAACAATACTGAAGTATATGATGCATGCAAGAGATCGATTAATGCAATGGAGTATTTGTTATTGATAATTACTTGCCAATATAGGGGTTTTAATAGTTCTATTGTAACACCTGTTCTAACTGCAGAATTAAAATTGGATCTGAAGTGTACTGGATAGAGGGCATTAATATGAACCAGTAGGCGTTGGATTCACCCTAATTGGAGTTATAAATCTTTTCTTATGATTTAAATAGTGTGTAATGGAGTTTAAATAATTTAAATAGTTTCATTTGTCTAAAAATCAAACTAAAATAAGATATGTAATCTCCACGGGATTGTGATTCCAGGTACATATTATTTATAATTTTCTAAACATTAATTATTTTCTTATAAATTATTACTCCAAAAAGGGTATTAACTTGTTTAAATATCTACAGCAAAACCTTACGGTATTTGCCTGGGAAAACTGGAGGTTGATGATCTACTTGGAACGTGCTTTTCATCTGTATATTATTTATATTTTTGTGATATGCAAATAATTTACTATGAATTTAATTATTTCTAAAGCCATTAATACTAATTACATTGCTACGGGGTAAATAGTCCGCAAAAGCTGGATCCAACCATATATTATTACTCTAAATTATAGTACCTTCAATTTGATATATGAGTTACAGATAATTTCCTATGAATTTATTAACCTAGAAGACCATTAAAACTAATTAAATTACTACAGTAAACGTATACTTGAAAGGTTGTATCTAATCTAATAAGATGATTCTACGTAAAATTATTTTTAATATGATATATTATATGCAATTTTTGGACGTAGTATAAATTTCTAATGAATTTTACAAGTTAGATCTGTCAAGCTTCATGCACTAGCCAACGCAACCAAAAGTCCGAACTGATGGAAAGGGCTAGGTCATCCACTTATACACTTCAACACCCCCTCTCACGTGTGACGGAGAGAAGTCAGCACATGCAACCGGAAGAGAGCGACAGCGCGCGAAACTCACGTATGCTTCAAGAGGCCTATACGTGGACACAGAGGGGTCAACAGCAATTTTAGGATAAATTGCAAAAGCCAGGACTCAAACTCGAGACCTTAGGCTCTAATACCATGTCAAGCTTTATGCACTAGCCAACACAACCAAAAGTCCGAACTGATGGAAAGGCTAGGCAATCCACTTATACACTTCAACAAGATCTATAATGTACAATTTTAAATTCGAACGGAATATTCTAGAGAATATTCCGCTGACTGGACAGGTTGACTTTGCATTCTGACTGGGACTAGACACTGACCTGACGACGACGTGGCGTTGATGAGGCAGCTGACCGGGACAACAACGTGGCACATACCGGTTTGATTGGATCTCGACCGTCGGGTTGGGATCTGATGGCTAGGAGAGGAGATTGGCTCGATTTTAGCTCATAATACATAAGAAAGAGATATGTGTTAGAGAGACAAATCCGTAGATCAAATCAAAAAACTTTTAACATGAAAGTTGTAGAGATTCATTAGAGCTACCTTTTCACCGAAGGAATTTGGATTTCAGAAACGAACGCGAGTACATCTTGGATTTACACCGTTATATCTGAAATATTGCGGTGCAAAATTCTCCACTGGGGTGGATGAAAAGAGGTGAGGTTTGTTGGGATTGAAATATTTTGACGAGATCTACAACTTTCGTGTTTTGGCCGAATGCAAACGACGAAGTCTAGATGGGTGAATTAACGAAATAAGATTTGGACATGTGTAGATACGGGACTTCGAGAAGGAAATCTCATATAGCTATAGCTCCACGGGTCTATATGGAGGTTTAGGACGATGTAGAGATAGGTCTTGAACTAGAGAACAAGTAGAAACAAACAGAAGTCGATTGGAAGTTGTAGATTAAAAGATATAAGTGTTTGAATAGAGATAGGTTTGAGAAAAACCAAGTTTGCACGCAAATTAAAGCAATCATGGGATCGATACCTTCCCTCCCTCCAGTGTGTGCGTCCTGGCTGGTTCGGTCTGGTGGGCCGGCCTGTTTAGATTTTTTTTCTTTTTTTTTCCTTTTTCTATTTTGGTATTTTCTTTATATCTTTTGCATACGAACTTCAAATAATATAATTCTTATTTCTAAAATTTTCTAAAATCAAATAGATTATTATAGGATCATATTTGTAATATTTTTACTAGTTTGCAAGTAGTCAAATTATAAATATTTGTATATTTTATTTTATTTTTATTTTTATTTGTTTGTACTTATTCCATAACTTTTTCATAATAGCCCCAAATGAGCTCAATTTTGTTTCTGAATTTTTGTAATATTCAATGGACCTTTTTAGGCTATAATTTAGCAATAATCGCTGCTTTAACAACAGTGGGTTTTTATAAAGCCAATTTAATTCCCTTTAGAAACAAAGTGGCATATACTATTTAGGGTTTTAGTCCTTTATTTCTATTTAGGAATTTTTATTGATGCAAAAATTCAATGCAATGCTCATGAATGTCATGCAAATGCAATTTTTTTCTAGTCCCAATTTCTAAAATCTTGGGATGTGACATTCTTGGAGGATGGACTGCCGGGGTCTGGATTCTGATGGAAAAGAAGGCGTTTCGGTGCAATTTCGCAAAGATCAGAAAAATACCAGAAAAATATGGAAACATATTATTTTACCAGAAGACGAAGGAAGCTAGAAGGAGGGACGAAGAGGGGCCTCAAGGGGCCCACACCCCCCTAAACGCGGGCCCATATGACCCCGCGCCTAGGGCAGGTGAGGCCCACCTGCCCGGCCTCCGACTCCGCCCCTTCGCCTATATCTTCCCTTTGAAACCCTAAGGCTCTGGGAGCGACCACAGATAGAATTCCGTCGCCTCTAGGGGGCGGAAAACACAGAGAGAGAAATATCTCTACGACAGACAGATTTCTGCCGGGGGAATTACTTCCCGGAGAGGGGAGACCATCGCCATCAACACCGTCATCAAGCTAGGCTTCATCGGGATCATCATCATCATCCACACCATCATCTCCACCAGCACCATCATGACCACCCAGTCCCACTGTAACAATTGTGTTGGATATTGCTTTAGTTCTTAGGGGAAATTTTCCCGGTGTTAATTACTATTGCAGTTGATGCTTGTGAGTGGAACCATTGGATTATTGTTTATGTTCAGATTGTTATCCATTATCATATCATCTTTGATCTTGATTCATATGCTGTCTTGTGAGTAGTTTGTTTAGTTTTTGGGGACATGGAAGAAGTCATGTTGTTAGTAGTGAATCTGTGATGACTTATTATTCAAGGAACGAACTAACGCGCGGCGCCGCACGCTGGTCCTCTCCATGCGGCGGTAGCTGTACAATCCACAAAACGGTAGACGCGGGCTGTTTCAGTAAAAAAATTGGACAAAAGTCACCATGGTAGGCCCACTTCATGCACATCACAAGTAGTAGCATCACGACTCTGTACTATAAAATTATCGCGTGCGTGTCTCCACATCTCATTGATCAACTACTAATTACCCGATAAATCATAGTATAATCATCAGATTAATTAGGAGTAATTGCAATATTAATTAGACACAATTGCTAGATTATTGATTTTGGGAATAATTAGACCTTGTTTGTTACATTTATAGTTGCCAGATTAATTATTCCTGGCTGCCAGGTTTAACCGTACCTAATTGCCATTTTAATTGCAAGAATACTAATTGTCAGACTAAATATGCCTAACTGCTAGATTTAGTAAGCCGAATTTACAGGTTAAAATCAGTCTAATTGCCAGATTATTATATTTGGTTGCCAGGTTTTAACCAAGACAAAGTCATGTATACATATGCTTGCCAGATTAGTTAGAGATGATTGCCGGATAAATTACACTCGGTGGCCAGATAAATTACATATGATCGCCAAATAAAACACAACACCAAAAGGTATAAGAATACATCACCTCTGTAATGACATCGGTCAAAAAATGTGAAAGTAATTGCCAGATAAATTACACTTGGTTGTCAGATAAAACACATCACAAATACAGAATTAGAACAAGTGTAAGTATACTGGCCAGATTCTTAGTGCCTAATTTTCTATTTTTCCATCGCGAGGCTTCAAATATGTTGTAGGTGCGATGCATCTTTTGTACTCCAAAAATATCAAGAGAGGGGCAACTAGAATCACATGCAAAGTTCTAGTGCTAAATTACAAAATGAATCAAATCAAGATATGTGGAAATAAGCATCATTCCAGCAGCCAGAATATCACCATGCATGCTCCATGGCAGCCAAAAAGTACTCGTATACTATGTGGATCGGTTGCCCGGCCGCCCGGCCACGGCGGTCGTGACGCGCGTACCGCCGCACGGTACGATTGTGGTGCGGCGCTGATCATTAGAATTTTCCATTATTCAATGGTTTAGTATTTAAGTTGTGGTGCTATTCTTCTACTGGTATCATGTGAACGTCGACTACATGATACTTCACCATTTATGGGCCTACGGGAATACATTGTGTATTTGGCTACTAATTGTGGGGTTGCCGGAGTGACAGAAACCTGAACCCCCGTTAGGACACCTTTGCACAAGGGAGCGTAGGATCTTAGAGTTTAAGATTGTGGTTAGATTTATATCTTAATTACTTTCCTGTAGTTACGGATGTTTGCAGGAGGTTTAATCACAAGTATGTATTAGTCCTAGGAAGGGTGGTATGTTAGCACATGTTCACCCACACAACACTTACAAAACACCAAAGAAGAGTACTCAGCTATTTGAAGCGAAAGCACTTGACATAATTCTCATGTGTCCTCGGGAATATTTGGTCCTTATAAGTATTTCCACCGGATAGTCCTTTGCTAAGAAAGGATTGGGACACTTGCTCCGTTTGTTCGTTACTTCTGCTACCTGCTCTTTATTTTGTTGCCTTGTCATAAAACCACTAAAAATCTGTTTGCTAAGTATTCACAGGGATTTCCTGCTCCATACCACTGTTCAGCACCTTCTGCTCCTTGTTGGGATCGACACTCCTATTTATTGAAAGTACTACGATACACCCCCTATACTTGTGGGTCATCATAACTATTTTCTAGCGCCGTTGCCGGGGAGTGAAACGCTATTGAAGAGTGGAACTGGTAAAGGAAAATTTTACTGTGAGTATTGCTTTTGTTACTTTGTTTCCAATATGGATAACCCACTTGGTTTTATGTTTGGGAAAACTACTACCAATTCTAGGGTAGTAGATGAACCACCTCCTGTTGAGATAGATCCTTTTAAGATACCTACAAGTATTGTTAATCGTGTTATGGATAATTATTATTTTGGGGATGGAACTGTCCATCCCGGTGATCGCTTGCTTTTTATCCATGAATTATGCGGGTTGTTTAAGTGTGCAGGTATCACAATTGAACAGGTGAAGAAGAAGTTACTCTCCATAACCTTGAAAGGGAGAGCTGGAGAATGGTATAAGCTGCTGAAGAATGGACGATCCATGGAATGGGAGGAGATGGCATCTCTCTTTTACTCTAAATTTTATCCTCCCAGTGAGATTCATAAGGATAGAAATCTTATATATAACTTTTGGCCTCCTGATGGAGAGAGTACAACTCAAGCTTGGGGGAGATTGAAGTTACTAATGCTTAAATGTCCTATTCATGAACTCCCTAACAATATTATTCTCAATAAATTTTATGCTAAGCTTTCTCTTCATGATAAAGATTTACTAGATGCTTCTTGTGCTAGATCATTCACACGTATGAAGGAAGAAGCTAAATGGGATCTTCTAGACTGTATTCAAGAGAACACTGAAGCTTGGGAGAATGACAAAGGAAGAAAGTCAGGTATAACCTATGATTATGATTGCATTAAATCTTTTATGGGAACTGATGACTTCCGTGATATTAGTAATGACTTTGGTCTTGATTACCAAAGTGTTGCCAACTGTTTTAAGGCCTTTGCCTCTTACATTGAAATTCCCAAGAAGAAGTGGAACAAGTACCATGCTCCTTATAAAGATGTTATTAATCATGTTCCAGTTAGAAGTACTCAAGTTTGTACTACTAATAATATTATGCCTGAACCTCATGTTGAGAAAATGCCTTTCCCAGATAAGGTAGAGGAGTATTCTATGATTATTAGTGCAAATAACAAAGGTACAATGAAAACTATGGAGCCTGGTAAGCATTTGAGTGATGAACATGTGGTAGCTATTGTGAAAGATATTGTCACTAGAAATATAGAGGATGAGCACATTGTCTTCTGTGAAGACGCTTCTAATATTATCTCTCATCCTAGTAAGGCTAGAAAAGCTAGTGTTCCTGTGCTTTCTGTTAAAATTGGTGATCATTTCTACTATGGTTTATGTGATATTGGTGCTAGTTCTAGTGCTATTCCTTATGAGCTTTATAGGGAAATTATGCATGAGATTGGTCCTTGTGAGCTTGAGGACATTGATGTGGTTATTCACCTTGCTAACAAGGAGACCATTTGCCCCATTGGCATTATAAGAGATGTGGAGGTTCTCTGTGGTAAGATTAAGTATCCTGCTGATTTTCTAGTGCTTAATTCAGCAGCTAGCAAAACTTGTCCTATCATTTTTGGTAGACCTTTCTTGAACTCTTGTGGAGCTATTATTGATTGTAAGAAGGAAAAAGTTTTAACTAAGTTTGATGGAGATTATTATGAGTTTAACTTTTCCAAATTTGCTAAAGCTCCTTGTGAAAATAGCTTGCCTAATAAAGATTTCAGGATGGAACAACTTGCTTCTATTGATCCAGTCTATGACCTTGGACCTCTTTTTGGTGACTGTAAGTATGCTTACTCAGATGATAAAGTTGTTTCCAGTGATAGTTATATTGTCAACTTTATTCAAAGTTCTACTAAAAGTTATTATGAGAGAGGGAAACACGGTTTTATGCATCCCAATGATGTTTAGTTTCCCCGTTTTATGTTGAACGCTTTGAAGTTGCATCTGTTTTGTCTTCCTATGCTAGTGTCTTTTTGTTTCAACAATTCTTTTTATCATGATACCCCCATGCACAGGAAGTGGGTTAGACTCAAGTGTGTTGGTTATTTGCTTCTTGATGCTCTCTTTCATTTCAGATATATATCTCCTTTGTGAGCATCTTTGGAAGTTTCAAGCCTAACTTAAAGGCATTAAAGAAAAGTACTTGTTGGGAGATAAACCAAGAGTTTTGTCGAGTCTTGGAAGTTATTACCTTAGTAATAACCTCTCCTTATCCTTTTTGTTTTGGTTTTTGTGTCAAGTTCAACTACTTTTGTGAAGTAGAGGAGTTGTGAAAAGTGGCTGTCTTGGGACAAATTTTTTGTGCTGCATTGTAAAAATTCATGAGGAAGCTCAGTACTTCGGATGGAGTTGAATTTTTCTGAGCTTGTTCTCCACTTGTTACCCAACTTTCATCAGTTCTGCACTTTTTGATTTGAGCAACAAAAGGTCTTCGAAAAAATCAATCTTTACCTGCTGGTCTGTTTTGATAGATTTCTGCCATCATTTGCATTTGCCTCTTACAGAAGATTTTGTTTTGATGGGTTTTCAGTTGAAGTGTTTACCAAAGGTTTATTGTTTTTGATTACACTAATGTTGTCATCGAGTTTGTGCAAAAGTTTTGTATGAAGGAAATTCTCATGAGAAAGAGAGAAGGAATCTGTAGAGTTCGTCTTTGAATAGGTAAAACTCGTGAAAACAGAAGGTTCGTGAAACCCCAATCTTTTTATATTTTTGATGTTTTTAATACATAAGGGAAGTTACGAGACGAAACTGGAGAGGAAACGGAGCCCGGGGTGGACAAACCCACCCTACCCTGGCCACGCCTGAGGGGGGTGTTCCCCCCTCGAACTCCATCTCTGCCTCATTTCCGTGTCAAAACCTTCCTTATGCATTGAAAGTTCGTAATATATAACCCCCCGATCCCCCGAGGTTCGTGCATCGTGTTCTCGTCATGTTTTCATTTCAATTTGTTTTGGTCAGGAAATCTTCTCAAGTTTAGAGCACCATGGTCTCCGCCAACGACAAAGGCAAGGAGCCCGAGAAAGAAGAACCTCAAGTCCACAAGGAGGAGGAGATTTCGGTAGGGTATGAAGGTGACATGGAGGAGGACAAGCAACCGGACACTCGCACTACCGTCGCAAGCATTGGTTAGGTGGCACAACCTACCTAGCTTAGGAGGACAACACAGATGTCTACAGGAGGGAGAACTCCGCGTCATATCCTTGCTCCACGCACACTTCCTCCTAGTACCCCTTGTTATAACCGTGTAGGAAAGAAACACTCTAATTTGGAAGAATGGAGAAAGAATAACAAGGACTGGGATCCTTGGTCCGAGTTGATCATGGGCTGCATTGAGCATAATTCGGAGTTAATTCGTACTCTGACCTTCGATATGGAGGATTTAAAGAAACCTATTGAGGATCTTATCAACAGAACACCACCACCGTCGAAGGAGTAATTCGTCATCAGGTTTGGCATCCCCTTGGCTTGTTCCAAGCTTGGGGAGTGCCGCGGTATCACCACCATTATCTTTTATCTTTTACCTTTTTAGTGGATTCATATCTGTGGTAGAGAGGTTATCTTATAGTTTGGTTTGCATATGGAAGTATCTCTCCTTTAGTTGATTATCTATGTATCCCTTTGTGTGAGTGCCTTTATTGGAATATTAATGAGAGGTCTCATCTTTTAATTTTTGCACTTCTTATTTTAGTTTGCAATCTCTATTATATGATGGATCTTGTTGATCAGTATTGGCACCACTTTGGGATCATCGAGTGGATCTAAATTGGTTTTGGCAAACCGAGTTCTGGTCAGTTGTATTAGTTTGAAAAAGAAAGAAAGAAAAATCTTATAGGTATTTGGTATCATTTGTTTTCTTTCTTGTTGGATCATAAGCTTATTATTCTTTATTTAAGATTCTTTTGTGTCTTCAAGGAAGATTGCATGTTTGTCTTTATTACTTGTATGTTTGCTTGTTTCTTTCAACTCTCTTTCTTGCTACCCAACCTTGCTATCCAAAAACCTGTTTTGAGAAGGCATACTTCTCATGTTTCCAAAATCCTTTGAACCAAAACTTTTGCCACTTGTGTCCACCATATATACCTAGTAGATTTTGCTATTCCAAGCAAATTCTCAAGCTTCATCTACCTTTCTAATTAAAAAGTATTTTGTTACGTGAAAACTAGTTAGTAAAGTTCTCACGAACTTGATGGCACACCTTATTTCCTTGCCCCTAATAGACTTGAACCATTGTGAACATCGAAGTTGCTTGCATCTATATGTTGGAATTAGCAGAACCGTGCTGTCACGGGGAACGTTTTCAACATTGCACTTATACTCTATACAAAGTTGATATCGTGGTCTTTTGTCTATGGATGTCAACGGTGTGAAATAAAGAGGGAACTTGTAAGTCCATGGAGTTTGTATCCTGTGTTAGAGAAACGCCTGGACCGCTAGCCTAAGTCATGCTTAATCATAGTGGAAACTTGCAGCATCACCATAGTGAGTCATCTATGAAGCATCCTTAATAAAAATCTATACACATAGTAAATAAAAAGATCGCTGAGTTGCTCATTGTCTGCTTGCCTTGTCATTTTGGTTATGGGAAAGCTCATGTACCATGTGTAAGGGGTACCCCGTTGGCGGTTCTCAATGATATGCAAATACTTACAATGACAAGAACTTACCTGGGCCCAAAGTTGAGTATGCATGAGGAGTGGCCCTCATATTCAAGGGACATGAGATTGCCAACTTATATTTCGTCAAGCATATACTCCACCTTTGTTCACTATAACCTTAATCATCTCAAGATGCTTATGATAGGGGCAATGAGGGATCAAAGCTAGTAAGTACCATAATCTTTTGGAAGCTCTTTATGACTTGTAATCCCTGCTACCCTCTAAGAAGGGACCTTTCTCCTAGTTACCAGTTGAGTCAGTAAACCTACTTCCTCTCTATCTCCAGCAAGCTTTTGAGTTGTTGTGTTTCAAGCATTCATATGGTGATTTATTCAATCATGTTCTCTATCTTCCTTGTTTGCACAAAACTCTTATCTATTGAGTATTACTTTGAAAGCCTTCACCTGTGAAAAACCTTTTTGAGCCAGGAGTGCTCATGTCTTAAAACTTCTACAAAAAGCTTTTGTGAAAATGTTTGCTAGGTGTTCTCTGACCAAGAATAAGTTTGCCAATTTCAATTATGATTTATCTTTATGCATCTCTATTGTGACTGTTGTACTTGGTTTCAAGCTAGTTTATATAATGGTGAGTTTCCTAGGTGTGGAACAACTGCAGCAAGTGGCCCAATCCTTTATTAGCAAAGGACAAGCTGGTGAAAATACTTATAAGGACCAAACGTTCTTGAGGACACATGGGAATTCTGTCAAGTGCTTTCGCTTTGAATAGCTGAGTACTCTTCTTTGGTGTTGTAAGTGTTGTGTGGGTGAACCTGTGCTAATGTACTGACCTTACTTGTACTAATACATACTTGTGATTAAACCCCCTGCAAGCATCCGCAACTATAGGAAAGTAATTAAGATATAAACCTAACCACAACCTTAAACTCTGAGATCCTACACCGTGCAAAGGTGTCCTAACGGGGGTTCAGGTTTCTATCACTCCGGCAACCCCACAATTAGTAGCCAAATACACAATGCATTCCCCTAGGCCCATAAATGGTGAAGTATCATGTAGTCGACGTTCACATGACACCACTAGAAGAATAGCACCACAACTTAAATACTAAACCATTGAATAATAACTCAACACAAATCCACTATTAACAACATGACTTCTCCCATGTCCTCAAGAACTAGATGAACTACTCACAACACATCATATGGATCAAGATCAAAGATGATATGGTGATGGATAAAAATTTGAACATAAACAATAATCCAATGGTTCCACTCACAAGCATCAACTACAATAGTAATTAACAACGGTAAAGTTTCCCCTAAGAACTATGCAAGTATTCAACACAATTGTTACAACGGGATGGAGTGGTGATCATGGTGCTGGTGGAGATGATGGTGTGGATGATGATGATGATGATACCGATGAATCCTAGCTTGAAGACGGTGGTGATGGTGATGATATTCCCTCTCCGGGAAGGAATTTACCCGGTAGAAATTTGTCTGCCGGAGAGCTCTTTCTCTCTCGGTGTTTTCCTCCCCGCAGAGGCGGCGGAAATATTTCTGTGGTCGCTCCATGATGAGTGTAGCAGCACTTCGTTGGGAGACCCCAAGCGGAAGGTATGATGCAGTACAACATGCAAGTTTCCCTTAGTAAGAAATCGACGTTATTGAACCAGTAGGGGGAAGGAAACGTCCCAAAGGTGTTGCAAGCAACGTGGAGACCTGCACAACACAAACTCAAGACTTTTCCCCAACTAACATTGAGGTTGTCAATCTCACCGGTTGCTGTAACAAAGTATTAACTGTATGGTGTGGAAGGTGATGATGGTTTGCAGCAAGTAAACAGTAACAGTGGAAGATGTATCAATGGTAAAGATTGGACCGGGGTCCATAGTTCACTAGAGGTGCTCTCCTTAGATAAACAACATGGCATGAAGGGTAAACAAATTTATAGTAGGGCAATTGACAGGAACTGAGCAAGGCATAACAATGCAATACTAGACAAAAAGATCCTATGAGATTCGATTGGGCAATACAACAATATACATAGACCGCCATCCAATAGCATCTATGACTATAAGTCCACCTTCAGGTTATCATCCGAACCCCCTCCAGTATTAAGTTTTAACAAACAGACAACTGCTTTAAGCAAAGTGTGTAAGTTACACAATCCACTTGTTCCATGAACAAGAGACCGGTGTTTTCTCCCTATTGGCAACATCACATCTACAACCGAAGAGATTTCTGTCACTTCCCTTGGAAACTAGAGGCATGAACCCATTATCGAGCATAAATACCCCCTCTTGGAGTCACTAGCAACTACTTGGCCAAGGTAGCTACTAACAACAGAGAGCATGCAAGATCACAAACAACATAGACATGATAGAATCAAATAGACAAAACCATTAATCAATCTGACATAGTAATCTCAATATCCATCGGATTCCCGCAAACACAACATGCATGATTACAAATAGATAAGATCTTCATCATGCACGGAGCTCACAAGATCTATACATGAAAGCACAAAGGAGGAGATACAACCATCTAGCTACTACATGGACCCGTAGTCCAAGGTGGAACTACTCACGCTTCATACCGGAGGCTGGCATGATGAAGAAAAAGGCCTCCGGGATGATCTCCCCTCCGGCAGGGTGCTGTGAAGAACTTCAGATCCCCCGATCTAGGGACGATGGTGGCGGTGGCTACATATGGTTTCGTGGAGTTTTGATCGGGTCCTAGGGTTTCTGCCTCGGAGGCTTCTTATAGGCGAAAGGGCGAGCCAGGGGGGCCACCAGGGCGGTTGCACCCCACCCCATGCGCGGGGTGGGCCCACCCGCGTGGCCAGGGCGTGTGGCCTCCTGGTGAGCCTTCTCTGTCTTGTCTTCTAGCTTCGTTTTGCCCACGGTAAAATATTGACTTTGGCTTTTGTCCCGTGCAATTCCGAGAATATTGATTTTCTGCCTTTCTGGAACCAAAAACAGAAGAAAACAGGCAACTGGCACTATGGAAACTTGTTAATAGGTTAGTTCCAAAAAACATATAAAAACACCTCAAAGTGTAGACAAAGCAAAGCAAAGTAGATGCAAAATAAGCATGGAACATCAAAAATTATAGATACGTTTACGATGTATCACTCCCCTGGTATTAGGGTTCCGAGAGCAAGATATAGGCGAGAGGGCGGAGTCGGAGGCCGACCAGGTGGGCCACACCTTCCCTAGGCGCGGCCCAGGGGGACCCGCTCCTAGGGGTTGTGGGCCCCCTATGGCCCAGCTATGCCTCCCCTTCTGGCTTCCTTCGTCTTCTAGGAAAATATAATTTTCCAATATTTTCCTAGTATTTTTCTGATCTTCGTAAAATTGCATCAAAACACCTCTTTTTCTATCAGAAACCTGACTCCGGCAGTCCATCCTCCAAGAATCATCCAACATGCAAAAAGAGAGGAAACGACATAAATAATACCTCATAATAAGACACATATCAATGAATAGAGGCAAATTATGATATAGAATGGTGATGCAAATTGGACGTATCATGCTCCTCCTCGGCCTCCTCCTCCTTGTCGGCAGCGTCTGCCTAGAGTTAGCACTGTAGGTTGTCGGACTCCATGGAAGCTGTGTCCAACATGGAGGGAGGTGGTGGTGGTGTCGATACCATCCATTCAGAGGTGGGGGTCTTCTTTAAAACATCCTTACCCTACACCCAGACTGTCTGCGCCGATGGGCGAAGGTGCTCCCGAAGGTTAGACCTTTTTCCCTCCCAGTGTCGTCAATCCCGGATAGGCGCAGAGGTGAGGACAAGGGATGTGGCTTTGCCCTCCAGAACGATGCTTACCTCAGGGGCGGTGGCGCTTACCTCAGGGGCGGTGGGGCTACGGCGTTCTATGACCTCCGTCTCATCATCTCTGTGTTTAGGAGGTCACCATGTTGCATGTGCATCTCATGGGAAGAATTGATGAACTCATTACTCCGTGCAAAGTGTTTATGGTCCCACATGTCATAGACCCACCATCCCACCACCTTCTCTATCCACTCTTGCTTCCACCCATTTGTGCTCCTCCTCCCCATGCGCTTTCCACCCCATACATACAAGTCCATCCCCAAGCCAACCTGGCAAGCAAGTCTGCTGGAGTGGATGAATCTGAGGAGACAGTAGAATAACGGTTTAGTAGAAGGAGCATTGCCGCACCATTGTATTAGAGTATAGGTCGGTTAGAGTTAGGCATGGCCGGTTCGGCTCCCTACCTCTTTGAATTCTAATCTATCTCTATTAGTCCTTGGAGGCCAAGTCTTGTAATCTATATAAACAGCCCTTCGAGGCCTCAATCAATACTATTGTTATTCTCCCAATATCCCAAAATATCATGGTATCAGATGCCTAGGTTTTCTGCACCTGGCATAGCACCTCCGCTAGCGCCGCTGCCCCTGCCGACTCGGCCCCTCCTCTCCCTGGCCGAGTTCCGCGCCGCCGGTGCCCCTCCTTCTTCTTTTTCCTCTCCAACTACCCAAACAACCCCTCCCGAAATCCCAATGATCTCCCTAGCCGACACCATTGCCGATGTCTCCCTCTTTATCCCGATCTTGTTAGATCTTGGCGCCCACAACTACTACCATTGGCGCCACCTCTTCAACATCCACCTCGGTCGTTGCAGCCTCCGCCACGACATAGATCCATCATATCCTCCGCAACCCACCGATCCTCGCTGGGTGAAAGATGATCTCAGCATCATCTAGTGGATTTACACACACATCTCCACGGATCTCTTCAATCCGGTCTCCTCCGACGATGCCACCACCACCGAGCTCTGGGCCTCCCTTCAATAGTTGTTCCAGGACAACTCCGGCGTGCGCATCAACAAGCTCAACACCGAGGTACGCACCACCACCCAGGGAGATGCCCCGGTCACCATCTTCTGCCAGCGGATCAATGCCATCGGCGACGAACTCGGTGAACTCGAAGATCACGTCGAGGAACGCACACTCATCAATGCCCTCCTCGTCGGCCTCGGTGATCAGTTCGAGAAGCAGCAGTCCTTCATCCCCATGCTCAAGCCCTACCTCACCTTCAAGGAGGTATGCTCCCTCCTCTATCAAGAATAGAAGAACCAGACTCGCAAGGTGCAACGGGCGTCGCACGTGTTTCACGCTGCCGCTCCCTCTGCCGCGGCAGCTGCCCCGCCTCCACCTCCTGTCGCGGCAGCTGCGGCTCCCCAACCGCCCCCAGGCTAGCGCCCAAGCCCCAACTATAGGGGCAAGAACCTGATCTATCGGCCTCCTCAACCTCGCCCTGCCAGCTCTGCATCTGCTTCGTCATTGATCGCTCAGTCGCCCCCTGCTCTAGCGTCGTGGCCTCCTCAGCATGACCACTGGATTGGCCTTGTGTAGGTTTGGTCGATGCCCAGGTCGGCCCCTTCGTCGTACGTCGCCCTCCTGCATACACGGGCACGTGGAGCTCTGGTCTTCGTCCAGCCATCGGCTCCCCTGGCCTCCTCGGACCCCGGCCGCCAGCGCATGTCTACACCATCTCCTGATGCACCAAGACTCCTGCCAAACTACTACAACATACCGGCCTCCTACGGCAACATGCATGCTCCGTACGTCTACAACCAGGTACCACCTCTCCCCTACGTCAACATGCAAGCTCCTGGACCCTCTGCTCCACAACAGCCGGCCTGGGACCAAGCCGCCTTCATCAACGCCATGAACAATTTTACCCTAAATAACGAAGGTACGGATTGGATTTTTGATTATGGTGCATCCTTGCATATGTCTTCAAATATGAATTTGCTATCATCTTGTTTTCCCTCTACTTTCTCTATAGTCACTATTGGCGACGGCTCCACAATTCCTGTTTCTTGCACTGGAAATTCTTACATATATTCCACTTGTGCCAATTTTCTTCTATGCAATATTCTTGTTGTCCCTTCCTTAATCAAAAATCTGATTTTTGTTCGACAATTCTTCATTGACAATAAAGTTATTCTGGCTTTTGACCCTTTTGGTTTGTCTATGAAGGATCTGAAAATGGGGGAGGTTCTCCCTCGGAACAATAGCACAGGCGATCTTTATCCTCTTCATGGTGCGCCTACATCCACTCCCCGCTCCATGCTTGCATCAGTTGATTTGTGGCATCGTCATCTAGGCCACCCCAATAAAACCACTCTGTCATCTTTGCTTCAAGATTTTTGTATCCCTAGTCCTAATGCTCCTCATAATCCCTCTCTCTGTAATGTCTGTCAATGAGGCAAACATGTTAGATTACCTCAGGGGCGGTGGGGCTACGGCGTTCTATGACCTCCATCTCGTCATCTCTGTGTTTAGGAGGTCACCATGTTGCATGTGCATCTCATGGGGAAGAATTGATGAAATCATTACTCCGTGCAAAGTGTTTATGGTCCCACATGTCATAGACCCACCATCCCACCACCTTCTCTATCCACTCTTGCTTCCACCCATTTGTGCTCCTCCTCCCCATGCGCTTTCCACCCCATCCATCCAAGTCCATCCCCAAGCCAACCTGGCAAGCAAGTCTGCTAGAGTGGATGAATCTGAGGAGACAGTAGAATAACGGTTTAGTAGAAGGAGCATTGCCGCACCATTGTATTAGAGTATAGGTCGGTTAGAGTTAGGCATGGCCGGTTCGGCTCCCTACCTCTTTGAACTGTAATCTATCTCTATTAGTCCTTGGAGGCCAAGTCTTGTAATCTATATAAACAGCCCTTCGAGGCCTCAATCAATACTATTGTTATTCTCCCAATATCCCAAAATATCATGGTATCAGATGCCTAGGTTTTCTGCACCTGGCATAGCACCTCCGCTAGCGCCGCTGCCCCTGCCGACTCGGCCCCTCCTCTCCCTGGCCGAGTTCCGCGCCGCCGGTGCCCCTCCTTCTTCTTTTTCCTCTCCAACTACCCAAACAACCCCTCCCGAAATCCCAATGATCTCCCTAGCCGACACCATTGCCGATGTCTCCCTCTTTATCCCGATCTTGTTAGATCTTGGCGCCCACAACTACTACCATTGGCGCCACCTCTTCAACATCCACCTCGGTCGTTGCAGCCTCCGCCACGACATAGATCCATCATATCCTCCGCAACCCACCGATCCTCGCTGGGTGAAAGATGATCTCAGCATCATCTAGTGGATTTACACACACATCTCCACGGATCTCTTCAATCCGGTCTCCTCCGACGATGCCACCACCGCCGAGCTCTGGGCCTCCCTTCAATAGTTGTTCCAGGACAACTCCGGCGTGCGCATAAACAAGCTCAACACCGAGGTACGCACCACCACCCAGGGAGATGCCCCGGTCACCATCTTCTGCCAGCGGATCAATGCCATCGGCGACGAACTCGGTGAACTCGAAGATCACGTCGAGGAACGCACACTCATCAATGCCCTCCTCGTCGGCCTCGGTGATCAGTTCGAGAAGCAGCAGTCCTTCATCCCCATGCTCAAGCCCTACCTCACCTTCAAGGAGATATGCTCCCTCCTCTATCAAGAATAGAAGAACCAGACTCGCAAGGTGCAACGGGCGTCGCACGTGTTTCACGCTGCCGCTCCCTCTGCCGCGGCAGCTGCCCCGCCTCCACCTCCTGTCGCGGCAGCTGCGGCTCCCCAACCGCCCCCAGGCTAGCGCCCAAGCCCCAACTATAGGGGCAAGAACCTGATCTATCGGCCTCCTCAACCTCGCCCTGCCAGCTCTGCATCTGCTTCGTCATTGATCGCTCAGTCGCCCCCTGCTCTAGCGTCGTGGCCTCCTCAGCATGACCACTGGATTGGCCTTGTGTAGGTTTGGTCGATGCCCAGGTCGGCCCCTTCGTCGTACGTCGCCCTCCTGCATACACGGGCACGTGGAGCTCTGGTCTTCGTCCAGCCATCGGCTCCCCTGGCCTCCTCGGACCCCGGCCGCCAGCGCATGTCTACACCATCTCCTGATGCACCAAGACTCCTGCCAAACTACTACAACATATCGGCCTCCTACGGCAACATGCATGCTCCGTACGTCTACAACCAGGTACCACCTCTCCCCTACGTCAACATGCAAGCTCCTGGACCCTCTGCTCCACAACAGCCGGCCTGGGACCAAGCCGCCTTCATCAACGCCATGAACAATTTTACCCTAAATAACGAAGGTACGGATTGGATTTTTGATTATGGTGCATCCTTGCATATGTCTTCAAATATGAATTTGCTATCATCTTGTTTTCCCTCTACTTTCTCTATAGTCACTATTGGCGACGGCTCCACAATTCCTGTTTCTTGCACTGGAAATTCTTACATATATTCCACTTGTGCCAATTTTCTTCTATGCAATATTCTTGTTGTCCCTTCCTTAATCAAAAATCTGATTTTTGTTCGACAATTCTTCATTGACAATAAAGTTATTCTGGCTTTTGACCCTTTTGGTTTGTCTATGAAGGATCTGAAAATGGGGGAGGTTCTCCCTCGGAACAATAGCACAGGCGATCTTTATCCTCTTCATGGTGCGCCTACATCCACTCCCCGCTCCATGCTTGCATCAGTTGATTTGTGGCATCGTCATCTAGGCCACCCCAATAAAACCACTCTGTCATCTTTGCTTCAAGATTTTTGTATCCCTAGTCCTAATGCTCCTCATAATCCCTCTCTCTGTAATGTCTGTCAATGAGGCAAACATGTTAGATTACCTCAGGGGCGGTGGGGCTACGGCGTTCTATGACCTCCATCTCGTCATCTCTGTGTTTAGGAGGTCACCATGTTGCATGTGCATCTCATGGGGAAGAATTGATGAAATCATTACTCCGTGCAAAGTGTTTATGGTCCCACATGTCATAGACCCACCATCCCACCACCTTCTCTATCCACTCTTGCTTCCACCCATTTGTGCTCCTCCTCCCCATGCGCTTTCCACCCCATCCATCCAAGTCCATCCCCAAGCCAACCTGGCAAGCAAGTCTGCTAGAGTGGATGAATCTGAGGAGACAGTAGAATAACGGTTTAGTAGAAGGAGCATTGCCGCACCATTGTATTAGAGTATAGGTCGGTTAGAGTTAGGCATGGCCGGTTCGGCTCCCTACCTCTTTGAACTGTAATCTATCTCTATTAGTCCTTGGAGGCCAAGTCTTGTAATCTATATAAACAGCCCTTCGAGGCCTCAATCAATACTATTGTTATTCTCCCAATATCCCAAAATATCATGGTATCAGATGCCTAGGTTTTCTGCACCTGGCATAGCACCTCCGCTAGCGCCGCTGCCCCTGCCGACTCGGCCCCTCCTCTCCTTGGCCGAGTTCCGCGCCGTCGGTGCCCCTCCTTCTTCTTTTTCCTCTCCAACTACCCAAACAACCCCTCCCGAAATCCCAATGATCTCCCTAGCCGACACCATTGCCGATGTCTCCCTCTTTATCCCGATCTTGTTAGATCTTGGCGCCCACAACTACTACCATTGGCGCCACCTCTTCAACATCCACCTCGGTCGTTGCAGCCTCCGCCACGACATAGATCCATCATATCCTCCGCAACCCACCGATCCTCGCTGGGTGAAAGATGATCTCAGCATCATCTAGTGGATTTACACACACATCTCCACGGATCTCTTCAATCCGGTCTCCTCCGATGATGCCACCACCGCCGAGCTCTGGGCCTCCCTTCAATAGTTGTTCCAGGACAACTCCGGCGTGCGCATCAACAAGCTCAACACCGAGGTACGCACCACCACCCAGGGAGATGCCCCGGTCACCATCTTCTGCCAGCGGATCAATGCCATCGGCGACGAACTCGGTGAACTCGAAGATCACGTCGAGGAACGCACACTCATCAATGCCCTCCTCGTCGGCCTCGGTGATCAGTTCGAGAAGCAGCAGTCCTTCATCCCCATGCTCAAGCCCTACCTCACCTTCAAGGATGTATGCTCGCTCCTCTATCAAGAATAGAAGAACCAGACTCGCAAGGTGCAACGGGCGTCACACGTTATTCACGCTGCCGCTCCCTCTGCCGCGGCAGCTGCCCCGCCTCCACCTCCTGTCGCGGCAGCTGTGGCTCCCCAACCGCCCCCAGGCTTCGCCCGAGCCCCAACTATAGGGGCAAGAACCCGATCTATCGGCCTCCTCAACCTCGCCCTGCCAGCTCTGCATCTGCTTCGTCATTGATCGCTCAGTCGCCCCCCCGCTCTAGCGTCGTGGCCTCCTCAGCATGACCACTGGATTGGCCTTGTGTAGGTTTGGTCGATGCACTGGTCGGCCCCTTCGTCGTACGTCGCCCTCCTGCATACACGGGCACGTGGAGCTCTGGTCTTCGTCCAGCCATCGGCTCCCCTGGCCTCCTCGGACCCCGGCCGCCAGCGCATGTCTACACCATCTCCCGACGCACCAGGACTCCTGCCAAACTACTACAACATACCGGCCTCCTACGGCAACATGCATGCTCTGTACGTCTACAACCAGGTACCACCTCTCCCCTACGTCAACATGCAAGCTCCTGGACCCTCTGCTCCACAACAGCCGGCCTGGGACCAAGCCGCCTTCATCAACGCCATGAACAATTTTACCCTAAATAACGAAGGTACGGATTGGATTTTTGATTCTGGTGCATCCTTGCATATGTCTTCAAATATGAATTTCCTATCATCTTGTTTTCCCTCTACTTTCTCTATAGTCACTATTGGCGACGGCTCCACAATTCCTGTTTCTTGCACTGGAAATTCTTACATATATTCCACTTGTGCCAATTTTCTTCTATGCAATATTCTTGTTGTCCCTTCCTTAATCAAAAATCTGATTTTTGTTCGACAATTCTTCATTGACAATAAAGTTATTCTGGCTTTTGACCCTTTTGGTTTGTCTATGAAGGATCTGAAAATGGGGGAGGTTCTCCCTCGGAACAATAGCACATGCGATCTTTATCCTCTTCATGGTGCGCCTACATCCACTCCCCGCTCCATGCTTGCATCAGTTGATTTGTGGCATCGTCATATAGGCCACCCCAATAAAACCACTCTGTCATCTTTGCTTCAAGATTTTTGTATCCCTAGTCCTAATGCTCCTCATAATCCCTCTCTCTGTAATGTCTGTCAATGAGGCAAACATGTTAGATTACCTCAGGGGCGGTGGGGCTACGGCGTTCTATGACCTCCATCTCGTCATCTCTGTGTTTAGGAGGTCACCATGTTGCATGTGCATCTCATGGGGAAGAATTGATGAAATCATTACTCCGTGCAAAGTGTTTATGGTCCCACATGTCATAGACCCACCATCCCACCACCTTCTCTATCCACTCTTGCTTCCACCCATTTGTGCTCCTCCTCCCCATACGCTTTCCACCCCATCCATCCAAGTCCATCCCCAAGACAACCTGGCAAGCAAGTCTGCTAGAGTGGATGAATCTGAGGAGACAGTAGAATAACGGTTTAGTAGAAGGAGCATTTCCGCACCATTGTATTAGAGTATAGGTCGGTTAGAGTTAGGCATGGCCGGTTCGGCTCCCTACCTCTTTGAACTGTAATCTATCTCTATTAGTCCTTGGAGGCCAAGTCTTGTAATCTATATAAATAGCCCTTCGAGGCCTCAATCAATACTATTGTTATTCTCCCAATATCCCAAAATATCATGGTATCAGATGCCTAGGTTTTCTGCACCTGGCATAGCACCTCCGCTAGCGCCGCTGCCCCTGCCGACTCGGCCCCTCCTCTCCCTGGCCGAGTTCCGTGCCGCCGGTGCCCCTCCTTCTTCTTTTTCCTCTCCAACTACCCAAACAACCCCTCCCGAAATCCCAATGATCTCCCTAGCCGACACCATTGCCGATGTCTCCCTCTTTATCCCGATCTTGTTAGATCTTGGCGCCCACAACTACTACCATTGGCGCCACCTCTTCAACATCCAGCTCGGTCGTTGCAGCCTCCACCACGACATAGATCCATCATATCCTCCGCAACCCACCGATCCTCGCTGGGTGAAAGATGATCTCAGCATCATCTAGTGGATTTACACACACATCTCCACGGATCTCTTCAATCCGGTCTCCTCCGACGATGCCACCACCGCCGAGCTCTGGGCCTCCCTTCAATAGTTGTTCCAGGACAACTCCGGCGCGCGCATCAACAAGCTCAACACCGAGGTACGCACCACCACCCAGGGAGATGCCCCGGTCACCATCTTCTGCCAGCGGATCAATGCCATCGGCGACGAACTCGGTGAACTCGAAGATCACGTCGAGGAACGTACACTCATCAATGCCCTCCTCGTCGGCCTCGGTGATCAGTTCGAGAAGCAGCAGTCCTTCATCCCCATGCTCAATCCCTACCTCACCTTCAAGGAGGTATGCTCCCTCCTCTATCAAGAATAGAAGAACCAGACTCGCAAGGTGCAACGGGCGTCGCACGTTATTCACGCTGCCGCTCCCTCTGCCGCGGCAGCTGCCCCGCCTCCACCTCCTGTCGCGGCAGCTGTGGCTCCCCAACCGCCCCCAGGCTAGCGCCCGAGCCCCAACTATAGGGGCAAGAACCCAATCTATCGGCCTCCTCAACCTCGCCCTGCCAGCTCTGCATCTGCTTCGTCATTGATTGCTCAGTCGCCCCCCCGCTCTAGCGTCGTGGCCTCCTCAGCATGACCACTGGATTGGCCTTGTGTAGGTTTGGTCGATGCACTGGTCGGCCCCTTCGTCATACGTCGCCCTCCTGCATACACGGGCACGTGGAGCTCTGGTCTTCGTCCAGCCATCGGCGCCCCTGGCCTCCTCGGACCCCGGCCGCCGGCGCATGTCTACACCATCTCCCGACGCACCAGGACTCCTGCCAAACTACTACAACATACCGGCCTCCTACGGCAACATGCATGCTCTGTACGTCTACAACCAGGTACCACCTCTCCCCTACGTCAACATGCAAGCTCCTGGACCCTCTGCTCCACAACAGCCGGCCTAGGACCAAGCCGCCTTCATCAACGCCATGAACAATTTTACCCTAAATAACGAAGGTACGGATTGGATTTTTGATTCTGGTGCATCCTTGCATATGTCTTCAAATATGAATTTCCTATCATCTTGTTTTCCCTCTACTTTCTCTATAGTCACTATTGGCGACGGCTCCACAATTCCTGTTTCTTGCACTGGAAATTCTTACATATATTCCACTTGTGCCAATTTTCTTCTATGCAATATTCTTGTTGTCCCTTCCTTAATCAAAAATCTGATTTTTGTTCGACAATTCTTCATTGACAATAAAGTTATTCTGGCTTTTGACCCTTTTGGTTTGTCTATGAAGGATCTGAAAATGGGGGAGGTTCTCCCTCGGAACAATAGCACATGCGATCTTTATCCTCTTCATGGTGCGCCTACATCCACTCCCCGCTCCATGCTTGCATCAGTTGATTTGTGGCATCGTCATCTAGGCCACCCCAATAAAACCACTCTGTCATCTTTGCTTCAAGATTTTTGTATCCCTAGTCCTAATGCTCCTCATAATCCCTCTCTCTGTAATGTCTGTCAATGCGGCAAACATGTTAGATTACCTCAGGGGCGGTGGGGCTACGGCGTTCTATGACCTCCATCTCGTCATCTCTGTGTTTAGGAGGTCACCATGTTGCATGTGCATCTCATGGGGAAGAATTGATGAAATCATTACTCCGTGCAAAGTGTTTATGGTCCCACATGTCATAGACCCACCATCCCACCACCTTCTCTATCCACTCTTGCTTCCACCCATTTGTGCTCCTCCTCCCCATGCGCTTTCCACCCCATCCATCCAAGTCCATCCCCAAGCAAACCTGGCAAGCAAGTCTACTGGAGTGGATGAATCTGAGGAGACAGTAGAATAACGGTTTAGTAGAAGGAGCATTGCCGCACCATTGTATTAGAGTATAGGTCGGTTAGAGTTAGGCATGGCCGGTTCGGCTCCCTACCTCTTTGAATTGTAATCTATCTCTATTAGTCCTTGGAGGCCAAGTCTTGTAATCTATATAAACAGCCCTTCGAGGCCTCAATCAATACTATTGTTATTCTCCCAATATCCCAAAATATCATGGTATCAGATGCCTAGGTTTTCTGCACCTGGCATAGCCCCTCCGCTAGCGCTGCTGCCCCTGCCGACTCGGCCCCTCCTCTCCCTGGCCGAGTTCCGCGCCGCCGGTGCCCCTCCTTCTTCTTTTTCCTCTCCAACTACCCAAACAACCCCTCCCGAAATCCCAATGATCTCCCTAGCCGACACCATTGCCGATGTCTCCCTCTTTATCCCGATCTTGTTAGATCTCGGCGCCCACAACTACTACCATTGGCACCACCTCTTCAACATCCACCTCGGCCGTTGCAGCCTCCGCCACCACATAGATCCATCATATCTGCCGCAACCCACCGATCCTCGCTGGGTGAAAGATGATCTCAGCATCATCTAGTGGATTTACACACACATCTCCACGGATCTCTTCAATCCGGTCTCCTCCGACGATGCCACCACCGCCGAGCTCTGGGCCTCCCTTCAATAGTTGTTCCAGGACAACTCCGGCGCGCGCATCAACAAGCTCAACACCGAGGTACGCACCACCACCCAGGGAGATGCCCCGGTCACCATCTTCTGCCAGCGGATCAATGCCATCGGCGACGAACTCGGTGAACTCGAAGATCACGTCGAGGAACGCACACTCATCAATGCCCTCCTCGTCGGCCTCGGTGATCAGTTCGAGAAGCAGCAGTCCTCCATCCCCATGCTCAAGCCCTACCTCACCTTCAAGGAGGTATTCTCCCTCCTCTAGCATGAATAGAAGAACCAGACTCGCAAGGTGCAACGGGCGTCGCACGTGTTTCACGCTGCCGCTCCCTCTGCCGCGGTAGTGATTCATGCCGCTGGGTTGCCCCGCCTCCACCTCCTGTCGCGGCGGCTACGGCTCCCTAACCGCCCCCAGGCTAGCGCCGGAGCCCCGACTATAGGGGCAAGAACCCGATCTATCGGCCTCCTCAACCTCGCCCTGCCAGCTCTGCATCTGCTTCGTCATTGATCGCTCAGTCGCCCCCCGCTCTAGCGTCGTGGCCTCCTCAGCATGACCACTGGATTGGCCTTGTGTAGGTTTGGTCGATGCCCTGGTCGGCCCCTTAGTCGTACGTCGCCCTCCTGCATACACTGGCACGTGGAGCTCTGGTCTTCGTCCAGCCATCGGCTCCCCTGGCCTCCTCGGACCCCGGCCGTCGGCGCATGTCTACACCATCTCCCGACGCACCAGGACTCCTGCCAAACTACTACAACATACCGGCCTCCTACGGCAACATGCATGCTCCGTACGTCTACAACCAGGTACCACCTCTCCCCTACGTCAACATGCAAGCTCCTGGACCCTCTGCTCCACAACAGCCGGCCTGGGACCAAGCCGCCTTCATCAACGCCATGAACAATTTTACCCTAAATAACGAAGGTACGGATTGGATTTTTGATTCTGGTGCATCCTTGCATATGTCTTCAAATATGAATTTGCTATCATCTTGTTTTCCCTCTACTTTCTCTATAGTCACTATTGGTGACGGCTCCACAATTCCTGTTTCTTGCACTGGAAATTCTTACATATATTCCACTTGTGCCAATTTTCTTCTATGCAATATTCTTGTTGTCCCTTCCTTAATCAAAAATCTGATTTTAGTTCGACAATTCTACATTGACAATAAAGTTATTCTGGCTTTTGACCCTTTTGGTTTGTCTATGAAGGATCTGAAAATGGGGGAGGTTCTCCCTCGGAACAATAGCACAGGCGATCTTTATCCTCTTCATGGTGCGCCTACATCCACTCCCTGCTCCATTCTTGCATCAATTGATTTGTGGCATCGTCATCTAGGCCACCCCAATAAAACCACTCTATCATCTTTGTTTCAAGATTTTTGTATCCCTAGTTCTAATGCTCCTCATAATCCCTCTCTCTGTAATGTTTGTCAATGCGGCAAACATGTTAGATTACCCTTTGGGACCTCTACTACCATTAGCACTTTTCTGTTTGAGCTACTTCATTGCGATCTATGGACCTCTCTAGTCCCTAGTGTTTCTGGTTATAAATATTATCTTTTGATCTTGGATGGTTATTCTCATTATATTTGGACTTTTCCTATTCGTGCTAAATCTGACATGCATGCAATTTTTAGCAATTTTGGGCAATATGTTCTTATCCACTTTGGCTTGGAAATTCGATTTGTTCAATGTGAGAATGGTCATGAATTTGATAACACTCAAAACCATAAATTCTTTCTCTCTCAAGGCATTCTTCTTCGTTTTTCATGTCCTTATACTTCTTCTCAAAACGGTAAAGCTGAATGTTCTCTTCATTCCATTAACGACATTCTTTGCAAATTGCTTTTACAAGATGCTATTCCTTCTCGTTTTTGGGCTGAAGCTCTTCGCACCGCCACGCTACTTATAAACATTCGACCAACCAAAACATGCCCTCTTTACTCGCCTTTTCAATCTCTTTTTCTTTCTCACCCTGACTACTCTCTTTTGCGTGTTTTTGGTTGTCTATATTTTCCCAACACTACCTCTACCGCCCCCAATAAACTAGAACCACGCTCACTACCTTGCATTCACCTTGGTCTTTCTAATGATCACAAAGGATATCATTGTTTTGATCCCTCTTCTGGTCGTGTTCTTGTGTCTCGATATGTTACATTCGATGAAAATACTTTTCCGTACACTGCCACCAAAACCAACCAACAAACCCAACCAACCAACCCCACCAACACAACCTCTGCCTTAGTTCATCTTGCCGTCATCTCTGTCGTGGCAGAATTTTGCCCTGTTTCTCTGTCGCGGTAGCCTGCCGTGGCAGACTTTACCCATGTTTCTCTGCCACGACAGCCCTCTACTGCACCCTAGTCTCCTGCCGCGACAGACTTTTCTGCCAATTCGCTACCGCGACAGCCTTCCGAAACCCACACCCCTGTCGTGACAAACTTTAGCGCCACCTCTCGGGCGCGGCAGATCCCGGAGCACCCCACTTATTACTCCTATGTGTCAACCACCGAAACACCTACCCCTACCATCGAGCCCTCTTCCACACCACCTCTACCACCTAATGTTGTACCTATCCAACAACCTACAAATGATCATGTCATGTGTACCCATGGAAAACAAGGGTTTCTTCTTCCTACTAAACGCCTAAATCTTACAGCCACCCCCACAATTTCCCCTATACCCACATCTTACAAACGCGCTCTTCTTAATCCTCTTTGGATTTCAGCTATGCGTGATAAACTTGATGCTCTTCAGCAAAATAATACATGGACTCTTGTTCCAAAACCATCTGGTGTTAATGTTGTTTCAGGCAAATGGGTTTTTCGACATAAATTTCACGTTTTGCCGGTACTCTTGCTCGTTACAAAGCTTGATGGTTTGTCGTGGTTTTTCACAGTAGCATGGCATTGATTTTGATGAGACTTTCTCTCTCATTGTCAAACCAAGCACTATTCACGTTTTTCTTAGTCTTGATGTTTCCTCCTCTTGGCATATTTATCAACATGACGTTAAAAATGCTTTTCTTCATGGCACTCTTAATAAAACAGTCTATTGTCAGCAACCCTATGGTTTTGAGCATTCCTTTCTCCCAATCTCGTTTGTTTACTAAAAAATCACTTTATGGTCTCAAACAGGCTCCTCGCGCCTAGTTTTAATGTTTTGCCGCCTACATTCACACCATTGGTTTTATTTCCTCCAAATATGACTTCTCTCTCTTTGTTTTTAGATCTTCTGAACATACTGCCTATCTTTTTTTTTATGTTGATGATATAATTCTCACTGCTAGTTCTGATTCTTTTCTTAACCATATAATTTCTTCTCTTAATCGTGAATTTTCCATGACTGATCTTGGTCCTCTTCATCATTTTCTTGAAATTAATGTTTCTCGTACCAAGTCTACACTCTTTCTTTCTCAATGTCAATATCTTTTAGATTTGCTTTCTCGTTTTGAAATGTCTGTTTGTCAACCCTCTCGTATTCCGGCTGGCATTGGTGCTAAATTGTCGGCTGATGGTGATCCTATTTCTGACCCCACTTTCTATCGCAGCATCACTGGTGCTCTCCAATATGCCACCCTTACTCGCCCCGACATCTCTTACTCAGTTCAACAAGCCTATCTTTTTATGCATGATCCTCTCGCTCCTCATATTGCTCACGTCAAATGCATTCTTCATTATTTAAAAGGCACTCTTTATCATGGACTTCTTCTTAACTCTTCATCTCCAACAAGCTTGACAGTTTATTCTGATGCAGACTGGGCAGGTTGTCCAGATACTCGAAGGTTCACATCCGGATTTTGTGTTTATTTGGATGATAATCTTGTTTATTGGTGTTCTAAAAGGCATGTAACAGTTTCCAGGTCTTCTGCTGAGGCTGAGTATAGATCCGTTGCTCATGTTGTGTCCGAGGTGGTGTGGCTGCGTCAGCTTCTCGTTGAGCTTCATCGACCGCTTGAGCATGCTACCATTTTTTATTGTGATAATATTTTTGCAGTCTACATGGCCTCCAATCCAGTTCAGCATCGTCGCACAAAGCATATTAAGATTGACATACACTTCGTTCATGAGAAGGTGGCTCTTGGCCAAGTTCGTGTTCTCCATGTTCGTACAAGTTCTCAATTTGCTGATATTTTTACCAAGGGCTCCCGACTGCATCGTTCACTGACATACGCTCCAGATTCAACATCGTTACTCCTGACGTTGCGACTGCGGGGGGATATTAGAGTATAGGTCGGTTAGGGTTAGGCCTGACCGGTTTAGCCTCCCTCCCTCTTTGAATTGTAATCTATCTCTATTAGTCCTTGGAGGCCAAGTCTTGTAATCTATATAAATAGCCCTTCGAGGCCTCAATCAATACTATTGTTATTCTCTCAATATCCCAAAATATCACATTGGACGATCATTGTGCTCAACAATGGCCTCTAGTGAGGAAATGTAGTTATCCTTTAGTCACCCATGGGCATGGATTCCTAGTTGGACTTAGATGCCTAATTCGGTAGTGCCCAACTTGAAGCCATAGTTGGCGGAGATTCTTGATTGCAATCCGAGGGAGATATGAGGTAGCGCAACGGAGGTGAGACGGCAGAGAAGGGTGGGTGGCATCAGGTGTGGTCACATGCACGGCAAGAAAATAGGTCACACTAAGCTTTGGGTTTATGCTTATCAATTTGGGCATGATAACTTTTCGATTTGGATTTCGTTTGTAAAGAAGTTTATAATATGTGGCGCATTAGTAGTTGATGGACAAAGGACTTCTGGAGAGACTGAGCAGTCTCATAAGAGCGCGACTTGACTTGAAGCTATTCTTGGTTGTGATAGTGTGTTGCGAGGTGATGGGAGAAGAGTAGTGCAGCAAATGTGGACGACAATGAGGCAGCGACCGCAACAAGAAAAGAGGCGCCCCAATCCTAGGTGTAAATTCATTCCTAAAGGGGTTTACAGTAGAATGTGAAAGACGGTTAAACAAACACGAAATCACGGCGTGATCTATGTATATGTATGAAATCGTAAATTTATAGATAGCGCGAGTTCAACTTAAGGACGGCATGTCGCATTGGGCGAGGAGATGAACGGAGTAGGAGAAAGAGGGAGGAAGGAAATAAACAGTGAAGGGAGGGAGGGAGGGAGGGAGGGAGGGAGCTAGCAGGGTGGAAGAGGTATGCGGTCGGAGGGGGACGCACAGTCAAACCCTTGCGCCGCGTGAAGATATGATTATGTTTTCTTTAAAAAAAATTGAACGTGTTCTGTTTTCTTTAATAGGATTCGGAATCGGAATCTTAGTGTCAGTCCAATGTAAGTAAGTGCACAGAAGCACTCGGTTAGAGCAAGTTATAAGAAATTGTCACGTCAATAGCAAACTATAAATATGTATTTTTTTTAATATATAATCCATCTTCCACTCTTACAAAAAATTTAGGAGCCTCTGTTTGCACACTCTTATTATTTTTTCTTGTCTCTCTCGTTCAAATAAACAAAAGTACCATGTGTAAGCCGACAATAAGCGAGAATTACAGTGTGACTCCCGGATGCTACACACCTACATACCTGGAAAAATTGAAAAAAAGGTAAAAAAATCGACCTTTTTTGGAAATCAAAGATGACCAGGTCTGCTACTTGCATAAAAATATTTCCCTAAGAAATTACTTTTATTGCATCCTGGGTAAAAAAAATCAAAACGCCTCATTACTAGGTACTATTTTTTTTTGTGCCCTGATGACCATGCGAATCATTTCCTTTCTAGATATTTTTATACGAGTAGCATACCTGGTCATCTTTGATTTTCAAACAAAATCAATTTTTTTTAAAAAAATTATTTTTTTATTTTTTCAAGTATGAAGGTGTAGCACCCGAGAGCCAAGAGTCCGTGTTAGAGTATTATAAGCCCACTATTGTACTCTGTCTTAAAAAAAAAGAACCGAAAGGAGAAAGCCATACACATGACCCTAGCCTGGCCGGTCGGTGGGAGGGGTATGCACGGTACATATGTGAGCACCGATGAGTTTTTGGGCCAGGTCGGATATTAATTAGTACCAAAAAAAGATGCACCAGATACGTATATATATAGCCATCTATTAGCACCACGTATATTTAGCAGCAGAATAAATATTGCCGTGAAATTAAAGGAGAATACTTATCCATCTATCCATTTACATAAATATTGCAGAATAAATATTGCCTACTATAGAGTACAATGTATTGTGTATGAATCCTTATCCATCTATCCGTTTACATACAAATTTTAATTCTGTTCCGAGCGGTTACATGTAACTACTAATTAGGATGTAAAACCAAGATGGTTTGAAACCATCTCTCTCAGCTGTTCCCGCGCTGGGTTTCCATTTTTGGCTCAGTCAAAACAGTATAGTAGGCACCTAATTAACAAAACGGAGACGCGCGTCAGATCGGCCAAGCTACAAATACCCCTACCACCGGCGGCCACCCACAATCCATCGAGCTCTCATATTCCTGCCTTTGCCTTCTTGCATCCATCAAGCTAGCTCAAGGATTGCAACAATGGCGGGCATGACCGTGCGCGACGTGTTGTACATGTACAGCGTGGCACGACAGGCACACGAGCGTTTCATCTCAATCTGTGGCAACCCAGAGCAGGCCAGCAACGCGGTGGCGCTGCTGGTGTGGCTGTACCAGGGCACCGTCTCTGCCATCCACCATGTCCCGAGCATCAGCCCCACTGCCGTTGCCACCGTTGCCGCCGAGGCGAACGGTATCCTCGAGTGCCTCCGTCACCAGGAGGCCATGCTCCCTGCCATCCCGCTCATCTCCGCGCTCTGCCAGGATGACAACATCGACCCGCGCTTCTTCGCATTCCACCAGGACCTTGTTGTCAGGGGAGTTGCTGAGATCCTAGACGGCGTCGGCAAGCTCATCTTTGATGATCGTTTGCACGTGCTTCTCCGGAGGTACCAGACTGGGTTGGTCGGCAACCCGCCAGAGCTGATGGCGCCCTATAGCTCTGAGCCGGTGGCCGTGCCAGAAGACTGCCGCTCCATGTTCATCACCTTCTCCAAGGGCATGCCCATCGACCGAGAAGAGATCTTCCAATACTTCAGGCAGTAAGTACATCATTCTAAATTTCTAAGTTTATATACACGTATAGGAAAATCACAATCTATATTGGTTTAGTTACATCCATCATCTCATATACAAGTACTGGTCTCTGTATCATACTTATATTAAAATTGATACGCAGGAAGTGGGGTGACTGCGTGGTGAGGGTGCTGATGGAAAAGACATCGGGTGGCAACGCCCCGATGTATGGTCGGATCATCTTCAAGAGTGAGGCGTTCATCAGGCTTGTTCTCAATGGCCAGAGGCTCATCAAGATCACACTCGGGCTCCGTCAGATCTGGCTCCGCAAGTACGCCCCGAGGCCGACCAATGACTGAGATCAACAACTCATTCTTTCTAAATGCCCGAGTGCTGGACTTGGAGTGCGCATGATCGATCTATCTTCTTACAGTTATATCGATGAATATCCATGTTGCTAGATAGTCATTGTCAAGGTTAATTTACTACTAGGTCTTTAGATCTAGTATATATCTATTCATATGTAATGCACTGAAAATTTATTCGAAAGGTTTTTAATTTGTGCCTTAGCAAAACAAATCAGAAGAAACAGAAAATCCACCATTACATGCTCCTCGACGGTCACCCATGTTGAGATATTAATCCGAAGTGAGTCATCAATGTGAAAACGAGACTCGACCATGCACCTTCATGCCCCGTCCCCTCCCCCTCGCTTGCCCATCAAATTCTTGTCCGCGTCCTCCCTATATATTTTATATTCCTCTCTTGTTCATCACTCGTCATATCGCTGGGAATTCCCCAACTAGTTGCCCCTGCACCCCATTATCGTAATGCATTTCCGGGTTTTCAAAAAATGTGAAATAAATTATGCATATTGGTTATGTTGTATTGTGAGCTTCTAGAAAGTTTCATTCCATAAAATACCATACGTGACCTATGTAAAAAAAGAAAGACCTAAGTGAATAGTAATAGTATCCTCTATTATTCACAAATCAATTTTTGTTTTTGTGCAGGCCACATATTCTATTTTTTCTTGAAAATTTGTAGATACACATGAACCAACATAAGCTATGCCCATGATTTATTTCACTTTTTCTAACTTGGAAGTAAGACATGCACAATTGGGTGGGTTTCTCGCCTCGAATGCACATGCCAAGTTAAGCTTGTTGCTCCATTTCGGTCATGCAAAGAAACATATCATCCCCTCATTATCCTTCAACTATGTGGCTTTCCCACTCAAAACCTACACAAAGGTTCTATATTTTAATTTGAAACTACATATTTGCAGAACACATTAATTCTTTATTCCATGCACAAATTAAAATAGTACCAAAAAGTGGTTTTGACTTTTGGATCAAGAAGCGTAGAGATATAGCACACATACATTGTACATTCTTTTTACTTATGTGTGCTTCGTCGCATGTGTGCATTGCCTTTGTATATGTTATATGTGAATCTGTAATCTCTCCGCCCCTGCGATCCATCTTCTCTACACTACTTATTAAAAGTTATTCAAATGTAAATGTATGCTTTAGTGAAAGGAAAAGAGTTGTATAACACCGAAAAAATGCTCGACCGTATAAATAAGTACCCTTATACAATGGCCACCCTTTTTGGAACATAGATCCCATAAAATTGGTTCCATTATTAATTTAGACCACACCCAACAATTATAAATATGTACCCGTTACACAATGATCACCATGTCACGACATAGAGTTTCTAAGAACCGGTCCCATTATTAATTTGGACATAGACCACATCGTACACCATCCCACCGAGCGACCCAGTCCATTGGCCCACTATCATTAACCCTCTCTATAGACCTTGATCTTCCTTGCATTCTTTCAATGCGTGACACCTCATTTTCTCTGCTCAAAGGAGTAGATATACCTAATTAAATTTGCTAGTACCTTCTTGAAAAGGAAGAAACTGCATGTCGTTTATTGGTATCCTCCCTCCTAGCCTCCTAGACGCGTTAAGGTTATAGGTTTAGATTTCAAATTGTTCACCCGCAAGCACCTTGAGCATCAAATTCTTGCTTACACCGCTTCAAATAGTAATGGACAAGCTTTGACCGTTTGATCAAGCCATGTACATACATTCCAAAAGTAACATATGTTTTATATACTTGTAATGCTGCACGTGTTCTTTTTTGTAATTTTACAATCTCATGTATGCATCCTACATTCCTCATTTGCTTCCCGCCTCCACGACGGCTTTGGAACGTTAGATCAAGGGACACACATGTGTGTGCATGTTATGCATTATCTGTTTTTTACTTTTTTATCCACGCCTGGATTGTAACCTTGACGTGCATTTACATTTAGTACTTGTAATGCAGATGCAACGTGTTGGAAATATATCCCGGAGACAATAACAAATGTTTTATTATTATATCTCCATGTTTATGATTATGTTTATATTTTGTGTTATAACTGTATTAGTTCATGAATATGAGTTTCAGAGGAAAACATAATTACTTGTGTGGAAATATAAACCTAATTGTATTAGTTTCTGCTTGAGGGAATTTCCCTAATGTCTTTGAGTAGACATGCTCCTTGTTAGGTTTCATGTTATTTTGTGTTGGGATTTTGGTCCACCGCAAGGGTTTATGACATAGCTTGGAGATGTGCACTAATGCATTTGGTTTCAGGCTTTTCTGTTGTAGGCCGGTTATTTCGGTCTTGATTGATGCTTGGCTTATTTTCTATTAAAGTATTAATATATGCACCCTGCAGAGTCGGCGAGGCCTGTCATTCTTGTTAAAAACTAGTAGTCTACATAATATTTTGTTCCCCATGGTCTTCAAGTAAAAAATGGACCACTTATATAAGTATTTGAAGAAGGCAACATGTCACATGTCTACCATGATAAACATAGAAGTCTTTCTAGAACTCACACATACCTCTATTGCTTCTTTTGGTCACTATGTGACTAGAGGTCAAGGTGTTGCATGGTGATCGATGTGATTTTTTGGGGAACCCAGCATGGAGAATATAGAAGGGATTTGGTGCAGCTGTCCGAGACAGTGGATTTGAGTTTGCGAGGAGTGGTCTAGAGTGTCGGTGTTTTGGGTCGCAGTGTTTTTGGTGTGTTGGTCAGGCTATTGCAGTGAAGGGATAGATCTTGGTGGGTCAGATGACGACAATGGCAATCAACCGATGGTGTGCCAATGTAACATCCAGATATTTTCCAAATTTTACAACGCTAAATTAATAAAATAAGTTGGTTGAAACTAAAACTTTCGAGGTCTTATTTAAACTTTTGTCAACAATGCTCAAAAGATTCAAGAATGGATTAATACACTATCCAACACTCAAAATCTTGGTTGGGAATATTTATACAAATCTAACTTGTTGTATTTGATTTTATTTCAACCATTTGTATTTTGTAGTTACATTTAAAATACTTATTCAACCTTTGCTTATGATGGAATAATTTGACTTTCCCAATTATGGCAAAGTAGTACTTTAATAAGTTCAATTTAACTCCTAAAGTCTCTACTTGAGTTTGCAATCTTTAAAATATCTCCCAACACTAATTTTACTAGAGGAGAAATAACATGAAATTTCCAAACATAATAAGCAAGTTTGATGAACTGTTTTTGCTATAAAATTTCTAGCGAGGTCTGTCTTTTTATTTCTGTTTATTCAACAAGTTTTTCGCTATAGTAAGAAAGGCAGTATTGGGGGCACAAAAGAAGGACAGGTTTCACGTTGTCGGCCTGGGCGATTCATGATTTTTATCCCCTAGGGGAAGCATAGTACTCCCTGATTCATAATCGCAAAAATAGTGTTTTGCGACATATTTTTTGTAAGTGTAGCTATCTCCAACAATTTGCAAAAGGGACGCAAATGTTGATGGTGAACGATATTCAGATAAACTGATGGAAAAAGTATAAGGTGCACTTTGTAATAGTCCTGACATTGTTATAAAGAAGTATTTTTGTACGCGTGAGAAGAAGAATGCCAAGTTCTAGGGTTCCACCCTAGCCACCGTCATCATCTGCATGATATGCACCATTTTTTATATGGAATTGACATGTCCCCGCCTCCTCTATTTATTGCTCACGTGGCAGCATAGGGGGGGTAGTGGGGGGGGGGGGCTCGCACCTATGCTCGGTGCAATAGTAAGCTCCCTAAACATAGAGGTGATTAACAAGTAGTGTTATGGTGGCGTTGCACGAGAAAAGAATAAGGTATACCTTCCTCCTCGCCCACGTCGTCGGCCGCATCTCGCCAGTGGAATTGAGGAGGATGGGAAATCATATGGTTGTTACTCACACGGATGGTGAATATTCCTTAGTCTATGTGTGTTACAAGTGTGCTATTATAAAATTTAGATCAATTAATTTTTCAATGGTGATGACTTCAGCTCTAGGGAACATGTCCTTAGGAGAACGTACACGAAAACTTTCTAGGTGTCATAAAAAACGACAGACCTCGGCTCTGTTATGGGATCTATGACAACGGCACGTGATGGATCTAGCCTACATGGATACTAATTCATTGGGACTCCAAGCGTAAAGTGATGTAGCAAGTGTATTTTTTCCACAAGGATGAATTGTGGGTTTATATCGAACTATCAGGGAAACAATAATTGCACTCTTTACTCTTTCCTCTTCAAACAACCTATAAACACAAAGATGGTTATCCTGTGTCCTCAAGTCCACCAAGTGGTTGTCAAGCACAAGGTTTCGTATTAGAATTTAAAAAAAATATTTAAATAAATTACTAAATTAAATATGCAGCAACTAAAGTAAACTAAATGCAATATGAAAGATACGATTAATCCAATGAAATAAAGTGGTATGGTCATGGTAGTGTGTAAACTTATATGACATAACTAAATGCAAGTGTGGTAGATATTTTGGTATTTTTGCATTAATGAGTACTGAAAATAAAAATACTTGTAAATGCAAGTAATAGTGTTTTTATGATTAAAAATGGACCACGACCATAGGTTCACTTGTATACTCTCTCATAAACATGGTGGGATAAAAAAACATCCTCTCATAAGTATAATATTGATCTATTTTCATTAATTGTTTAATAATCATTCATATGGGCATAACATCCTATATTTGAGAAGATGCAACACATATCACTAATTCTCCACTATTAAGATAAAACTCTATAAACTAGTATTAAGAATAAATAGAGTATTGTGTTTACTTTGATGACATGATGTTGAACACATAGCACTACCTCACATTACATGAACTCACCTAAGATTTTCACTAGCCAATAGTAATACATGCATTCATTTATCCCTAGTGAGGTAACAAAAAAAGGTAAAAACCATAGTAGGACCCAAACTTTATATCACTGTACGGTTTCATACTACCATGTTACCCAAAATAGTACACACGTTCCCCATCACACGCCCCATCATACTTAGTGGATCAGAACAAATAATCAAAAACGGGGTACAAAATATGCATCTACTTATACATCAAACACATTATGAAAATACCAGTATCAAATACTCAATTCATAAAAACCAAAGATCCACCACAAGGGGATTACAAATAGATGCCATAATCATGTTGAGAAGATCATATGGCACTAGAACTTTGATAGCATGAGAGAGAGAACAAATGATGTCTCAGTTCCTGCACCAACAACAGGGTTATTGCAGTACGTGTGGCAACAAATATTTATTAGAAAGTTCGTTCCACAGAAGCTTTGAAAATGGAAATAGCATAGTCCCACAACTGCATTTTCAGACACAATCACGATTCACACCCAAACCATGGTTTTAAAATAGCCTATTCTATAAGTCACCAGAATAGCGATAGTTGAGAGATTATGAAGAACTACTTGAAAAAAAGTAAAGTAAACAAGAACTGAAAGTAAACTAGAGGGAATGTAATTGTAGGACTGAATAGAATAATGATAGTGTCTAGGCTTTTGGTCTCACTAGTACTAGAGGGGCACTATGTGTCCATATATAAGAATTACACAAGATACCCCTAGGTCTGTAATACATACAGCCACATGTCGTTTTTACACGCGCAAGTCAGTAATACATGTGCAAGTCAATAATACACTTCGGACCAAAGGATCACATGAACTCCTCTATCTCCTCTTTGTCACTAGAACATGGAGTAATATACTAGATAAAGCCACAAATTCTAATGTTGCATACTAGCTCATACCTCAAACTAGAACGGGTTCAATTACTCAAACATAGATAAATATAAATACAAATAACAATCCATGGAAATCATCATGTCCACTCTTGCAAATACAATATCTAAAATAAGGGAGAGAGAGATATGGAGGCACCGATGGAGATGACGATGGTGAAGAATGGTACACATGGTGAAGGTGAGGGCGCCTCCTTCTCCTACTTTTGCTTGGATGGTCAGGAGGTGTTGATGGAGATGGAGATGTGATGGAGATGTGGCGGCGATAGGGCTCCGCCCTGGAAGTCTATGGAGATGATACTTCTCCATTGACTCCTCCCTCCTTTATATAAGGCCTAGGAAGGTCCCCAATAGCCCCTCATACATTTCCTATGACATGGAGAAAGGTTTAGGAATAGACGGGGGAAGGTAAAGAAACACGCAAGTTCTTGGAGGTTTTCGTTGCCTGGAACCCATGGTACGGATGGGCCGTATGGACGGGCCCTGCCCGTAACGATGCATGTTAAAGCTTTAGACTCTTTGGTATTTTAGCCACCATTTTTTCATATGAACTATGATTTGGGTGTTCTTCAGCTTGTTGGATTCGTATGGACGAGTGATATACCACCATGGTATTGGATCTTTATTTTGAGTTAATGGAAAAATATCAATTCTTCCACTCCTCAAATGTCTAAGTACGGTGCCTACATCTCATACATATTGTCCTCTCTTTGCTCCTTTTGCTCCATAATTGTCCATAACACCTACACACATGGCAAAGACAAGGAAAAGTAATAAAATCCTAATAAAACTAATAGCTATGAAACACTCATATGAAAATGAGTAAGAACTTGTAATCATGCATAACACGCATAGTAATAACTAGAAGGAGCATGTTATGAATGGTTTAATTCACATTCTACATACTTAAAAGTGTACATATTTGCCACTCATCAATAAGATACTTCCACAAACCCATAGTACGGGGGTGGACTACTTCCTCTTCATCATGGTGATGAAGGAGATGTTGTTGGAGAGGTTGGAGATGTGATTCGTCGGTGTTCCAGTGGAATTCCCCCTCCAATCTTCGCATTATCTCCTCTATTTTGTGTTTCTGTATCCATGGTGTGACGTACTCCGAGATTGCGATTGGGGAAGTATATATAGGCATTTTTAGGTCAAAACAAAGTCATGGGCAAAAATATCGAGGCTCTAGATGGGCCCCATAGCATGACAGGGGGTATCTGGCCGTGCCATGGGACCTATCTTGGGCCTCCAAGGTGCGGTCTAGGTGATCTAGGCCTTCGTTTAGATGAAGAACTTTAGTAGAAAAATCCCAGGTCCTTTTGGAGTTTACAAAGGTCCATGAATGTCCAAAATAGTGTTTTCCTGCCTACCGGGTTATAGTACAAATAAAAGGGATCTTTTAGGAAAATCTCCAAAATCATTCTAAAACATGATTGTAGCATCTCATATGAATCAATTATTAAGGAACAAGGAATAATAAACTACAAAGATCATAGATGCATTTTACATGCATCATCATCCCCAACCTTAACCTATGTTCATCCTCGAGCATAAAGGTGTTAAATAAATGAGCTTTGGAGTTTATTATCAATAGAAGCACAATATAAAATGCATGATCATTGCTACACAAAGTATGGTAGTTCATTAACAAGTAAATAACAACAAGCAATCACCAAATTATCAAGTGAAACAAATAATAAACATCAAATATGAATAAGAATAAAAACGTGTTGCATAATAGAAAATGAACATGTACTATGGTCAATTAAGAAAACTAGAATTGAAGATATAAAAGTTTCAAATTTGTTCCTATATTTTGGTCTTAGAATAGAGATATTTTTCTTGAGAAACTTCATTTCACTTGACTCGAGAGGAAGTAAAAAGTAAGCATGGATTAAACATGTGCAGGATATCTAACTTCCAGACCATATTTGTTAAGGGAATGATTTGTCCACAGTTCACCATTAATGTTTGGTTCCATTGCCCCTATCATTGATATCTTCTATTATAGCATAATTTAAAGTGGTAGTTAATATCCCATTATACCATTGACATTATTAAGTTGAGTGTCTCATATTACTTGACCACATTTACTAGTTACTCGTGTTTCAATAATAGTTCGTCAAGATATGTATAAAGATGTCATCCAGGTGGCATCAAGGTACTTCCCGACCCTCCATATGGTTAATCCTTGCCCCCGAGCTCTGAGGTGGAGCACACATACTTTAGTGACAGGACAAGCAGACATATGAGCACTCTTTGTGCTAAGTTCCTTGCAAGCTTTATAATTTAGTGCTTCATGAAATGCTCATGCTGTAAATTTCCACCGTGAAAACATGGCTGGTGCCCAACGCTCCTTATCATCATAAATACATACTCCAAAGTATTATATCTTTGACTAGTCTGTTACAACATCGCCTAATAGCCACAACCAAAGAGTTTGTGATATCAACATGTTGCTATAAAGTTAAAAGCTTTTACCACGTCGGCCTGGTTGAGATAATAACTTAACTCATCATGTCAAGTGTGCAATGAACATATTTCCCATAACTATTTCAGGTATACTAATTATTTTTGCTCCTGTTCGTGGTCACCCCACAATTAATTTCTCTATGTTAAGCACCAACTAAAGCAATGTCATTTGGAATCAAAATAAATAGCACTGAGAATATACTAGGAATAACATGAATGCTATATAGTAGATATAGTGGACACCACCGAAAATATCTTGGTTCGAAGGTTTATGGATGCACAAGCTTTGCTTGAACTCTTTGTAGAAAGGCTAGCAATAGGGAGAATTTTAACACTAGGAAAAAGTATGAAAAAGTGTACATAGTACTACTCATTACCTACCACGAAAGATAAACTTAAACTTAAACATACATGAGGTAAATGACTACTAGTAACACATGTGACACCTGCAAGATATCATAAACTCAATAATAAAAGATCACACAAATTATATAACTAGCCATGAGTTCCTTTTATGCAAGTATTCATCCCTTCACCTCTCTTTAATATCCTTTGGACTTTAACTTATTCTAGCACGTAAATGATATTAAACAATTAAGCACATATTCATGTTCTTTGATTTAGATCCAAGATCTAATCAAAACTTTAAAACAAAAACTAGATACATACGTTCTAAATTTATGCAATTGTTTAATGATGCTCGGAAACAAAGTTTAGAGGTTTTCCAACCGTGAGTTTAATAGGTCCAGTGAGGTGCCTTGGGCATCCAAAAGCTTATGGTTTTCACCATCATTGGATAACTTATAGCACGATGCTCCTCATTTCCTTGTCAAAAAACTTGAACACAAAACCTTCTTCATTTCTTTTATGTGGTGTGACAATAGTGGCATAAAGATAATATCCAAGCTGCTATCCAAACTTCAAATAAAATGGAATATAAATTTCCAGAGATTTGCTTTAGTGTATAACATTCAAAATACTAAAAAACAATCAAATCAAACTCAAAAAGGCTACTCTTGCATCACAAGACAAAATCTATCTAGAAAAGCAACTGTTGGAAAACATACATAACTAAGCCACATAAAGATGTCAGGAATTTTTGCTTATTTTTTGCATATAGAGGATGCAAAGTTATAACTACGGTAGAAAATTTAGCTCAATGGGAGCTACCAATAAAATTCTAGAAATTTTCTCATGAATAGCAGCATGTAGGAACCTGCAGCTCCGTATATGTGTTATCACTATTAATATCCAAAATAGGTAAAAATTGGTACTTTATTAAAAACTATAGTAGCTAAAAAAATAAAGAATCTCTTTATATAGAAAGAATTCAAAGTAAAAACCAAACAACCGGTTTGCCTCCCATAAACGCTTTCTTTATAGCCATATAGCTCGACTTCAAACCTTTGTTTTTAAGAAGGGGTAGAGATCATGTGGGAGCTTTGTCTTTGGAAATACCTTCTTATTCCTTAGGAAGTGATCCATTCACTCATTGTATAGAAATGAAACTTTATATTTCCTTCCTTGGAATTAATTATAGTGCATGTGGTTCTTAAAAAGGCTCTTCCAAGTATTATAGGACTATAGGATTCACTTCCCATGTCCATACAATAAAATCCACTGGTACAAATGTCATATATAAATCAACCATAATATTATTGACTCTACCTAAAGCATATTTAGTTCAGAAAATAGTAATTCAATTTCATACTTTTCCATGGCACCTATTTCAAGTTTATCATAAAGATCTTTAGAATTTGCAGAAACGCCAGATCCTAGATCTAGAATAGCATGCCAAGTTAATTTCCTAATAGTAATTTGTATCTTTGGGGTATAGATCCCCAAGATTAGGTGGAATAATGGATTCCTTATTATTTCTATTCAAAATTTTTGAAGTACACGATTTGCAATATAAGAACCAAAACCTACTTGATGAACACTAATAGATGGATCATTAACATACTTTTGCAAAATAGATAAAAGTTCATTCAAGCTACATTTTCAAGATCAATGAGAGGTTCTTTAATAGTTTCACTAATCATCTTAATCTCCTCTAATTTATTTTTTTAGTACCATCTTATTTAATATCATTAAGAACTCCTTTGAGAAAACTACTAAAACATATCTCATGCTTTTTGAAAGTGGTTGCATGTTGTAAAGTCTGGCATATCATATATATTATATCATGTGCATCATCAATGGACTTAACATCTTCTAGTATAGCTTCCTCATGATTGTTGCAATGGATATTTCAATGTTAGGAATAAAATCTTGACTAAAAAGTTCTAAATAATCAAGGTTCCTTTTAGCAGGTATCCTTTTAGCACATTTTTCTAGCCTCGTTTTAAAAGATTTCAATATCATGTCCATTTCTTCTACATATTTATTATTCACAACACTAGCTCCTGAAATATTTTAATTACTAATACAGCTTCTTCAGGTCATGCCAATATAAAACTTCCCTAAAGGCAAAATCTGGAACATTTTTACTCCAGGTTTCTAATCCAAAGTAGATGTTTGCATTTAGTTTAGCCTCACTACATGGGTTTGGATCTTCATCATGTAATTCATATATTATTATCCAAGAATCTTCTAGAGATTCCCCAAAGTTATGTTCAAAGATGAAGTATCGATTTTGAAAAACCGTGGCCTTTTTCTTGACATTAAATTGTTTTTATCCGTGCTTGAAATGTTAAGGCGATTAAGATCCTACAATTTTTAGCTTTTTTTATGTAAATTGAAGAAAATGCAAAACTCAAAGTAAATTTGCAAAACTAAAAGTACTTATGCAAGCAAAAAAAAACTAAAGAAATGAAAGGAAAGAGAGACAAACAGAAATGATTTAAAAATCTAAAGGGAAAGAAAATCTCACAGAGGTGCACTTCCCCAAGCTTGGCTTGTTGCAAAATGGTGAAGGCGTAGGAAAATCTCTAATAGCTGATGTGGAAGTTTATCCTTTGTTAGATGTACTTCTGTCTCCCCTACAATGGCGCTAGAAAATCTCTGGCAGTTGTCGTGGGAAATATTCAGGCACCACCCTTTGTGAAATCTTCTTGCTATATCCCCGGCAACAGCGCCAAAAAATATCTTGATGAAAAAAAACTACATGGACACCAATTAGTTGGGACTCCAAGTGTGGAGTGATATAGCAATCGTATTTTTCCCACAAGGTGACTCGAGGGTTTATATCGAACTCTCGGGGAAATAGTAGTAGTACCATTTTATCTTTTCTCTTCAAACAACATATACAACAAATATGGTTTCCTTGTATCCCCAACTCCACCAAGTGGTTATCAAGCACAAGGCTTCATATTAGAATTGAAAACAAATGATTAAATAAAATAATTGAAGTAAATATGCAACAACTAAAGTAAACTAAATGCAATATGAAAGATAAATGAAATGCAAAAGTAAAGTGGTATGGTGATGGTAGTGTGTAAACTTATATGAAAGAACTAAATGCATATAGTAGATTTTTTGTATGTTCGCATTAAATCAGTATTGGGAGTAAAAAGACTAGTGAATGCAAATAGAAGGTGTTTTTTATGATTAAAACATACCAGGGTTCATAGGTTCACCTGTGAACTCTCTCATAAGCATGGTGGGATCAAAAGTATCCTCTCATAATTATATAATATTGATGAATCTTCATTAAGTGTTTAATAAGCATTCATATGGGTATCACGTCCTACATTTTAGATGATGCAACACATCTCACTAATACTTCACTAGTAAGAGAAAACTCTACAAAGTATCATTAAGAATAAATAAAGTATTGCCTTTACTTTGATGACATCATGTTGAATGCATAACACTACCTCACATTACATGAGCTCACCTAAGATTGCCACTACACAATAGTAATACATGCATTCATGTATCCCTAGTGAGGTAACAAAAGAAATATAAAAACCATAGTAGGACCCAAACTTTCTATCACCGTCCAGTTTCATACTACCAATTTGCTCCAACTAATATACATGTTCCCCCTCACAAGCCCCATCATACTTAGTTGGTAGAGAACAAGTAATTAAGAACGGGATACATACTTTGCAACTACGTATACATCAAACACAATCTGAAATTACCAATCTCAAATACTCAAATCATAAAAACCAAAGATCCACCACAAGGGGATTACAAATAGATTTCCATAATCATGTTGGGAAGCTCATATGGGACCAGAACTTTGATAGCATGAGAGAGAGATATAGAACAAAATAGTTCCACAAACCCATAGTCTGGGGGTGGTCTACTCCCTCTACATCATGATGATGAAGGAGATGTTGTTGAAAAGGTTCGAGATGCGAGCCGACGGTGTTCCGGTGGCGTTTTCCTGTAGGCTCCCCAACCTTTAATAAGATTGAGCCCCCTGTGTTTACAATGCTAGTCCCTGGATCAATAGCTAGCATCCACAGTTCAGATGTAATATCAAGAAACAAAGGTCATAATACAACTTTATAACCAGGAATAAAATAGTTTTATTACATCAAACATAGCTCATTGGCTATTTACATTACATTGCAGCGGAATAACTATAGTCATGGGTCCTTCATCTTCAAGGTGCCACAGGCAGACATGTTGGTTGTAGACTTTGTAATCCTAATCAATCAATCTTCACTAAATCAATCAAACCTGCAACATCATAAGTTACAGCCACAAGGGTCAATACATTTGAATTGTATTGGCAAAAGATACTTTGGTAGTATAGTGGAGTCTATCATCTATATGCATTTTGGCTAAGTGGAGTTGAGGTTTGCATTGCTCAAAATAGATTTTTCCTATCATTTTTGAAAATAAGTTTTGTTTGGCAAAAACAAATTCCAAGGCATCTACCAATCAAAGACTGAAGATCCACTCAGGGCATCTACCAATCAGAGACTGAAGATTATCTTGGCACAAAACAATTTTCTTAACCAAAGATTGAAGATCCTATCAAGGCATCTACCAATCAAAGACTGAAGATCCACTCAGGGCATCTACCAATCAGAGACTGAAGATTTGAAGATCCTTTCAAGGCATCTACCAATCAAAGATTGAAGAATTTCACACAACCCTTGTTCACCCACAAGTTTTATTTAGAAATTGGAGTGATGAGATTCTTGATTGTTTCCATGTCTTGATGCTCAAATTGTCCTTTACCATGGACATGGCTAAGTACTTAGGTTTTACACTCTGCAGAGGTGGTGCACTTTACCCACAAGACTTGGTTTCCCAAGACAAAATCTTTCAGAAGCCTTCCCTTAGACCAACATGGACGCGCTCCAACCTATCAAACACTACCACCCACTGTCCATGTGGCTAAGTTCTTGCAACCTATATGATCATGGCAGAGCCCATATTGCCAAGTGGTTGCACTTGAAGCTTCTCAACATTTGACATCTCAAATCTCTTTGTTTCCTGGGTGGCCATCCACAAGTGAGATACACAAGGTTCACCAGTACCCCTGGCCTTGTGTAACCACTCAACATAACCATTCCATCCATTCCACCCAGGTGATTCATTAACTTAGTTGTTTTGTTAAATAAAACACAAGTCCTTAGACTTAGGAATTTTCATAGCATGAATATATATCCCACCCAGGTTTTCTATTAGCTAGGCTAAGCTTGATAGTAATAGGATTCTTAACTTAGGAAAATCCTACTAAGGATTCATTCTACTAGTTTTCCTATAGCAAGGTCTATACTTAGCAAAATAAAAACCATGCAAGTTTTACTTAGCAAAAACACTAATGCATAGTGAAAATAATGGGACATAAGATATGAAGCATCACTTGCCTTTTTGGTAGAGGGTATTGGTTCACTCCTTGTCCTTGTAACACTCACACTCTTCAAGTCACTACAATTCAATCAAGCAAGGCACAAACTTAATCTACCAATCAAGCAAAACTACACACATAAAATAACAAAGTCAAACAAACAATTTTTCACACACAAAGTAATGGGATCTAAGTCATGCATAAGCATGCAAAGGTTGGTTCTATTGTAGGGATGGTCTTCACTAGGCTTCTAAACTTTGTAAGTTCCAAATTGGTCATTTACCAAAATGGCAAAGTCATTTGCAAAGAGGGTCTCTATTAGATTCCTAAACTTTGTAAGATCCAAAATGGTCATTTACCAAAGTGGCAAAGTTGAGGTAATGCATGCAAGCATGCCAAGCCTTGTTTTGTTTGAAAAAGTGGTTCCTAATGGGTCATAGACTTTTGGGTACACCTAATGGTCATTTTGTGAAGTGGCTAAGTCATTTGCAAAAGGTTTCACTATAAAACCATTTGCAAAACAAAGTGTCATTCTATGTGGTGTAGAAACATTTCTACTAGGGCTTTAACCTATAGGGTTCACCCAATGAGTTGCTATTGCAAAACTTGGTGTTTTGGGTCAGTAGGTTTGGTCTAAACAAATTCCCAAAGTTTTCTTTATGAAAGCATTTTCATAAACAAAACAATGGTTTTTAATTAGCTAGAAATGGACTAAACTAATTAATCCATTCTATTCCTTTCCAAAATCATTTTCCAAACTATGGGTTGGTTCCTAGGGTCAGCAAGGTCACAACAAACTAATTTGCAAAGGTTCTAACCCTAAAAATCATTTTTAAATGATTTTTCTAATGTTAGCAAGCACACAAAAGAATCTGCAAAGTTAAACAAGTTAACATATACTATTTGCTAAACTAAGGGCAGGGTTGGTTAGAGCTTGTCTTGCTGAATCCAACAACATCAAATTTGTAAAATTTGGACGTGTGGATCAAAAGATACATGGGTTTGAAAATGGCAAAAGTTCCTGTTTTCAAATTCTATTTTAAACAGATCTAGTGCCACGCGTTGCGCTGTGATTGGCCGGTACCGGTTCGGTTGGATCGCGGCTGTGGGGCGTTGGATCTAGTTAGATCGAGTGGTCCAGAGAGCGTACCTATTCGCGTGTAAGTGGTTCTATCGTACTCGTCCGATCTGCATCGAACGGCTGTCAACGCATTGACCAGAAGCTGGCGGCGCTGCGGTGGCTACCGGCGGCGGAGCGATCGGTCGGTGACGGTGGCGACGCTACAGGAGGTGAGGGAGAAGGAGGGGTTGCTCACCGGGCTCAGGAGGTCACGGTGGTGCTCGTCGTACACGTGGTTGGTCAAGGGGCGCTCAGGAACGAGGTGGATTGCTCGTCGGAGTTGGGAACGGCGGCGGTTGGCTCTGTCCACGGTCGAAGACGGTGCTGTGGATCACCTCAAAGTGAAATGAAGGCTCGGTTAGATGCACAAGATCGAGACGGAGTCGTGTGCGTGAACGAGAGGGGTCGGGGTGGTCTTGTGCTTACCAGAAGAGTCGCCGGAGTTTGCAGACAGACGGTGGCGCTCAGGTTGACGACGAGGCGTTGCTGCAGTTCACGAGAAGAACAACCGAGGGTTGGGTTAGACGCAGGAGGTCACGGAGGTGCTGTGTGCGTGAACGAGGAGAAGAGGGGCGACCGGAATCTACCTGTGGGGCTCGTCGGAGAAGAAGGCAGACGGCGGTGCTGTAGGTCGTCGTCGAAGTCGAGCTTACAGGGCACCCGCGGATGAATGGCTGGCACAGGAGGATGCGCCAGGATGCGGTGAGCGTGTTCGCATGCAGAGGTAGGCGAGAGGCGGCGGGGTGTGGCCGGAATCGTGAGGGAGACTCGTCGGAGGCAGAGCGGCTCGGGGAGAAATTGGAGCGGCCTGGGGGTGAGCTTGGGAAAGGAGTCTGAGGGAAATGACAGAGGAGAGGGAGGCGTTTAAGTAGGCGTCGTCGCAGGACTGAATAAACGCGGCAGTAACTCGAATTGATGCGAGCTTTCAACGGGCAGAAACGGCCGGCGAAGTCTGGGGGAGACGGGGTCGCGGGGAGGACGATGAACAGCTGTCGGTGGGGTCCTCTGGTCAGTGGGAAAAGGAGAGGGAACGGGGTCCACTTGCCAGTCTCTGTGTGGGTAGGTTTCTGAGCAAGAAAAGAAATGCTTCGGGGGAGAGGGAGCTGGGCTGGATTGGCTTAGTGGGCTGGGCCTGTTGGGCTGCTCTATTTTTTTTTCTGTCTAAGCCTTTTTCTTTTTCTAATTCTTTTTCTGTTTTGAATTTCAAACAATTGTTCAAGCATTCAAACAAATTCAAACAATTCAAAAAAACACTCAACTTTGTACTTTGAATTTGGTTCTGTTTGGCAACATAATCCAAATCTCAAAATGAAATAATATTTTTATTTATTTTAGGATCCATTTAATAATTAAATAAAATGGATCTTTAGTTGTTTAATAAAATTTCCATTTGAAATCCAATTATTTTCAAAACCAAACCAGAAGGTTTTATTTTGAAAAGATAAAAGAATACTTGGAAACTTATTTAAATAAATAAATAAGTTTTGGTGTTTAATCAAAATGGGAAAGCCTTTACTTAAATAAAATTGGATATTTAAATCCTTATTATTTTATTTAAATAATCCTTTACTCATTTTAATCAAAGCAAAACCTTTTAATAAAAGATTTCAAAGTAGTAATAAAATACTTGGTGTTCATTTAAAATGGGAAAAGCCTTTACTTAAATAAAATTGGATATTTAAATCCTTATTATTTTATTTAAATAAACTTTTACTCATTTTATCAAAACAAAATATTTTATTACAAAAGTTTGGCCAAAATTAATTTGACTCACCTTTTCATTTGAAAACAAGTCTTTTATTAAAAGATCCAAACTAGTGTTTCCAAAACAATTTATTTTCCTTTATCAAATGTTTAACTTTATAAATCCCTTTAGGATTATAATTGCTCACCAATTGGTAAGGGCTTTAAAGGCTTTGGAAATTCAATTTCCTTATCTTATTATATCCACAAGATTTTGTCTATGGTTCCAAACTAAGTGAAACCAATCTCTAAGGTCTTTTCTTGATCCTTTGTGAATATTGCTGATCAACTTTGGTATGGATCAAATCCATAGATTTGGAGATACTTTGGAAAATGATTTCCTTCCATTAGGGTTTAGGGTTTTGGATTACTTTCCAAATGTTCAATTTCCAGATACATTCATTGAGGAATGCATTTCCCTTGATTTGGATTTTGTTGAATTCAAACTTTTACCAAAGTCTGTTCAAGATGGGATTTTAAGTCTCCTTTTAGAAACAAAAGTTTCTTTTCACCCTGATTTTCAACAAAAAATTATTCTGTTATTTTATTTTTCACATTACAAGATTTGGAAAATCTTGGGATGTGACAGGCTACCACCCTTAAAATAAATCTCGTCCCGAGATTTGGGGAGGCTAGGGTTACAAGTTGGCTCAAAAGCATCTAGGGTACTACCACCCTTAAAATTTTTCCAACTAAACTACATCTTGGCTTGCTTGGAATCTTGGAAAACTTCTTCTTGGAAAACTTCTGCTTAGTGTCCTTTGTTTTCTCACTTGACTCATGGGCCAAGGTTGAGATCCTTCATAGGCTTGTTTATCTTGTTCTTCATCTTTTCTGGACAATTGCTTACATAGTGTCCTGGTTCCTTGCAATTGAAACAGTGGATATCTTGGAGTTCTTTACGTTGCTCTTGTGGACAAATTGCTACATAGTGGCCTAGCTCTTTGCAGTTGTTGCACACTACTTGGCCGATATCTTTATTCTTTATGGACTCTGGGCATCCACTGGGGTTGTGTCCCATTTCCTTACATTTACGACATTGCACAAGGCTCATGTCTTGCTTTGGTTTCTTGGGCTTCTTTGATCCTTTGAATTGGGTTGTCTTGTTTGGAGGTATGAGTGGTCCTTTTCCTTTGTCATCAACCTTCTTGGCATACTTGGATCCTTCTTGTTTCCTTTGTTCAACAATGGCATAGATGGGGCATTGGATAGGAACATGGTCGTTTCCTTCACAAAGGTAACAAGTAACTTGAGATGTGGGGCATTGGCCAACTGGATGTTCCTCTTCACAATTGGGGCATTGACCTTCATGCTCCTTGGAAGTGTGATCCTTGTCTCCACAAATATTGCAAGCTGGGGCTCCATCTAGAATAATATTCTTGTCATCCTTGTTGTCATACACTCTTTTGGGATAGTTTTCTTCCATGCTGATCATTTGATTAGTCACCTTAAGCATCAGTTGGGATTGTTCTTCCAAAAACTTTTGCAAGGTAGGGTCTTTATCACTATTGTTGGCTATAAACTGAGCTGTTAGTTGGCTCAATTGGTGTTGGGTTGCTAGGAGTTCTCTCATGCTATCAACTTGGTTGTTGTTGTTGTCATCATCCTTGATGCTGGAGTTTCTTGGAGAAGTCATCTGTTTGGGTTGAGTTGGGGTTAGCATAGGCAAAAGATTTCTAAGGGAATCATTCCTAATCACACACATCACAATTCACACAAGCAATGTGCAATCACAAACAAGCAATCCACTCAAACAACAAGTTTCAAGCACATACTTCGGCAACAAAATAAATTTTTTTTGTTACACCACATAAGTTGGTGTGTTTGTCTTTAACTAAATATGGTGGTCCATCTACATGGTTTACTTGTGATCTTTCCATCCTTCTTGGTTATTTCTTCTTGAATGAGATCTTTGTATCCTTGGAGAATTCTTGTGTCTTGGTCACAAATCTTCAAAGATGTTGATGGCTCCTTCTAAGTTGTTTTTCCTTAGTCTTCAAGTGAAATGTTACTCAAGACTTGTATTCTTTAGTGATATCCAAGTTGAAGTCCTTGGTATACATGTTGAAGATGTTGAAGAAGTTGAAGTCATTAGAGTTGATGAAGTTGATGAAGTCCTTTGCACATGGTGAAGTCTTTGGTCATAGGGTAGGCTTTTCCATTAAGTTGAAATAGAAGAGAAGTAGAGTTGAAACCAAAATAGTTGAGGAAAGAGTTTACAAGATTTGTTTTTGTAAATAAGTTTTGGAATAAGACAACTCCTATTGTCTAAGGGTTTTTGTCCAATCCTAGGGTTACAAATCCTACAGGCAACACAATGCTCTGATACCATTCTGTAGGGTCCCCAACCTTTAATAAGATTGAGCCCCCTGTGTTTACAATGCTAGTCCCTGGATCAATAGCTAGCATCCACAGTTCAGATGTAATATCAAGAAACAAAGGTCATAATACAACTTTATAACCAGGAATAAAATAGTTTTATTACATCAAACATAGCTCATTGGCTATTTACATTACATTGCAGCGGAATAACTATAGTCATGGGTCCTTCATCTTCAAGGTGCCACAGGCAGACATGTTGGTTGTAGACTTTGTAATCCTAATCAATCAATCTTCACTAAATCAATCAAACCTGCAACATCATAAGTTACAGCCACAAGGGTCAATACATTTGAATTGTATTGGCAAATGATACTTTGGTAGTATAGTGGAGTCTATCATCTATATGCATTTTGGATAAGTGGAGTTGAGGTTTGCATTGCTCAAAATAGATTTTTCCTATCATTTTTGAAAATAAGTTTTGTTTGGCAAAAACAAATTCCAAGGCATCTACCAATCAAAGACTGAAGATCCACTCAGGGCATCTACCAATCAGGGACTGAAGATTATCTTGGCACAAAACAATTTTCTTAACCAAAGATTGAAGATCCTATCAAGGCAACTACCAATCAAAGACTGAAGATCCACTCAGGGCATCTACCAATCAGAGACTGAAGATTTGAAGATCCTTTCAAGGCATCTACCAATCAAAGATTGAAGAATTTCACACAACCCTTGTTCACCCACAAGTTTTATTTAGAAATTGGAGTGATGAGATTCTTGATTGTTTCCATGTCTTGATGCTCAAATTGTCCTTTACCATGGACATGGCTAAGTACTTAGGTTTTACACTCTGCAGAGGTGGTGCACTTTACCCACAAGACTTGGTTTCCCAAGACAAAATCTTTCAGAAGCCTTCCCTTAGACCAACATGGACGCGCTCCAACCTATCAAACACTACCACCCACTGTCCATGTGGCTAAGTTCTTGCAACCTATATGATCATGGCAGAGCCCATATTGCCAAGTGGTTGCACTTGAAGCTTCTCAACATTTGACATCTCAAATCTCTTTGTTTCCTGGGTGGCCATCCACAAGTGAGATACACAAGGTTCACCAGTACCCCTGGCCTTGTGTAACCACTCAACATAACCATTCCATCCATTCCACCCAGGTGATTCATTAACTTAGTTGTTTTGTTAAATAAAACACAAGTCCTTAGACTTAGGAATTTTCATAGCATGAATATATATCCCACCCAGGTTTTCTATTAGCTAGGCTAAGCTTGATAGTAATAGGATTCTTAACTTAGGAAAATCCTACTAAGGATTCATTCTACTAGTTTTCCTATAGCAAGGTCTATACTTAGCAAAATAAAAACCATGCAAGTTTTACTTAGCAAAAACACTAATGCATAGTGAAAATAATGGGACATAAGATATGAAGCATCACTTGCCTTTTTGGTAGAGGGTATTGGTTCACTCCTTGTCCTTGCAACACTCACACTCTTCAAGTCACTACAATTCAATCAAGCAAGGCACAAACTTAATCTACCAATCAAGCAAAACTACACACATAAAATAACAAAGTCAAACAAACAATTTTTCACACACAAAGTAATGGGATCTAAGTCATGCATAAGCATGCAAAGGTTGGTTCTATTGTAGGGATGGTCTTCACTAGGCTTCTAAACTTTGTAAGTTCCAAATTGGTCATTTACCAAAATGGCAAAGTCATTTGCAAAGAGGGTCTCTATTAGATTCCTAAACTTTGTAAGATCCAAAATGGTCATTTACCAAAGTGGCAAAGTTGAGGTAATGCATGCAAGCATGCCAAGCCTTGTTTTGTTTGAAAAAGTGGTTCCTAATGGGTCATAGACTTTTGGGTACACCTAATGGTCATTTTGTGAAGTGGCTAAGTCATTTGCAAAAGGTTTCACTATAAAACCATTTGCAAAACAAAGTGTCATTCTATGTGGTGTAGAAACATTTCTACTAGGGCTTTAACCTATAGGGTTCACCCAATGAGTTGCTATTGCAAAACTTGGTGTTTTGGGTCAGTAGGTTTGGTCTAAACCAATTCCCAAAGTTTTCTTTATGAAAGCATTTTCATAAACAAAACAATGGTTTTTAATTAGCTAGAAATGGACTAAACTAATTAATCCATTCTATTCCTTTCCAAAATCATTTTCCAAACTATGGGTTGGTTCCTAGGGTCAGCAAGGTCACAACAAACTAATTTTCAAAGGTTCTAACCCTAAAAATCATTTTTAAATGATTTTTCTAATGTTAGCAAGCACACAAAAGAATCTGCAAAGTTAAACAAGTTAACAGATACTATTTGCTAAACTAAGGGCAGGGTTGGTTAGAGCTTGTCTTGCTGAATCCAACAACATCAAATTTGTAAAATTTGGACGTGTGGATCAAAAGATACATGGGTTTGAAAATGGCAAAAGTTTCTGTTTTCAAATTCTGTTTTAAACAGATCTAGTGCCACGCGTTGCGCTGTGATTGGCCGGGACCGGTTCGGTTGGATCACGGCTGTGGGGCGTTGGATCTAGTTAGATCGAGTGGTCTAGAGAGCGTACCTATTCGCGTGTAAGTGGTTCTATCGTACTCGTCCGATCTGCATCGAACGGCTGTCAACGCATTGACCAGAAGCTGGCGGCGCTGCGGTGGCTACCGGCGGCGGAGCGATCGGTCGGTGACGGTGGCGACGCTACAGGAGGTGAGGGAGAAGGAGGGGTTGCTCACCGGGCTCAGGAGGTCACGGTGGTGCTCGTCGTACACGTGGTTGGTCAAGGGGCGCTCAGGAACGAGGTGGATTGCTCGTCGGAGTTGGGAACGGCGGCGGTTGGCTCTGTCCACGGTCGAAGACGGTGCTGTGGATCACCTCAAAGTGAAATGAAGGCTCGGTTAGATGCGCAAGATCGAGACGGAGTCGTGTGCGTGAACGAGAGGGGTCGGGGTGGTCTTGTGCTTACCAGAAGAGTCGCCGGAGTTTGCAGACAGACGGTGGCACTCAGGTTGACGACGAGGCGTTGCTGCAGTTCACGAGAAGAACAACCGAGGGTTGGGTTAGACGCAGGAGGTCACGGAGGTGCTGTGTGCGTGAACGAGGAGAAGAGGGGCGACCGGAATCTACCTGTGGGGCTCGTCGGAGAAGAAGGCAGACGGCGGTGCTGTAGGTCGTCGTCGAAGTCGAGCTTACAGGGCACCCGCGGATGAATGGCTGGCACAGGAGGATGCGCCAGGATGCCGTGAGCGTGTTCGCATGCAGAGGTAGGCGAGAGGCGGCGGGGTGTGGCCGGAATCGAGAGGGAGACTCGTCGGAGGCAGAGCGGCTCGGGGAGAAATTGGAGCGGCCTGGGGGCGAGCTTGGGGAAGGAGTCTGAGGGAAATGACAGAGGAGAGGGGGGCGTTTAAGTAGGCGTCGTCGCAGGACTGAATAAACGCGGCAGTAACTCGAATTGATGCGAGCTTTCAACGGGCAGAAACGGCCGACGAAGTCTGGGGGAGACGGGGTCGCGGGGAGGACGATGAACAGCTGTCGGTGGGGTCCTCTGGTCAGTGGGAAAAGGAGAGGGAACGGGGTCCACTTGCCAGTCTCTGTGTGGGTAGGTTTCTGAGTAAGAAAAGAAACGCTTCGGGGGAGAGGGAGCTGGGCTGGATTGGCTTAGTGGGCTGGGTCTGTTGGGCTGCTCTATTTTTTTCTGTCTAAGCCTTTTTCTTTTTCTAATTCTTTTTCTGTTTTGAATTTCAAACAATTGTTCAAGCATTCAAACAAATTCAAACAATTCAAACAAACACTCAACTTTGTACTTTGAATTTGGTTCTGTTTGGCAACATAATCCAAATCTCAAAATGAAATAATATTTTTATTTATTTTAGGATCCATTTAATAATTAAATAAAATGGATCTTTAGTTGTTTAATAAAATTTCCATTTGAAATCCAATTATTTTCAAAACCAAACCAGAAGGTTTTATTTTGAAAAGATAAAAGAATACTTGGAAACTTATTTAAATAAATAAATAAGTTTTGGTGTTTAATAAAAATGGGAAAGACTTTACTTAAATAAAATTGGATATTTAAATCCTTATTATTTTATTTAAATAATCCTTTACTCATTTTAATCAAAGCAAAACCTTTTAATAAAAGATTTCAAAGTAGTAATAAAATACTTGGTGTTCATTTAAAATGGGAAAAGCCTTTACTTAAATAAAATTGGATATTTAAATCCTTATTATTTTATTTAAATAAACTTTTACTCATTTTATCAAAACAAAATATTTTATTACAAAAGTTTGGCCAAAATTAATTTGACTCACCTTTTCATTTGAAAACAAGTCTTTTATTAAAAGATCCAAACTAGTGTTTCCAAAACAATTTATTTTCCTTTATCAAATGTTTAACTTTATAAATCCCTTTAGGATTATAATTGCTCACCAATTGGTAAGGTCTTTAAAGGCTTTGGAAATTCAATTTCCTTATCTTATTATATCCACAAGATTTTGTCTATGGTTCCAAACTAAGTGAACCAATCTCTAAGGTCTTTTCTTGATCCTTTGTGAATATTGCTGATCAACTTTGGTATGGATCAAATCCATAGATTTGGAGATACTTTGGAAAATGATTTCCTTCCATTAGGGTTTAGGGTTTTGGATTACTTTCCAAATGTTCAATTTCCAGATACATTCATTGAGGAATGCATTTCCCTTGATTTGGATTTTGTTGAATTCAAACTTTTACCAAAGTCTGTTCAAGATGGGATTTTAAGTCTCCTTTTAGAAACAAAAGTTTCTTTTCACCCTGATTTTTAACAAAAATTTATTTTGTTATTTTATTTTTCACATTACAAGATTTGGAAAATCTTGGGATGTGACATTTCCCCTCCAATCTTTGTAGAATCTCCTTTGTTTCATGATTTTGTGTATGTAGTGCGTCGTACTCTGAGATCATGATCAGGGTAGTATTTATAGAAATTTTTAGGTCAAGACAAAATCGTGGGTGAAAAGATTGACAACAACAGATCCTCGAGGATCCAGACGCCCCATGGCGTGACATGAGCATTTGGCCACGCCATGAGCCCTATCCTTGGCCTCCTGCTGCTCTAGGTGAGGTCCTGGTGCTTGAGGCCTTCGTGTCGATGAAAATCTTCATTAGAAAAATCCTAGCTCATTTTGAGTCCACGAAGGTCCATGAAAGTCCAAAATATGCAAAACAGGTTTTCCTGTCTAAAGAGTTATAATACAAATAAAAGGGATTTTTTGGGAAAATCCCGAAATCATCCTCATGTGAATCAATTATGAAGGAATAAGGCATAATAAACTACAAAGATCATAGATGCATTTTACAAGCATTAGCATCTCGTCGCCTTGCTCTGGTGGCGATAGTGGTCATTAGGTGGTCAAAGGATCTCAGTGTAACTTTTATTTTGTTTTGAACACTTTATACTTCCTGTGAACTTTTATAATAGATTTGTATCCTTCTTGCAAAAAAAAGAAGTATTTTTGTAACAATAGTATTTACATTTTTTTGCAAAAATTCTATAGATCTATTCATAATCCTCAAAACGGGTCATGGAATTCCAAAGTAATAAAAATCACAAACATGTCTTTGGACCACTTAATCGAACCGAAAGCGCGCCACCATCCTCGCCACTCCCTCATTGGAATTGGACAAAACTTGTCGTTGTACAGCCTATTGTATAGACACAGAGGAAGGTCATCGTGCTAAGGCCCCAAAGGACTAGCGCACGAGAGCAACAATCGACGTCGATGAAGAGAAGCGTAGATCAGAAGAAATATCGTCCAAAACCAGGGAGGTCCCCGAGATACATCTCCACCACATGCCCTCAGGCGCCGCTATATACGCACCACCACGACGCCATGTGATGCGTCTCGCATAATTATTATGCGCGACGTGACGCTCGAGACGCACTAGGAATGTGTCTCGAATAGCAGAACCTGTGCGTCTCGAGTAGCCTTTTTTCTAGTAGTGGGACAAATACCCTAACCAAACATCAAAAAAACATCAAAAAAACAAAGGCTCCGCCGACAAGGACCAAGATCCACTGCTCCTCCGTGACCGTAAGTCCACAGGAGACGGGGCAAATCGGCGGCGCGGACAGGAGGCATGTAACCCTAGTCCCGTGGGTCTCCCGAGCGCTGGGAACACAAGTGTGTACATTTGTTGTGCTTATTGCAGAAACCTTCTCAGAATATTTAAGTTTCACAGATTAGTCCCCCCACCTCTCTAGCACTGAAACCTGACTTGGTAAGAGCAACTTCAGCAGATCCCCCATATCCAATTGCTTGGTGCAGCAAGGTAGAGCACAGATGCAGGAGCGGAAGTACCCACTCCGCAAGGGAAACGTGGCCAACATGGACAAGTTGATTGCTGGAGCATTCATTCGACTGGTACCCGGAAATGGTCTGTCGAGCAGCTGCTATGGCCGAACTCTGCTCGGGTGTTGAGGAATTCCGTCATGGTGAAGTTCCTGTATCTTGCCGGCTTTTCCAGTGTGACGAGCTCCGGGAGTGGCCCAAGCAATCGGGAGTCTCCGCACTTGGCGGGATTGAAGAAGGTGGCAACAGAGACCCTGGGATCTACACTTGATTTGATCCTCACCCTGTGCTCCACGCTCTTGTACTCATCGTTCGAAACTAGCTGTAAATTATAGTGGAAGCAGATCAAATTTACTACTCCGTAGATGCAGATTTGCAAAGGTGACCACCACCGAAATGCATTGGTATTTGGAAGCGGCCTACCTTGAGCACGTCCCCGATGTTGACCAGAAGAGCGCCGGGCACCGGCTGCACGTCCGCCCACCCTCCGTCGTGGAGGCGCACCTGGAGCCCTCCGACGTGGTCCTGGGCCAGGACGGTGTACATGGAGGGGTCGGTGTGCTCCGCTGCCCCCACAACCCGCTCGGGCTCCGGGCAAGGCGGGTAGTAGTGGCCCGTCATCACCCAAGCCTCGACCTGCGTGGCCATGTGCAGCCGCTCCGCGCCCACACCAAGGGCCTCGGACAGCAGCCCAGTAATCTCCTTCCCGAACTCATCGATGCGCCGGCGGTACTCCATCATAGCGTGCCGGCAAAACGCGGGGATACGGCCGACGTCGGGCGGCGGCGAGTTCTGCAATAAAACACGGAGGTAGTCGCGCCAGCTGAGGAGACGATCGGCGTACTGGCCGCCCGTGTTGGGAACGGTGGAGTAGCAGATGCCCCCAACCGGCATCAGCGTGTAGAGCGCTGAGCGCACGGCGCGAGGCAACTCGTGGAAGGCCTGGACGGCCGACACGACGGCGCCGTCGTCGACGCCGTGGTTGATGACATTGAAGAAGCCGCAGGACCGTGCGGCTGCTCCGACGGCCGCCACGGTGGCTGAGCGTGGACCAGAGAGGTCAACAGTTGGGATGGACAAGTTGGTCGAGAGAGCCGTTGTGGAGTCGCTGCAGGGCTCCTCAAAGAAGGGTGGAACGGAGGTGACACCGGACTCAACCAGGCCGCGAACGCCGGCGCCGGTTGCGAGGAACTCGGCCATCGATGCCGGGATACCATACTTGCCGGCTCCGGCCATTTTTTCCCTTGGCCAAAGTTGAAACCAATATGTTCTTATTCTTACACAAGTGGAGATCAATGTAGAACCTAACCATCTATACCTAATAATAAAGGAAGGAGTGTTTCTTGTAGTACCTACACTTTTTTAGACTATATTACCCTCCCGCCAAACACGAAATCACTCCCCTAAATTCCTTCCGTCACGTGTGGACTAGACGCGACGCGGGAGCAGTTCCTTCCATCGCGTGTGGGCTAGACGTAAGAGCAGAGTCCAGCTTGTATACGTTTAGGCTAGACTACTATATTACCCTCCCGCCAAACACGAAATCACTCCCCTAAATTCCTTCCGTCACGTGTGGACTAGACGCGACGCGGGAGCAGTTCCTTCCATCGCGTGTGGGCTAGACGTAAGAGCAGAGTCCAGCTTGTATACGTTTAGGCTAGACGTGGCAGTGGCGAGTTTGGTTCCAAGACGATCGGTACTTTCAAAATAATAACTATAACTATAACTACTCGAATCGTAGTAGTACGTGGTACATGGCAGTTGCGAGTTTGGCTTGAAGACGATCAGTACTTCCTCAATAACTACTCCTACGTGGTTTTCGACAAGGACACTCCGCCGGCATCTCGCCATGGCCAGACGCAACGATCTCTAGGACTACTATGACGAACACAATGACGAGGATAGATTGGACCCGGACGAAGACGACGTTGGGATGAGAAACCCTCGTGGCGAACGCGACGTGATGGTGGAGACCGAGTCACAACCACCGCCGCTAGATCGATCGTGACCTCGACTAGAGTTTCAATGGATGATTCCGCATCGACGGTGAGGAAGGAGATCAAAACGCTCCACTGGCCGTCTCCAGCATCTACAAGACCACGACTACAAGTTCTGGGCCTCCACCCTGCCTGCCTTCCCGGCGGAGAACACTGAGCATCCTGAAGATTTAAAATTTTAATCCTTCGTTAGTGCCCGGTCGCCTCGAATTCAATCTAGCGGGATGAGTTCCATCAGGTAGCCATCTCCCTGCATTTCCTCAGATTGCTTCAAATTTTGATGTGATTACAGTCTAGGAGCTTCCGGATCATGTGTTATACCAGGAAAGTAGGTGCTTGCGATCCATGCCGACCCTCCAGTAGGCTTGGACTCCGAGCAAGCGTCAGGTCTAGGAGCTCAGGCCAGGTGTGCTCGGGTAGGTTCCAAGTCGGTGTTGAACTGGAGATGGAGGTGATTCTGCTGCTCCATCCTCTTTAGTTCTTATTCTTTGCTGCTGCTGAGTCTCAACTCTCAATGCTAAAACTATTTGCAGATCCACTACCGATACATATGTTGCTATTTGTTCCCTCTTCGGTACAGCAGACATCAATATCGGTTGAGATGATTCATGTGTGTTTTCTTGGCCCCCCTTGTAGCGTGGCGCCGATGATGGACTGGACGAACAGCCACTACAGTGCACTCGCGCGACTGATATCAAGGCATGCCTGGTCGTGGTTGTGCACGGAGATGGTGGTCGCTGAGACCATTGTGCATCAGAAAGATAACTTGGTGAGTTTGCCGCTTTTGGCCTTTACTGATCCGGTGACATTAGGCTTCAATTGCTCAATGATACTATTTTCTTGATCAAGACAGAAATTTTGATTAGTGGTGGTTAGAAAGTGCTGATATAATTTTCTAAATTCCCCGCTCTCCTCTTTAATTTTGCGATCGGTTACAATCCGCTGCAACGCGCGGGTATTTTTCTAGTATATATAATGTGGACGCATAGATGCCATTGGGGATGGTGGTGAATAAATATTGACGTATGCAGAAAAATTCACATTCCACGTCATCGTGGAGAGGCATCGATACTTGAGGACATGAGAACATTTTGGCATGTCAAATATTCTAAATAAGGCAGCCAACCCAGCTTGCATTTACCTGGATTTAAAATTGTTCCTCTTATATCGCCAATCACATCTGACGAAATATCCAGCCTGGGCAGACGACATATATCCCCACTAAATTAGACACTTTTAACAGGCTCTCTCAGTATACAAGTACAGAAACTCATCTCGCTGATCCTGCAGAAGCTAAAAGCCCAATAGTGAACTGTGTTTCTTGGAATGATCGATCAAGTCTGTAGGTCACGACAATGAAATGCCGGCCAATTAGCCATTTCTCACACTATCTTTTTAGCTATATGCACTACTGTCCATCGGTACACATTTGTTTATGGCTGCCTCACTGTCCATATTTAAACCCCACGTCCATGTTTATGGCTTTATATCATGTACTTCCTTCGTCTACAAATAAATGACTTCATTTTATCCAGATTCGTATGTATTTAGACATGTTTTAGTAGTATATAGATACATTCAAATCTAGAGAAAGCCAGATCGGTTATTTCTACACGAAGGAAGTACTATTATTGAGGCCGTAGATGATAACCAATTGAACCAATACAGGGTGGGGAGTAACCCTTTACAAAGCAGGTTATTAGAAAAACGAATCGAGGGAGTAGCGAAGAATGCGATCAACTCCAAGTTGGGAAAGAACGAAGCTACACTTGGCAGACTTGCCACTAGGCAACCTAGACTACTGAGCAGAAACCAAACAACACCTCATGAGAAAACCATTGGACATTATTGCATTGAACACTCGAAGGAATTGTTGGAGAGGATTTATATTCAATTTCCTTAACTAAGAGCTTAGTGACGAGAAGCACCCTTACTTTACTCGCCGAAGACCAGTCGATGACATGGCATGCGTGGTTAGTAGTATAGCATGTCAGACAAGAGACCCACCAATGCTCACGCTAAACTCTGACAATTACAGTTCACAACTGTCAGATATTTTCTATGAAGAAGCACGTGGATATGACAACACTGTCCAATTGTTCTGACGTTTGCTTAACCGAACTATTTAGAGACTTTTGTCAGCAGTGACGCTTAGCTCTTGACTCTGTTTTCTCTTGACTTTGTATTTGAGAAAAACACAAAGGATAATGTAATTTGCGCTTACTAAAGTTAAATAGACTTTTTGTCCTAAAAAACATACATGTGTTTTTCTTTCAATGTTCTACTTTGTTATTGTATATATAGACAATAAGAAGCCCAATACTAGAAATATGGCTTTTACTAGCAGCGGAGAACTTAAGCCTCCAGTCTATTCGCCAGCTAAGGATATCCCCACGTCATGCAAATAAAGCATAAATTAACTACCTCATATAAAAAAATAACTAGTAGCTAATATAGCAAAAGCAATTAAGTGTGACATAAACACCTAATCATTAATCAACGTTCAATTACCTTGTCTGTCAAGTGGACTATGATGAAGTACATGGATTACGTATCTCATTGATTAGTAGCCAATAATATATCTGTAGTAAGTTACAATGAAGTGATCCATAATGTTTTCCCAATCTTGGTGGGAAATTCCTGTAGTTTTCTTAATTTTCTAGAGTGTAAGGTCATACCGGTGGTCATCAATAACCTCTATGGTCATGGTGCCAAAAGGAAGAGCGAAATTATTCATGTAGTAGATTTAATAACCAAAGAAGTTTTTATAGTGTGTTTTTTGACAATAGAATGAAATTTGTTTGGCCTGCTTTTTCTAAAACGGAGGTGAAACCCCAGCTTCTTCATCAAAATGATGCTCACAACCTTCTTTATTTATCATTCAATATAGCCTCATAAAGAAAATACATAGAACAATCCAAAGCCACCTCACTAATGATAGCTACCACAACACCTACAATCTTGATGAAGGGGTGGCCATGACGGGGCAATCGACCTGACCTCACACATACGCACACCATAATAAAAAAGAGTGCCTCACCAAACTGCCTAATGGCGAACCAGGAGTATAAATTGATCTAGTAGACCCTTTGCGCACACTAGTACATGCACTCCGAAAGTCGCTGTCGTCATCTTCCACCGACCCATGTTCAGGGCAGAGATCAAAGTAATGACCTTGTTAGAGCCCGCCATCGATGCCACCACGACATCAGACCGCGTCACCTCCATGTGTGCGTCCATAGCTGAGACCCCTTTGTGCCACACAGCCGAGACTCGACGATGCCGATGCGGTAGATGTAATACCGCTCCACCTCTTGCCTCCTCCATCCAGCAATGGCTCCAAAAACAATTCCCCCATGAGGGAGAATGACACCTAATTGCCGCCATTGTTCGATATAGTATACCTAGATCTTGGGTTCCCCGACAGTAGCACGAGTGAGTAGACAATGGATGCAACGACGATGTATTCAACATGGTAATGACGCGTAAATTCTTCCATCGCCCGCCATGACTAGAGTCAGAGCTTAGTTTTAACCAGTAACCTCGTGTCTCCAACTCGACGTTGGGCCAAATGTGGGATCAAAGATCCACCATGCCTAGTCGACCGACCAACTCTAGCGAAGGAGGAGGCCACCATTGTCATGCCTGAGGTTGATGCCCTAGACGTCCTCCTGCTGCTGATGGAGATGATGATATGGAGAAGGTACAACCACAGTGGCCCGTCTAGGCCCAAACCTTGATTGGACCCGCCGGTCGTCGCCGCCTACCGCCGTGATCCGCTAGGCCGAAGCATCGCCGTTGACAAGTTCGGTGCACGGGCACCGCTGCTGTCGTGCTATATCTTCAGTCGAGGATCAATGTTGCCTCCGCGCCCACGGGCTTTGCCGGACGACGACTTCGGCGGCGGCGGGAGGAGAGGAATTGGAGGGGGTGGCTAGAAGGGCCGACGGGGCCCTCTACTACAGATTGACATGGCCACATGGGAGGGGTTCTAGTTTTGCTGAGTTGGAGGAGAGACCTCTACCTTGTTATGCATGTATTTCCTGTATTCGGGATAAGTTAGAATTTTGTATATTTTGAGCTTGAGCTCCGTATTTTTTCTAGGACCCGAATTGCATTCTTCCATTGGGATTTGATTTTGAATTATCTTTACGATGAACTGTAGTAATATTCTTTATATATAAACTATAGTACATGAATATGTAATTTTATACTACATTTCCGGTGAACTATCAGTTTATTATTTATATTGTGTTTGTGTTTGAAATTTGTAAAGTTAAGTAGATCAATGTCAAGTATGCAGTCCTGCCATAAACTCAAGATCAGCAAGCAGAAAAATTGCAGACCTGTCAACGTAAAATGAACGCCGGCTTGCACTTGTAAAATATACACACGTGATGACATGACACACACCAGCACCCACCTACACGCGACCCCTAGCAGACGTTTAGAATTGAGCGAGCATCACTAGCTGGTAAAATGAATGGAATTATACACATATAAATTAACTCGGCCACCCTGACGGAGAGGAGCCTGCAGTGTGCGCCCGTGCACGCTCCGCGCGGTGGAAAGCGCGGCGCCCGTGCCTGTGCGGCGGAGGCTCCATCCGCTGGATCTTCTCCAGTGCCGCGACGACCTCGGCCATGGAGGGCCGGTTCTTGGGGTCGCCGGAGAGGCAGCTCAGCGTGAGCTGCGCGGCGGCCCTTCAAAACACAGAGCCGGCCCTGCGTGTACTGCCCCTCCAGGTGCGGGTCCACCAGCTGCGCCACCTTCCGCCGGTCGGTCAGGTAGGGCTTGCCCCAGTTAACCAGGTTGACCTGCGGCGCCGGCCGGGCCGTGTCGAGCGCGCGCATGCCGGTGAGCAACTCCAGGAGCACCACGCCGAACCCATACACGTCGCTCTTCACGTACAGGTGACCTGAACCAAGACACACACAAAGCCTTTGTCGTCAGATGCGTGGACACGGTGCGATCGACGACGGTGGGCATGGTTGGTAGGTACCTGAGGAAACGTACTCCGGCGCGGCGTAGCCGAAGGTGCCGATGACTCGGGTAGTGACATGGCTGTGGCCGTCGGCCGGGCCGTTCTTCGCGAGGCCGAAGTCAGAGATCTTGGCGTTGTAGTGTTGCATGCAATGCAACCCGAGGGAAAACATACACGTGTCAATTACTTGGCCAGACCGTCTCGGCCGTGTTTGTTTTCTTAGTGTAACGATCTCATACCGTGTCGAGGAGAATGTTCGAGGACATGAAGTCTCGGTAGATCACATGTGTCTCCGACATGTGCAGGAAGGCGAGGCCGCGTGCGGCACCAATGGCGACCCGTAACCGTAAGCCCCAAGAGATGGGTTGGACGGATCCGCCTTCTCCTATCAAGAATCATCTATTATCAGTTACACCTCAATTTTGATAGTCTTGTACTCTGAAACTTCTTGCAAGTTATTTGCTATATTTATAAACTCTACAAGGATTTGTAGGTAGTATCGATAATGTTGACTTGCTTAGATTTATAGTGAAATTCATTGTAGTTAGCGATATTTTGGAACATATCAAACTAAACAAGAAAAATATTTTTTGGACAAAAAGTCAACCTAATATAAGAACTAAAATTATATTTGTAATAATATATTGAAGGTGCGAAAAATATGTCTTGAATAAATGAAACATATTACATTGTAAATTCTCCTATATATATTGGAAAATAGTATTCAAGATGATATAACATATGATAATATATCAATAACAATACCATTCCATTAACCTATGTGAGTTATGATGAGATGAAAAAAATACAATATTAATGTATGAGAACTTTTAACTCGTTTTGAACCCATTGTCTAGCCATAAAACTAGAATAATGTAAAGACGTGCTTTGTCACGCCAGTGTAATCAAGTATTTGATGTTAGGGTGATTTGTCACACGTTCATTTTGATATATATTGGGTAGAGTTATTTGTTATATGGGTGGTCTATCTAACAGGCAACATTTTTCAAGTCAGACTAATCTAGACATTTTGGGGACTCGGTCTCTTATACAAAAGAGCAACCAAAATATATAGATAGAAAAAAGCTACAACAACAATCTGCAATTCCACACGAGAGTATTCATTATCTTTTGTTGCTTAAACTACACAAGGAGCTATGACATACCACTTGTATAGCACAAATGGCAAAAAAATATACATCTTGTACAACAGAGCCAAAATATCATTAAGTTTAGCAACGAAGACATTGTACATCATAAAAATATCTCTAACTAAGCCAACTAGAGACAACACATAACCAAGACCCTCAGTGACACAAGATAATCTTTTATCTCCATCACATCCACACATAATCAAACTCAATCATTCAGATGGACGTGTATCTTTCGAAAGCATACACACATTGTTTGTCTCCTAGTGAATGTAAACACATCCCTAAGTCCGAGCACACTAATAACCTAATGAAATACCACAACATAAGCATTACTATATTAAGAAGTGTGCAAAAAAGGAGACCAACTATCTTCATTAACAACGGAATGTAGGGAAATAAGTGATTATGGATAATGATGACAAGGTCTCAAGGAGAGTCCATAAATGGTGATGATTGGGAGAAAAGGGGGCCATCGACGCTATGTCTAGGAAGTAAATCGCCAACGAATGAGAAGGAAGGTGACACCTTAACCTTTCAATTTGTCAACGACATGTTCTTGAATTTGAAGCACCTTCCAACCATCCTGTCTGCACACAATGAGGATCGTCAATAGTATGCCGGAGAGAATGAGAAGGAGTGGACGTCGAGCCCCCTCCAAGAGCCCATGAGAGAAAGAAAGAGAGGAAATAACTTTTTTCCCTTACTACAGCATTAGCACAACACACGAGAGAGGATGCGACCACACTTGGAAGACTAATTTAGTAGCCATACAAAGTGTAGGTGGACAAGTTAGTGATGTAAGCGAACCAACACACTATGAAAAATTGTCACAACAGTCTAGGGCGCCCGAGAGGCCGCACTTTTAGCTGGCCACGTATCTTTCTATATGATATGATTTTACTTAACTAGTATGTACTTCTCACTCAACAAGCGCGGAAGTCTCTAATTATTTTGTATTGGTTATTAACAGTATCTCGTAAAGACTAAGTTTCAAAACTCTATAAGAACTACGTAAGTAGTTGTAAGAGTTAAATATACGCGAGGAATACTTCATGGGTGCAGATTAGCATATCCCTAGACATTAAGACAAGTGGTCGGCTGAGATCTCACCGCGTGTCCTGCTATGCATGCGAGCATATACTATACAGGCACTATGTCATAATGACGCAATATGTTTTGGCAGTGGTTTTCGTTAGTACTTTAATGACGACCATTTGCACTACGTGAAAGTTTATTTTTGTTTTGTGCGGGTAGACCGTCCCAACACACTTTAACTTAGACAATACTATATCTAAGATCGTTATCAAAATGTCACAATCATGAAATCAAAACAAGCAAAGCTGCAAAGGAAAAAAGACGGGAAGAAATTCGAAGACCAGACGATCTGCGAGCCATAGTAATCGCATGAGGACTCACTTCTGAAGAGATGATTCTCCAAGCTCCCCTTGGCCATGAACTCGTAGACAAGCAGGAGCTCACTGTCCTCCATGCAGTACCCCAGCAGCCTCACCAGGTTTGGATGCGACATCCTCCCGAGGAAGTTCACCTCAGACTGCAAAAGTATTAATAAGAAAAGTTTATGAGCTCATACTACTACATGCTAGTCTATTCTTCCTGGATCAGCTATATACTTACGCACGTATACGTACCTGCCATTCTTGCAGGCCCTGCCGGCTCTCCGGGTTGAGCCTCTTGACGGCAATAACCATGGCGGTTCCAGTGCCGCTGTTCGAGGCGTTCGTCGTCATCTGTCGATCCAGCCCTTGTAAACCCGCCCAAATCCACCCTCGCCAAGGATGTTTCCCTGCTTGAAGTTCCTGGTCGCGGCCTTGAGCTCGGCGAACGTGAAGATGCGCAGGTTGGGTTCCTCCAGGATCATGCCCTCCTCCAGGTCCGGCCGGCCTGCCAAGCTGCTGCCACTGTTGATGCTGCTGATCATGGACGAGCCAGAGGGGACGTGCTCTACGCTCATGGCGACATGCGCGTCAGGCGGCACCATGGGAGGAAAGGGATAACCAGGTGAAGAAGTGGTACTCCCTCCGTCCAAGAATAGATGTCTTATGTTTTCCTTTTTTTTAGCGGTCCAAAAATAGATGTCTTATGTTTTCCAAATTTTTTTTTGAGCGGGACTACGGTGGGCTTACGCCGGCCTGAACCGTTTTATATCAAATCAAACTGATACAATTCTTTACAATTTTGGAGGAGCGAGAGATACATCCGGGTCAGAAGGTTCAAGGGGGGTCGAAACTATCACACCACGTATTGATTAAGAGAGAGGAGCGAGGCGTGGTACAGCGGAACGCCCAAAGGCGAAGGTCTTCGATGTACCTACGTTGGATCATCGTAAGGTCTTCGTCAATCTGGTTGAACACGAGGGCATTTCTTCTCTTCCAAATATTCCATGCAATCGCAGTACGAATTGTGTTTTCCTCCATGGTTTGGTGCTTGGGGTCCCAGATTTCAGCAAACCTGTTTAGAGGAGAGGTTGATGGCAGAAGAGTGCCCCAAACTTCCCGGGCTCTAGGACAGCGGGCAAGCATGTGGTCGATATCCTCGTCTTCCGTGCAGGAGGGGCACTTGGCAGAGGAGGAAAGGTCGTGTCTGAACCTTCTGTCATTTGTTGGTAATCTTCATCGGTGTGCCAGCTAGCCAAAGATCTTGCACTTTAGGGGGTGATACTGTGCCAAAAAAAATTCGCTCTCTCGTCTAGCTGCATGTGCCCGAAAGAGTTGACATAGAAGCTTTTGTTTGAAAGTTTTTTGTTAGTAAATCGGCATAATCTAGAGTCCGGCGTTTGTGGTTGAAGTTGGATGGGGAGAAGATCAGAGGCAAGGGAATTCATGTCTGCCTCAGCCGCATGGGTGTGAAGCGGGACAAGGGACTGTTCCAGCCCATGGAGGAGAGCCTTCTGAACAGAGATGTGTCGCTTGGTAGAGTGCGAGAAGAGAGCTGGGTAGCGTTCACTAAGAGTGGTGTCCCCAAGCCAATTGTCGAGCCAGAACGCAGTGGAAGACCCGTCCCCAATGTTGACAATGGAGATGGATCGGAAGGAGCTTAGGCCGGCCACAATATCTTTCCAGATGGGGGTGTCAAGAGAGTGTGGATCGCCCAGGTCTCGCGTGGCAGACCAGCCGTACCGGCGGCGGAACCCGCAAGCCCAGCGAACATCCGTGTTAGAGTGGATTTTTGTGAGGAACTTCACAAGAAGTGCGGAGTTCTGGTTAGATATTGAAAGAACCCCAAGCCCCCCCCCCCCCCCCCACGGTCCTTAGGGGTACAAACTTGAGTCCAAGCGACATTGCACTGCCCTCCGGTGCACGAGTCGTCCCCGGTACAGAGAAAAGCTCTGCGGCGTTTGTCAATAGCCGCAACGACTCCGGCCGGAAGCAGGCCAGCACTCATAGCATGAATCTATATATACTAAATAGTGTCTAGATTCATCCAAATTTTGATAAATTTGATACATCTATTTTGGGACGAAGGGAGTATTACATTGGGATTTGGGTTGTCCATGGCTTTGGCCCGGTGTCGTCGTCACAGCCCAGGGAGTATTACATTGGGATTTGGGTTGTCCATGGCTTTGGCCCGGTGTCGTCGTCACAGCCCCCATTTCTCCTTGCTCGCAGCAGAAGAAGTTCCACATGGAATCAAGCAACCGTAGTAAGCTCATTGTGGATCGCTGGTTCCGCGTATCTATTCTTCTGTACCTAAAGATTACTAGGGAATGTGTCGCGGCGTGTCGCCGCGGTGATCCCGTGAAATATTTGGTCAGATGTACCGCTGGAGATCACCAGGTATATAATTTAGTACAACTATATTTTTTGATAAAAGATGTGAAGGACCATGAAATTATTGTCAAAGTATTAAAAAGCTCAAAATAATCTAAATTAATGATAGAGAATTGCGGTCTAGAATTATCCGTAGGTGGCTACCACAAATTTATGGCTAGAAAAATAAATACTGGTGAATTAGAAAAAGAAAAACAGAATCACTAACCGTCGAGAAGTTACGTTTGGAATAACTACAGATAGGGAATTGCGATTGAAAGAATATGTCCGAAATTACTGCTAAAGAATAGAATAGAAGTCTATGAAAATTATCACGAGAGAACTACAATGGGGGAAGTACTCAGCGCCAAGGAGATATAGATAATTGTGATCGGGAAATTGCAGACATAAAATTATCTTGAAAAACTATTAGTCGAAGTATGGAAAAGCAAAAAAAAAAAACACCGTAGGAAAGACCATGAAAATTATTGGCGGCAAAAATTTATATGTCGGGAAATTAAGGTGAAATACCGGTTTAGGTCAAAAAATTATCGTCAGAAATTACCGTTCATGCACTGTCGACGAAAGGCTGTCAAAGGTTTACCGGCGACAAAGCAACCATCGAAAAATTATTGTTGCGTAAGTTGTTAGACTTGTAGTAATGTATTGGCCAAAATTATAAAGTCCCTTGAAATTTACAAAAATTACATTAGTGTGACGTATCGTGAGACCGTTGGCCAAAAGTAGAATGTTTGTTGGAAGTGTCGTGTAAAATTACAGTTAAATTAAAATAGTATAACAGTGTCACGAGATCATTGGACAAAAATAGGAATCTACAGTACCTAGACGATCCAAGATCAACTACCGAATAAGCAGTGTGCACTGTTCCATATGTGTGTCACTGTTCATGTGAACAGTGCACACAACGCTAGGCTGTCAAAGGTTTACCGGCGACAAAATAACTATCAAAAAATTATTGTTGCGTAGGTTATTGGACTTGTCGTAATGTATTGGCCAAAAGTATAAAGTCCCTTGAAATTTACAAAAATTACAGCAGTGTGATGTATCGTGAGACCGTTGGCCAAAAGTAGAATGTTCATTGGAAATGTCGTTTAAAATTACAGTTAAATTAAAATAGTGTAACGTGTCACGGGATCATTAGATAAAAGTAGGAATCTACAATACCTGGACGATCCAAGATCAACTGCCCAATAAGCAGTGTGTACTGTTCATGCGTGTGTCACTGTTCATGTAAACAGTGCACACAACGCTGAAGCATCCAGGGGCCGGAAAAGCCATGCGCTTTTAATTATAGTTATATCAGAAATTACCGTTTGTGTACCGTCGACGAAGGGCTGTCAAAGATTTACCAGACTGTTGAGTAACATATTATACTACGTATAGGTCCCCGTGTTTTGTTAGGGTTGTACCTGTAATTGTACATGTGTCCGTCTATATATACATGAGCAGCCGGCCCAATTGGTGATGTGCAATCTCCAATTCCTCTCCACATGGTATCAGAGACCCTCTGATCCTGACCTAGCCGCTGCCCCTCCCCTCTCTACCCTAGGGCGCCGCGGGCCCTCCCCCAAGCCGCCGCCTCACATCCCTCCCTAGGGCGCCGCCGGCCCTCCTTCCAGCCGCCGCCCCTCGCCCCCCCTCTCCTACCTAGGGCGCCGCCGGCCCCTACCTCCAGCCGCCTCCAATCTCACGCTCCTCACCACGCCCTCCTTCGAGCAGGCCGTCGCCTACCTGCCCCTTGAGGAGCGCCGCCTCAAGCATCTCCGGGCTCGGGCGGCTCACGCCGCCTTCGTCGCTGGCCTCTCACGCGGCGCCCCGGCACCGGCGCCTCGCCCCCCCCGCCCTCGCCACCGCGCCTCGCCCGATGGGACCGCCTCCGGGCTTCTACGCCCCGCCGCACCCGCCTCCGCCTCCCGCCACCGGCGGTGGTCGTCGCGGGCGCCGTCGCCGTGGCGGCAGTGGCAACGGCGGCGGCCATGGTGGCGCCACCGCCCCCGCGCCTCGTCCACCCCCGCACGCCGCTCCCACTCCGCCATGGCTCGCGGGTCACAACCCGTGGACCAGGGTCATCCACGCCTACTCCATGCCCCTGCCGCGCGCCCCCTACCCGGGCATCATGGGGCCGCGTCCGGCCACTCACCAGGCCTTCTACGCGGCGCCCCAACCCGCCGTCACGCCGAGCTACGACACCGTCCCAGGCTACGGTGCCGCGCCCTACTCCGCCCCGGCCTACGTCGCCCCCCCCCCCCCCCCGAGCTTGGCCCCGTGGGATCCCGCGCTCCTGACCGCCCTCCAGAGCGCCCCCACCGCTGGGGCGTATGGTGGCGGTGGCGACTGGTTCATGGACACCGGCGCCTCCGCGCATATGGCTGCGCACCCCGGTACCCTCTCTTCTTCTACACCCTCCTCCACCTCCTCTCGCATCATCGTTGGCAACGGTCATGCGCTTCCCATTACTCACACCGGTTCCGTCTCTTTTCCCTCCACTTCCACTCCTCTCTCTCTCAACAACGTTCTTGTTTCTCCTGCCTTGATTAAAAATCTGGTTTCTGTTAAATCTTTCTGTCGTGATAATCCTGTGACTGTGGAATTTGACGCTTTTGGTTTTTCTGTCAAGGATGGTCGTACTCGGATGCTCCTCCACCGATGTGACAGTCCCGACGATCTGTACCCTGTTGGTTCGGCCTCCACCACCGCCAGCAGCTCACTCGCCCTCTCCACCGGTGTCGATCTCTGGCACGCTCGCCTCGGCCATCCTAGCTACGCCGCTCTCCGTCAAATAATGCAAGGCTTTTCTTTTACCTGTAATAAAACGGATGCCCACTCCTGTGACGCATGTCGTCTAGGCAAACATGTTCGCCTCCCGTTTAGTTCCTCCTCCACAGTCGCGTCTTTTCCGTTTCAACTTATTCATAGTGATGTTTGGACCTCGCCTGTTCCCAGTAATTCTGGTTATAATTATTATCTTGTGATTCTGGATGATTACTCTCATTTTGTATGGACGTTTCCTCTCCGTCGAAAATCCGACGTTGCCGCCACTCTCACCGCATTTTTCGCCTTTGTTTCCACTCAGTTCGGTCGCCCTATTCACGCCTTACAAACTGACAACGGCAAAGAGTTCGACAGCATCACTATTCGCTCCCTTCTCTCCGCCCATGGCGCCCTCTTCCGCCTCACGTGTCCCTACACTTCCCCACAGAATGGTCGTGCTGAACGGATGCTACATACTCTCAACGACTGTGTCCGCACCCTTCTGTTCCACTCCCATATGCCTCCACGTTTCTGGCCGGATGCTCTTGCCATGGCGCCTCTCCTCGTCAACATCCGCCCGTTTCGCGTGCGTTGGTCTTACACGCCGCACCACCTTCTCTACGGTGCGCGCGCCCGCCTATGATGACCTCCGCGTCTTCGGCTGCAAGTGTTATCCCAACACTGCTGCTACCGCCGCGCACAAGCTTGCGCCTCGCTCTCTCCCTTGCGTGTTTTTAGGATACCCCGCCAACACCAAGGGCTACCGCTGCTACGACCCGGTCTCCCATCGCGTCCTCACCTCCCGGCACGTGTACTTTGACGAGTTGTCTTTTCCGTTTCAGCAGGGACTCTTGGCGACACCTCCGACGACGCCCCCGGCGCCCACCGGCCATCCTGTGGCCGGACCCGCGCGCCGCCGACTGCGCCCGGTGGCCCCAGCGGCCCCCACTGCGTCGGCCCCGGCTGGGCCCACGGTGCCGACGTCCCCCGCGGCGCCCCAGTCGCCCGCGGCGTCCCCGTCGCCCGCGGCGCCGCCGTCACCCGCGGCGCCCCCGACGCCCGCGGCGCCCCCGTCGCCCGCGGCGCCCCCTCCTGGGCCAGCGGGAACAGTGTCCTGCCGCATGACGGCGGGGCGCCGTCGTCCCACGAGCGGGAGGCATCCTCCTCGCGGCCGAGCGCGCCGTCCACCTCCGCCCCCTCGCCGGTGCCCACCTCGGCTCGCGCCGCTCTGCGCGACCCGCACTGGCGCGCCGCCATGCAGGAGGAGTACGACGCGCTGCAGCGCAACCGGACCTGGGAGCTGGTTCCCCGTCCCCCTCGCGCCAACGTCATCACCGGCAAGTGGGTCTTCAAGCACAAGCTCGGCTCCGATGGTACTCTCGAGCGCTACAAGGCGCGCTGGGTCGTCCGCGGCTTTCGGCAACGCGCGGGTGTCGACTTCACGGATACGTTTGCCCCGGTTGTCAAACCGGGCACGATCCGCACGGTCCTGCACCTCGCCGCTTCTCGCGCGTGGCCGGTGCATCAGATGGACGTCTCCAACGCCTTCCTCCATGGCCACCTGTCGGAGCAGGTCTACTGTTAGCAGCCCATTGGCTTCGTTGACGCCGAGCGCCCCGATGACGTGTGCTTGCTCTCTCGGTCCTTGTATGGACTGAAGCAGGCGCCCCGCGCCTGGTACCAGCGCATCGCCGCGTTTCTGCATCAGCTCGGCTTCCGCTCCACGCGCTCCGATGCGTCGCTGTTCGTCTTCCGGACCGGCAACGACATGGCCTACCTGTTGTTGTACGTCGACGACATCATCTTGACGGCATCCACCGCCGGTCTTCTTCGACAGCTCACCGACAGTCTTCGTGCTGAGTTCGCGTTGAAGGACCTCGGCCCGCTCCACTACTTCCTCGGCATCGAGGTTGTCCGGCGTGCGGACGGGTTCTTTCTTCATCAGCAGAAGTACGCACGCGAGCTTCTCGAGCGTGCAGGGATGCTTAATTGCAATCCCGCGCCTACTCCTGTCGACACGACGACCAAGCTTTCCGCTACTGATGGTTCGCTGGCTTCCGATGCCCCGTTCTACCGCTCCATCGTCGGCGCCCTACAGTACTTGACGTTGACACGTCCGGAGCTCCAGTACGCTGTGCAGCAGGTGTGCTTGCACATGCATGCTCCTCGGGACGCCCATTGGGCTGCGGTGAAGCGGATTCTCCGCTATATCTGTGGCACGATGGGCTACGGCCTGTCGCTGCATGCCTCGCCATCGACATCCACTGACCTCGTCGCCTACTCGGACGCGGACTGGGCGGGCTGCCCGGACACGCGGCGCTCCACCAGCGGCTACTGCGTCTACCTTGGCTCGTCGCTCGTCTCTTGGTCCTCCAAGAGGCAGCCCACCGTGTCTCGCTCCAGTGCCGAGGCCGAGTACCGCGCCGTGGCTAATGTTGTGGCCGAGTGCACGTGGCTTCGCCAGCTTCTCTCCGAGCTTTCTTGTCCCGTTGACAAGGCGACGGTGGTTTTCTGCGACAACGTGTCGGCTGTCTACCTCTCCGCCAACCCCGTTCATCATCGACGCACCAAGCATATTGAGTTGGACATCCACTTTGTTCGTGAGCAAGTTGCCCTCGGTCACGTTCGAGTTCTTCACGTACCGACGTCTCAGCAGTTTGCCGATATCATGACGAAGGGATTACCGTCCACGACTTTTCCTGAGTTTCGCTCCAGTCTATGTGTCGGTGCCTACCCTTCGACTGCGGGGGTGTTGAGTAACATATTGTACTACGTATAGGTCCCCGTGTTTTGTCAAGGTTGTACCTGTAATTGTACATGTGTCCGTCTATATATACATGAGCAGCCGGCCCAATTGGTGTTGTGCAATCTCCAATTCCTCTCCACACCGACGACAAAGTAACTATCGAAAAATTATTGTTGCGTAAGTTCTTCGACTTGTCGTAATGTATTGGCCAAAAGTATAAAGTCCCTTGAAATTTACAAAAATTACAGCAGTGTGACGTATCGTGAGATGGTTGGCTGTTCGTTGAAAATGTCGTATAAAATTACAATTAAATTAAAATAGTGCAACGTGTCACGGGATCATTGGATAAAAGTAGGAATCTACAATACTTGGACGATCGAAACTGCAGAATAAGCAGTGTGCACTGTTCATACGTGTGTCACTGTTCATGTGAACACTGCACACAACGCTGAAGCATCCAGGGTCCAGGAAAGCCACGCGGTTTTAATTATAGTTATATATGTTTTACGGAAAGAGATGCCTTCTTGCTGCTTCTTCTCTGGTATAAAAAGACTCGCCTCTGCTCGTCTCCGTTCTTGGGCCAAATGATCGAAGTGCACGATTCAAACAGCCTGTGCGAGTTTACTTTAGCAAGTCCAACAATAATCCAACTGGCCCCATCATGCATAGTCGTTAGTTCGTTACACCCCTCAATTGATTTGACCATCAATGACACGGTCGTATCGGTCATATGCTTCCTTCCAGGCAACTCGCAGGGAGAAAGGGGAGCAGGGTGATTTTTGATTGCAAAAAAAGAAAAAGTGATTTCGAGAGCGACATGCAGGTCGGCTCTAGGTGGAAGAATCTCACCTGCTAGACAATTAGACTGCCAAGACCGGCCGCATTTTTATTGACATTCTATTTTGATATAGATCGAGAGACATGCTTGCGAGAACTATTCTCACCGTTTTAAAAATAAGATGCTTTTTTCTGTAAAACATGTATTTAGACGTCTTTTATTATGCATGTTCACTTTTCTCTGAACCTATACAATAAAAGAATTTTAGGTACACACGTTTTAGAAAAAATCATCTTATAGTTTAAAACGGAGGAAGTAGTATGATGTACAAGTGAATAGATTTCTTAAAAAAAAAAAGGTGATTTTGGATTCTCCCTAAAAAGGTGATTTCGCAGAGGGTGGCATGTGGCCAGAGGGTGGCATCTGCTAGATAGTTCAATAGAGATATGCTCTCTTGATTTAGAAGGAGAGACAAGCCAAGAAATCTTGAACTATTGTAGGAACTACTATCTAAACTAGTAGATGATGATACCCGTGTGTTTCTGTTAGTTTGGTAGACTATTTTTGTATATAGAGTACTTACTGCATTTTCAACATTAAGGTTGCATCACTTAAAAAAAGGCTTCAAAAAAAACCTCATGCATGCATAGTCATGCGGATGATATGGCTGGTGATATGTCTGACACTTTACATGTGCAGTTTGCAAATATTAAGATTACATGCACTTCGCTAAAAAAATGTGCATGCATGGTCATACAGATGACACCAGTCAATGACATGTAACAGTATAGATCGGTCATTCGCATCCGATAAATGGCCCTCACACATGATAATAAAATCAACTCTATCGAAGGGTGTGCTATGAGCCTCTATTGTGCACACGGTTTTCCTCCCCGTATGCGAAGACACACGATTCGCGAAAACCGACCGTTTGTGAATGGATCCCATTTCACACACGTGTCGTCCTGCCCCCTTGTGTGTTCATGTTTGATGGGAGACGGGCATGCAATGTTAGTCTTGTAATTTTAGCTTTGTCCACACATAGTGAATTTAACTTAATCATCTGCTTATATGAAACAACATAGACACATTTTGTGTGCAAACGGTGACATGTACTAGCACGGGTGGAAACGGGGCTATAGGTCCCGGTTGGTACGGGGCTTTAGTCCTGGTTGCCCAACCGGGACGGGGCAATCGGAACTAAAGCCCTAACCTTTAGTCCCGGTTGCCCCACCAACCGGGACAAAAGGGTGCACACGTGGCAGCGGTAGAGGGCGAGGGGGGTGGAGCATTAGTCCCGGTTCGTAACACGAACCGGGACTAATAACCTTCTGCCGCGGCAGAGATTTGGCCCATTTCTCTGCCGCGGCAGAGAATTCATTTTGGCACATTTTGTTGCCGCGACAGCATTTTCGCCACTTTTTGTGCCGTGGCAGAGAATTCATTTAGGTTGTTTTATTGTTTATTTAGGATTTGCACTTATTAATGAAGGAACCTTATATTACATCATGAATATCATGACAATATTACATTCAATACATGGATCGAGTTCATGCACTAATACAAAAGTTGCTATTCGATGCTACCGGCCAATTCCTTCAAAGTTGCTATTTTTACAATCCTTATTGTCTATACACAGCCGAATAGTATTCCCCTTTTGGGTCTAGGACTTCTGCATCCAAGAATCCCGCCAATTACTCCTGAATTGCTCGTACGCGATCCTTTGGCAGAAGACCGTCCCGTAGACGTTCGATCTGATTTAAAAAAGGAGTCAGCCTATATGAATGAAACTAAACACAATTTGATTGTAATTAAAAACTATAGAAATTGTTTACGTACGTGGAGTTGCTCTAAATTTCTGCCCTTCTCATCGCACGTCTGCCGGATGAACTCGCAAACATAGTATCCACATAGATTGTTACCTGATCCCTGCGTCAGGCACTTTACGAGAACAGAGTTCAATCAAAATAATAATCAAGCATGATAATAACTGTATCAAAACTAGAATCAAAGAGATGCGCGGATATAGCTAGTGGTGCTTACATTTAGTGGTTGAAATGTAAGCTCCTCTTTCCAAACACCCCTAGCCTTGTTGGTGAACCGTTTCCAAGCGCTGCCCGGCATAGAAAACGAATAAAATAAGTTATTAAGTACTTGATATCATAAAATTCACGAACGTTGCCGATATAGTGTCGTAATGATTAGAATTACCGCTGGAGAAGTATCTGCATGTCCTTCCACGTCTCAAGGGCTTTATGTTTCGAGTCCATGACTAGTACACGCCCTTTGTCAAGTTGAATGATTAATAGAATATAGTGGTAGCTGCGAATGCATAACTAATCAATTATATACTTAACTCGAGTAAGCGAAATAGAAAGTGTATACAAGACAATAACACTCACTCGAAGTTGTAAGGAAATAGTATTTCCCTTTTGGTTTCTTGAAACCTTAACGCGTGTACTATATTATCCTCCGTATCCTGGGGGTTTATTTTGAGATTAGCTTGATGAACCCAATATGGGTCAATGAAGCCAATGTCATAGATTTGTCCTCTGCTGCATTCGAGAATCTTCATTCTGCATATTACAGTATGATTATATACATGCAATAAACAAGGTGATATAGCTGGAGACTAAATTAATTACAGAATTAGTACTTACAGACAATAGGAACTGATGATCAATTTGTCCAAGGCGTCTTGATTGAATAATTGAAATAGTTCATCAAATTCAATGGATATCATGTCATCCATATCTTTCCCATAATGCTTTTTTGTAACCTTCAGCACTATCCGGTTAGCCCCGGCCTTTGTGGCATGCAAGTACCAGTTATGCAATCTTCGTATTTTTGTTGGAAGATTGTTTACCTCCTCAGGTTTGACGAGAGGTTTGCCGTACTGATATTTGTATGCTACTTCACTCACGGGGAAGAACTCTAACTGGGATAAGTACTGGGCAATACTCATACCTTGAGCAGCGACAGCTTCTCCGTATTGTGCAACTACCTCTGGATCATACTGCTCTTCGGCCCCATATTTGCTCGACCCCACATTGGTTTGGGAAATCACCTTGAGAGGGGCGCAAGTCTGTTTTGCTTGTTCTCCGAGCTGGGCAACAGATTTCTCGCTTGCATCAGTACTGCTCTTCGAGGCTTTTTGTGCCGCTTGTGACTTGAGAATAGAACGCTCATAGTCTGATGACAACTTTGGCTCGGGTTGATGAAGAGTCTTTAGCATTTTCAACACTTTGGCTTTTTCTTCTTTGGTGCTGGGGAACTCTGGCTCTTTCGGCCGCCTCAGCTTAGCGAAAAACGCTGTCGTTTCCGCATCAACGATCGCCGCAGTCTCCTCTTCAGTACAGTCATAAGCTCTCTTGGAAGGAACCTTTGGTACTTTTGTAAGAAGCTCTTATTTACGTTTCGGCGATCGCTTACAACGACGCACAGTAGCGGTACGCTTACGCTTTTTATCCTAAGGCGCCGGCGATGGCTTCCGCGGCGATGGCTGCGCCGGAGATTGGTGAGGCGACGGAGGTGGGTGAGGCGACGAAGACGGCTGCCGCGGCGGCGACGACCTCGCTGGAGACGGGTGAGGCGGCGGCGAAGATGGCCTTGGCATGTGATTTCGAAGCACGATACATTCCTTCGGCCATAGAATGGTGACGTTTTTTGCGTCTCCCAGTACAGTCACATCCCCTTCACCTGCAGGGTAGTGAAGATCCAAAACTTCAAAGGTGGGCATGATTTCATCCACGCCGACAACAGCGTAGCCCTCTGGAACCGGACGACAGTGGTAAGTTGGTGTGGGTCCAATTGGTAAGGCATAGCCGACCGCCACCTTCATTGATATGTTCACAACTTTGACATGTAGCTCGCAGTGTGTCATCTCTGTGATATCATCCACTGGGTAGCCAACAGGAGCCATCGTCGGTGCATCATCGTCATCGCCATTGTCATCACCCGGGACCTCGGTGGAAGCCACACTGCTTTTTCAATTATTTGATAGGCCGGTAGCATCGAATGCAGTGTGCTGCTGAGATGGGCCGGTAGTACTTTGCTCTTTAAGTGCGTTAATTTCATCTTGTTGTTGCTTTAATCGTTCTTCAATTAAACGCATTCGCTCTTTCTGACTATTTGCTTCACCTTTCACCCTGTCCTTTCTCCTCTGACGGCTTCTATCAGAATATTTCTTCCTCTCTTCGGGAAACCCAGTCCTCCATGGTTGGGAGCCTCTTGTGCCTCGTGTTCGTCCATCATGTTCCTTATTTCCAAGGGCGAGTGTGAGATCATCATTCTCTCTATCGGGAATGAAGTCCCCATCTTTAACAGCCTTTACTGCTTTTCTCATCCTCTCGATTGGCAAGGGGTCTTCTTTATGTCGTATGTTATATATACACCTCCCTTCCGAGTCCAACATGCCCCCATGCCCGTAAAACCAATTCCTTGCACGTTCTACCCAATCGTCTGTCTTTGGGGTGATCTTTTTAGCACGCAGTTCATTCTCAAGTTTCTCCCACTTAGGAATGCCATCCCTGTAGCCACATTGCCCCATAGTATGGTGATACTTCTTGTTAGCAGCATTCAGCTTATTCGTTTCAGACATTTTCTTAGCTTTTTCTGATTTCTTGTATTCCGCAAACTCAGCCCAGAATGGTTTTATCTTCTCAAACTGAATATTCTTGAAATCGGGAGTGTTCTTTTTCACGACATAGTCAAGGTGCAATCTTTTCTTCCAGTTGGTGAAACACTAGGCCATCTTCTTCAAAGCCCACTCCCTGACTTACCCTCCATGGCTCTCCCATGTTGTAAGGCGTCCTCAACTGGATCCTCCGCATTTGGATCCAGCTCTATCTTCGGTAGTTTGAAATTAACCATGAGCCTCTTCCACAGTAAATCTTTGGTGTGGTTAGGGACAAATAAACATGTTCCCTCTTCATCCGCATTAGTAGGCCTATTCCAATTTCTAATGGTCATCGGGATTAAGTCCCTAACGATTACTCCGCATTGTGCCACAAATTTGGTTGCGACAACTTCGGGAGCTGTCGGTTTGCCGTCTTCAGCGACATCTTCGATCCTGAACCTCTCATGGTCTTGCAACTTTTTGGTTGGGCCTCGTCTGGTCTTTTCAGTAGATTCCTTCGATCCGGAGGGCTAAAAGAAGAAAGATCGTCGTTAGTATTTCTATATAGATAGCAGATGATTAATTAATGAATTAATTATATTACATGCACCTCGCCGGAGCGGTCGTCTTCTCGATTACACAAGGCATCGCCTTCTCCCTCGCGGAAGGCAACACCTTCAACCTCAAACAAGTCGTCTATTCCGGTAAAAAGAGGATCACCCTCACCGGAGTTGTTCAGAAATGTTGATACGTCTAAATTTTCTTCCCCACGGATCACACCTTGGATCAACTCTTCCTTTTCTTCGTCTCTGACGTGTGGGTCCATATTTTCTGCATAGGTGGAAAAACGAATAAGTCAAAGCGGCTAAAGGAGAAAGTTATGTATGGTGTTGAGAGATACAAACCCTAATTCAGAGAAACCCTAATATATACATACACAATAATAAAAATGAAGAGAAACCCTAAACCCTAAACCTAGCTACAAAAAGGAAACCGTGTAGTAGATAGGTAACTCTAGCTAAAATCAACTAAAATCAATATTCCGGAGTTCCGAGGGGTGTAAAACCTAGTTCGGAGAAACCTCGGATGCATATGAGAGGGGAACATGAGTATAAGGCTATAAAAGGGAAACTATCCAGCAGATAGGTAACACTAGATACTAACAAAATACCATATTGGAATCGAATTAAGAGGGTTCGGAATGCCCTGGCGAAGGCACATCGTCGAACCCACATGCACCTAAGGGGCATGCAATTTCATGGGAAGATTTACGCGCGACCGAGCCAGACCGAGCTTTCCTACGTTGAACACAATGGTTTTGACCGCGCGACCCCTTCGCCCATGTCTCGCCCACGCGTGAGCGAACTTTGCGTAAGACATCCCCTTTTCCCGAGCCGCCGACCGCCGTCTAAGACTAGGACTAGTCGGGAAAAAATATTATAGTATTTGCCACGTCCACAATCTGAACACCACAATCCGATTGCACAACATACCCAACGTGATGCACATGAAGAACTTTGCGTAAGCCATCTATATTAATAGCAAAAAATACCAAAGCATCCATTATCAAATGCATTATCCAACAAATTGTGACAAATTACATAATTATTAGAACAACTATTAGACATAATTACGACAAGCAAACTAGCAAAATTCTTTAAACACAACAATATCACTCACATATATTGCAAATTCTTTCAACACAACAATATCACTCACATATATTGCAAATTCTTTCAACACAACAATATCAATCTACATTAAAAACACCAATCAATCTACATTACAAACACCAATCAACCTAATACTACAAATTTGCGGAAATTTGGGGGAGAGCGAGAGAGGGAAGGGCGCGCGGGCCAGGAGACATACCCGAGGAAGGGGACAGGGGAGAGGCCGGAGGAGCGGAGGTGCGGCCGGAGGAGAGGAGGTGCGGCCGGAGGGGCGCGCGGGAGGAGGAGGAGCCGCTACGGAGCGCGCGGCGGTGGCGGCCGGAGGAGGAGCCGCTACGGGGAGCGCGCGGCAGTGGCGGCCGGAGGCGGAGGCGTTGACGACGACGGAGGGCGCGGGCAGCCTGGCGGCGGCGTCGATGAAACAGAGAAGCAGAGAAGAGAAGGAGAGAAGAAGAAGAAGAAGAGAAGTTATAAAGGGGAGGGAGTATACGTCCCGGTTGGTGGCTCCAACCGGGACTAAAAAGGCACACGTCCCGGTTGGAGCCACCAACCGGGACTTATACTCCAATTTTCAGCAGCTGAAGGGGCGCGCGCGCAGGGGGTCTTTAGTCCCGGTTGGTGGCTCCAACCGGGACATATTCCCCTGTTTTCAAATTTTTTCAGGTATTTTCTCTCTGTTCCCGCCATATTTTTTATTTTGGGGTTTAAATTTGTAATGTTTTTTAAATGATATTTACTTTGAAATTTAGAAAAACTTTAAACATAAAAAGTGTTTGAATTTGAATAACTAATTCGAAACCATTTTCTATTTTGAAAAATAATTAATGTAACCATTTAAACTATGAACCATTTAAAATTAATAATGAAATAACTTATATTTTTTAAATATTAATTTGGAATTTAGAAAAACTTTAAACATAAAAAGTGTATGGATTTGAATAAATAATCCAAAACCATTTTCTATTTTTAAAAAATAATTAATGTAACCATTTAAAATTAAAAATGAATTAACTTATATTTTTTAAATATTAATTTCGAATTTAGAAAAACTTTAAACATAAAAAGTGTATGGATTTGAATAAATAATCCAAAACCATTTTCTATTTTTAAAAAATAATTAATGTAACCATTTAAAATTAAAAATGAATTAACTTATATTTTTTAAATATTAATTTGGAATTTAGAAAAACTTTAAACATAAAAAGTGTTTGGATTTGAATAAATAATTCAAAACCATTTTCTGTTTTAAAAAAATAATTAATGTAACCATTTAAAATATGAACCATTTACAATTAAAAATGAATTAACTTATAAGTAATTCAAAACCATTTTCTGTTTTTAATGGGCGGAAAAAAGAGGACGGAAAATAATTGGCGGAAAGAAAATTTGATTAGGATAGAACTGGAATTAAAGTACATAACACAACTAACACAAAGTTACATAGAAGAACTGAAAATTAAGATACATGGCCAGATTAAGCCACAATCGGCCGAACTTGTTTTGCAATGTCGGAATAATTCAGTCATGCTCCTGCCTACACCTGTAATACTCGCCACTATAGTCGTCGTATTCGCCGCGACCGTCGTCGCTATCGTCGTCGGGGTCACCGTAGTTGAACCTTGAAGGTTGAGTACGAGTGGGCTAGACTTGAGGGTAGCGCAGGCGGGGGCTAGAGTCGGCGGCCGTGTCGTAGGCCATGACGCTCTGGAGAGTCCAACCGCGCCACCACAGCCGACGGCCGGCCTCGTTGAAGTTCGGAGGAGGTGGGCCCTCCTCCTCGTGCCTGGCGAGTGCCCTCTCACGCCGATCCACGAAGAAGGCTTCCCAAGTCGGGAAATAGTCGGGATGCCATCTGGGATTCCTCCGCTGCTCCGGCGTGAGATCGAAGTAGTAGTGGTTTGTGATGTCCATCCGAGGCGCCACACCTAGAGGGACAGGAGGAACCGGCACGCCTCCGTCGCTCAGCATCCAGCCGACGGGGACACAGTAGCCCGGCGGGCAGGGGTAGTTCGAGGCGCAAAGCGCCTCCGCCTCCCTGGGAGTTAGTGCTACGGTGGAAGCCATGGGAAAGAGTGATGAGGTTGCAGATATGAGTCTAGAGATGTGCAATGACAATGGAGGCCAACCCTACATATATATATAGTCAAGAACTGGCGGGAAAAAATGGCGGGAAGAAAAATGGCGGGAAAAATGGTGTGTCGACATTGTGTCGTGTGGAGTGTACCTTGTCCTGGATGGTGTCACCAACCGAGACTAAAGATGAAAAATGGCGCGTCCACACACATGCATAATATGGGCACAACATCACAAACTATGCCGTGATTCAGCACATAACATCGGTCATTTGGACCGAAAGCCATGAAACCTCGAACTTGATAGGTCATTTTGTGAAGGTTTTTTTGAAATATGATCAATATACCAAGTTTGGTATTTTTCCTTTCAACTATGTAAAATAATATGACACCACGCGAAGGATTTTCATTGTTCGGATTTTTTTTGAATTTATTATTCCCGTTTTGAATTATCTGAAATTCTAACTATGGTCGAACCGGTGTGCATGAAGATAGGGGGCGAGCATCGTTAAAACTTGCATTGGATCTCTGAAGAAACCACATATTGCGAGTCTAAAAATGATTTTTTAAAAAAATCACGGGCGATAGATCATGTACCTGTAGTACAAACCGGACCCACTTCCTACCGATTCGGCAGACATTTGTCCTTTTTACCCGGGATGGACGAAAAGGTTTGAGATGTACCGGTTGGGAGATAGTACATGTAAGGTGGTCTAGTATTTTAGGAAAATGGGACGGTAGCATTCTGAAACGACATTTTGATGGTTACTTCACAAAACGACCCGTTTTTTGCGCTCGAAAAATAGAAAAGGGCTTTTCCGTGCGACAAAAAGGAAAAATTTCTCCTGCAACATTGTTCTCCATACCAATGTCCACACACATGCATAATATTGGCACTACACAAACTATGCCGTGATTCAGCACATAACATCGGTCATTTGGACCGAAAGCCATGAAACCTCGAACATGATAGGTCATTTTGTGAAGGTTTTTTTGAAATATGATCAATATACGAAGTCTGGTATTTTTCCTTTCAACTATGTAACATAATATGACACCACGCGAAGGATTTTCATTGTTCGGATTTTTTTTGAATTTATTATGCCCGTTTTGAATTATCAGAATTTCTAACTATGGTCGAACCGGTGTGCATGAAGATAGGGGACGAGCATCGTTAGAACTTGCACTGGATCTCTGAAGAAACCACATATTGCGAGTCTAAAAATGATATTTTCAAAAAATCACGGGCGATAGATCATGTACCTGTAGTACAAACCGGACCCACTTCCTGCCGATTCGGCAGACATTTGTCCTTTTTACCCGGGATGGACGAAAAGGTTTGAGATGTACCGGTTGGGAGATAGTCCATGTAAGGTGCTCTAGTATTTTAGGAAAATGAGACGGTAGCATTCTGAAACGTCATTTTGGTGGTTACTTCACAAAACGACCCGTTTTTTGCGCTCGGAAAATGGAAAAAGGCCTTTTCCGTGCGACAAAAAGGAAAACTTCCTCCTACAACATTGTTCTCCATACCAATGTCCACACACATGCATAATATGGGCACAACATCACAAACTATGCCGTGATTCAGCACATAACATCGGTCATTTGGACCGAAAGCCATGAAACCTCGAACATGATAGGTCATTTTGTGATGGTTTTTTCGAAACATGATCAATATACCAAGTCTGGTATTTTTCCTTTCAACTATGTAACATAATATGACACCATGCGAAGAATTTTCATTGTTCGGATTTTTTTTGAATTTATTATGCTCGTTTTGAATTATCTGAATTTCTAACTATGGTCGAACCGGTGTGCATGAAAATAGGGGACGAGCATCGTTAGAACTTGCATTGGATCTCTGAAGAAACCACATATTGCGAGTCTAAAAAAGATTTTTTCAAAAAATCACGGGCGATAGATCATGTACATGTAGTACAAACCGGACCCACTTCCTACCGATTCGGCAGACATTTGTCCTTTTTACCCGGGATGGACGAAAAGGTTTGAGATGTACCGGTTGGGAGATAGTCCATGTAAGGTGGTCTAGTATTTTAGGAAAATAGGACGGTAGCATTCTGAAACGGCATTTTGGTGGTTACTTCACAAAACGACCCGTTTTTTGCGCTCGGAAAATGGAAAAGGGCATTTCCGTGCGACAAAAAGGAAAACTTCCTCCTGCAACATTGTTCTCCATACCAATGTCCACACACATGCATAATATGGGCACAACATCACAAACTATGCCGTGATTCAGCACATAACTTCCTGCCGATTCGGCAGACATTTGTCCTTTTTACCCGGGATGGATGATTTCGGCAGGCTGGGCCAGGCAACACTAATGATAGGGGTGAGTGTTGATATTATGTCGTGCAGCGTGTACCTTGTCCCGGATGGTGTCACAAACCGGGACTAAAGATCAACCTGTAGTCCCGGTTGGAGACACCAACCGGGACTAAACACGAGTCAGCACTAATGATAGGGGTGAGTGTCGACATTATTTCGTAAGTGTCGATACTATGCCGAGCTGCTTGTACTATAAATAGGCATCCTTGCGAGTCCAGTCCTCCAGCCAGTTTTCGAGAGCAGGGACACCACTGCGGCCAGTTTCAGGGAGATGCCGACGAAGCCCAGTCCTCCGGCATCTCCGAGAAACTGGTCACAGAGGCACTCCCTAATATGTGAAATTAGTTAGCTCCGAGGCGTATTGATCTAGTTAGAGAAGTTACAAGCTGCAAGATGGTTTTCGAGAGCAGGGACACCACTGCGGCCAGTTTCAGGGAGATGCCGACGGAGCCCAGTCCTCCGGCATCTCCGAGAAACTGGTCATAGAGGCACTCCCTAATATGTGAAATTAGTTAGCTCCGAGGCATATTGATCTAGTTAGAGAAGTTACAAGCTGCAAGATGGTTTTCGAGAGCAGGGACACCACTGCGGCCAGTTTCAGGGAGATGCCGACGCATCCCAGTCCTGCGGCATCTCCGAGAAACTGGTCATAGAGGCACTCCCTAATATGTGAAATTAGTTAGCTCCGAGGCGTATTGATCTAGTTAGAGAAGTTACAAGCTGCAAGATGGTTTTCGAGAGCAGGGACACCACTACGACCAGTTTCAGGAAGATGCCGCCGGATCCCAGTCCTCCGGCATCTCCAAGAAACTGGTCATAGAGGCACTCCCGGTCCAGCCACAAAACGGGACTAACACTCAAGACATTTATTAATATTAAAAACTGAGACTACAAAACTGGGACTAAAGGCCACAAACTGCGAAAGATATCCTTCGGTCAAGCCACAAACCGTGAAAGACATGAACTAGAGTTACATAATATGAGCATGAACTTCTTGGCATATGTCCTTCCTTATGATCGCTTCAGACGTAACCATGGAGCATCTTCTTTACTTAACGGAATGCTTGGGTCAGTTTTCACTGTGAAGGGCAGAATTTCATCAAACTTATTATAATCTTCTGACATGTCTGTCTTGTCCTCGATTCCCATGATGTTTCTTTTCCCTGAAAGAACTATGTGACGCTTTGGCTCATCATATGATGTATTCGTTTGCATATTTTTTCTTTTTTTGGTCTGGAGGACATGTCCTTCACATAGAAAACCTGAGACACATCATTGGCTAGGACGAATGGTTCATCTCTATAACCAAGATTGTTGAGATCCACTATTGTCATTCCGTACAACTGGTCTATCTTTACCCCTTCCCCATTCAGGTTGACCCATTTGCAGCGAAACAAAGGGACCTTAAAAGAGACTCCATAGTCTAGTTCCCATATCTCCTCTATGTAACCATAATATGTTTCCTTTTGTCCATTCTCATCTATTGCATCAAAGCGGACACCACTATTTTGGTTGGTGCTCTTTTTATCTTGGGCGATCGTGTAGAATGTATTCCCATTTATTTCGTACCCTTGAAAATTCAATACAGTAGAAGATGGTGACGCGGCCAACAAGTATAGCTGATCTCCAACAGTGGTGTCATTCAAGAGATGTGTCCGCATCCAACCACCGAAAGACTTCATGTGTTCATCTGTAATCCATGATTCAGGCTTCCCCGAGTTTTTGGAGCGTACAATATTCTTGTGTTCCTCGATATACAGAGCTGCCAAGGTGGAATTATGTAGAACTGTGTAGTGTGCTTTAGTGAAAGAATCCCCATCCCTACATATCATTGCTTTCTTTCCTAGCGTGCCTTTTCCACTTAGTCTTCCCTCATGCTGCGAGTCAGAAACACCAATCGGCTTAAGGTCAGGAATAAAGTCAACACAAAACTCAATGACCTCCTCTGTTCCATATCCCTTGGAGATGCTTCCTTCTGGTCTAGCACGGTTATGAACATATTTCTTTAAGACTCCCATGAACCTCTCAAAGGGGAACATATTGTGCAGAAATACCGGACCGAGAATGGCAATCTCTTCCACTAGATGAACCAGGAGATGCGTCATAATATTGAAGAAGGATGGTGGGAACACCAATTCAAAACTAACAAGACATTGTACCACATCCTTCTGTAATCTTGGCAGAATATCTGGATTGATTACCTTCTGAGATATTGCATTGAGGAATGAACACAGCTTCACAATGGGTACTCGAACATTTTCCGGTAGAAGCCCCCTCAATGCAATCGGAAGCAACTGCGTCATAATCACGTGACAGTCATGAGACTTCAGGTTTTGGAACTTTTTCTCTGCCATATTTATTATCCCCTTTATATTAGATGAGAAGCCTGACGACACCTTGATACTGTAAAGGACTTCAAAAAATATTTCCTTCTCTGCTTTGGTAAGAGCATAGCTGGCACGACTTAAGTGACGCCCTTTATCCGTCTTGTTATGTGTATGCATGTTCTTTGGGTCTTTCATAATTTGTTGGTCCTCCCGTGCTTCAGGTGTATCTTTTGTCTTCCCATACATGCCTAGGAATCCTAGCAGGTTCACGCAGAGATTCTTCGTCACGTGCATCACGTCGATTGAAGAGCGGACACGCAGGACTTTCCAATATGGCAGCTCCCAAAATATAGATTTCTTCTTCCACATGGGTGCGTGTCCTGTAGCGACGTCGTTCAGAACTGATTGACCGCCGGGACCCTTTCCAAAGATTACTTCTATGTCCTTGACCATACCAAATACATCATCACCAGCAGGGAGTTCAGGCTTCTTCCACTGATCTGCCTCAGCTTTGAAATGCTTGCCTTTCTTTCTTACAGGATGATTGGTCGGAAGAAATCGTGGATTCGCCAGGTACACAACCTTCTTGCATTTATGCAAATATGTACCTTCGGTCTTATCTAAACAGTGGGTGCATGCCTTATATCCCTTGTTTGTCTGTCCTGAAAGGTTACTAAGAGCAGGCCAATCATTGATGGTTACGAATAACAACCCTCGTAGATCAAATGGCTCCTCTTTGTTCTCATCCCATGCACGTACACTTGGTTTGCCCCACAACTGTAAGAGTTCTTCAACTAATGGCCTAAGGTACACATCAATGTCGTTGCCCGGTTGCTTCGGGCCTTGGATGAGCACTGGCATCATAATGAACTTACGCTTCATGCACAACCAAGGAGGCAGGTTGTAGATACATAGAGTCATGGGCCAGGTGCTGTGACTGCAGCTCTGCTCCCCAAAAGGATTCATGCCATCCGTACTTAGACCAAACCATAAGTTCCTTGCGTCACCTGCAAAGTCTGGGAAGTCTCTCTCGACTTTTCTCCACTGTGACCCATCAACAGGGTGTCTCAACTTCCCGTCTTTCTTACGGTCTTCTTTGTGCCATCGCAACAACCTGGCATGCTCTTTGTTTCTGAACATGCGTTTCAACCTTGGTATTATAGGAGCATACCACATAACCTTAGCAGGAACCCTCTTCCGGAGGGGCTCTCCCTCAACATCACCAGGGTCATCTCGTCTGATCTTATACCGCAACACATTGCATACCGGGCATTTATCTAAATTCTCATACTCCTTACCGCGGTAGAGGATGCAGTCATTAATGCATGCATGTATCTTTTGCACATCTAATCCCAGAGGACAGAGAGTCTTCTTTTCTTAGTAGGTACTCTCGGGAAGTTCGTTATGTTTTGGAAACTTCGGCTTCATTATTTTCAGCATCTTTTCAAATGAGGAATCAGTTAGACCACACTCTGCCTTCCATCGCAACAATTCCAGTGTGGTACCGAGCTTTGTGCTGCCATCTTCACAATTTGGGTACAACAATTTCTTGTGATCTTCTAACATGCCCTCTAACTTAAACTTCTCATTTTCTGTTTCACAGTCTCGCTTTGCATCAGAAATGACCCTACCAAGTTCATCAGCCGACTCATCTGATGCCCGTTCTTCACCTCTTTCCTCTCCATTGTCTTCCATTGCAGTATCACTGTATTCAGGAAACATATGATGATAGTTGTTATCATCATCTTATTCTTCACCATCTTCCATCATAACCCCTCTTTCCCCATGCTTGGTCTAGCAATTATAGTTGGGCATGAAACCTTTCATAATCAGGTGGCCGCGAATGATTTTCGAGGAAGAGTACTCCTTGTTGTTCCGACATTGAACACATGGACAACGTATAAATCCATTCTCTTTGTTTGCCGTAGCCACATCGATAAATTTATCCACGCCTTTGATATACCCGGCTACGCGCCGGTCACCGTACATCCATTCTCGACCGTTCATCTGCATCATATAAGTAAGTTTATCAAAAAACAGGACATCATAAATAGTGAAATAACCAATTCACACCGACACATGAATTGTATCAATGACCTAGAAAAGATAAGATTGCTAACCTCGATCGAGGGAAATAAAGAGGAGAAAGCTCAAGTGCGTCTCGGACACCTTCTATATTTTTGTTCTATGAGAAATTCAACGAGATTATTCACTCAAACATTTCATCAAACACCTTCAATGCATGCATAGAAGAGAAAAAACTAGCACACCCCTCACACCTTCCACCATTCGAAAAAACAGAGTGGATGCAGAGGGGTTGGGGCGTTGCATTTATAGAGGGCAGGAGAATACGTCCCGGTTGGAGCCAGCAACCGGGACTAAAGGTGCGTGCCACGCCACGTGGCTGTGGCCAAACCTTTAGTCCCGGTTGGTGGCTCCAACCGGGACGTATTCCCCCTTACCAACCGGGACGCATGCCCCTGGCCCCGTGCCCGCTCCAACCGGGACGCGTGCCAGCATTAGTCCCAGTTGGTGGCGCAACCGGGACTAATGCTCTGAGGGGTCGCGAATGGATGGCCCTTTATCCACTAGTGTAGCAACCCATGTAGCATCCCTAGTTGTATCAGCAATCCATGTTGCATTCATCAAAATAGAGTAGCAAAATTTTAATAATATTTGATTTTATATTTCATACACCACATATATACATTTATCTATATATATTGAATTGCTAGCTACAAATGATTTTTTCTTTGTTATGCCATTGTCTTCACAATCTGCTAGTCTTCCCAGGATTCTGACTTGTAGATCTTGTTAAACTTGTAGCTTTCTGTTGAAAAATTGGAACGAAACTTGGAGTAGGTTCCTAACCACATATATTGCATTGTGTATTGTCCTGTTTACATAGAAAAATTAAAGGAAGTAAATCAGTAATATGATTAAATCAAATAGATCAATTATCAGTTATCAGCATAGGTACTTACTCTTTTGATAGAAGGAGAATGATCCAAGAAGGGAGACACTTAAGCCCTCATGATCATGACATGCCATATGAAAGAGGGATACTTGACCCTCTAGTACCTCACAACATCCACATTGCAGGACTTGACATCCTAAGCACAAGACATGAAACTAGACAAAACATTTATCATGTGAGAATAAAAACACATAAAAGATAGAAATACATGATGCTACTTCAAATGATTAGTGGACTTACTCCTATGTGTAGCGTGCGAGGAGGCCGTATAATTCAACGAGATAAGCAGAGAAGCAAGGCAAATTTCTCCGCTACAAGACAACATTACCTCTTGGTTATGTCTTTGTCCATTTGTTTTTAGTAGATTCTAAGAACATGACATAAGATCGGTAACCAACTCTTCCTATGCAATGTCCCTAAAATAATATCCCTATTATAAAATGCTAACTAGGGTTAAATATGTGAAACATGTAGCAAAATTACTAGTAGTAATCTAAACAATTTTGTATATCCAAACCTATCTATAGATAAAAAGCTAACCAAAGATAGATAGAGATAAAATGCTACTTAGAGACAAAACATTTATTACAAGGGAATAAATAGATCTAATGAACCCATTTGTACATTCGGTTTAATAAATATATGTTGAATCTTGTCCAATTGCCACATTTGTATCTTCTCAAATAGCACAATAAAGTTGATCTAATAAATTGATCTAACTCTCACAGATCAAATCATGTCACAAACATGTACACATGAGTGAATGAAAATCAGTCACATAGAATAATCACCCTAACGATATTCTAATGAATCGAGCATTGCTACTAAGATTAGATACGTACTGTAGAGGAGGAGGGCGAGGCGGGGTTGTGTCCATAATGGAGGAAAAATACGAGCTGGATTGACCAGAGGTGTCAGCGGAAGGTAACACCGACAAGCGTCGTAGCGAGTCATCTCAGCACTCCTGTGAGGATGGCCTCCGCATCGCCGACTAGATGAGTTCTTAGGGTACCAAATGTGTCATAAAGAGGAGGAGGTTGTGGAGTGGAGTGAGATCGGATAATGATTTATACATAGTCAGACAATGAACCGAGTGGATCCGACATTTTGACGAATAGGTTGCAGAGATCGGGGATGGCTTCAGGTGCAAAAACCCCTAGGACTTCCTATGCACGGCCCCTGACGAGACGGTCACTGGAGTGGTGTTCAGGTCTATGTTAGGATTTGCTAGGAAATAGGACTCGCCAACCTCTAGCGACGTGGCCCTCGAGCCAGAAAATCGGATGACACTGATGTGTGCCCTTGACCACGGAGCATGGGGCTTGTTCATAGACGAACCAGACCGCGTCGCGCCTGCTAGGACACTGGTCAGTGCCTGATCCTTGAGCATGAGCACAACATGGGCGGCGGCTTGAGAAGTGATGGCATCGACGTTGGTGCAGGCTTAAAAGGTGACAGCATGCTCCAAGGCCTCCATCCTTTCTTGGGCCGCTAGGACAGCCAGTTCTTGACATTGTCTCTACGGCCGGCTCGCTTCCTTGACTCTAAAGACCTTTGCTTTGTTGTCATCACCTTCTATGGCTTGATGACAACACTGGCCGCTATGGCCTTTTTTGGGTTGCCGCAGCCGGCGGGGGGCACCACACGGCTTGGGCGTCCGCCACGTCAGGGGGGAGAGGTAGTGTGGCAACCAGGTTTCACACTAGGGCTCAGCAGTGACAGGTGGAGGCTAGGTGTGTGTCTAGCTAGAGGGCCTGAGTCAAATAAAAGGACACCCGACCCGGACGAACGAGTTGTCCCCTGGACCGTAAAGCCAACTAAAATTTGGGCTAGGAATGCGGGAAAAATGGACTTTGCCCCCTGTCTGGTCAGACATATTCGGACGGGCGAGTTGTCCCCTGCGCAGTCCATTTTTAGGACATTGTTGAGCTTTGCCTCCTGTCTGGTCGGACATATTCGGACGACCTCCATTCGTTTGCGAACCACCGTTGGAGTTGTCCTTATAAACATGATCATTATTGTCCCTTCAGGGCCATCCGATAAGACATGGTCATTACTTCTGTTGTATTTCTCCAACTATTTCTTTTGCAATAAATGATCTGAGACATGCGGCCTTAAGACTAATTATAGTGGTAGTAATATAGAAATGCATGCAGTGTCAACTAAACATTTTGATGACATGGCATACCATTAAATTATGAGAGACATTGGATTTCCGCTTCTATGACACTAACTCTATGATAATATGCTCTATAAAAATAGTACTCCATCCGATCCATATTAATTGACTTTGATTTATCAAAATTTGAATGAACCTATATATTAAATAGTGTCTAGATTCATTCAAATTTAGACAAATTTGAGTTAATTAATATGAGCCGGAGAGAGTAACATATACTAGTGTTATACGCATGATACTGGCTAGTTGATGTTACAACGGTCCTCCTTGTTATTAGTTAGTTATATGATTGGAAGCCATGCCACATGGGTAAAAGTGTCAATAGAAGCATACCCCTTTTGGGCTAGATTGTGTGCGAAGCTGCCCTATTGGGTTGACGATCCAAAGGCTCGATGAGGGTGTGCGCCGCTAGTTGCGTGAAGAGCTTGCTATTTTCCTTCGCTGTATTTCTTCTAACTGTCTCTTTTGCAGTAATTCAATAGAAATATTCCTTGTGTTGTTAATTAGATATCCATGGAAACCATGCCATCGCTGGTGGAAACCGGGACGCATGCCCCTGGCCCCGTGCCCGCTCCAACCGGGACGCGTGCTAGTATTAGTCCCGGTTGGTGGCGCAACCGGGACTAATGCTCCGAAGAGGCGTGAACGGATGGCATGTTTTTTACTAGTGCACATGGGGAATAAGCCGTCGGTGACGCGATTGCGACGCTGCACATGTTTGCAATTTTATTACCCATGCTTGGCCGGCGCCGGAACTAACCTAACACGGTAAGACCTAAGAAGAACCACACGAAGAAGATCAAAGTTCATTCAACTGGGACCAGATGCAGGGTACATGATCCGTTCTTCTCTTGGAAACGTGGGACCCACTTTCCCCATTTAACCTCAAGCTCATTGGATTTCTCAGTAACTAAAGTTGGTGGCCTTGGTTAAGCTAATACTAATGCACCGTTCTGTATTTGACTACTTGGGTTAAAGGCCCGGACAGGACGGGACAGCAATCTTAGTCGATCTGCCTGTTGGTTGATTTACAGCAGACCAACAACACGGTTTGTGCGTCGTTACATTAGTGGAAAAAGGGCTATCCGTTCGCGACCCATCAGAGCATTTGTCCCGGTTGCGCCACCAACCGGGACTAATGCTGGCACGCGTTCCGGTTGGAACGGGCACGGGGCCAGGGGGCATTGCGTCCCGGTTGGTAAGGGGGAATACGTCCCGGTTGGAGCCACCAACCGGGACTAAAGGTTTGGCCACAGCCACGTGGCGTGGCACGCACCTTTAGTCCCGGTTGCTGGCTCTAACCGGGACTAAAGACCCTCTGCCTCTATAAATGCAACGCCCCAGCCCCCTCTGTCTTCACTCTGTTTTTTCGAATGGTGGAAGGTGTGAGGGGGTGTGCTAGTTTTTTCTCATGCATGCATTGAAGGTGTTTGATGAAATGTTTGAGTGAATAATCCCGTTGAATTTCTCATAGAACAAAAATATAGAAGGTGTCCGAGACGCACTTGAGCTTTCTCCTCTTTATTTCCCTCGATCGAGATTAGCAATCTTATCTTTTCTAGGTCATTGATACAATTCATGTGTTGGTGTAAATTGGTTATTTCACTATTTATGATGTCCTGTTTTTTGATAAACTTACTTATATGATGCAGATGAACGGTCGAGAATGGATGTACGGTGACCGGCGCGTAGCCGGGTATATCAAAGGCGTGGATAAATTTATCGATGTGGCTACGGCAAACAAAGAGAATGGATTTATACGTTGTCCATGTGTTCAATGTCGGAACAACAAGGAGTACTCTTCCTCGAAAATCATTCGCGGCCACCTGATTATGAAAGGTTTCATGCCCAACTATAATTGCTGGACCAAGCATGGGGAAAGAGGGGTTATGATGGAAGATGGTGAAGAAGAAGATGATGATAACAACTATCATCATATGTTTCCTGAATACAGTGATACTGCAATGGAAGACAATGGAGAGGAAAGAGGTGAAGGACGGGCATCAGATGAGCCGGCTGATGAACTTGGTAGGGTCATTTCTGATGCAAAGCGAGACTGTGAAATAGAAAATGAGAAGTTTAAGTTAGAGGGCATGTTAGAAGATCACAAGAAATTGTTGTACCCAAATTGTGAAGATGGCAGCACAAAGCTCGGTACCACACTGGAATTGTTGCAATGGAAGGCAGAGTGTGGTCTAACTGATTCCTCATTTGAAAAGATGCTGAAAATAATGAAGCCGAAGTTTCCAAAACATAACGAACTTCCCGAGAGTACCTACTAAGCAAAGAAGACTCTCTGTCCTCTGGGATTAGATGTGCAAAAGATACATGCATGCATTAATGACTGCATCCTCTACCGCGGTAAGGAGTATGAGAATTTAGATAAATGCCCGGTATGCAATGCGTTGCGGTATAAGATCAGACGAGATGACCCTGGTGATGTTGAGGGAGAGCCCCTCCGGAAGAGGGTTCCTGCTAAGGTTATGTGGTATGCTCCTATAATACCAAGGTTGAAACGCATGTTTAGAAACAAAGAGCATGCCAGGTTGTTGCGATGGCACAAAGAAGACCGTAAGAAAGACGGGAAGTTGAGACACCCTGCTGATGGGTCACAGTGGAGAAAAATCGAGAGAGACTTCCCAGACTTTGCAGGTGACGCAAGGAACTTATGGTTTGGTCTAAGTACGGATGGCATGAATCCTTTTGGGGAGCAGAGCTGCAGTCACAGCACCTGGCCCGTGACTCTATGTATCTACAACCTGCCTCCTTGGTTGTGCATGAAGCATAAGTTCATTATGATGCCGGTGCTCATCCAAGACCCGAAGCAACCGGGCAACGACATTGATGTGTACCTTAGGCCATTAGTTGAAGAACTCTTACAGTTGTGGGGCAAACCAGGTGTACGTGCGTGGGATGAGAACAAATAGGGGCCATTTGATCTACGAGGGTTGTTATTCATAATCATCAATGATTGGCCTGCTCTTAGTAACCTTTCAGGACAGACAAACAAGGGATATAAGGCATGCACCCACTGTTTAGATAAGACCGAAGGTACATATTTGCATAAATGCAAGAAGGTTGTGTACCTGGCGAATCGACGATTTCTTCCGACCAATCATCTCGTAAGAAAGAAAGGCAAGCATTTCAAAGGTGAGGCAGATCACCGGAAGAAGCCTGAACTCCCTGCTGGTGATGATGTATTTGGTATGGTCAAGGACATAGAAGTAAGCTTTGGAAAGGGTCCCGGCGGTCAATCAGTTCCGAACGACGTCGCTACAGGACATGCACCCATGTGGAAGAAGAAATCTATATTTTGGGAGCTGCCATATTGGAAAGTCCTGCGTGTCCGCTCTTACATCAACGTGATGCACGTGACGAAGAATCTCTGCGTGAACCTGCTAGGATTCCTAGGCGTGTATGGGAAGATAAAAGATACACCTGAAGCACGGGAGGACCAACAAATTATGAAAGACCCAAAGAACATGCATACACATAACAAGACGGATAAAGGGCGTCACTTAAGTCGTGCCAGCTATGCTCTTACCAAAGCAGAGAAGAAAATCTTTTTTGAAGTCCTTTACAGTATCAAGGTGCCGTCGGGCTTCTCATCTAATATAAAGGGGATAATAAATATGGTAGAGAAAAAGTTCCAAAACCTGGAGTCTCATGACTGTCATGTGATTATGACGCAATTGCTTCCGATTGCATTGAGGGGGCTTCTACCGGAAAATGTTCGAGTACCCATTATGAAGCTGTGTTCATTCCTCAATGCAATATCTCAGAAGGTAATCGATCCAGATATTTTGCCAAGGTTACAGAAGGATGTGGTACAATGTCTTGTTAGTTTTGAATTGGTGTTCCCACCATCCTTCTTCAATATTATGACGCATCTCCTGGTTCATCTAGTGGACGAGATTGCCATTCTCGGTCCGGTATTTCTGCACAATATGTTCCCCTTTGAGAGGTTCATGGGAGTCTTAAAGAAATATGTTCATAACCGTGCTAGACCAGAAGGAAGCATCTCCAAGGGATATGGAACAGAGGAGGTCATTGAGTTTTTTGTTGACTTTATTCCTGACCTTAAGCCGATTGGTGTTTCTGACTCGCGGCATGAGGGAAGACTAAGTGGAAAAGGCACGCTGGGAAAGAAAGCAATGATATGTAGGGACGGAGATTCTTTCACTAAAGCACACTACACAGTTCTACATAATTCCACCTTGGCAGCTCCGTATATCGAGGAACACAAGAATATTGTACGTTCCAAAAACCCGGGGAAGCTTGAATCATGGATTACAGATGAACACATGAAGTCTTTTGGTGGTTGGATGCGGACACATCTCTTGAATGACACCACTGTTGGAGATCAGCTATACTTGTTGGCCGCGTCACCATCTTATACTGTATTGAATTTCCAAGGGTACGAAATAAATGGGAATACATTCTACACGATCGCCCAAGATAAAAAGAGCACCAACCAAAATAGTGGTGTCCGCTTTGATGCAATAGACGAGAATGGACAAAAGGACACATATTATGGTTACATAGAGGAGATATGGGAACTAGACTATGGAGTCTCTTTTAAGGTCCCTTTGTTTCGCTGCAAATGGGTCAACCTGAATGGGGAAGGGGTAAAGATAGACCAGTTGTACGGAATGACAACAGTGGATCTCAACAATCTTGGTTATAGAGATGAACCATTCGTCCTAGCCAATGATGTGTCTCAGGTTTTCTATGTGAAGGACATGTCCTCCAGACCGAAAAAAAGAAAAATATGCAAACGAATACATCATATGATGAGCCAAAGCGTCACATAGTTCTTTCAGGGAAAATAAACATCGTGGGAATCGAGGACAAGACAGACATGTCAGAAGATTATAATAAGTTTGATGAAATTCCGCCCTTCACAGTGAAAACTGACCCAAGCATTCCGTTAAGTAAAGAAGATGCTCCATGGTTACGTCTGAAGCGGTCATAAGGAATGACATATGCCAAGAAGTTCATGCTCATATTATGTAACTCTAGTTCATGTCTTTCGTGGTTTGTGGCTTGACCGAAGAATATCTTTCGCGGTTTGTGGCCTTTAGTCCCGGTTTTGTAGTCTCAGTTTTTAATATTAATAAATGTCTCAGTTTTTAATATTAATAAATTTATTGAGTGTTAGTTTCATCGGCATCTCCCTGAAACTGGCCGCAGTGGTGTCCCTGCTCTCGAAAACCATCTTGTAGCTTGTAACTTCACTAACTAGATCAATACGCCTCGGAGCTAACTAATTTCACATATTAGGGAGTGCCTCTATGACCAGTTTCTCGGAGATGCCGGAGGACTGGGCTCCGTCGGCATCTCCCTGAAACTGGCCGTAGTGGTGTCCCTGCTCTCTAAAAACATCTTGGAGATGCCTCAAACTGGCTGGAGGACTGGACTCACAAGGATGCCTATTTATAGTACAAGAAGCTCGGCATAATGTCGACACTCACGACATAATGTCGACACTCACGACATAATGTTGACACTCACCCCTATTATTAGTGCTGACTCATCTTTAGTCCCGATTGGTGTCTCCAACCGGGAATAAAGGTTCATCTTTAGTCCCGGTTGGTGACACCATCCGGGACAAGGTACAAGCCGCACGACATAATGTCGACACTCACGCCTATTATTAGTGTTGCCTGGCCCACTCTGCCGCAATCCCTTCAGTCGTGGTTGGTTTCTCCAACCGGGACTAAAGATGAACCCTCTCTTTATATAGGCATTTCCCTCTATTTATTAGGTAACACTCAAAACATTTATTAATATTAAAAAAGGGACAAACCGGGACTAGCTAACACTCAGGACTAAAGCCGCCCCCTTTATTCATAACCATGCCTAGTCCTATAGTACGCAGCTTCAGGGTCTTCATCGTCGTTGTCATCATCATCGTCATCGTCACCTGCCACTCCGGGGATCCTCAGCCCATCCATGGCATATACCAGGGGCCATTCCAGCCTCGGATTCACGGCGGGCGGGAGAGGGGTCTCCTGGAAGACGATGCCGCTACCGCCGGGACAGTGTGGGGCCTGTGGCGGGTGGACTCGTGGGCATCGTAGGCGAGGATGGTCTCCCCCGGCGATGTAGCGCATCACTCCGATGATAGTACGGTTCGCCCACCACAGACGACGGCTGGCTTCGTTGTGGTTCACCGGTGGCGGGCCATCACCCTCGTACCTGGAGAGCTCCCTTTCCCGCCTATTAGCGAAGAAGGCATTCCAGGTGTCGTAGTTGTCGGGATCCCACTGGGGATCCATCCGCTGCTCCGGCGTGAGCTCGTGGTAGAAGTGGTTTGTGATGGCCGCCTGGCGTGCGGAACCTTGAGGGACAGGAGGGACAGGAACCCCTCCAGCGCTCAGCATCCAGCCGGCGGGCGGCCGGTAGCCCGGCGCACAAGGGTAGTTGGAGGCGCACAGCGCCTCGGTCTCCTCGAGGGTCAGAATGGCCTAGTAGGCGTTGTCCATTGTTCTAAGAGAGGAAGGTGTGGATGTGTGGATAGCCATGGCACGATCACCCTAAATATAGAGGGAAAGGGCGAGAAAACTTGGCGTGAAGCTTTGGGAAATGGCGGGAAATATCTTTAGTCCCGGTTAGTGACTACATCCGGGACTAAAAGCTCTAGTAGAAAGGAAAGTGCGGGAAAACTTGGCGGGAAGAGGTGGGAAATGGCGGGACTAAAAGCTCTAGTAGATTTGTACTACAGGTACATGATTTATCGCCCGTGATTTTTTGAAAAAATCATTTTTAGACTCGCAATATGTGGTTTCTTCAGAGATCCAATGCAAGTTCTAACGATGCTCGTCCCCTATCTTCATGCACACCGGTTCGACCATAGTTAGAAATTCAGATAATTCAAAACGGGCATAATAAATTCAAAAAAAATCCGAACAATGAAAATCCTTCGCGTGGTGTCATATTTTGTTACATAGTTGAAAGGAAAAATACTAGACTTGGTATATTGATCATGTTTCGAAAAAACCTTCACAAAATGACCTATCATGTTCGAGGTTTCATGGCTTTCGGTCCAAATGACGGCATAGTTTGTGATGTTGTGCCCATATTATGCATGTGTGTGGACATTGGTATGGAGAACAATGTTGCAGGAGAAAGTTTTCTTTTTTGTCGCACGGAAAATCCCTTTTCCATTTTCCAACACTCACCCCTATTATTAGTGTTGACTCGTGTTTTGTCCCGGTTGGTGTCTCCAACCGGGACTAAAGGTTCATCTTTAGTCCCGGTTGGTGACACCATCCGGGACAAGGTACACGCCGCACGACATAATGTCGACATAAAAATAGAAAATGGTTTTGGATTATTTATTCAAATCCATACACTTTTTATGTTTAAAGTTTTTCTAAATTCCAAATTGATATTAAAAAAATATAAGTTAATTCATTTTTAGTTGTAAATGGTTCATATTTTAAATGGTTACATTAATTATTTTTTAAAACAGAAAATGGTTTTGAATTATTTATTTAAATCCAAACACTTTTTATGTTTAAAGTTTTTCTAAATTCCAAATTAATATTCAAAAATATAAGTTAATTCATTTTAAAAGGTTACATTAATTATTTTTTAAAAATAGAAAATGGTTTTGGATTATTTATTCAAATCCATACACTTTTTATGTTTAAAGTTTTTCTAAATTCCAAATTGTATTAAAAAATATAAGTTAATTCATTTTTAATTGTGAATGGTTCATATTTTAAATGGTTACATTAATTATTTTTTAAAACAGAAAATGGTTTTGAATTATTTATTTAAATCCAAACACTTTTTATGTTTAAAGTTTTTCTAAATTCCAAATTAATATTCAAAAATATAAGTTAATTCATTTTAAAAGGTTACGTTAATTATTTTTAAAAAATAGAATATGGTTTTGGATTATTTATTCAAATCCATACACTTCTTATGTTTAAAGTTCTTCTAAATTCTAAATTGATATTAAAAAAATATAAGTTAATTCATTTTTAATTGTAAATGGTTCATATTTTAAATGGTTACATTAATTATTTTTTAAAACAGAAAATGGTTTTGAATTATTTATTCAAATCCAAACACTTTTTATGTTTAAAGTTTTTCTAAATTCCAAATTAATTATCATTTAAAAAACAATACAAATTTAAACCCCAAAATAAAAAATAAGGCGGGAACAGAGAGAAAATACCTGAAATTTTTTGAAAACAGGGGAATATGTCCCCGTTGGAGCCACCAGCCGGGACTAAAGACCCCCTGCGCGCCAACCCTTGGTCTGCTGAAAATATTGGAGTATAGGTCCCGGTTGGTCTGCTGAAACTTGTTTGCCGGGAGCCACCAACCGGGACCTATACTCCAATATTTTCAGCAGACCAAGGGTTGGCGCGCAGGGGGTCTTTAGTCCCGGTTGGTGGCTCCAACCGGGACATATTCCCCTGTTTTCAAAAAATTTCAGGTATTTTCTCTCTGTTCCCGCCTTATTTTTTATTTTGGGGTTTAAATTTGTATTGTTTTTTAAATGATAATTAATTTGGAATTTAGAAAAACTTTAAACATAAAAAGTGTTTGGATTTGAATAAATAATTCAAAACCATTTTCTGTTTTAAAAAATAATTAATGTAACCATTTAAAATATGAACCATTTACAATTAAAAATGAATTAACTTATATTTTTTAATATCAATTTGGAATTTAGAAAAACTTTAAACATAAGAAGTGTATGGATTTTAATAAATAATCCAAAACCATATTCTATTTAAAAATAATAATTAATGTAACCTTTTAAAATGAATTAACTTATATTTTTTAATATTAATTTGGAATTTAGAAAAACTTTAAACATAAAAAGTGTTTGGATTTAAATAAATAATTCAAAACCATTTTCTGTTTTAAATAATAATTAATGTAACCATTTAAAATATGAACCATTTACAATTAAAAATGAATTAACTTATATTTTTTTAATATCAATTTGGAATTTAGAAAAACTTTAAACATAAAAAGTGTATGGATTTGAATAAATAATCCAAAACCATTTTCTATTTTTAAAAAATAATTAATGTAACCTTTTAAAATGAATTAGCTTATATTTTTGAATATTAATTCGGAATTTAGAAAAACTTTAAACATAAAAAGTGTTTGGATTTAAATAATTCAAAACCATTTTCTGTTTTAAAAAATAATTAATGTAACCATTTAAAATATGAACCATTTACAATTAAAAATGAATTAACTTATATTTTTTTAATATCAATTTGGAATTTAGAAAAACTTTAAACATAAAAAGTGTATGGATTTGAATAAATAATCCAAAACCATTTTCTATTTTTATGTCGACATTATGTCGTGCGGCGTGTACCTTGTCCCGGATGGTGTCACCAACCGGGACTAAAGATGAACCTTTAGTCCCGGTTGGAGACACCAACCGGGACAAAACACGAGTCGACACTAATAATAGGGGTGAGTGTTGGAAAATGGAAAAGGGCTTTTCCGTGCGACAAAAAGGAAAACTTTCTCCTGCAACATTGTTCTCCATACCAATGTCCACACGCATGCATAATATGGGCACAACATCACAAACTATGTCGTGATTCAGCACATAACATCGGTCATTTGGACCGAAAGCCATGAAACCTCGAACATGATAGGTTATTTTGTGAAGGTTTTTTCGAAACATGATCAATATACCAAGTCTAGTATTTTTCCTTTCAACTATGTAACAAAATATGACACCAGGCGAAGGATTTTCATTGTTCGGATTTTTTTTGAATTTATTATGCCCGTTTTGAATTATCTGAATTTCTAACTATGGTCGAACCGGTGTGCATGAAGATAGGGGACGAGCATCGTTAGAACTTGCATTGGATCTCTGAAGAAACCACATATTGCGAGTCTAAAAATGATTTTTTCAAAAAATCACGGGCGATAGATCATGTACCTTTAGTACAAACCGGACCCACTTCCTACCGATCCGGCAGACATTTGTCCTTTTTACCTGGGATGGACGAAAAGGTTTGAGATGTACCGGTTGGGAGATAGTCCATGTAAGGTGTTCTAGTATTTTAGGAAAATGGGACGGTAGCATTCTGAAATGGCATTTTGGTGGTTACTTCACAAAACGACCCGTTTTTTGCGCTCGGAAAATGGAAAAGGGATTTTCCGTGCGACAAAAAGGAAAACTTCCTCCTGCAACACTGTTCTCCATACCAATGTCCACACACATGCATAATATGGGCACAACATCACAAACTATGCCGTGATTCAGCAAATAACATCGGTCATTTGGACCGAAAGCCATGAAACCTCGAACATGATAGGTCATTTTGTGAAGGTTTTTTCGAAACATGATCGATATACCAAGTCTGGTATTTTTCCTTTCAACTATGTAACAAAATATGACACCACGCGAAGGATTTTCATTGTTCGGATTTTTTTTGAATTTATTATGCCCGTTTTGAATTATCTGAATTTCTAACTATGGTCGAACCGGTGTGCATGAAGATAGGGGACGAGCATCGTTAGAACTTGCATTGGATCTCTGAATAAACCACATATTGCGAGTCTAAAAATGATTTTCTCAAAAAATCACGGGCGATAGATCATGTACCTGTAGTACAAACTGGACCCTTTCCTTTCTACTAGAGCTTTTAGTCCCGCCATTTCCCACCTCTTCCCGCCAAGTTTTCCCGCCCTTTCCTTTCTACTAGAGCTTTTAGTCCCGGATGTAGTCACTAACCGGGACTAAAGATATTTCCCGCCATTTCCCAAAGCTTCACGCCAAGTTTTCCCGCCCTTTCCTTCTATATTTAGGGTGATCGTGCCATGGCTATCCACACATCCACACCTTCCTCTCTTAGAACAATGGACAACGCCTACTGGGCCATTCTGACCCTCAGGAGACCGAGGTGCTGTGCGCCTCCAACTACCCTTGTCCGCCGGGCTACCGGCCGCCCGCCGGCTGGATGCTGAGCGCTGGAGGGGTTCCTGTCCCTCCTGTCCCTCAAGGTTCCGCACGCCAGGCGGCCATCACAAAACACTTCTACCACGAGCTCACGCCGGAGCAGCGGATGGATCCCCAGTGGGATCCTGACAACTATGACACCTGGAATGCCTTCTTCGCTAATAGGCGGGAAAGGGAGCTCGCCAGGTACGAGGGTGATGGCCCGCCACCGGTGAACCACAACGAAGCCGGCCGTCGTCTGTGGTGGGCGTACCATACTATCATCGGAGTGATGCGCTACATTGCCGGGGGAGACCATCCTCGCCTACGGTGCCCACGAGTCCACCCGCCACAGGCCCCACACTGTCCCGGCGGTAGCGGCATCGTCTTCCAGGAGACCCCTCTCTTGCCCGCCGTGAATTCGAGGCTGGAATGGCCCCTGGTATATGCCATGGATGGGCTGAGGATCCCCGGAGTGGCAGGTGACGATGACGATGATGATGACGACGACGATGAAGACCCTGAAGCTGCGTACTATAGGAATAGGCATGATTATGACTAAAGGGGGCGGCTTTAGTCCTGAGTGTTAGCTAGTCCCGGTTTGTCCCGGTTTTTAATATTAATAAATGTCTTGAGTGTTACCTAATAAATAGAGGGAAATGCCTATATAAAGAGAGGGTTCATCTTTAGTCCCGGTTGGAGAAACCAACCACGACTGAAGGGATTGCGGCAGAGTGGGCCAGGCAACACTAATAATAGGGGTGAGTGTCGACATTATGTCGTGTGGCTTGTACCTTGTCCCGGATGGTGTCACCAACCGGGACTAAAGATGAACCTTTAGTCCCGGTTGGAGACACCAACCGGTACTAAAGATGAGTCAGCACTAATAATAGGGGTGAGTGTCGACATTATGTCGTGAGTGTCGACATTATGCCGAGCTGCTTGTACTATAAATAGGCATCCTTGTGAGTCCAGTCCTCCAGCCAGTTTGAGGCATCTCCAAGATGGTTTTAGAGAGCAGGGACACCACTACGGCCAGTTTCAGGGAGATGCCGACGGAGCCCAGTCCTCCGGCATCTCCGAGAAACTGGTCATAGAGGCACTCCCTAATATGTGAAATTAGTTAGCTCCGAGGCGTATTGATCAAGTTAGTGAAGTTACAAGCTGCAAGATGGTTTTCGAGAGCAGGTATACCACTGCGGCCAGTTTCAGGGAGATGCCGACGGAACTAACACTCAAGACATTTATTAATATTAAAACTGAGACATTTATTAATATTAAAAACTGAGACTACAAAACCGGGACTAAAGGCCACAAACCGCGAAAGATATCCTTCGGTCAAGCCACAAACCGCGAAAGACATGAACTAGAGTTACATAATATGAGCATGAACTTCTTGGCGTATGTCATTCCTTATGACCGCTTCAGACGTAACCATGGAGCATCTTCTTTACTTAACGGAATGCTTGGTTCAGTTTTCACTGTGAAGGGCGGAATTTCATCAAACTTATTATAATCTTCTGACATGTCTGTCTTGTCCTCGATTCCCACGATGTTTCTTTACCCTGAAAGAACTATGTGACGCTTTGGCTCATCATATGATGTATTCGTTTGCATATTTTTTCTTTTTTTAGGTCTGGAGGACATGTCCTTCACATAGAAAACCTGAGACACATCATTGTCTAGGACGAATGGTTCATCTCTATAACCAAGATTGTTGAGATCCACTGTTGTCATTCCGTACAACTGGTCTATCTTTACCCCTTCCCCATTCAGGTTGACCCATTTGCAGCGAAACAAAGGGACCTTAAAAGAGACTCCATAGTCTAGTTCTCATATCTCCTCTATGTAACCATAATATGTGTCCTTTTGTCCATTCTCGTCTATTGCATCAAAGCGGACACCACTATTTTGGTTGGTGCTCTTTTTATCTTGGGCGATCGTGTAGAATGTATTCCCATTTATTTCATACCCTTGGAAATTCAATACAGTAGAAGATGGTGACGCGGCCAACAAGTATAGCTGATCTCCAACAGTGGTGTCATTCAAGAGATGTGTCCGCATCCAACCACCAAAAGACTTCATGTGTTCATCTGTAATCCATGATTCAGGCTTCCCCGGGTTTTTGGAGCGTACAATATTCTTGTGTTCCTTGATATACGGAGCTGCCAAGGTGGAATTATGTAGAACTGTGTAGTGTGCTTTAGTGAAAGAATCCCCGTCCCTACATATCATTTCTTTCTTTCCCAGCGTGCCTTTTCCACTTAGTCTTCCCTCATGCCGCGAGTCAGAAACACCAATCGGCTTAAGGTCAGGAATAAAGTCAACACAAAACTCAATGACCTCCTCTGTTCCATATCCCTTGGAGATGCTTCCTTCTGGTCTAGCACGGTTATGAACATATTTCTTTAAGACTCCCATGAACCTCTCAAAGGGGAACATATTGTGCAGAAATACCGGACCGAGAATGGCAATCTCTTCCACTAGATGAACCAGGAGATGCGTCATAATACTGAAGAAGGATGGTGGGAACACCAATTCAAAACTAACAAGACATTGTACCACATCCTTCTGTAACCTTGGCAGAATATCTGGATTGATTACCTTCTGAGATATTGCATTGAGGAATGAACACAGCTTCACAATGGGTACTCGAACATTTTCCCGTAGAAGCCCCCTCAATGCAATCGGAAGCAATTGCGTCATAATCACGTGACAGTCATGAGACTTCAGGTTTTGGAACTTTTTCTCTGCCATATTTATTATCCCCTTTATATTAGATGAGAAGCCCGACGGCACCTTGATTCTGTAAAGGACTTCAAAAAAGATTTCCTTCTCTGCTTTGGTAAGAGCATAGCTGGCACGACTTAAGTGACGCCCTTTATCCGTCTTGTTATGTGTATGCATGTTCTTTGGGTCTTTCTTAATTTGTTGGTCCTCCCGTGCTTCAGGTGTATCTTTTGTCTTCCCATACACGCCTAGGAATCCTAGCAGGTTCACGCAGAGATTCTTCGTCACGTGCATCACGTCGATTGAAGAGCGGACACACAGGACTTTCCAATATGGCAGCTCCCAAAATATAGATTTCTTCTTCCACATGGGTGCGTGTCCTGTAGCGACGTCGTTCGGAATTGATTGACCGCCGGGACCCTTTCCAAAGATTACTTCTATGTCCTTGACCATACCAAATACATCATCACCAGCAGGGAGTTCAGGCTTCTTCCGGTGATCTGCCTCACCTTTGAAATGCTTGCCTTTCTTTCTTACGGGATGATTGGTCGGAAGAAATCGTCGATTCGCCAAGTACACAACCTTCTTGCATTTATGCAAATATGTACCTTCGGTCTTATCTAAACAGTGGGTCCATGCCTTATATCCCTTGTTTGTCTGTCCTGAAAGGTTACTAAGAGCAGGCCAATCATTGATGGTTACGAATAACAACCCTCATAGATCAAATGGCTCCTCTTTGTTCTCATCCCACGCACGTACACCTGGTTTGCCCCACAACTGTAAGAGTTCTTCAACTAATGGCCTAAGGTACACATCAATGTCGTTACCCGGTTGCTTCGGGCCTTGGATGAGCACTGGCATCATAATGAACTTACGCTTCATGCACAACCAAGGAGGCAGGTTGTAGATACATAGAGTCATGGGCCAGGTGCTGTGACTGCAGCTCTGCTCCCCAAAAGGATTCATGCCATCCGTACTTAGACCAAACCATAAGTTCCTCGCGTCACCTGCAAAGTCTGGGAAGTCTCTCTCGATTTTTCTCCACTATGACCCATCAGCAGGGTGTCTCTCGATTTTTCTCCACTATGACCCATCAGCAGGGTGTCTCAACTTCCCGTCTTTCTTACGGTCTTCTTTGTGCCATCGCAACAACCTGGCATGCTCTTTGTTTCTGAACATGCGTTTCAACCTTGGTATTATAGGAGCATACCACATAACCTTAGCAGGAACCCTCTTCCGGAGGGGCTCTCCCTCAACATCACCAGGGTCATCTCGTCTGATCTTATACCGCAACGCATTGCATATCGGACATTTATCTAAATTCTCATACTCCTTACCGCGGTAGAGGATGCAGTCATTAATGCATGCATGTATCTTTTGCACATCTAATCCCAGAGGACAGAGAGTCTTCTTTGCTTCGTAGGTACTCTCAGGAAGTTCGTTATGTTTTGGAAACTTCGGCTTCATTATTTTCAGCATCTTTTCAAATGAGGAGTCAGTTAGACCACACTCTGCCTTCCATCGCAACAATTCCAGTGTGGTACCGAGCTTTGTGCTACCATCTTCACAATTTGGGTACAACAAATTCTTGTGATCTTCTAACATGCCCTCTAACTTCAACTTCTCATTTTCTGTTTCACAGTCTCGCTTTGCATCAGAAATGACCCTACCAAGTTCATCAGCCGGCTCATCTGATGCCCGTTCTTCACCTCTTTCCTCTCCATTGTCTTCCGTTGCAGTATCACTGTATTCAGGAAACATATGATGATAGTTGTTATCATCATCTTCTTCTTCACCATCTTCCATCATAACCCCTCTTTCCCCGTGCTTGGTCCAGCAATTATAGTTGGGCATGAAACCTTTCATAATCAGGTGGCCGCGAATGATTTTCGAGGAAGAGTACTCCTTGTTGTTCCGACATTGAACACATGGACAACATATAAATCCATTCTCTTTGTTTGCCGTAGCCACATCGATATATTTATCCACGCCTTTGATATACCCGGCTACGCGCCGGTCACCGTACATCCATTCCCGACCGTTCATCTGCATCATATAAGTAAGTTTATCAAAAAACATGACATCATAAATAGTGAAATAACCAATTCACACCGACACATGAATTGTATCAATGACCTAGAAAAGATAAGATTGCTAACCTCGATCGAGGGAAATAAAGAGGAGAAAGCTCAAGTGTGTCTCGGACACCTTCTATATTTTTGTTCTATGAGAAATTCAACGGGATTATTCACTCAAACATTTCATCAAACACCTTCAATGCATGCATGAGAAAAAACTAGCACACCCCCTCACACCTTCCACCATTCGAAAAAACAGAGTGGAGGCAGAGGGGGCTGGGGCGTTGCATTTATAGAGGGTAGGGGGTCTTTAGTCCCGGTTGGAGCCAGCAACCGGGACTAAAGGTGCGTGCCACGCCACGTGGCTGTGGCCAAACCTTTAGTCCCGGTTGGTGGCTCAAACCGGGACGTATTCCCCCTTACCAACCGGGACGCATGCCCCCTGGCCCCGTGCCCGCTCCAACCGGGACACGTGCCAGCATTAGTCCCGGTTGGTAGCGCAACCGGGACAAATGCTCTGAGGGGTCGCGAACGGATAGCCCTTTTTCCACTAGTGGTATTCTAGTGCCCTAGGCGAAGTTGACGGTAGGTGTCCCTAAGATATATATATATATATATATATATATATGAAATAGCCAGCTAAACACAGGTATAGCTGTGCATAGCCTATTCACCGTTGATTCTCTCCTCTTTTGATATAGGGAGCACATGTTTTCTGACCCAAAACGTTAGATTCTTATTTGATGGGTAGTAACGCCGTTACTTCACGAAAACCGAGCAAACTAAGCTTATCTGATTTCATGCCTTTTTGAGTCAAACCCTAATGTACTACAGAAGCAAAACCCTAACCCAAATAAGCCTTATTTTCGTTTTGAAACAATAACCCAAATAAGCCTTATTCCTTTTAGGTAGCTATTCCTTTTTGAGTCAAACCTTATTTCGTGTTGTAACCCTAACCCAAATAAGCCTTAGATAAGCCTTATTCCTTTTAGGTAGCTATTGCATGCAGAACTTAATATTTTTTCACTTTAAGTATTGTTTTACGAGCTGCTGGCCTAAGCCTCACTTATTTATTCTCTTTTCAAAATTCCTTGCTCATTTGATAAACAAGGCGGAATAGGCGATTGCTCTCTTCGTTCTACCTCATCCCTCGTCGTGCATGGTGCTGCCGTCGTGCACGGCGCTGCAGTCTCTAGCAGAGACAGTCCATCTCTTCCTAATCAAACCAGATGGAAGCTCCAAAATCCCAGCGTGCACAAGCACCTGGCAAACATGAAAAAATATTTAGATGAATTTACTCGAATGGAACTCAATTCGAGATACTAATCAAGCAGTAGGGGAAAACATGAACCTTTAAAATGTGGCGGCAGGGGATGCCCGAATGCTCAAATGATTTGCAAACACACATATATATTTTCTTGTCTGCATGGTATGTCACTACGTACTCACGCCTGCCAACCCAATTATCAGGTCTAGCACGGGTGTACGAAACAATATACCTGTCTGCCTCCACGTCTTCTCTACAGACAAAAGCACCTGACATGAACAATTCTCTGAAGGAACGTTCAAAAAGAGCCCGAGTGTAGACGATGGTTGCATGCTTCTCTATTGGAAAACCGGTATGTAGAAGGAAATTAGGGTTTGCTCAAGAAGTAGCTCTCTCCCGCCAAAAATATAAGACACTAAACCACTTACATGAAAAGTTAGGGTTTGCATACTACCACAAGCTTTCACTAAGGTTTGCATAGTACGAAGCGTTTGCATGCAGAACTCTTTATCTTACCATTTTAGATTCTAAAAATTTCTTTGTCAAACATCGCGCTAAAAAATTAGGGTTTGCTCAGGACCCTAGGCATTGCATGCATGGACACAGACGGTGTGGTACAACCGCCGTTATAAACCGTTAGTCTTTCCAAGAGCCAGCCACTACCATCTAAAGTAGTATTGCATGTGATCTCTTTATTCAACGGACATAAGCCTATGCATAGCTATGCCTGTGTGTAGCAAATCCGCGTCGATATATATATATATATATATATATATATATATATATATATATATATATGTCAAAAAAAACCTATATGTATCTATTATTACTTTCAATATAAAAGTTAACATAGTCTCAAAATATAATAAGTAGTACTTGTTGCTAGTTTGATTATCTCAAATACTAAACCTTAGTGAACCTACATATTAAATAAGGTTCGCGAAAAAAATGTATCTAGACTTCTTTTAGTGTCTAGATTCACTCTAAAACGTAATGAATCTACATACTAAAAGTAGTCTAGGTACATTTGCTTTACAAAGATAAAACATCTTATATTTTAAAATAGAAGGAGTACATCATATAAAGAATTAAAAACAGAAAGAGTATCATACAAGTTAAAACATACACACGCAAATAAGGCTCAGATTTACCAGAGGGGATCGGGGCCTGTCGGCCGAGACCTGCCGTCTCCACTGTGATCCTCGATATCCTGCTGCTGGTGGGTGCACTGTTGCTGGTGGATGCCTGCCTGCCTGTGATCCTCGATCGATGACGATGCGGATTGAGTCAGGAGTCCGGTGTCTGCTGTAGTGTGTAATCCCCGATGCGGCGATGCCGATCGAATCGATGCCGGATGCCGTCAGGAATCAGGAGTCAAGGAGACGAGGAGTCGAGGGGAAGGGAAGATCGCGTCTCGCGAGCGGCCGTGGCGTTGACGCGTAACTTGTGCCTGCTGCCGTGGCGCGTGTGTGACGTGCATTCGTCGCCTTCTTTTCTGATTTTTTTGACATCGAGAATAGGCTGTATAGTACAGGTATATACACATATATGTACCCTTTTTTTGGGCCCCTCCGGGCCATGGGCCCCTGGCGACGGCCAGGGTCGCGGCCCCCCAGAGCCGGCCCTACTGTGCAGATTGCGGGCCGATCGACACGTGAGGTTGTCACCATGTTATTTCGCCATTCGATACATGCATGACCGGTACGGTCAGAAGTCAGACAAAGGCTCGTAGTGCTCTTTATCTTTAGACTCGGGGGACGCTATGAACGGTTTCTAGAACAATGGTTTGAATTCAGCTTCGACGAATTTGTAGTGCTGTAGTACTTCCTGCGCGCGTGTTTTGCTCAAACTGAAAACTATCTCTCCTACAGTAAATGAACTAAAACCGATCGAGGTACGAGTGCATGAACTGTGCACTATATATATACGGTTTTTTCTTGCAACAAAAAATGGTTCTATCTGGCATGCATGCACGAGATCGAGTACACCCTCGTTCGGCCGGATGCAGGCGATTTAGCATGAGGCAGAGTCAGGTGGTGCGATAGTGGCAGCTAGACTGGTGCCGCCGCCCGCCTCGAGTGCTGGACTGCTAGTACGCGCCAACAGATGATGCGATCGAAACAGGTCTATCTGGTGTGCACCGTGGACGATGTCGGCATATAGCGCACGTTGTTAATTAGAAATTGGCATGGACGCAGATGGGCTGGGCGAGAATGTTCGAATTCTCTGGTTGATCAACGCATGAGCACCTCCAGCGGACACTGGTCCAACACCTACCTCCGAGCGACAGGGAATGGTACATCTGCATGTCATGTAGGCTTGGCCATGAGCGGAAGCGCTCGTGCTTTCCTCGCCGGTCCCCGAGGCAGGAGGATGTCATAGCTTCGGCGCCTCCAGCAAAGAAGAAAATAATAATAATAATAATAATAATAATAATAATAATAATAATAATAATAATAATAATAAGAAGAAGAAGAAGAAGAAGAAGAAGAAGAAGAAGAAGAAGAAGAGTGTTGGGTACTCGCGGAGGTTGCTATGGGAGATATTTGCCCCTCGGCCAGGGGAATTTCCATGACGCAGCCTAGGCCGGTCCTCGCCCACCTCACTGGGATCCCCTTCAGTTGGAGTACCTTGGTCACTCCATTGACGGAGTGTTCTACTACATCGATATCGTGGGTGAAGATGATGGTTCAAGAGAACTTAGTTGTCGCCAAGGTTGTTCCATGGCAGGGGTCGGTGACCATCTTTGTGGAGCTCATTCGTGATGATCTTGCAAGGATGATGTCGGGGGAGTAGAAGGTCTGGATGATCTCCACCATTGAGTTTGTAGTGGCCTTTCCCTCACATGAGGTTATGTTCCTCTACGTATAGCTCCACTCTCACCCTGCGGATCATCAAGGTCACGATCTCGCTTATGCCTTTGAATTCGTACACTCCCTCAGCGTTCAAGCTGACCTCCACATGGATCCGGATCCTTGGCTACCCGGATGACCCCAAGCTCAGGACCCTGAACTTCCTAGAGATGGCTTCTCAGGCGATCGACAAGATGGTTGAGGTAGACGAGGAGCCCTCTGGCTTGAAATGGTCCGGTTCACATCAGGTTGTTGTGCCCGAACCTGACTGAGCTTCTGAGGTGCTACCTGATACGCCGGAAACGTATCTATAATTTTTGATGTTCCATGCTTGTTTAGTATCTACTTTGCTTTGGTCTATATTTTGAGGTGTTTTTATATGTTTTCTGGTACTAACCTATTAACAAGATGCCACAGTGCCAGTTGCATGTTTTCTTCTGGTTTTGGTTCCAGAAAGGCAGAAAATCAATATTCTCGTAATTGGATGGGACAAAAGCCAAAGTCAATATTTTATCGTGGGGAACACGAAGCCGGAATACGAGACGGAGGAGAGTCACCAGGGGGGCACACCCCCTGGCCGCACAGGTGGGCCCACCCCACGCCTGGGGGAGGGGGTGCATCCGCCCTGGCGACCCCCCTGCGGCCTTGCCTCTTCGCCTATAAAGACCCCCCGATGTCTAAAACCTAAGTACCCGATCAATATTCCACGAAACCATATGTAGCCGCCGCCATCATCGTCCTTAGATCGGGGGGATCTAAAGCTCTTCCCGGCATCCTGCCGGAGGGGAGATCATCCCGGAGGCCTTCTTCTTCATCATGCTAGCCTCCGGTATGAAGCGTGAGTAGTTTCCCCTTGGACTACGGGTCTATGTAGTAGCTAGATGGTTGTATCTCCTCCTTTGTGCTATCATGTTTAGTTCTTGTGAGCTCCGTTCATGATCAAGATCTCATCTTATTTGTAATCATGCATGTTGTGTTTGCGGGGATCGGATGGATATTGATATTACTATGTCAAATTGATTAATGGTTTTGTCTTATTAATTCTATCATGTCTGTGTTGTTTGAGATCTTGCATGCTCTTTGTTTCTAGTAGCTATCTTGGCCAAGTAAATGCTAGTGACTCCAAGAGGGGGTATTTATGCTCGATAGTGGGTTCATGCCTCTATTTAATGTAAGGGAAGTGATAGAAATCTCTAAGGTTGTAGATGTGTTGTTGTCAATAGGGAGAAAACAACGGTCTCTTCATGGAACAAGTGGATTGTTTACCTTACACACTTTGCTTAAAGCAGTTATCTGTTGCTTGCAACTTAATACTGGAGAGGGTTCGGATGATAACCCGATGGTGGATTTCTAGTCATAGATGTAGTTGGATGGTGGTCTATGTATCTTGTTGTATTGCCCAATGAATCTCATAGGATCATGAATGTCTAGTATTGCATTGTTATGCCTTGCTCAGTCATGTCAATTGTCCTGCTGTAATTTGTTTACCCAGCATGTCATGTTTGTTTATCTAAGGAGAACACCTCTAGTGAACTATGGACCCCGGTCCAATCTTTACCATTGATACATCTTCTATTGTTACTTGTTGCAAACCACTATTACCTTCCACACCATACAGTTAATCCTTTGTTGCAGCAAATCGATGAGATTCACAACCTCACTGTTCGTTGGGGAAAGTCTTGAGTTTGTGTTGTGCAGGTCTCCAAGTTGCTAGCAATACCTTTGAGTCGTTTCCTTCCTCCTACCGGTTCAATAACCTTGGTTTTTACTGAGGGAAAACTTGTTGCTGTGCTCATCACACCTTACTCTTGGGGTCTCCCAACAAGGTGTCAAATATGCCCATCATCAAGCTTTTTCGGCGCCGTTGCCGGGGAGGCTAAAGACGTCTTCACAAGGGGAGTCCTTCACAACCTTTCTTTTTACTTTTTTTTGTTTTGCTTAGTTTCTTTTGCTTGGTTCTGTTTGCCTCTTTTTATCAAAAACTCCAAAAAAAATAGTTTAGTTTGGTTTGCTTTCTCTGATCAAAAACACAAAAAAATTAGTTCCTGCTCTAGTTGTTGGTCTCTTATTGCCTTGCTTTGTCATGCTTTCTATCAATGGATGGTTTCTTTAAAACTAGTTCTTATTGACAAGGTGTGTTCACGGAAGAACAAAAGAATTATTATAAGGAACACTGTTTGTCACAAAAAGGGAAATACTTATGGGAACAAATTGATCAATTGAATACTATTGCTAGAGACGTGTGCTCTACTTATAATGTTACTTATGGCTTTGATAAATCTTGTTGCTGTAGCCTACCTTTTCAATGTGAGTATAATGATAATGTTACCATATCTTCTTATGTTAAGGGAAATTATGACTTTTATGATGTGGAACAAATTGAAGAATTTATTGCCTTCAAGGGTGCATTTGAACTTGCCAGTTTGCTTGAAAATACTGATGATGCACCTGATGAATATGAGGTTTATGAGATACTTAAATTTTGATTTGATAATTACAAGGAAGAAAATGGATATATTCTTGAATATTTTAATAGGTTCTTTCCACAAACGGAAGAGACTAATGCCTTGCAGGAGCCTATGGAAGACGAAATTGCTGAACCTGAAAGCTCATTAGATGAAAACGAGGAGAGTGATGGTCAAGAGGAGGAAGAATGGATCTACTCATGCCTACCTTCTAATGATAGTAACTCTTTACCTCTTATATTATTTGATTGTCCCCCATGCTTACCAAAGGAGGATGAATGTTATGTTCTTGTGGATTCTGTTGAAATATCTGCTATGGGTAAAACTTGTGATAATAGTTATGCTCCTGTTATCTATGATAATTCTATATTTGTGCCTAACTTCGAAATGCATGGTACTAAAGAGTTTTGCTTAGAAATTTTTTATGATAAAGCTCTAGATGATGGTCCTATATTGAATGATCAGTCTTCTTGTTATAAAATTGTTAAAAGTGGGTTTGTTAATCCCACTATTTTTGAGCTTGATAAAAATTATGTGTTTGTAGATCATGAAAAGCATGCTTTATGCAATGGTTATATTGTTGAGTTTATTCATGAGGCTACTGAAAATTATTATGAGAGAGGAAAATATGGTTGTAGAAGTTTTCATGGTACTGAAACACCTCTCTATGTGCTGAAAGTTTTAAAGTTGGTCTTGTTTTATCTGCCCATTCTTGTTACTATGTGTTTCTTTGATTTATTTTCTTACAAGATTCCTATGCATAGGAAGTGGGGTAGACTTAAATGTGTTTTGAATTTGCTTCTTGATGATCTCTTTTACATCAATTCATATTCCTTATGCGAGCATCTTCTCAAATTATCAAGCATGACTTAAAGGCATTAAAGAAAAATACTTATTGGGAGATAACCCAAGAGTTTTCTTGAGTCTTGGAAGTTATTACTTCAGTAATGATCTCTCCTTATCCTTTTTGTTTCCTTTTTGTTCCAAGAATGACCTCTAATTAATGCGAGGGAAGTAAGATTTGGGGATTTGCTGTCTTGAAACAGATTTTTGTGCTCCACCGTAAATATTCGTGAGGAATCGGTGTAAGTAGGATTGAGCTGATATTTTATGAATAAATCTCCTAGTATGTAGCTAACTTTCGTTAGTTCAACACTTTTTTATTTGAGCAACATAAGGTCTTCGGAAAAATCGGATTCTACCCGCTGGTCTGTTTTCACAGATTTCTGCCATTATTTGCATTTGCTTCTTATTGATTCCTTTTTGGGTTCTTTTTGGGAAATTGAACTTTTTGAGGGAATTGCTACAGAAGCTTGTGTTTTTGGTGGAAGTTTTGTTGTTCTAAAGCCAAACCCAAAGGTTTATTATCCTTTGAATACACTAATGTTGCTAATGAAGATTGTGTGAAGTTTTGTATGAAGGAAAATTTTCAGGTGTAGAGAGAGAATGATGTAATGAGATGAAGAATGGACAAAAGCTCAACTTAGGGATGCCACCCCAGTGTCACCCCAAGAAATATTCAAGAGGTACAAGCGTCAAAGCTTGGGGATGCCCAAGGCATCCCCTTCTTCATCAATAAAAATGTCAGGTCTTTCTAGACACTTCGTTTTTAGTGTTTCATGCACTGTTGTGTTGTTCTTGGAGCATCTTAGTTTTTGTTTAGTTTGCTTAGTTTACTTGAATAAAGTAGTTTGGACCCCCGTTCTCGCTGTGTTGTTTCAAATAAGTTGAATGGTTTTGGAGAGAAGTAGAAAGTTCTTGCTTGAATAGTACAAGAGGAGCTTGCTTTGACTGTGACTTAGACTTTATCATGTCATGCTAGGTGTTGTTTTGACCCTATGCTTAGTGATTATTGCTGTAGCATGACTTGTTCCAAACAATTGGGATTGCTTAGTGTGTCTTGAAGGAATCATGCGTTGTTTTAGCATACAAAATCATTGTATTGTGGTATTCTTCTTTGATGCTTTGTTTGGGTTGACTTGGCACATGCTCACACCATGTTATGACTATGAACAAGTCACCAGAGCCTCTATGATCATTTATTCCTTAACTTGTAGTACAACTTTATGCTTTGATTAGTAATGTTTTGTCGCTCTGCATGATTATGGCCAATATTGCTCTCTTAGTTGGTCGCTCCTAGTATTTTGCTAGCCTCCACTTGTATGAGTAAGCTCTACTCATGCATCCAACTCCCAAGAAACGAAGTTATTCCAAAGTGTCCACTATAAATTCCTATGCATGGTGTGTTACACCATTCCAAGTATATTCTTGTTTTCATCAATCTTCCAATTAAAAAGTATTTTGTTATGTGAAATCTTAGTGAATAAAGCTCTCACAAACTTGATGCCATACTTTATATTTCTTGTCCCTAATAAACTTGAACCATTGTGTCATCTATGTTGTATATGCTTGAACTTATACATTGGAATTAGCAGAACCGTGCTGTCACGGGGAATGCTTTCAACATTGCACTTGTACTTTGTACACAGTTGATATCATTCTCTTTTGTCTATGGATGTCACCAGTGTGAAATAAAAGGGAGCTTGTAAGTCCATGGAGTTATTTATGTGTGTTAGAGAAATGTCTAGGCCGTTAGCCTAAACCATGCCTAATCATGGTGGAAACTTGCAGCATCACCATAATGACATCTATGAAGCTTTCTTCTTATTAAAAAAGAGAGACATATTAAAAAGAGAAAAGAGATAAAAAAGCACCATTTTCCCATGGTAAATAAGAAGATTGCTGAGATGCTCATTGTCTGCTTGCCTTGTCATTTTGATTATGGGATAGCTCCTATATCATGTGCAAGGGGTACCCCGTTGGCGGTTCTCTATGATACACATGTACTTACTATGATAAGAACTTACAGGTGACTAAAGTTGAGTGGCATGAGGAGCGTCCATCGTATTAAAGGGACATGAGATTTCCAACTTATACTTTGTCAAGCATATACTCTATAGTTTATTCGCTTTAACCTTAATCACTTCAAGATGCTTATGATAGGGGCAATGAGGGCTGAAAGCTAACAAGTAACATAATTTTTGGAAGCTCTTTTTGAGGCTTGAAATCCCTGCTTCCCTTATGAAGGGCCTTTCTTCCACCATTATATTGAGTCTCCACCTTCTATCCTTTAGGCACCAGTTAAGAGAGCATAGTTTCCATTCTTAGTTCTATGTGCATTGTCCCAAAATTTATTTATTGATGCATATTGTTGATATTACTTGTTCTTGTGCTATTTGTATCTAGTCACTCTTATGATCTTTGAAGGTGTCCTATGCATCTATTTGCTACTCCATGAGGGACAAGTTGATTTCCACTGTGCCATGTTTTTTTATGTGAAACAAACAAACTTTTTTCAATGCATGTTATTCATGATCTTTGTTTGTAGCCTTTCATGTTGCATGCATAGTTACTTGGACTTACTGTTAGAAATCCAACTTTCATGCTCATGTTTTAGAGTTTTTTATCCCAGCTTTCAATGCTTGCAAATGGTTTGATCTTGATTTTGATGGTGCATGTCACCTCAAAAATTATTCTTTTTATCACTTACCTACTCGAGGAAGAGCAGGAGTTAAGCTTGAGGATGCTTGATACGTCAGAAACGTATCTATAATTTTTGATGTTCCATGCTTGTTTAGTATCTAATTTGCTTTGCTTTGTCTATACTTTGAGGTATCTTTATATATTTTCTGGTACTAACCTATTAACAAGATGGCACAGTGTGAGTTGCCTGTTTTCTTCTGTTTTTGGTTCCAAAAAGACAGAAAATCAATATTCTCGGAATTGGACGGGACAAAAGCCAAAGTCAATTTTTTACCGTGGGGAACATGAAGCCGATATACGAGACGGATGAGAGTCACCAGGAGGCCACACCCCCTGGCCACGCGGGTGGGCCCACCCCGCGCCTGGGGGGTGTAGCCGCCCTGGCGACCCCCTGCCTCACCTCTTTGCCTATAAAGACCCCCCGATGCCTAAACCCTAAGTACCCGATCAATATTCCACGAAACCGTCTGTAGCCGTCACCAACATCGTCCCTAGATCGGGGGGATCTAGAGCTCTTCACGGCACCCTGCCGGAGGGGAGATCTTCCCAGAGGCATTCTTCTTCATCATGCCAGCCTCCGGTATGAAGCGTGAGTTGTTCCACCTTGGACTACGGGTCCATGTAGTAGCTAAATGGTTGTATCTCCTCCTTTGTGCTATCATGTTTAGATTTTGTGAGCTCCGTTCATGATGATGATCTCATCTATTTGTAATCATGCATGTTGTGTTTGCGGGGATCCGATGGATATTTTGATTACTCTGTTAGATTGATTAATGGTTTTGTCTTATTGATTCTATCATGTCTGTGTTGTTTGAGATCTTGCATGCTCTCCGTTCTAGTAGCTATCTTGGCCAAGTAGATGGTAGTGACTCCAAGAGGGGGTATTTATGCTCGATAGTTATGCCTCTATTTAATCTAAGGAAAGTGATAGAAATCTCTAAGGTTATAGATGTGTTGTTGCCACTAGGGATAAAACAACGGTCTCTTGTTCATGGAACAAGTGGATTATTTACCTTACACACTTTGCTTAAAGAAGTTATCTATTGCTTGCAACTTAATACTGGAGGGGGTTCGGATGATAACCCGAAGGTGGATTTCTAGTCATAGATGTAGTTGGATGGCGGTCTATGTATCTTGTTGTATTGCCCAATCGAATCTCATAGGATCATGAATGTCTAGTATTGCATTGTTATGCCTTGCTCAGTCCTGTCAACTTCCCTGCTGTAATTTGTTTACCCAGCATGCCATGTTTGTTTATCTAAGGATAACACCTCTAGTGAACTATGGATCCCGGTCCAATCTTTACCATTGATACATCTTCCACTGTTACTTGTTGCAAACCACTATTACCTTCCACACCATATAGTTAATCCTTTGTTACAGCAAACCGGTGAGATTGACAACTGATACGTCGGAAACGTATCTATAATTTTTGATGCTCCATGCTTGTTTTGTATCTACATTGCTTTGCTTTGTCTATACTTTGAGGTGTTTTTATATCTTTTCTGGAAAACCTATTAACAAGTTGCCATAGTGCCAGTTGCCTGTTTTCTTCTGTTTTTGGTTCCAGAGCAACACGAAACCACAAAGCAGAGCCGGAGGGGGCCATAGGGTGGCCGCACCCCCCTAGGCGCGGGCAAGCCCTAGAGGAGCCTACAGGGGGTGTGGGCCCCCTGGACCCCCACCGACCTTGACTCTTGCGCCTATAAGAAGCCTCCGACCCAAAAACCCTAGGGCATCCAAAAGAAATCCACGAAAACCTATGTAGCGCCACCACCACTGAAGGGGAGATTCAAGGGACAGAAAGTCTCTATTCCGGCACCCTGCCGGGATGGGGAAGTGCCCCTAGATCCATCTCCATCGACCTCCACCACCATCTCCATCACCGTTGTTGATTCCCATGATGAGGAGGGAGTAGTTCTTCCTCGAGGCTAAGGGCTCTACCGGTAGCTATGTGTTCATCTCTCTCTATGCATGGTCATATTATGATCATGAGCTTTGTAATCAAGTAGATCTACCTTGCTACTCAAGTGATTCAATAGATCTCTGCTCTCCCCATGTGTGTGAAAGTGACAGCGTGCACGCCATGGTGGCACTTAGGTTTGAGTCTACATAAATACTCTTTGTGATTTTATAGATCTATGCTTTTCCCCACGTGTGTGAGAGTGACAGCGTGCATACCGTGTGTGGCACTTTGGCTAGATTGAATATTTGTTATGAGTTATATTTGGAGTTGGATGTCTATGAAATTGTGGTGTTTGTTGGAACCATCTAGCTCTCAAGGTGATAGTGTGGGGTTATCTAGATTGGGGAAGGCGGACTTTGAGGAGTGCTGTTATATCCCTACCGATGATTAGAGTGTCCAACCGGAGAGTAGTTAAGAGTAGTATCATGAAGAGAGGATATTTATATGAGAGGGTGTTCACTAGTGAAAGTATGATACCTAGGCCTTGTTTCTAAACATTGAAACACCGTTTGCATCTAGACCTGTTGCATGTTCGCTTTCTTTAGTCTTCACCTTACTCACACACGTTACCCCACGTCAACAACAAGTCAGAAGCTATTTTATAGCACCGTTACCACTTGTATTTCATTATCTCTTCGCCGAACTAGTGCACCTATACATCTGACAAGTGTATTGGGTGTGTTGGGGACACAAGAGACTTCTTGTATCTTGATTGCAGGGTTGCTTGAGAGGGAATACCTTTGACCACTTCCTCCCTGAGTTCGATAAACCTTGGGTAATCCACTTAATGGAAACTTGCTGTTGTTCTACAAACCTCTGCACTTGGAGTCCCAACAACTGTCTACAAGAATAGAAGTGCGTAGACATCAACATCCTCACTGTTTGTTGGGGCAAAGTCTTGAGTTTGTGCTATGCAGGTCTCCAAGTTGCTAGCAACACCTTTGATTCATTTCCTTCCTCCTACTGGTTCAATATCCTTGGTTTCTTACTAAGGGAAAACTTACTGCTGTGCTCATCACACCTTGATCTTGGGGTCTCCCAACAAGGCGTCAAACACACCCATCACCACTACCGATAGTTAATCTACTTTGGGAACAACGTCTGGCGCATGGTCATCGAGCTGGATGAGGCCTCGCATGTTCCTAGGTCCCCTCCACGACAGCTGGCCCGCCATTTCACTCTTGCTTTGGGAGCGAGGACGACTCATCCAAGGATGATGATGACGACCCTGAGGGTGGGGACACAATGGGACTTCTCCAGTTGTTACCCCTGCTACCTCTCATGGCGGCACGACCTCATGAGCTCCAACCTCGACTCAGTCTTAGATTGAGATTTCACAAGTGTCACTTGACCCCTCCCCCAATCTCTCAGTATGTCTCCAACTTCATCAAGGAGGCATGATACACCGGATACGTGGCGTCAGCTCCGAGGGCCACTTCACCCACCCCTCAGCTGGAGGATAGGGACTCTGGGAGTACAAGGTTGGAGGTCACGACACCCTCTTCCCCGCGCTCACCCGCGGTTGTCTACTATGCCCTATGACCCAGCTCTACTCCCACATCTTCGTAGGGTTCTCCAGCACCAGTCCCAACAACACCAGCACTGCATAACTTGAAGCCAGCCATGGTCATCCCTAATACTTCCGTGGTTGGTCCCAAGATGCGCTAGCCGCGTCACCCTCACCCCCTCCGTTCATCCCTACCGTCAAAGTCCCTGCCTGGCACGTTCAAGGGGGAGGTAGGGTGTAACATCCCCAAAATATTAATCAAGGTTATCAAATTCCAATCACCCAAATTTAGGGTTAACAAAAACTTTTGTTAATTAAAATCATTATGAATGCATGTGTGTATGTGATGAATGTATGAATGCATGAAAGGACTTGTGTGATTGTTGTGATTGGCAAGGATTGGTTTAAATATGAAAACAACAACATCTAAATCATTTCCAAGCAGAATCAAATCAATAGAAATTCAAAAACAAACAAAACAAGCAAATGGTCATTTTTGCCAATCTTGCTCACTAGGCCACTTTGAGTGTTTTCTAGTCCAAGATTTCAAACATAAACTAATCTAATTCTTTTCACTCCTTGCTAGACCAAGTGAAAGTGAACCCAGACCCACTTTGAAAACCCACAGAAACATTTGGCAACCTTATTCAAATGAAATATAAGAATTGAATCTAGTTCATATGGGAAGATCACCATTTCTCAAAACCCAACCAAACCAGTGCACCTTGAAAAAACCAAGCAACCAGAGACTACCTAGTATGTGACCTTTGCACCCACCAAGTTTCATCCAAAAATTCAAATTTAAATCTCTTGCGGCTATTTCATCAAACACCTTCTGAGCACAAACCAAATTAAATAACAAACACTATAGTGAGCAGTGTATGTTCCAACCTTGTTCCCTCTCTAGCCCTCACTACACTCTTAGTAGATCATCTAACTTGTTTAACCAGCTCTAGCTCACTGTGAACTCGACCATGCCATCAATGGTCACCATGGCCGAGCACTCAAACGTTGACAGCATGCTACAAGCCTAACTAGCCTCGCCGACCGTGTCTAGCCAGCACTCCACCGTCCATCACCACCCCCTGCCCGGCCCTCGAGCCCTTCTAGCCACTAGACCAGCCCAGAACACGCGCGGGCATTTTCTCTACGACCATGCCGAGAGCACGCCAGAGCGCCGCGGTCGACACGCTCGCACAGACCGCGCCCGCCTTCGCTGCTCGCATACGTGATCACCACCGCCCCAGGAACCCCTAAGACATACCCGTTCGCCGCTCTGTGCCATTAAAACTGTTGTCGGTGCCGCCCAGAGCGTCGACGTGTTCCGACCACACCGCATCGCCCCTTTCCATGCCATCAAGCCATTGAGATTCGCCAGGAGGCAGCGCACCATCCCCTACCTTCGGCCATGCCATTAGTTCACTGTGAGACCGACCCCGACGAGCTCAGCCCGCACCCTTTGGTTCCCTCATCGCACTATAAATAGAGGCCTCCCCCGTTCGAATTCAGCACACCATTCCACTCCCTTCTCTCTCAGAACCACCCCACTTCTTCCCCGGAGCAAGGCGAGCACCAGGTGGCCGAAATTTCGCTGGAGCTTGCCGTTGCTGGAGGAGAAGGGCGTCGTTGATTGGAGCCACCCCAGGAGGAGCTGCAAGTACCAGGAGGATCACCGTCGTCGACTTCGTCGTTCGCCCCCATCGCCGACCATCGCTGAAGCCTCGGTGAGCCGCCACTGACCCCCACTGGCTGCGCTAGGGTTCGTGCTCGTCGTGTTCTGTTCAGACGTGGACAACGACCCTCAGCTGTAGATCTTACTTCTAATCCTACGGTTGTAATCGCCCCGAACCCCTTCGCACCCACCTGTCTCACTGACTGGTGGGGACAACCACTTAAACCGCCCGCGACCCCGATCGTTTGAAATTAGTTTTATCTATTTAATTTCAAACTTAGTTCTGGCAGTAGATTCAAAAATCATTTCAGAGAGATTAAATGATCCAAATTGCATGAAACTAATTTTGCTAGAGGTATTGAAATTCTTAATCCAAGCCTGTTGGATTCAAACCATTTGAAATTATAGATCACCTATAGTAAAAATAACAAGGCAGAGGCTTTTTTGCATTCAAATATTTTTAAAAATTCAACCATAACAACTTTTGAGTTGATTCCAACTCTCAAAAATCACATTTGATGAGACCGTTCTGAATATATAAAAATATCTAGGTTTACTTAGAGTAATAATGGAAAGTAATAAAAGAATGCCCCATAGGAATTTCTAGCCATTTTAATTAATTAAAATAAAAAGGTTAAACCTTATTAAATTGTGACACCACTTTAAATCACATTCCCAAGGACTGAAATATGTGGTGATGACATGTGTCAACATGATCCCATGTTTTAGTTGGAGAATATTAAATCTTAAGTAGTTTTTCAATGAATAGAAATTACTTTTCTAAAATAAAATAAATAGAACTATTGCCTTAATTCTTGTGATGATAGTGATGATGCTAGATCATCTAGTGTGAGCCTTTGTGTGCTAAATAGATGTAGTTAAGTATTGTTTGGTGATTGTGTACTTCGTATTTTATTTATAGACGCCAGTACCGAGCAAGGATACGAAGAGGAAGGAGAATACTACGAGGAAGAAGTAGAGAACTTAAACCACTGCACTGCACAAGGCAAGCTAAGCTAAACCATGCAAGTCATACTTGCAAGCGTAAACCTACAAAATAACCTATGCAATTCATTAGGCATGCCTTGGATATACCACTTGATGATACCAAATCCCAGTTTTACTTGCAAACTTGTTTATTTTTATTTCTTTGTCAAAGCTTTTTATTTATGTTTACTTAGTGAATTGTAGATTTTAGAAAGATTATTAAAGGTAGCATAAAGAGCATAAAACTTGGCATAAGTTAGATAAATCCTTATGTCATCCTGAGGCATGAGACTGAGCTTAGATAAGCCACACTTGATTATCACCCCTCATTAGTTTTACCCCCACTTGTAATTGCTAGTGCTAAGCATAAAACTTGATCACTTTAGATGGGAACACTTGGCGAAAATGATTATGAAAACCTTAGAATGAGGAGTCATTCTTTAAAATGTTTTGACATGTGTTCTTGAACACCAGATGATTTTGAGGATGAAAATTTTGAGGCATGAGCCTTAGCCCTTTATAAAACTGATGGTTGTCTCGATGTGATACCATTCCAATTTTACCGTACGACCACAATACCCGAAATTTGGGTAGGCCTTGACTGGAAGTTTATATACCTTAGTATGGGTTCCCTTGCGGCCGAGGTTTGAGCTCAGGCTACCTCATGAAGATTGACCACCTATGCAGTTCCCAAGATGACAGATGGTCATGGTTGGGAGGCCAAACTCATAGGAGAGGTGCCTATACTAGGGCGTGTAATTGAAAGGTTAGGATTGATTATCCGCATACTGAGTATGGTGAATTCAGGATTGTTCCTGATGGATGTATCGAATATTGTGGTGAAAGTGTACCACCTCTGCAGAGTGTCAAACTATTCGAATAGCCGCGTCCGCGGTTATGGACAGTTGGAGTGGCCATACTGTTCCGTCGTCAGATGTTTTCAAAAAGACTTGTGAAATGAATCATGACTTTGACTTGACCACAACAGGGTTGTGAACATGAAAACTAAGTTCCCACTTAGGTGTTATAAAACTAGTTTTCTTTGCTTTTGAACTCAGTTAAGGTAAATTTGGCTTTTTGCAAAACAACCTAGAGCTTAGTATTCCTACTCAAACCACTTTACATGTTAGTGTTAGTTTGCGAGTACTTAAAGAGTACTCATGGCTTTGTCCCTGGCTATTCCCGTGGCCAGACTATGAAGAGGACTATTAGGAGGATGGACCGTAGGAAGATTACGACAACTAGGATCATCTCCCATCGTCAGTTGGAACATCCCAAAAATCATGATTTCAAAGTTGCATATCATCCATGCATTCATAATCATTTTAGGATCTTTTTCAATGTCATTTCAAAACAGAAGCATTTGAATGCCTATTATTTTATGTAAGCAAGGCATTGACCCAATGCTACTCTCTAGTATGAGATTATTTGTTTTGAACCAAATATGTTTGATCCTAAGTTTGTTTGATAATTTCCATAGCTTGGATAAACATTTCAAAACGAAGAAACAAATTTAAAACCATTTTTATGTCTTTATTAATCAATTGGTAAAAACATTGTTTATTTTAAAATTCCAAAGTGCCAAATTATTTTCAAGTGTACAACATTATTCTGCAACCAATTGTGTACAAATTTCATTTATGAATTCAAACTTATTTGAAACTCATTTGAATTTGGTTCCTGAAAATCAAAATAGAAATAGAAAAAGATAAAAGAAAGTGGAAAAGGTCGGCGCTGCCATTTTGGCCCAGTACAGGAACCAGCCCACTAAGCCCAGCCGGGCCATTTCCCCTCTGCTCCTTCTCTCACCCGCTACGAACCAACCCCACAGTTGCTGACTAGTGGCCCCTCTCCACTTCAGCGTCGTTTTCCCCGAAATCTTCGCACGCAGTCATCGCTCTGCCGTTACCACCACGCAGTGACGCCGCGTTAAACCTCGCTTAAATCCCATTGATTCAGCGCGTAATCTTCGCCCCGCTCCTGGCTACTTAAACACCTCGCCACCGCGGTCATTTCCCCCCACATAGCACCCTCTCCTCACCACCAGACTGCTCGCATTCGAGCTCAAACTGCCGCTGCCCGACGAACTCCGGCGTGCGATTACGGTGAGCTCCGACCGCCCCTCTACCTCTGGTTCAAACGATTGAGACCCTGATGTCCACACACACCTTCTGATGCCATTTGTTTGTCTTTTGGTGATCCAGGTCACCGTCCCCGTTCGCGCCCGCAAGCGATAGAACCACCGCACGACTCCGATGAGCAATCTAGGTAAAGCCCGACCGCCCCTTGCCTTCTCCTTGATGCTATCGTGTTCGCCATGACCTTGAGCACCTCCTGACTCATCTGATTTGTGCTAGGGCGATCCAGAGCCTCGGCGACTACCTCGTTTGCAAGCACCCGCCGCCGCCAGCAACTCCGACGAGGTCCTGCTGCTGTGTCCGTGCGCCCTGACCCTGCCCGTCCACACGTTGAGCATCCCCACGTTCCCGCGGTCTAGGTAAGCACACGCCCGACCCCCCTGCCCCTCTGGTCTCGATGGAACATCGCCGGCAGACGCGCAGCCATCGCGGCAGCCATTTGCGCCGCCAGTTCTTGGTCAGATGGATCTGATCCATTGGATCTAAATCCTAAGGCTGCGATTAGATCTATAGCGAAGCGGTATGTTTTGATCTGGACCATGCGCAGTTAGTTAGATACAACGGCCCGTGAGCGTGATCCAGCGTGAACTGGTACTGTCCAATCAGGAGATGCCGCGTGGCCTGAGTTTAGATTTAAAATCAGCAATTAGATCTATTAGTTGTTCAAACTTACAAAATTCATAACTTTTGATCCACACGTTCAAATTTTGTAAATTTTATATCATTGGAATCAGGAGAAAGAATTCTATCCATTTATGCAATTTGTTTAATGATTTGCTTCTGTAAAATTAGTTATTTTTGCAGAGACATTTATAGGCTTATTTTGAGTATAGAAATTATTTGAAAAATGATTTAAAGACTAAATAAAGTTTATTTAGTGTGTATTTGTCTTGTTTGTGATTCAGTACTATATACTTGTCTTGTTTGACTTAGGAAAAATCATCACATGGCATTTGCCAAATGTTAAGAAGCTTCTAGTGCAGCCACATGGCATTATGGGCTCTGCTTGGATCATATTGGTTGCAATAACTTAGCCATTTGGATAGTTGGTGGTAGTGGGATGATAGGTTGGAACGCGTCCATTTGGTCTAAGGGAAGGCTTCGGAAAGGTCCTGTCTTGGTGAAAATCAAGTCTTGTGGGAAAGTGAACAACCTCTGCAGATGGAAGAACCTACGTACTTAACCATGTCCCTGGTATTGGACAATTTGAGCATCAAGACATGGAAGCTATCAAGAATCTCCTCATCCCAATTTCTAAGTTAAAACTTTTGGTTGAACAAGGGTGAGGGTTCACCAATTTCTATTGGTGGTTTCTTGGGAAAGTTTTGTCAAAGAAAAACTTAGTGTTTTCAACTAATAGGTAAAACCTGTTTTGAGCAAAGCAAGCCTAAGCTACACTTAGCCAAATTCATGTAGTAACTAGATGTTAACATTCTACTAAGGTATCACTTGCCAATACTATTCCAATGTATTGACCCACTGTGGCTGTAACTTGTGATGTTGCAGGTTACTCTGATGATGATTTGGGGTTATGAGTCTACACTCAACATGCTTGCATGTGGCACATGAACATGAAGACTTCTATTTTATATTGTTAAGTTAAACTCTTGTACTAGCCTATAGCTAAGGAGTTGTAAAAGACTATGTTATCTCTGGAATGACGATGTAATAATGACCTTTGTTACTGTGTACTTCATCTTAAACTGTGGATGCTAGCATTGATCCAGGGACTAGCATTGCAATCATAGGGATCCTTACCTTTATAAGGGTGGGATCTTACATCAGTATTGCCTGTGAACATGAAGATGGAGCTTCGCCCATGCTATCATTATTATATTATTCCGCTACTTTGATTGTACTAAGACTGGATCATGTGATCCTTTATTTGTTGTAAGACCTTATGTATGGTTTGTAATGGATGATGTACTGTGATATCCAATCTGTTATGTCTCGAAAAAATGGTAATCCTGGGATTGCGATGTATGGCATAACAGGCATTTGGGAATAAAAATCCGGGTGTTGACAAGTTGGTAACAGAGCCATCCTGACCATAGGAGACCCTACTTTAGAATGGACGCTTGAATCAAAAACTTAGTTTCAAAACAAAAGAAGTGAGTAATTACGAAACCTATTCTCATTCTTATCACTTAGGTTCTTTCATGAAACTTCATGTTCCTCAAAAATTCTAGCAAATTTACTTAAAATTTGACACACCTGATCACTCTACTAACTTACTCATCCTACATTCTTATAGATGGACTTGCCAGGGCCATGCAGGAAGCGTTTGCCCGTCTGTGTGGTCAAAGCATCAATCGGATCAAGGGCACCCACTTCAAGTTCTATCCAAGACGTGATGCTATAGGACAACCACTAGAGGTACTACGTCACTCAGATCTAAAGCATCAAGTGGACCATCTCAGCTTCATGATGTACGACCGGCAGAAGGAGTTGGACAATGCCCGCTCCTACGCCAACCACAACTATTCCCTCACCGTCAAGAAGGACCAGACCATCACCATGCTGGTGAAGGATCGCAAGTCTCGTTGCCATCAGCTTGACAGGAAGGAGCGCATCATTACTCGTCTTCGTCACAGGATAGCAGACTTGGAGGAGACCATCCACGAGAGGGACATGCATCTTGAGGAGAAGGAGAATGCAGGGGAGGATATCCGTGGAGACCCCTACGCTTACCTTAGTGACGATGATGACTTCCTGGAGGATCAAGCCATGGTCTTCTTCACCAATGAGGATGACTTCGCCTTCATTGATGATGATGAGGAGGAGGATGAAGCCACCGATTCCGAGGAGTAGTAGCACTTGAGCACTAGCGTTAGTGAGTTGTATCCGGTCCCACTGTATTGTAGTTTCACAGAATGGTTCTTAAAACCATTGATGCGTTCACCCAGTGTTGACGTGGGACACTTCGTTGGAACCCCAAGAGCAAGGTGTGATGAGCACAACAACAAGTTTCCCTTAGTAGAGACCGAGGTTATCGAACCTGAAGGAGGAAGGAAACGTCTCAAAGGTGTTGCAAGAAACGTGGAGACCTGCACAACACAAACTCAAGACTTTGTCCCAATGAATCAGTGAGGTTGTAAAGCTCACCGATTTGCTGTAACAAAGGATTAAACATATGGTGCGGAAGGTAATGGTTTGCAGCAAGTAAACAAGTAACAGTGGAAGATGTATCAATGGTAAAGATTGGACCGGGGTCCATAGTTCACTAGAGGTGCTCTCCTTAGATAAACAACATGGCATGAAGGGTAAACAAATTACAGTAGGGCAATTGACAGGAACTGAGCAAGGCATAACAATGCAATTACTAGTCAGAAAGATCCTATGAGATTCAATTGGGCAATACAACAAGATACATAGACCGCCATCCAACCGCATCTATGACTAGAAGTCCACCTTCAGGTTATCATCCGAACCCCCTCCAGTATTAAGTTGCAAGCAACAGACAACTGCTTTAAGCAAAGTGTGTAAGGTAAATAGTCCACATGTCCCATGAACAAGAGACCGTTGTTTTCTCCCTAGTAGCAACAGCACATCTACAACCAAAGAGATTATTGTCACTTCCCTTGGAAACTAGAGGCATGAACCCACTATCGAGCATAAATACCCCCTCTTGGAGTCACTAGCAACTACTTGGCCAAGATAGCTACTAACAACAGAGAGCATGCAAGATCACAAACAACACAGACATGATAGAATCATAAAGAAAAAACCATTAATCAAACCAACATAATAATCTCAATATCCATTAGATCCCCGCAAACACAACATGCATGATTACAAATAGATTAGATCTTGATCATGAACGGAGCTCACAAGATCTATACATGAAAGCACAAAGGAGGAGATACAACCATATAGCTACTACATGGACCCATAGTCCAAGGTGGAACTACTCACGCATCATACCGGAGAGAAGGCCTCCGGGATGATATCCCCTCTAGTAGGGTGCCAAGAAGAACTTCAGATTCCCTCCCCCCCGATATAGGGATAATGGTGGCGGCGGCTATAGATGGTTTCGTGGAGATTTGATCGGGTGCTTAGGGTTTCTGCATCGGGGGCTTCTTATATGCAAAGGGGGAGGCCGCGGTGGCGGCCAGGGGCCCCACACCCCTCGCAGGCGCAGGGCAGGGCGCACCCGCGCCTAGGGTGGGTCTGGCCGCCCTGGACTGCCTCTCTGGCTCCCCTCTAGACTTCTTGTTCCCCACGGAAAGTAATTGACTTTGACGTTTGTCCCGTCCAATTCCGAGAATATTTCTTTACTAACTTTTCTGATACAAAAAAAAGAAGAAAACGGGCATCTGGCACTGTTGCAACTTGTTAGTAGGTTAGTACCAGAAAACATGTAAAAATCACCTCAAAGTGTAGGCAAAGCAAAGCAAAGTAGATACTAAACAAGCATGGAGCATCAAAAATTATAGATATGTTTCCAACGTATCAGCATCCCCAAGCTTAACTCATGCCCGTCCTCGAGTAGGTAAGTGATAAAAGAATAATTTTTGAGGTGACATGCACCCTACAATAAAGATCCAACCATTTGAAAGCAGTGGAAGCTGGGATCAAAGAACTCTAAACATGTGCATGAAAGATGGAGTTCTAACAATAGGACATAGTGACTATGCATGCAACATGACAAGCTACAAACAAAGATCATGAATAATATGCAATGAAAAATGTTTATTTGTTTCACATACAGAAAACAAAGCATAGTGGCAATCATATTGTCCCTCATATAGTAGAAATATAGATGCATAGGACACCTTCAAAGTTCACAAGGGTGACTAGAAACAAATAGCACAAGAACAAGTAATATCACAATAGGCATCAATCAATAAGCTTTGGAACACTGCACACAGAATGACAACTATGCTCTCTTAATGGTGCCTAAAGGTAGAAGGTGGAGACTCAATAGTGGTGGAAGAAAGGCCTTTTTGTAAAGGAAGCGGGGATTACAAGTTTCAAAAAGAGCTTCCAAAAATTATGGTACTTGTTAGCTTTCAGCCCTCATTTCCCCTATTATAAGCATCTTGAAGTGGTTAAGGTTAAAGTGGCAAAGATGGAGTATATGCTTGACAAAGTATAAGTTGGCAATCTCAAGTCCCTTGAATACGAGAGCCACACCTCATGCATACTCAACTTTGGGCCCAGGTAAGTTCTTGTCATTGTAAGTATTTGCGTATCATTGAGAACTGCCAACGGGGTACCCCTTGCACATGGTAGAGGAGCTTTCCCATAACCAAAATGACAAGGCAAGCAGACAATGAGAATCTCAGCAATATTTTTATGTACCATGGGAATATGGTGTTTTTTCTCTCTTTCCTCTTTTCTCAATGTGGCTCTCTTTTTTTATAAGAAGAATGCTTCATAGATGTCACTATGGTGATACTTCAAGTTTCCACCATGATTAGGCATGGCTTAGGCTAGCAGCCCAAGCGTTTCTCTAACACAGGATACAAACTCCATGGACTTACAAGTTCCCTCTTTGTTTCACACCGGTGACATCCATAGACAAAAGATCATGATATCAACTGAGTACAAAGTACAAGTGCAATGTTGAAAATGTTCCCCGTGATAGCACAGTTCTGCTAATTCCAACTTATAAGTGCAAGCATATACAACAAAGTTGTCACAATGGTTCCAGTTTATTAGGGGCAAAGAATATAAAGTGTGCCATCAAGTTCGTGAGGGCTTTAATCACTAAGTTTTCACATAACAAAATAGTTTTTAATTGGAAGATAGTTGAAAACAAGAATATACTTGGAATGGTGTAACACACCATGCATAGGAGTTTACAGTGTACACTTTGGAAAAACTTGGTTTCTTGGGAGTTGGAAGCATGAGTAGAGCTTACTCATACAAGTGGAGGCTAGCAAAAGACTGGGAGCAACCAACTAAGAGAGCATAATGGCCATAATCATGCAGAGCAACAAAGCATACTAATCAAAGCAAAGAGTGGTACTACAAGTCAAGGACTAAATGATCATAGAGGCCAATGGTGACTTGTCATAGTGATAACATGGTGTTAGCATGTGCCAAGTCAACCCAAGCAAAGCATCAAAGGAGAATACCACAATACTATGCTTTTGCATCCTTAAACAACGCATAATTTCTTCAAGGCACACTGAGCAATCCCAATTGTTTGGAACAAGACAGCTACAGCAATAATCACTAAGCATAAGGTCAAAACAACACCTAGCATGTCATGCTAAAGTCTAAGTCGCAGTCAATGCAAGCTCCTCTTGCACTTCAAGCAAGAACTTACTACTCCTTTCCAACACCAAGCAACTTATTTGCAAAACAACACAGCAAGAACGAGGGTCCAAACTTCTTTATTCAAGCAAACTAAATAACCTAAGCAAAGCAAACTAAACTAATACGCTCCAAGAACAACACAACTAGGCATGAAACAATAAAAACGAAGTGTCTAGACAGACCTGAGCTTTTTATTGATGAAGAAGGGGATGCCTTGGGCATCCCCAAGCTTTGACGCTTGTACCTCTTGGATATTTCTTGGGGTGACACCATGGTGGCATCCCCAAGCTTGAGCTTTTGTCCATCTTCGTCTCATTGCATCATTCTCTCTCTACACCTGAAATTTTTCCTTCATACAAAACTTCACACAATCTTCATTAGCAACATTAGTTTATTCAAAAGATATTGGACCTCTGGCAAAGCTTTGTAACACCAAGGATTTTCACTAAAAAGACAAGCTACTGTATTAACTCCTTCAAAAATCTCAATTCACCTAAAGAGAACTTAAAAAGGAATCAATAAGAAGCAAATGCAAATAATGGCAGAAATCTGTCAAAACAGACCAGTAGGTAGAAACCGATTTTTTCGAACATCTTCTGTTGCTCAAATAAAAAAGTGTTGAACTAACGAAAGTTATCTAACATACTGGGGGATTTATTCATAAATTTTGAGCTCAATCCGAGTTATAGAGACTCCTGACGAATGTTTTTGGTGGAGGACAGAAATCTGTTTTAGGACAGCAACTTCCCAAATCTTACTTCCCTCTTATTAGAGGTCATTCTTGGCACAAAAAGCAAACAAAAATGATAAATAGAGGTCATTACTGAATTAATAACTTCCAAGACTCAAGGAAACTCTTGGGTTATCTCCCAACAAGTATTTTTATTTAACGCCTTTAAGTTAGGCACAAGAAGCAAGAAGAATCAAGTACTTTCAAATAAAGAAGCATTAACATCAAATCTTGCTTTCAAAGGAGGATCAAAAAGCAGCCTCTCTATTCTCATAGGGAAGTGTTCAATACCTTTCTTGAATGGAAAATGATATTTAATGGTTCCTTCTTTCATATCAATGATAGCACCAACTGTTCTAAGAAATGGTCTTCCCAAAGTAATAGGGCAAGAAGCATTGTATTCAACATCCAAAACATAAAAATCAACAGGGACATAAGCATTGTTAACCATAATGAGAACATTATTAATACTCCCCATGAGTTTCTTATTAGCATTATCATTGAGTGGGACATCTAAATAACAATCTTCCAATGGTGGCAAATCAAGCATTTCATAAATCTTCCTAGGCATAATAGAGACACTAGAACCAAGATCACATGAAGCTTTGAGATCAAAGTCATTCACTTGCATATTAATAATGTGTTCCCAACTATCTTCTACTTTCCTAGGAATAGAAGCTTTATGTTTTAGCTTCTCTTCCTTAATTTTCACAAGAGCATCTGTAATATGTTTAGTGAAAGCAACATGCATATCACTAGCATCAGGACTTCTAGCAAGCTTTTGCAAGAACATAATCACTTCAGAAACATTACAACCATCAATATCAAAGTCAAACTTAGCATCACTAGTAGTAGGCTCAATAGGCTTAGGCATAGTAGGAGGAGGAATAGGGGCTACTTGTGGTTTAGTGGTGATGGTGCACACACTATTGTTTCTATCAATTTCAGCTTCCCTTTCCCACTTAGCATAAAGTTGAGCTAACAGCCTAACATTTTCATCAATAGTAAATTGTATGGCATGAGCAGTAGCAAAGGTGTTTTCCATAGTTTCAGGTTTAGTAGCCATTTTATTAACCAAGGAAGTTTGAGTTTCATAAAAAGAGTATATATTTTTCTCAACAATTAAAAGCTTTTCCTTTGTAGTCTTATTGAAAATGGTTTGTTTACTAATAAAGTCCTTGAGCATGACTTCAAGTTCAGAGGGGGAACTTCTAGCATTATTGTAAGAGCTTCCATAGGAATTGCCATTATTAGGAGGATAAGGCCTATAATTGTTGTTGCTACCAAAATTATTCCTATAGGCATTGTTGTTGAAATTGTTGTTTCTAATGAAGTTCACATCAACTTGAGGCTAAGGGAAACACTATTTGGATCTAAAGTAGCTTTCCCATTAACAAGCATAGCCACAATAACATCAATCTTTTCACTCAAATAGGAAGTTTCCTCAACAGAATTTACCTTCTTTCCATGTGGAGCTCTCTCAACATGCCATTCAGAGCAGTTAACCATCATATTATCAAGGAGCCTTGTTGCAGCATCCAAAGTGAGGCCCATAAAGGTACCTCCAGCAGCTGAATCCAACAGATTTCTTGAGAAGAAGTTCAAACCTGCATAAAAAGTCTGGATAATCATCCAAGCAGTGAGTCCATGAGTAGGGCAATTTTAACCAAAGATTTCATTCTTTCCCAAGCTGGAGCAACATGTTCACTATCAAGTTGTTTAAATTTCATAATGTCACTTCTCATAGATATAATCTTAGCAGGAGGATAGTACTTTCCAATAAAAGCATCTTTGCACTTAGTCCAAGAATCAATACTATTTTTAGGCAAAGAAAGCAACCATTCTTTATCTTTTCCCCTCAAGGAGAAAGGAAAAAAGCTTGAGCTTAATAATATCTCCATCTACATCCTTATACTTTTGCATCTCACAAAGTTCAACAAAGCTATTGAGATGGGCAGTAGGATCATCAGAACCAGCACTAGAAAATTGCTCTCTCATCACAAGATTCAACAAAACAGGCTTAGTTTCATAAAAGGTAGCATCAGGAGCAGGTAGAGCAATAGGAGTGCTTAGGAAATCATTGTTGTTGGTGCTAGTGAAGTCACACAACTTGGTGTTCTCAGTAGAGTTCATTTTGGCAAAGGTGGGCAAGCCAAAAAAACAGCAGCAATAGCTAGAGCAGGAACTAAAATGTTCCCCGTGATAGCACAGTTCTGCTAATTCCAACTTATAAGTGCAAGCATATACAACAAAGTTGTCACAATGGTTCCAGTTTATTAGGGGCAAAGAATATAAAGTGTGCCATCAAGTTCGTGAGGGCTTTAATCACTAAGTTTTCACATAACAAAATAGTTTTTAATTGGAAGATAGTTGAAAACAAGAATATACTTGGAATGGTGTAACACACCATGCATAGGAGTTTACAGTGTACACTTTGGAAAAACTTGGTTTCTTGGGAGTTGGAAGCATGAGTAGAGTTTACTCATACAAGTGGAGGCTAGCAAAAGACTGGGAGCAACCAACTAAGAGAGCATAATGGTCATAATCATGCAGAGCAACAAAGCATACTAATCAAAGCAAAGAGTGGTACTACAAGTCAAGGACTAAATGATCATAGAGGCCAATGGTGACTTGTCATAGTGATAACATGGTGTTAGCATGTGCCAAGTCAACCCAAGCAAAGCATCAAAGGAGAATACCACAATACTATGCTTTTGCATCCTTAAACAACGCATAATTTCTTCAAGGCACACTGAGCAATCCCAATTGTTTGGAACAAGACAGCTACAGCAATAATCACTAAGCATAAGGTCAAAACAACACCTAGCATGTCATGCTAAAGTCTAAGTCGCAGTCAATGCAAGCTCCTCTTGCACTTCAAGCAAGAACTTACTACTCCTTTCCAACACCAAGCAACTTATTTGCAAAACAACACAGCAAGAACGAGGGTCCAAACTTCTTTATTCAAGCAAACTAAATAACCTAAGCAAAGCAAACTAAACTAATACGCTCCAAGAACAACACAACTAGGCATGAAACAATAAAAACGAAGTGTCTAGACAGACCTGAGCTTTTTATTGATGAAGAAGGGGATGCCTTGGGCATCCCCAAGCTTTGACGCTTGTACCTCTTGGATATTTCTTGGGGTGACACCATGGTGGCATCCCCAAGCTTGAGCTTTTGTCCATCTTCGTCTCATTGCATCATTCTCTCTCTACACCTGAAATTTTTCCTTCATACAAAACTTCACACAATCTTCATTAGCAACATTAGTTTATTCAAAAGATATTGGACCTCTGGAAAAGCTTTGTAACACCAAGGATTTTCACTAAAAAGACAAGCTACTGTATTAACTCCTTCAAAAATCTCAATTCACCTAAAGAGAACTTAAAAAGGAATCAATAAGAAGCAAATGCAAATAATGGCAGAAATCTGTCAAAACAGACCAGTAGGTAGAAACCGATTTTTTCGAACATCTTCTGTTGCTCAAATAAAAAAGTGTTGAACTAACGAAAGTTATCTAACATACTGGGGGATTTATTCATAAATTTTGAGCTCAATCCGAGTTATAGAGACTCCTGACGAATGTTTTTGGTGGAGGACAGAAATCTGTTTTAGGACAGCAACTCCCCAAATCTTACTTCCCTCTTATTAGAGGTCATTCTTGGCACAAAAAGCAAACAAAAAGGATAAATAGAGGTCATTACTGAATTAATAACTTCCAAGACTCAAGGAAACTCTTGGGTTATCTCCCAACAAGTATTTTTATTTAACGCCTTTAAGTTAGGCACAAGAAGCAAGAAGAATCAAGTACTTTCAAATAAAGAAGCATTAACATCAAATCTTGCTTTCAAAGGAGGATCAAAAAGCAGCCTCTCTATTCTCATAGGGAAGTGTTCAATACCTTTCTTGAATGGAAAATGATATTTAATGGTTCCTTCTTTCATATCAATGATAGCACCAACTGTTCTAAGAAATGGTCTTCCCAAAGTAATAGGGCAAGAAGCATTGTATTCAACATCCAAAACATAAAAATCAACAGGGACATAAGCATTGTTAACCATAATGAGAACATTATTAATACTCCCCATGAGTTTCTTATTAGCATTATCATTGAGTGGGACATCTAAATAACAATCTTCCAATGGTGGCAAATCAAGCATTTCATAAATCTTCCTAGGCATAATAGAGACACTAGAACCAAGATCACATGAAGCTTTGAGATCAAAGTCATTCACTTGCATATTAATAATGTGTTCCCAACTATCTTCTACTTTCCTAGGAATAGAAGCTTTATGTTTTAGCTTCTCTTCCTTAATTTTCACAAGAGCATCTGTAATATGTTTAGTGAAAGCAACATGCATATCACTAGCATCAGGACTTCTAGCAAGCTTTTGCAAGAACATAATCACTTCAGAAACATTACAACCATCAATATCAAAGTCAAACTTAGCATCACTAGTAGTAGGCTCAATAGGCTTAGGCATAGTAGGAGGAGGAATAGGGGCTACTTGTGGTTTAGTGGTGATGGTGCACACACTATTGTTTCTATCAATTTCAGCTTCCCTTTCCCACTTAGCATAAAGTTGAGCTAACAGCCTAACATTTTCATCAATAGTAAATTGTATGGCATGAGCAGTAGCAAAGGTGTTTTCCATAGTTTCAGGTTTAGTAGCCATTTTATTAACCAAGGAAGTTTGAGTTTCATAAAAAGAGTATATATTTTTCTCAACAATTAAAAGCTTTTCCTTTGTAGTCTTATTGAAAATGGTTTGTTTACTAATAAAGTCCTTGAGCATGACTTCAAGTTCAGAGGGGGAACTTCTAGCATTATTGTAAGAGCTTCCATAGGAATTGCCATTATTAGGAGGATAAGGCCTATAATTGTTGTTGCTACCAAAATTATTCCTATAGGCATTGTTGTTGAAATTGTTGTTTCTAATGAAGTTCACATCAACTTGAGGCTAAGGGAAACACTATTTGGATCTAAAGGAGCTTTCCCATTAACAAGCATAGCCACAATAACATCAATCTTTTCACTCAAATAGGAAGTTTCCTCAACAGAATTTACCTTCTTTCCATGTGGAGCTCTCTCAACATGCCATTCAGAGCAGTTAACCATCATATTATCAAGGAGCCTTGTTGCAGCATCCAAAGTGAGGCCCATAAAGGTACCTCCAGCAGCTGAATCCAACAGATTTCTTGAGAAGAAGTTCAAACCTGCATAAAAAGTCTGGATAATCATCCAAGCAGTGAGTCCATGAGTAGGGCAATTTTAACCAAAGATTTCATTCTTTCCCAAGCTGGAGCAACATGTTCACTATCAAGTTGTTTAAATTTCATAATGTCACTTCTCATAGATATAATCTTAGCAGGAGGATAGTACTTTCCAATAAAAGCATCTTTGCACTTAGTCCAAGAATCAATACTATTTTTAGGCAAAGAAAGCAACCATTCTTTATCTTTTCCCCTCAAGGAGAAAGGAAAAAAGCTTGAGCTTAATAATATCTCCATCTACATCCTTATACTTTTGCATCTCACAAAGTTCAACAAAGCTATTGAGATGGGCAGTAGGATCATCAGAACCAGCACTAGAAAATTGCTCTCTCATCACAAGATTCAACAAAACAGGCTTAGTTTCATAAAAGGTAGCATCAGGAGCAGGTAGAGCAATAGGAGTGCTTAGGAAATCATTGTTGTTGGTGCTAGTGAAGTCACACAACTTGGTGTTCTCAGTAGAGTTCATTTTGGCAAAGGTGGGCAAGCCAAAAAACAGCAGCAATAGCTAGAGCAGGAACTAAAATTTTTTGTGTTTTTGAATAAAGCAGGCAAACCAAACTAGATTATTTTTTGGGGGTTTTTGGAAAGAGGCAAACAAAACCAAGCAAACTAAAAACAAAGTAAAGAGAAAGGAAGTGAAGGACTCCCCTTGTGAAGACCTCCTTAGCCTCCCTGGCAACGGCGCTAGAAATCTTGATGCGTGCACCCAGTGTTGACGTGGGACACTTCGTTGGAACACCAAGAGCAAGGTGTGATAAGCAGAGCAGCAAGTTTCCCTCAGTATAGAACGAGGTTATCGAACCTGAAGGAGGAAGGAAATGTCTCAAAGGTGTTGCAAGCAACGTCGAGACCTGCACAACACAAACTCAAGACTTTGCCCCCAACGAATCAGTGAGGTTGTCAAGCTCACCGGTTTGCTGTAACAAAGGATTAAACGTATGGTGTGGAAGGTAATGGTTTGCAGCAAGTAAACAAGTAACGGTGGAATATGTATCAGTGGTAAAGATTGGACCGGGGTCCATAGTTCACTAGAGGTGCTCTCCTTAGATAAACAACATGGCATGAAGGGTAAACAAATTACAACAAGGCAACTGACAGGAACTGAGTAAGGCATAACAATGCAATTACTAGTCAGAAAGATCCTATGAGATTCGATTGGCCAATACAACAAGATACATAGACCGCCATCCAACTGCATCTATGACTAGAAGTCCACCTTCAGGTTATCATCCGAACACCCTCCAGTATTAAGTTGCAAGAAACAGACAACTGCTTTAAGCAAAGTGTGTAAGGCAAACAATCCACATGTTCCATGAATAAGAGACCGTTGTTTTCTCCCTAGTAGCAACATCACATCTACAACCGAAGAGATTATTGTCACTTCCCTTGGAAACTAGAGGCATGAACCCACTATCGAGCATAAATACCCTCTCTTGGAGTCACTAGCAACTACTTGGCCAAGATAGCTACTAACAACGGAGAGCATGCAAGATCAAAAAGAACACATACATGATAAAATCATAAAGACAAAACCATTAATCAAACCAACATAATAATCTCAATATCCATCGGATCCCTACAAACACAACATGCATGATTACAAATAGATTAGATCTTGATCATGAACGGAGCTCACAAGATCTATACATGAAAGCACAAAGGAGGATATACAACCATCTAGCTACTGCATGGACCCATAGTCCAAGGTGGAACTACTCACGCGTCATACCAGAGAGAAGGCCTCTAGGATGATCTCCCCTTTGGCAGGGTGCCGGGAAGAACTTCAGATCCCCCTCGATCTAGGGATGATGGTGGTGGCGACTACAGATGGTTTCGTGGAGATTTGATCGGGTGCTTAGGGTTTCTGCATCGGGGGCTTCTTATAGGAAAAGGGGGAGGCCGAGGCGGCGGCTAGGGGCCCCACACCCCTCCCAGACGCGGGGCAGGGCCCACCCGCGCCTAGGGTGGGTCTGTCCGGCCTCTCCGGCTCCCCTCTGGACTTCTTATTCCCCACGGAAAGTAATTGACTTTGACGTTTGTCCCGTCCAATTCCGAGAATATTTCTTTACTAACTTTTCTGAAACCAAAAATAGCAGAAAATAGGCATCTGGAATTGTTGCAACTTGTTAGTAGGTTAGTACCAGAAAACATGTAAAAAGCACCTCAAAGTGTAGACAAAGCAAAGCAAAGTAGATACTAAACAAGCATGGAGCATCAAAAATTATAGATCTGTTTCCAACGTATTAACCATCTATTTTCCTTGTTGTGGTGTGTGTTTGTATGGTGTGTTATGAATGAATGAAAAGCAAGTTGCTAGAAAAATCTGAGTCAAACTTCAAAAACTTTTTAAAAACAAAACCCTGAACCTTAGAAATTTCCCTCTTTTCTCATGATCTATCTCAATCTTCAGATGCCTCACGGAGGTAGCAGTTCATCCCCGGACCCAATGCTGCAAATGTTGGTTTCGGACCACGAAGCTGAAAGAGCCGAACGTCAATCCAACCTAGCCACCCTTCAACACATAGCTCAGATGGCCAACAACAACCAAGGCCATGGAAACCAGGACAACCATGGATCCAAGCTCAAGAACTTTCAGAATACCAATCCACCCATCTTTACTAAGTCTGAAGAGCCCCTAGATGCAGATGATTGGCTGCAAACCATGGAGAACAACTTAGAAGTTGCAGGAGTGGAGGCTAATGAGAAGGTACTGTTTGCCACCCAGTATTTGGCATGAGATGCAAGAGCTTGGTGGAACAGCGTTCGCGCCATGAATGGAGGACAGATGATGACTTGGGATGAATTCAAACTCAAGTTCAGCAGGACCCATGTGCCACCGGGTTTGATCAAGAGGATGAGAGATGAATTCAAATAACTGAAGCAAGGGAGGATGACAATATTTGAGTACCGTGACAAATTTTTGTCATTGTCTAGGTGATGTCTACGCACTTCTATTCTTGTAGACAGTTTTTGGGCCTCCAAGTGCAGAGGTTTGTAGAACAGCAACAAGTTTCCCTTAAGTGGATCACCCAAGGTTTATCAAACTCAGGGAGGAAGTGGTCAAAGGTATTCCCTCTCAAGCAACCCTGCAATCAAGATACAAGAAGTCTCTTGTGTCCCCAACACACCCAATACACTTGTCAGGTGTATAGGTGCAATAGTTCGACGAAGAGATAGTGAAATACAAGTGGTAATGGTGCCAGAAAATAGCTTCTGACTTGTTGTTGACGTGGGAGAACGTGTGTGAGTGAGGTAAAAGAGTAAAGCAAGCAAACGTGTAACATATCTAGATACAAACGGTGTTTCAATGTTTAGAAACAAGGCCTAGGGATCATACTTTCACTAGTGAACACTCTCTCATATAAATATCCTCTCTTCATGATACTACTCTTAACTACTCTCCGGTTGGACACACTAATCATCGGTAGGGCTATAACAACACTCCTCAAAGTCCGCCTTCCCCAATCTAGATAACCCCACACTGTCACCTTGAGCGCTAGATGGTTCCAACAAACACCACAATTTCATAGAGACATCCAACTCCAAATATAACTCATAACAAATATTCGATCTATCCAAAGTGCCACACACGGTATGCACGCTGTCACTTTCACACACGTGGGGAAAAGCATAGATCTATTAAAGCACAAAGAGTATTTATGTAGACTCAAACCTAAGTGCCACCATGGCATGCACGTTGTCACTTTCACACACATGGGGAGAGCAGAGATCTATTAAAGCACTTGAGTAGCAAGGTAGATCTACTTGATTACAAAGCTCATGACCACAACAAGATCATGCATAGAGAGAGATGAACACATAGCTACCGGTAGAGCCATTAGCCTCGAGGAAGAACTACTCCCTCCTCATCATGGGAATCAGCAACGGTGATGGAGATGGTGGTGGAGATCGATGGAGATGGCTCCGGGGGCACTTTCCCGTCTCCGCAGGGTGCCGGAACAGAGACTTTCTGTCCCCCGAATCTCCCCTTCGGTGGCGGCGGCGTTGTGGAGGTTTTTGTGGATTTCCGCCAGATGATTTAGGGTTTTTGGGTCGGAGGATTTTTATAGGAGAAGGAGGCAAGGTCGGTGGAGGGCCAGGGGGCCACACCCTACCCAGGCATGGGGTAGGGCCCACCCGTGCCTAGGGGAGTGTGGTGGCCCTGGTGTCTTCCTCCACCTCTGCTTCGTGGTTCCGTGTTACTCCGGGAAAATAATGACTTTGGATTTTGTCCCGTCCAATTCCGAGAATATTGATTTTCTGCCTTTCTGAAAACAAAATAGAAGAAAACAAGCAACTAGCACTGTGGCATTGATGGCTGGTGCTAACATGGAGCACTTCGTTGGAAACCCCAAGATCAAGGTGTGAAGCAGCAAGCAGCAAGTCTTCCCTCAGTTGAGACCGAGGTTATCGAACCAGAAGGAGGAAGGAAACGTCACACAGGTGTTGCGAGCAACGCGAAGACCTGCACAACACAAACTCAAGACTTTGCCCCCAACGAATCAGTGAGGTTGTCAAGCTCACCGGTTTGCTGTAACAAAGGATTAAACATATGGTGTGGAAGGTAATGGTTTGCAGCAAGTAAACAAGTAACAGTGGAAGATGTATCAGTGGTAGAGATTGGACCGGGGTCCATAGTTCACTAGAGGTTCTCTCCTTAGATAAACAACATGGCATGAAGGGTAAACAAATTACAGCGAGGCAATTGACAGGAACTGAGCAAGGCATAACAATGCAATTACTAGCCAGAAAGATCCTATGAGGTTGATTGGGCAATAAAACAATATACATAGACCGTCATCCAACTGCATCTATGACTATAAGTCCACCTTCAGGTTATCATCTGAACCCCCTCCAGTATTAAGTTGCAAGCAACATACAACTGCTTTAAGCAAAGTGTGTAAGGTAAATAGTCCACATGTTCCATGAACAAGATACCGGTGTTTTCTCCCTAGTAGCAACAACACATCTACAACCGAAGAGATTTCTATAACTTCCCTTGGAAACTCGAGGCATGAACCCACTATCGAGCATAAATACCCCCTCTTGGGGTCACTAGCAACTACTTGGCCAAGATAACCACTAGCAACGGAGAGCATGCAAGATCACAAATAACACAGACATGATAGAATCATAAAGATAAAACCATTAATCAAACCAACATAAAAATCTCAATATCCATCGGATCCCTGCAAACACAACATGCATGATTAAAAATAGATTAGATCTTGATCATGAACAGAGCTCACAATATCTATACATGAAAGCACAAAGGAGGAGATACAACCATCTAGCTACTACATGGACCCATAGTCCAAGGTGGAACTAATCAGGAATCATACCGGAGAGAAGGCCTCCGGGATGATCTCCCCTCCGGCAGGGTGCCGGGAAGAACTTTAGACCCCCCCTCCGATCTGGGGATGATGGTGGCGGTGGCTACAGACAGTTTCATGGATTTCTAATCAGGTACTCAGGGTTTCTGCATCGGGGGCTTCTTATAGGCGAAGGAGCGAGACCGGGGGCGGCCAGGGCCACCAAACCCTAGCCAGGCGTGGGCCCAACTGCCCCTGTGCCTGGGGTGGGTCTGGCCCCCTGGCCGTCCCCTTCGGCTCTCCTCTAGACTTCTTGTTCCCCACGAAAAGTAATTGACTTTGGCGTTTGTCCCGTCCAATTCCGAGAATATTTCTTTACTAACTTTTCTGAAACCAAAAATAGCAAAAAAAAGGCATCTGTCATGGTTGCAACTTGTTAATCGGTTAGTACCAAAAAACATGTAAAAAGCACCTCAAAGTGTGGACAAGTAAAGCAAAGTAGATACTAAATAAGCATGGAACATCAAAAATTATAGATATGTTTCCAACGTATCAGGCATCTTGTGAATAGGTTAGTACCAGAAAGTGTATAAAAATACCTCAAAGTGTAGAAAAAACATAGCAAAGTAGATACTAAACAAGCATGGAGCATCAAAAATTATAGATACGTTTTCGACGTATCACTAGGTATGCGCCAGATGAGATTGACACTGAAGCCAAGAAGAAGGAGAGATTCTTGAATGGTCTACATGATGAGATGCAGACGGTGTTAGTTAATATCCCGTTTGCTGAAATTGAAGCCTTAGTGGATTCTGCTATTCAGATGGAAGGCAAGATCAACCAAGCCAATGAGAACCGCAAGCGTCGAATGATGCATCAACCAGGAACCCAACATACCCCGAAATATTGCCCCAACCCGTCTACAGGATTTGCCCAAGAAACAATAGACCCCCGATGAACCGCCCAACCTATCCCAACCGTGGTGGAGGAAACCCAAGGCCCGGAGGAAACCACAACAACAACCCCGACAACCCCAGCAATTTCAATCGTGCACCGCCCAAGTTCAACAACAACAATGTCGCCACCAACACCAATACTGCCCCAAGGGCTGGAAACTATGTTGTTCCTGTTGCGGGAAAGTACAAGTCTTAGGTGATTTGTTATGAATGCGGAACCAAAGGGTCACTATTCCAATGAGTGCCCCAAGAAGCTTGCAGCAGCCCCCAATGTGAATGCCCCAGCTCAGCAGCAGCGTCGTGTTCAGCCTGGAAGAAGATTTGCCCCAGGGAATTCGCTCAACCGCAAAGGTTGTCTATTTCTCATGAATGCTGAACAAGCCCAAGAAGCGCCAGATGTCGTGCTGGGTATGTTTTCTGTTAACTCAGTACTTGCAAGAGTGTTGTTTGATTATGGAGCATCACACTCGTTTGTTACCTAAGAATTTGCATGCACTAGTAAGATTCAACCAACAAAATTGAAGCATGTTATGATAGTTCAAATACCTGGTTCAACCACCAAAGCTAGGCAAATTTGCAAGGCCGTACTGTAACATCCCAGCATTGGAGCCTAGAACTAAGCTGAACCCAGATCTGTGCATTGCATTCATGCATAGAAAATCCGAATAATTTTCGCGCTTTTGAACAAAACTTGTTAAAATGATTGAAGCTTCTCTCAACTTGATGGAATTGAGGTAGATCATCAAGTTGACTGTGATAAGTTTCAATATGACTTTGCTAAAATCTTATTTTTGGGTAACCATAATTTGATCTAAGGGTAGATCAAATATAATAACAATTAAATCATAATGCATTGCTTAAAGGACTAATATCTGATCCTTAAGGGATCATATCATACTATTCATCACAACAACCCATGAATACCAAGTTAATAATGTAGTAATTTACTCTTGACTTATTTATTTCTTATCCCATTATACCATGAGTAGCATGGTAATACCTAACTTAAAATATTTAGTGAGACTGGGAAGGAAAGAAACTAAGTCTAGATCATTCACCATATACTTTTCTTTCCATATCAATCCTTATGGAATCCTATCTCAATATCTGTTGTTCATCAATGTTGAGTAATCAACTATTGATTCACCAACTCTTAATCTATCAACTCCTGACCATTCCATAGCATACATTTAAGTGTCTATAAAGAAGCAACTAAGAAGAGGTAAATAGTAATGCTAATTTTAGATATCATCTATAGGATGGGAGTGATTAAAGAAGAATAAATCAATGTGATAATTGATGGAGTTCAACTCACTCCTGAAATGATAGAAGAGTTAGTGGGATATCTAATTATATGGTAGTAAAGAAGATTACAAGGATGAATCCTGAAGATAGTTACCAGTAGTAATTCTATTGAAGCAAGGGGGCATAGTCCATGAATAACAACATTAATCCAATTAGAGATACTAAGAAGATAATTCCAATACAATTGTAAGGTTGTATTGGTAAAGCCTTCATTAGCCAATTGGAAACCTAAGCTATAAATGATTAAAGGATTATAACGATCATGCCTTGCTCACCAGTATTGTATACTTATATCAAGTATAAGTGACATTGGTGGGTAGAACATGATTGAAACCCTAGTACAGGTAAGTTATCCTAGAGTAGTTATTACATGTCACATTAATATAATGTGAGGTTGGGGTATGAGTTATTAGAGTAAAGTAAATGTAGGATAGTATGATTAAATTAAAGCTAGTATAGCATAGAGTTATGGAAGTAGTGTTATTCATCTTAAATGATAGTAAGCTTTAGAGAAAGGTAGTTGGATGTATACATCTAATGGAGAAATATTAGTGATGGATTATTAAGGAAGATTATGAGTGGAGTTGAAGGAAATACTTGTTGGATTGAAGGTTATCAAGAGTAGAGTAGTGGATATAACCAAGTATGGATATGAGAAAACTATAAAAGCTTTAGTGTCAATCTCATTGGATGTTTAAATGGATTTAGAAGAATCATAGGTGGATAAGAATATTTTTATGAAGTAAAGCTCATCATGTTAACCATGATGATGGATAGTAAGAAGTAGTATATCTAGGAAAGGAATTCCTTAATTAGAAGTCCAGGATTGTGAATTATGGAAAATAGACATTCTTGGTAAACACCCAACTCTAAATCTCAAACCAAACATAATATCCATTTCATGTTATTGATCCATCATCTTATCTCCATATCACTTTAAAGGAATATTTTTCTATAGCCCATCACATAAGCACATCTTTATCATTTCAAATTGTCATAACCATATGTGTTAGAAATTATTTTTATCAATTTCTTTTCCATAAAACATTTTATATGTAACTTTCTATTTAAAAGGGTGATATCATTAAAGATCACAAACAAAAGACAATATGCTTAGCTATTAAACCTTTACTCACATCAACAAAAGAATATAAGTAAATTAAGAACCCTAAACCCTTGGGTAAATATTTACAATTCAAACCTTAAACTTCTATGTTTATCATAATTGAATATGTACATTGCCATTTTCTAAATTAATGGAAGTAGTACTAACCATATTAATTTCTTCTGTATTTCATGCATCAAATAATGATATAGGATCATTATATATAAAAATTTCTATTCAAACTATGAGCTAACTAGAGTTAAGTTCTATAAACAAATAAGGAAATGTCATAAAATGATGGTGTATTCTTAAAAAGATGGTTAAAGAACAAAGTCTTCTAAAAAATATAAAATGGGGTATTAATAGAAAATAATTAAAGAAATAATACCACTATATGACAAACTCGTAAAAGAACCTTAATATACTTTATTAAAGCTGCAATCACTCAGCAAATCAATCCTATAAAGAGAATTCAAATCAAATAAGTAAATTCAAATCTGAAATCAAAACAGGAAATTGAAAAAAAGAAATAGAAAGGAAAAAGGATCTGGCCCGAGCAGCGGGTCGGCCCAGCATTTCCTTCTTCTTATCTGTCACCCACGTGTAGCCCACAAAGGCCCAACAGCCAGCCCAGTTCGTTCTCTCCTATGACTGACGGGTGGGACCAAAGAAGGACCGCGGGTTGAGCTGAAAGAATCGTCAAGGGGTTTTCCGCAAAAGCGATGTCTTCGCCATCCTCACACACACAGGCAGCTCGCTGGAGGAATCCGCCGCCGCCTGATGCCGTCGTCGTTGTCAGCCGTGCGTTGAGATGCTCGTCGCCGTCTCAGAAGGGGATAAGAAGGCCACCGCGACACCCTGCCTCAATCCCTATCCACAATCCCTCCTTATCCTCTCTGATTTGAATGGGGCCGAAACCCTAGCTCACCGGAGCTCGCCTCGCCGTCGAGCCATACCTCCCCACGCTCTTCCAAGTAGCCATGGAGAAGCCCCATGCTCCGTAGATCCTCTGGGTAGAATATTGCATCAAGGGGAGAACTGGAGTGGACGAATTTTGTCGTTCCTCTTTGCGGCAGTTCGTCAGAATCCTTGTCAGATAGCTCGTCTCCGACCGCACCAGTCCTCGTCAACACCACCACTGCAATCAGGATGAGTTCTTGAACCTTCCAGTACCCCTAAATCGTCTCCTCTCGATGTAAATCGCCGTCACACCTTCTGCCACCGTCAGCCACCGTTGGAGCTCGTCGGAGCCGAGGCTCCGATGACCATTTCCGAGCGGCGCCGCCACTTTAGGGTTCAGCATGTTGCGCTGATTCGAACTAGGTTAGTTTTGCTTGTTAGGGCGTCGTAGATCGTCGTCGGCGACCACCCACTAACGGCGGTGGTTGTGCTGACACCATAGCAAGGTCATGCCCACGTCACCCTCTGCCTAGCCAGCCTATTTGACCCGGTCTTGTCTCGTGTGGCAGGTGACATGGCTTTGGGCCCATATGTCATGGTCTGGGAGTAGAAATAGGGTCGGTAACAAATATATTTACTAATCCGAGTGCTGAGGTGGACATAGGCCCACTAGTCAGTGACTAGGGCTAGGTGTGGGTGCGGTGTAAAAAGTTATTTCTTGTTTAAGAAAGAATAAAAAGTATAAATCCAAATATACATATTCCAGAAATGAAATAAAATGATTAAATCTTATTAAATCAATAACTTCTGTTTTATAATTTAGAAAAATGTGTATAATATATGGAAATTTTTAGAAAAATAAAATATATAACATTAAACTATTATCAAAAATTATTATGATAATCATTTAAATAAATATTATTAAATAAAGGTTTTATAAGTAATAAAAGTTAAACAATTCATGTTTAATATTGGTAAGTGTGAAAAATACAAATAAAATACCAAAAATCTTAGAAAAATAAGAACTTTATTTAAAACTATAACATTGCATTATTATTTCACTTAAATAACTATTTATTATTTATCAAATATTTAAAAATTAATAAATCTTATAAAAATCATATCTTATTATTTATGAATCACAAAAATAAAAGTAAGATATCAAAATGATCACAAAAATAATTTCTACTTGTTAAAAATATAATATTCCACTTCTAAACTAAATAAAAACTTAATATTTGAATTTAAACCTATTTCCTTAGTTTAAAATTCATATAAGGGTAAATCAAATTTGTTAATATTTCTAAAATTAGTCAATCAAGTCTAATAAATAAGTATTAGTCTTAAATATTAATAATATTATGTCATGATGATTCAAAACATTATAAATACCATTATATTGAATTATCCTTCCACTATATGAATAATTTATATTCTAAAAAGATCTTTAACATTTATAAAATCTTCAAGAATGATATATAAATCAAATACAACCTTATAATGGACTAAATCCAAAGATAATTCATGAGTAGTCACTAGTACTATTTACTTATCCACAAACAATAATCTCACCTTTATAAGGAAATAAGGAATCTTGTTCCATTACAAAATTAAGAGACCACTACTTAAATAGGAGAATAACCATTCTTAAGTAACTTTAAGAAAACATTACCAAGTACCCTAGGTACAAATGTCATAAGTTATAAATTTTCAAACCATCTATGTTTAAAAGTTAACTTTAGTCTACAAGACTCTAAATATAATACTAAAGACATTGTTATATGTTTTATAGTTAACTTTGGTATGTTATAGTTAATTCGTAAAGCCTCACAAGTCCAAACTATTCAAGCAAACATAAATAAGCTCGAACAGACTCAACTAACCACAAATATTATTTAGACCTTAGAAAAGGAATCTTTTCTTCAAAAGTTATTCGTTTTGCCACTTCAATCAACAAACATTATAATAATATTTCCCAACTCTTAACGAATTAAATTCAAGGACTCTCATCATAATCCTCTGATGACAATTAATCGTAATCACATTAATTTATACTTTACTTCTATACTTAATATCGGTAACACTTAAGTTCTTTATAAGTGACCTTACTTGTAAATTAAAGTTTAAAGATGAACAATTAAAGTGTAAACAATCTTGAATAGCATTCCATATGTATATATTTTATTATTGTATAACTATGTGTTGTTCACACACACTCACAAGCCCTAATAATAAGCACAAGTGTGAAACTTATCTAACAAGACAACACATTCTAAAGAAACCATTTCCAGTGTCCAAACCCTAGCACAACGTTATCCCCGGGATTCGCGTTTGTAAAGTGCATCACATTACTTATGAATAAGAGCATATTTCTTCTTTAAACATTACTACTTACCGGACCAATGATGCTGATTTCAGATATTGGATCTTACATTGACTTGAAGACCGTGAGTGCATAATCTTGCAATCACAAAAGGCAAGTTCACACTTGCTCATGTGCTTTGATTATTTTCTGTAAAGTATTTTGCAAATACAGTGTTGTCATCACCTGAATTTGAAAAAGGTCAGAAAACACTATTTTTATAATAATATGATTATAGGTTATTTACCATGAGGTAATAACCTACTATGACAGTTCTGGTAGTAAAGGAACATAGCATCTAGGACTTAACAACCAATGTCGCCAGTGATTCTAGCGCCATATATTACGTTTTAACCATGAGATTTGGAATGGGACAGAGAAGTCAGCTGTGTCCTTTTCCTCTTGTATGGAGGCAAGACGACCTTAACGTGACGTTGTGATTCCTTGTGCGGATCCAACATATGGGTGGGAACCCTTACGCCCCACACTTTTGGTGTCTAGATTATCTATGGATGGTGTTTAGTGGATGGACCATTTACTATGGCACTTGCCAGAGCAACACCAGGTCATAGATTCTTCGGGAACTTATCAGGGTTTTAGCCTGCCCGGAAACGGGGCTTAACAAAGATGAGCCAGCCCGAAGGATCGTGAAGACATATGAGGTCGCGGAGAGGGCATTGATTGGCTTGGATCATCTACTAGGCCCCACAACATGGAATTATGGACGGGTAAGCTGCCCGGTTGTTCAACAAGGAGTTGATCTCTCATGGGTAAAGTAACGCACATCCGCAGAGTGTAAGAACTGTAACTTGTTACTCCCTGTTTCGGGAAGGAGCTGCGAACGCGGCGGGAAAGGAACTCCATGAAAGTTATGGTAAAACCGTGAAGGCTGACGGACATAGCTTTTCAGAATAAAAGCAACCTTTGAAGAAATGTTTACGAAAACTTGCATTTCCTATGACCTACGGCCTGTGGCTATAGATATAGTGCATCAAACACTCCTTTTCTAGTGAACTTGCTGAGTACGCTCGTACTCAACGTATCTTCTTAACCCTTGCTAGATTCTGAAGCCAGTGCAGACAACGTCTACATCAAGGTATGCTCCAGGAATCATCGCCAAAAGCTAAAGCTCTTCAATGAAGTCAAGGAAGTCAACATACACACCAACTTAAGTGAAGACGAAGTTACTGTTTTGATAGGAATATAATCTCTAGCCATAGAACCTATTTCTTTAGTGTATTGCAATAGCAGCAATGCCAACCCCTTAGTTAAAATACTAGTCTTAAAAGTATAATAGTTGGTGCATTATTTATATTTGATTCTTCTTTGTAAGAAGTTCTTTCTCTCTCTTTAACCTAGAGTGTTCTCTGGATCTTGTGTATAGAGTGAGTTGTAACCTTTAGCCATGTATTGGGACCCGTTGTGTTTCTGTTGTACCACTCTGGGGGATGTAATACTAGTGAACGGTGTTTCATTGGTATTATGTCAACGACTATAGTGTACTACATCATGTAGTGGTATGATGGGTCACCGCACGTACCTATCCGAATCCATGGCATAGTTTTTTATGCTAATCTAATAGTACTTGGAACTAAAGGTTAGGAATGGATTGGATGTCGAAACATAAAGGATTAATCGACTGTGCCAAGAAAGCCATAACCATGACTAGTACAGTCGGAATATCAGTAGAGCATGTATCTGAAACCTTGCCCCGTCAATTCAAGTGCAACAAGAGTCTAGCCAACCAACCATTGACCAAGTCAGAGTAGTCTATGAATACCTCGACGTATTTCCTGATGTTTTGCCTGGTATGCCCCCAGATCGGGATATCGAGTTTATCATTGAACTAATCCCTGTAACCGGACCCATAGCCCAGAGACCTTATAGTATGAACCCGTCTAAATTAGTGGAGCTGAAGAAGCAACTGGATGCCATGCTGGAGATACGCCTGATTCAACCAAGTGCGTCGCCATGGAGATCACATGTCTTGTTTGTGGACAAGAAAGATGGAGGTAACCGTTTGTGTACGGATTATCAGAAGCTAAATTATGTCACCATCAAGAGCAAGTACCCACTACCGAAGATAGAAGACCTGTTTGACCAGTTGACCAGTGCCAAAGTGTTTTCTAAGATTGATCTTAGAACTGGTTATCATCAACTAAAGATTCACGCAGAGGATATTCCAAAGACTGCCTTCACCACCAGTTATGGATTGTATGAGTACACTGTCATGTATTTTGAACTAACCAATGCCCCCGCTTATTTCATGAACCTCATGAATAAGATTTTTATGGACTTTCCTGGATAATTTTGTCGTTGTTTTCATCGATGACATTCTGATCTATTCCAAATCACAAGAAGAACATGAGCTACACCTGAGGACCATCCTTGGAACCCTTAGGGAGCATCAGTTGTATGCCAATTTTAGCAAATGTGAATTCTGGTTACAGGAGGCAGGATTCCTCGGACATATTCTGTCGGCCGGAGGAATTGTCGTTGACCCCACAAAGGTGAAGGATGTTGAAGAATGGCAAGCCCCAACCACTCAAACCCAAGTTCGTGCATTTCTCGGATTATCGGGATATTACCGCAAGTTTGTAGGACTCTCAAGTATAGCAAGACCCATGGCCCAATTGTTGAAGAAGGATAAGAAGTTTGAATGGACGGATAAATGTGAAGCGAGTTTTCAAGAGCTTAAGAAGAGATTGATTTCAGCCCCAATCTTGATCATGCCAGATATCACAAGCCTTTTGATGTGTATTGTGATGCATCCAAGATCGGTCTCGGATGTGTGCTTATGCAAGAAGGCAAAGTCATATCATATCTATCCCGACAACTAAAGCAACATGAGCAGAATTATCCTACCCATGACCTTGAACTAGCAGCCGTAGTTTTAGCCTTGAAGACGTGGAGGCATTACCTCATGGGAAACCACTATGAGATTTGCTCGGATCACAAGAGCCTGAAGTATATTTTCACTCAGAAGGAGCTGAATATGAGGCAAAGGAGATGGATAGAGTTAATCAAGGACTATGATCTGGACATCCACTATCACCCCGGTAAAGCCAATGTGGTAGCAGATGCCCTTAGTAGATTACCATGTCGCTTGAACTCCATGATTCTGAAGGAGCTACCAAGTTTGCACAAGGAGTTGGAAGATTTTAGAATGGAATTAGTAAGTGAAGGATTTCTGGCTAGCGTAGAACTTCAACCCACTTTGATCAATCAGATTAAGGAGGCGCAGAAAGGAAATGCTAGTATCGATGGAATCAAACATCACATAGGTACAGGAAAGGTACCCGGATTGACCGAAGACGAAGAAGGATTTTTGTGGTACAAAGGACGTATCTGTGTGTGGCGCCCCGCCAAAACCACTACCGGAAAATCGCGGTGTTTTTGTGCATTGCATCATCATGACCGCATGCTCATGTCATCATGCCACATTGAATTTGAGCATCGTCATGTCATCATGCATTTGTTTTTCCAAAACTATTTTCTAAAAGCCTAGTTTTATTTTCTAAATATTCCCCGTCTTAACTTCAAATCAAAACTCCGGACTTTTCCGGGTCTTTTATTTGTCTAAAAACTATTTACAAAAATCTATTTCTAAATTAAAATAAAAGTTTATATTATTTTTGGGAGGCAGCCAGCCAGGCCCGAAAGCCCGGCTAGCCAGCTCCAAACCCTAGCCTAAAATATCTAGTCCTAATCCTGCCTAAACCCTTTTCCTACCCAACCCTAGTCTACCCAGCCCCCCTCCACATCACCACAGCCACTCACGGCTCGCCACATCCCCCTGGCCCAATCCCCATCCAATCAAACCCTGCCACCTCACCCAGCTGCCTCCACCCCTCTCCCTTCCAATCCGGCCCCACCACCCACCTTGGCCCCGCTCCTGGCCCACCCCGACGCTCCCCGTCCTCCCCACGATCCCCTCGCTTTTTCCCTGACCCCGACCCACCTCCCGTCGATCTCCTCCGCCGACGCTCGTCCCGTCGCCACCCAGCTCTCCCCTGGTGCCGCCCGCTCGTCTCTCCTCTCCGCTGGTCGCCGCCCTCTGGCCCTGCACGCGTCGGCGAGCCTTTCCTCGAGACCTCCTCGCAGCCGCCCTCTTATTTCGCTGCAGGCGCGACCGACGCCGTCAACTCCAGCCCCGCGTCCGGCCGCCCCTTCCTTCCCTCCGGCGGCCCCTGTAGTGCGCGTCCGACCTTCCCCCGCTCGCGGCCGCGCCCGGCCGTGCTCCACGCCGCTGTGTCCCTCGCCGCCCGTGGCCCTCCCCGTCCTCGATCCCGCGCGCGACTCCCGCCCCTCTGACCTCGCTGCTTGCTGTCTCCCTGCAGCCCGGGGCCACTCAAGGCAACGTCACCCCTTCTTGGTTGTGCCACTCGTCTATCTGTGCTGCAGCGCCGGCCCCTCTTCCGGCCTCCCTATGCTCGTCCGCGGCCCGTTCCCCCCGCCTTCCTTTGGCCACGTCCGCTTTCGCTCGCTGCTCACCCGCGTCGGTCGTCGGGCCTGTCCATGTGCGCGTCCGTCCCAGCGACCTCGTTACTCCGAAGTGGTTTCTTGCTGCAGAGTATCTAAGCCTGAAACTCCTGTGTTGTGGTTGTTCCTGTCAGTTGAGGAGATCGATGAAGACAAGGTGTAAATCGGGTCTTCCCCAACCCATGTGTGTCCTAGTTGGACATGTGTGCCGGCGTGACCTCTCCACTGCGACACTGTTCAAGTGCTTCTCCTCGCGAGCCAAGCCTATGTTGACGACAAGATCTTCCTGGCTACCACTCCTCGGTAATATGTTCTGAGACCGGGTGACACTGAGATTTTGCGCCGTCCGAAAACCGAAGCCGGATGTCAAGGACTTCTTCATGGAAAACCGAAGATCGATCACGGACCCTCGAAGCCAAACCACAAGTTCGCCTTCCCGGACACCATGACCTTCTTCCCAATGTGAAGACTGATCCCGTCAAGGCCGAACCCGTTCTCGTCGAACCCCAAGGTCGCCAAACCCATGTGTGATGACCTTTCCAAGCCCCGTATTTTTATAATATATGATATAAACTCGTGCATCCTAAATTGACATGCTTGCATACATATTTGGTGTGGTTTGGGGGCATTATGCCGATTCGCCGCATAATTAAATATGGAGCCGATATGCGGAATACCTTTGTCTTATTCCGGACTCCATTTAAATTGGTGTAGCGAATCAATGCCATGCTTTGCCTTGTTAATTCCACATTTAATTTGTGGGGTAGTTAAACAACATGAACCTTATATTTAATTGTCGGGACCCCCGGTTCCGCTTAATATGACCTAAATTCATCGCACCTTTGCCATGTCATACATCATACATGCATCATGCCCGATCTTTTGCCGTAGTATTAAATAGTCCATCCGGTGTTTCTTCTAGTGCTTTGCTTCTTCACGGATTAGGCCGATGAGTTGATGCGAGTGTCGACCTGATTCCGGTGAACCTTCGGCAATGTTTTTCAGGCGAGCACCTCCCCCTTTCTACCTATCTTACTTTTATAGTATTTATTCCCTCCTGTTGATCTATTGCTATCTGTGTTGCGATGCTCTAGTTTTCGTACCCGTGTTATCCCTTGCAGCCTTATATTGCCTTGGACACCTCTTATTACCTGTTGTTTGGTAGATAGTTGGACCTGCGCGTCGTAGTCGCTTGCTCAAGTGTTGTTGCGTGTCGTCAAGTACCACAGTTGTTGGAGTATTGCCGCATGTTTATTGTTGGAGATGATCATAACTTTAATTATTGTTTAATAACTAAAATTGAAGTAGGTAAATGCAGAGGCACAGGTGGGCAATAGATGTTATTTGGTTTTTAACCGTCCACTTGTGTCCCGTAGGACCCCGAGTACTTGATACCTGTTCCTTGAATATTCGCGCTATCCACATCCGGGAGGATTATGGGACCCCCCTGAGCCAGAGCTTGATTCATTCTTATTTCTTGGGGCCACAAACTAGTTTGAGGTTTTATTTACTATCCTGTACTTATGCCATGCTTTACTGCTTTATTTAAATTGTGCGATGTACTGCACCTGTACTGTTTAGGATCGGGACACGATTTCGCGGTATCGACAAGCCCAGTCACACTTTCGGGTTCCCAGTCATTTACAGCCGTCCACCCAAACCTTGAGTCCGTTTCGGAGTCAGCTAACTTCATTGCGGGTAGCTTAATGGGGTGGCCCCTTGAAATATTTCTGAATCTTGTGATTGCTTTGTCGTGAAAGCCTCGTTGGGTTTTGATTTGGTTTTTCCGAGGTTGACCGAGTGTGTGTTGCTATTTGTGCACCCCTGCAGGGTAAAACTTTCTGAAAGCCGTGTCCGCGGTTATGGACGACTTGGAGCACAGTATCTCGATCATAGACAACTATAACTAAAGTAGTGCTATAAATTTGACTTTATAATGACTAGTAATCAGCTTCACTATAATGGAATGGCTAAATAAAATTGCCAACAATTGCTTGTTTGGGTTGACGCTTTCTAATTGTATCTGACTAGTAAGTATTGCAACTATAACGGAATGGCTAAATAAAAGTACCAACAACTGCTGGGTTTTGGGATATCTCATGCTAATTGTATCTGACTAGTAAGTGTTGCAACTACAACGGAATGGTTAACTAAAAGTGCCCACTGCTTATTCTATCAGGATGACTATCTATACCTGACTAGTAATTGCTGCAACGATAACGGAATAAATAAAACTGCCAACTGTGTGAGTTTCTCGGTTGACTTCCTCGTTTGGTCTCGAGGGGGAAATACCAGGATGGGTATGTTTGGTGGTAGTATCAGATTGGTACCGAATAGGTCTTTCTTATCCCTCTCTGATAGCCGACAGTTATATCGAGTCTCTATAGGTTGTTTAGTGCATGCTGCGCTGCCGCTTAGTCCACCATACCTATGTAGGCGAGGACCGCCGAATTCTAGCCTCGCCGTGTACTGGCCTCAGTACTGACCGCTCTCTCTTTTTCCTTTGCCCTTTGTCGGCACCCCTTTTGTTTAAGCAGGTTTTGAGATCGACGTCGTTAGCAGGGTTACCCTTCCGGCTTGGCCTGGGCAGGGTTATGGACGCCATTGGTTATTCTTCAGGGCTCTTAGCTCAATTTGCATGTTGTCCGTAGCTGGACGCTCTATCGTTTTCAAGGTGATTTGGATCTTTGTAATGTTTATCTGTATTCTTGACTCTTTGAGTCGCTGTTATATATATATCTGTTTTGTGGGTTCCATCGAGAACTATTGTGTAATGATATTACTTCGTTTTCCACCCGCACGCAAGTGCCTGGTGGGCACCTTTGAATCGTTTCTATGCGGGTTTGGCGGGAAGCGCTGAAACTTGCATAGGGCCGATTCTGAGGGTGTTACACAGTGGTATCAGAGCTCAGCAGTTGCGATACCCCACAAGTCCAGCCTGTAGGATAACCTAGCTAACGGCCGAAGTAGAGTGTCAAAACTATTTTGAAAAAAAATCGGTTGGATAGTTCTGATTACGTCTGATTTTACTCCTTACCCCTCTGCTGCTCTCCTCTCACCTCTGCGTGTTTTGAATCCGCTCTCTTCTCTCTCTTCTAGTCCAGGATTTCTCGTGGTTGGGTTCCATCGTACCTTCAGGGTTTCGCTTCCTCCTTTGGTAACGGTGTTGCTACATCTGGTCTTCATGCTATCCGAGGAATGCTTCGTCTGATGGACTTCTCTTTGTTCCTTCTCGTGCCTTCCGGTGTTTTCCGACGCGACGACATCATCTACGCTAGATCCGATGCAGAGTCTGCATCACTCCTTTGTTTCTGAACCTCGATTGTCAAGATCTTCAGTCCGATTCCGAGAATGGTTGCACGCTTTTCTACTGATTGTGCAGAGTAATAGTTTGAGTGCGTGATGGATTGGCCCCCATGGTGACTACCCCTTCTATTCGCTCTTGTACATTGAAGTGGGATAGGCAGCATCTTTTCTCTCCTTCTATCGAAGTTAGAGGTGGCTTTATTTGTGGATACCTCTGCCTTCATCTTTGTTTCTCCAGAGTGTTCTCTCGACGAATGGGGAACAATCCTTGTTGGTGGTGTCGCCATTTTCAAGCTGAGAAAGAACCCTTGTTAGTGGTGTCACGAGGATCTACACGAAGCGCGAAGGATCAGATCGTCAGCCTTCTTCCCTGTACCATGAGGCGGATCTCGAGGGCGAGATCCATTGTTAGTGGTGTCGAATTGTGGCGCCCCGCCAAAACCACTACCGGAAAATCGCGGTGTTTTTGTGCATTGCATCATCATGACCGCATGCTCATGTCATCATGCCACATTGCATTTGAGCATCGTCATGTCATCATGCATTTGTTTTTCCAAAACTATTTTCTAAAAGCCTAGTTTTGTTTTCTAAATATTCCCCGTCTTAACTTCAAATCAAAACTCCGGACTTTTCCGGGTCTTTTATTTGTCTAAAAACTATTTACAAAAATCTATTTCTAAATTAAAATAAAAGTTTATATTATTTTTGGGAGGCAGCCAGCCAGGCCCGAAAGCCCGGCCAGCCACCTCCAAACCCTAGCCTAAAATATCTAGTCCTAATCCTGCCTAAACCCTTTTCCTACCCAACCCTAGTCTACCCAGCCCCCCTCCACATCACCACAGCCACTCACGGCTCGCCACATCCCCCTGGCCCAATCCCCATCCAATCAAACCCTGCCACCTCACCCAGCTGCCTCCACCCCTCTCCCTTCCAATCCGGCCCCACCACCCACCTTGGCTCCGCTCCTGGCCCACCCCGACGCTCCCCGTCCTCCCCACGATCCCCTCGCTTTTTCCCTGACCCCGACCCACCTCCCCTCGATCTCCTCCGCCGATGCTCGTCCCGCCGCCACCTAGCTCTCCCCTGGTGCCGCCCGCTCGTCTCTCCTCTCTGCTGGTCGCCGCCCTCTGGCCCTGCACGCGTCGGCGAGCCTTTCCTCGAGACCTCCTCGCAGCCGCCCTCTTATTTCGCTGCAGGCGCGACCGACGCCGTCAGCTCCAGCCCCGCGTCCGGCCGCCCCTTCCTTCCCTCCGGCGGCCCCTGTAGTGCGCGTCCGACCTTCCCCCGCTCGCGGCCGCGCCTGGCCATGCTCCACGCCCCTGTGTCCCTCGCCGCCCGTGGCCCTCCCCGTCCTCGATCCCGCGCGCGACTGCCGCCCCTCTGACCTCGCTGCTTGCTGTCTCCCTGCAGCCCGGGGCCACTCAAGGCAACGTCGCCCCTGCTTGGTTGTGCCACTCGTCTATCTGTGCTGCAGCGCCGGCCCCTCTTCCGGCCTCCCTATGCTCATTCGCGGCCCGTTCCCCCCCCCCGCCTTCCTTTGGCCACGTCCGCTTTCGCTCGCAGCTCACCCGCGTCGGTCGTCGGGCCTGTCCATGTGCGCGTCCGTCCCAGCGACCTCGTTACTCCGAAGTGGTTTCTTCCTGCAGAGTATCTAAGCCTGAAACTCCTGTGTTGTGGTTGTTCCTGTCAGTTGAGGAGATCGATGAAGACAAGGTGTAAATCGGGTCTTCCCCAACCCATGTGTGCCGGCGTGACCTCTCCACCGCGACACTGTTCAAGTGCTTCTCCTCGCGAGCCAAGCCTATGTTGACGACAAGATCTTCCCGGCTACCACTCCTCGGTAATATGTTCTAAGACCGGGTGACACTGACATTCTGCGCCGTCCGAAAAGCGAAGCCGGATGTCAAGGACTTCTTCATGGAAAACCGAAGATCGATCACGGACCCTCGAAGCCAAACCACAAGTTCGCCTTCCCGAACACCATGACCTTCTTCCCAATGTGAAGACTGATCCCGTCAAGGCCGAACCCGTTCTCGTCGAACCCCAAGGTCGCCGAACCCATGTGTGATGCCCTTTCCAAGCCCCGTATTTTTATAATATATGATATAAACTCGTGTATCTTAAATTGACATGCTTGCATACATATTTGGTGTGGTTTGGGGGCATTATGCCGATTCGCCTCATAATTAAATATGGAGCCGATATGCGGAATACCTTTGTCTTATTCCGGACTCCATTTAAATTGGTGTAGCGAATCAATGTCATGCTTTGCCTTGTTAATTCCACATTTAATTTGCGGGGTAGTTAAACAACATGAACCTTATATTTAATTGTCGGGACCCCCGGTTCCGCTTAATATGACCTAAATTCATCGCACCTTTGCCATGTCATACATCATACATGCATCATGCCCGATCTTTTGCCGTAGTATTAAATAGTCCATCCGGTGTTTCTTCTAGTGCTTTGCTTCTTCACGGATTAGGCCGATGAGTTGATGCGAGTGTCGACCTGATTCCGGTGAACCTTCGGCAATGTTTTTCAGGCGAGCACCTCCCCCTTTCTACCTATCTTACTTTTATAGTATTTATTCCCTCCTGTTGATCTATTGCTATCTGTGTTGCGATGCTCTAGTTTTCCTACCCGTGTTATCCCTTGCAGCCTTATATTGCCTTGGACACCTCCTATTACCTGTTGTTTGGTAGATAGTTGGACCTGCGCGTCGTAGTCGCTTGCTCAAGTGCTGTTGCGTGTCGTCAAGTACCACAGTTGTTGGAGTATTGCCGCATGTTTATTGTTGGAGATGATCATAACTTTAATTATTGTTTAATAACTAAAATTGAAGTAGGTAAATGCAGAGGCACAGGTGGGCAATAGATGTTATTTGGTTTTTAACCGTCCACTTGTGTCCCGTAGGACCCCGAGTACTTGATACCTGTTCCTTGAATATTCGCGCTATCCACATCCGGGAGGATTATGGGACCCCCCTGAGCCAGAGCTTGATTCATTCTTATTTCTTGGGGCCACAAACTAGTTTGAGGTTTTATTTACTATCTTGTACTTATGCCATGCTTTACTGCTTTATTTAAATTGTGCGATGTACTGCACCTGTACTGTTTAGGATCGGGACATGATTTCGCGGTATCGACAAGCCCAGTCACACTTTCGGGTTCCCAGTCATTTACAGCCGTCCACCCAAACCTTGAGTCCGTTTCGGAGTCAGCTAACTTCGTTGCGGGTAGCTTAATGGGGTGGCCCCCTGAAATATTTCTGAATCTTGTGATTGCTTTGTCGTGAAAGCCTCGTTGGGTTTTGATTTGGTTTTTCCGAGGTTGATCGAGTGTGTGTTGCTATTTGTGCACCCCTGCAGGGTAAAAATTTCTGAAAGCCGTGTCCGCGGTTATGGACGACTTGGAGCACAGTATCTCGATCATAGACAACTATAACTAAAGTAGTGCTATAAATTTGACTTTATAATGACTAGTAATCAGCTTCACTATAATGGAATGGCTAAATAAAATTGCCAACAATTGCTTGTTTGGGTTGACGCTTGCTAACTGTATCTGACTAGTAAGTATTGCAACTATAACGGAATGGCTAAATAAAAGTACCAACAACTGCTGGGTTTTGGGATATCTCATGCTAATTGTATCTGACTAGTAAGTGTTGCAACTACAACGGAATGGTTAACTAAAAGTGCCCACTGCTTATTCTATCAGGATGACTATCTATACCTGACTAGTAATTGCTGCAACGATAACGGAATAAATAAAACTGCCAACTGTGTGAGTTCCTCGGTTGACTTCCTCGTTTGGTCTCGAGGGGGAAATACCAGGATGGGTATGTTTGGTGGTAGTATCAGATTGGTACCGAATAGGTCTTTCTTATCCCTCTCTGATAGCCGACAGTTATATCGAGTCTCTATAGGTTGTTTAGTGCATGCTGCGCTGCCGCTCAGTCCACCATACCTATGTAGGCGAGGACCGCCGAATTCTAGCCTCGCCGTGTACTGGCCTCAGTACTGACCGCTCTCTCTTTTTCCTTTGCCCTTTGTCGGCACCCCTTTTGTTTAAGCAGGTTTTGAGATCGACGTCGTTAGCAGGGTTACCCTTCCGGCTTGGCCTGGGCAGGGTTATGGACGCCATTGGTTATTCTTCAGGGCTCTTAGCTCAATTTGCATCTTGTCCATAGCTGGACGCTCTATCGTTTTCAAGGTGATTTGGATCTTTGTAATGTTTATCTGTATTCTTGATTCTTTGAGTCGCTGTTATATATATATCTGTTTTGTGGGTTCCATCGAGAACTATTGTGTAATGATATTACTTCGTTTTCCACCCGCACGCAAGTGCCTGGTGGGAACCTTTGAATCGTTTCTATGCGGGTTTGGCGGGAAGCGCTGAAACTTGCATAGGGCCGATTCTGAGGGTGTTACACTGTGTGCCAGCAGATTCAGAGTTGAAGAAAGCTATTTTGAAAGAAGCCCATGATACTCTTTATTCTATCCTCCCCAGAGGAATGAAGATGTATCAGAATTTGAAGGATCAATTTTGGTGGCATAAGATGAAGAGAGAAATCGGAAGCTACATAGCCAAGTGTGATACTTGTCAGAGAGTCAAGGCGGGACATCAGAGACCCGCAGGACTGTTGCAACCATTGCAGATTCCAGAATGGAAATGGGATTTAGTTGGAATGAATTTTATCACCGGCTTGCCTACGTCTAGTAGGGGAAATGACTCTATTTGGGCCATAGTAGATAGACTGTCCAAAGTCGCCCATTTCTTACCAGTCAAGACCACCTACCAGAGTTCGAAGCTAGCAGAGTAGTACATCGCTAGAATCGTCAGTTTGCACGGAGTCCCCAAGAACATTGTGTCGGATCGAGGAACCTAGTTTAACTCAAGGTTTTGGAAGAAAGTCCAAGAAGGATTAGGAACCCAACTGGATTTCAGCACAACTTATCACCCTCAGACAGATGGACAAATGGAGCGAGTAAATTAAATACTCGAAGATATGTTGAGAGCCTATGTGTTAGAATATGGATCTAAATGGGAAGACTGTCTGCCTTTCACGGAATTTTCATACAACAATAGTTATCAAGCCAATTTGCAAATGGCCCCATTTTAATTCATGTATGGAAGGAAGTGGCGTACCCCTTTAAATTGGTTGGAAGTAGGAGAGAGTCAGATTTTTGGACCCGACATCCTACGAGAAGTAGAAGAGAAAGTTCACAAGATCCATGAGCACCTCAAGACCACCCAATCCAGACATAAGAGTTATGCTGACAAGAGACATCGAGACCTCGCCTTCAATATCGGAGATTTTGTGTATCTCAAAGTGTCACCTTTGAAAGGAATGCAACATTTCCAGCTCAAAGGAAAGTTAGCCCCCAGATATATCAGACCCTTCAAGATTTTGAATAGTCTAGGAGAAGTATCGTATCAACTGTAACTGCCAGCGGAGATGTCAGTAGTGCATAATGTGTTTCACATCTTGTTACTTCGCAAATGCCTAGAAGTCTCGGAGAAGACCGGAGTGTTCAAGAATATTGATCACCGAACCATAGAGATCAATGATGACCTGACGTATCCCGAAGTACCCATCCGTATTTTGGAGGAAGCTTGCAGAACCACCAGGACCCGGAGTGTCAAGTTTCTCAAGATTCAGTGGAGTAACCACACTGAAGAATAAGCTACCTGGGAGCGAGAAGACTACATTAGGACGGAGTTTTCTGATCTCTTTAAATCCTAGTTTTCCTTTTTCTCAAATCTCGGGACGAGATTTTGTTTAAGGAGGGAAGGTTTGTAACATGCCAAAAATATTAATCAAGGTTATCAAATTCCAATCACCCAAATTTAGGGTTAACAAAAACTTTGTTAATTAAAATCATTATGAATGCATGTGTGTATGTGATAAATGTATGAATGCATGAATGGACTTGTGTGATTGTTGTGATTGGCAAGGATTGGTTTAAAGATGAAAACAACATCATCTAAATCATTTCCAAGCAGAATCAAATTAATAGAAATTCAAAAACAAACAAAACAAGCAAATGGTCATTTTTGCCAATCTTGATCACTAGGCCACTTTGAGTGTTTCTAGTCCAAGATTTCAAACAGAAACTAATCTAATTCTTTTCACCCCTTGCTATACCAAGTGAAAGTGAGCCCAAGCCCACTTTGCAAACCCACATAAACATTTGGCAACCTTATTCAAATGACATCTAAAAATTTAATCTAGTTCATATGGGAAGATCACCATTTCTCAAAACCCAACCAAACGAGTGCACCTTGACAAATCCAAGCAACCAGAGACTACCTAGTATGTGACCTTTGCACCCACCAAGTTTCATCCAAAAATTCAAATTTAAATCTCTTGCGGCCATTTCATCAAACACCTTTTGAGCACAAATCAAATTAAACAACAAACACTATAGTGAGCAGTGTATGTGCCAACCTTGTTCCCTCTCTAGCCCTCACTATACTCTCAGTAGATCATCTAACTTGTTTAACCAGCTCTAGCTCACCGTGAACTCGACCATGCCATCAATGGTCACCATGGCCGAGCACACTTGCCACCCCCAACGTCGACAGCGTGCTACAATACTAACTAGCCTCGCCAACCGTGTCTAGCTAGCACTCCACAGTCCACCGCCACCCCCTGTCCGGCCCTCGAGCCCATCTAGCCACTAGACCACCCAGAACGCGCGCGGCCATTTTCTCTGCGACCATGCCGAGAGAACGCTAGAGCGCCGCGCTCGACATGCTCGCACAGACTGCGCCCCGCTTTCGCTGCTTGCATACGTGATCACCAGGGCCCCAGGAAACTCCCAGACATCCCCATTCGCCGTTGCGCGACCCGTAGCCGATGTGCGCCATTAAAACTACCGTCGGTGCCGCCCAGAGCGTCGACGTGTTCCAACTGCACCGTACGGCCCCTTGCCGCGCCATCAATCCATTGAGCTTTTCCAGGAGGCAGCGCACTGTCCCCTACCTTAGGCCATGCCATTAGCTCACTGTGATACCGACCCCGACAAGCTCAGCCCGCACCCTTTGGTTTCCTCATCACACTATAAATAGAGGCATCCCCCATTTGAATTCAGCACACCATTCCACTCCCCTATCTCTCAGAACCACTCCACTTCTTCCCCAGAGCAAGGCGAGCACCAGGTGGCCGGAATTTCGCCGGAGCTTGCCGATGCTGGAGGAGAAGGGCGTCGTTGATTGGAGCCACCCCAGGAGGAGCCGCAAGTACCAGGAGGATCGCCGTCATCGACTTCGTCGTTTGCCCCATCGACGTCCATCGCTGGAGCCCCGGTGAGCTGCCACTGACCCCTACTGGTCGCGCTAGGGTTCGTGCTCGTCGCGTTCTGTTCGGACGTCGACACTACAAGGAATTTGTCTATATATGACCCTCCATTTTCGTCACAAAATCGTCATAGTACTCTGTTTATGACGATTCTATGACGATTTTGAGATCGTCGAAAGCTGGGCGTCGCAAATGAACTATAACGACGATTTTGGTAAAATCGTCATAACCGTCTATGACGATATTGAATCGTCATAACGTCTATGACGATCCAATATCGTCATGAGCCATCTAGCCTAGCCAAGTCAGATCCTACGTGGCCGATCCTACGTGGCAAAATTGTGACGAAACTAAATTGTCTTAAATCAAAATCAGCCCGGTCCATTTTAGTTTCTTACTTGGGCTGAGCCCAATAATTCTAGCCTTTTACTTCCTCTGCCATTATTCGTTACTGTTATGGGGTCTGGCCATTGTGTTGCATATTTCAGTTTTGGGCCTTGGCCTTTTTACTGTCCAATTAGTTCTTTGAAACATTTGTGTCAATATAATTTGGACCCGGGCCTATTTAGAGTCCAATTAATATTTGGTCCAGAACAATTTTCAGCCCTTTTTCATATTTCTTCTATGCGAAAATCATAGTACAAAATTTCATAAGATGATTCCGCTAATAAAATTTCTATTCATCATCACATAACATTTATTTAACTGAAACATGAAAGAAATGGAAAATTTCAAACAATAGGCAAGAATAGTCTATTAGTCTATTACAGTCATTACATGGTTCTTTCCAAACAGCCAGATGTTTTGACTGTTAGAATGCAACTAGCTCTAAAATTATAGGGTCTTCAAGCTTTTATCAAATTTCTTTGGCTGGAATTCCTGGAGAAGAGAGGAAAAGCCATGTTTTTAGAGTCAGGATATAGCAAATAATTGGCAACTATTATAAAACAGTAGAATCATAAAATAGTCAACAATAGTAGAGTAACAACGCGACATGACATTTGTTGATAAATTCTCCAACGAGTCCGAATACTGTCATGTCATCTTACTAAGTATACTATGATACCAAAATGATTTCCATAATCTTAAGATGCTTCTTAGCAAATCCTGTTGTTTGTTGCATATCAGTGAAGTAGCTTAGATCTACAAGTTACTGTAACTATCATGTTTATTTATTCTAGTCTTCTATGAAAAAAATAGTTTGCTCTTAGACCTATTCTTTTACTGATAGTGTCGAGAGAAAGCATAATCACATGCAAGAAGCATTCTGGAAACAACCAAATGAGAGGGGGATACCAGAGAATATTCATGGGGAGAACAGGAAACTTACCCAACTCGCATTCCTTCCTCAATATCAGTGAGCGAAACTTTGTCTCCTAAACCTACCACAAACTGAAATCACACCCCAAAATGAACATGAAAATAATTGAATTTTGAACCTCCAGGGATATGTAATTGACATAAGATAGTACTATGCTGAAGCACCTTTGCGATTTGTTTGACGTTGATGACGAATTTGGCATCATCGGTGTTAGTACTAAATGTTCATGAGGAGGTTTTTATGCTGGTTTATAAACCAACTTCCATGTCAATGTTCCTGAGGAGGTGTTTATGCTGGTTTATGAACCAACTTCCATGAGGCGAATCACAAACAGTACTCCTATTTAGTTCCCACTTTTTGTGCAATAGCCTTGCCTAAAGTGCACAAGAGCATTGGTGGCATAAATATATGCCAATTTTCAATTCAGTGTGAGCCCCTTTAAAAACTGAACACAAGGCTCCCTTCAAAAAATTCAATTCAAGTCTCCGTTCAAAAAGTTCAGGCAAAAACATCATGCAGAGCCATATAACATAATAGCAGACTTTACATGCAAAATCATATTAGGAACACAACAGGCCAGTCAAAAATTAAATGGCATACCTAAGCCGTGATCTACCCCATGGTTGCGCATTCGCCTGCCGGTACCTCATCAAGATCTCATCCTCCGAGTATTTCACCCCATACTTTTCGCCGAGTGTTCTGTACACCTGAATCAACATTCAGAACAAGCCACATCAAAAAACATGAAGATCATTATGCATGGAAGAATCCAACCCAACAAATATTGAATAGCACAGATAAATTTCCCCATGTCCACACAACCCAGATTTATGAACACGGTCGATCGGACAGAGCAGCGACGGATCATATCGACCAGATTACGCAACCCCATTGTCTAACCGTGCACACAACATACAAATGGAAACATGCAGGCCTCGGCCATCGGCATCTCACGGAACAAACAAGCCGACAGAATCATACGGAGCAAGCGAGCGATGTGAGAATTGGAGATGCGGTAAGCGGGTGGTGCATAGAGCGGACCTGGGCCATGGGCTCGGTGGGGGCGAGGAGGGTTCCGGCGGCGTCGACGAGGATGGCCTTGTGTGTGATGTCGCCGTAGATGGCCCTCCGGTAGTCGTAGTACTCCCGCGCCCCCATCGGCTCCCACCTGGCGGCCCCGGCCCCGACCGCGTCCGCGTCCGCGTACACCTCCCCATAGATGACGCCCACCGCACATGACTACGAGAAGAGCGCGGCCGTCGGCATGCTGCGGCTTGCCGGCCGAGACAATCTCCCAGATCCTCAGCTTGCCGGCCCATGGGAGGTGCGGAGGCCATGGTACGGCCAGGTCCATCTCCTAGATCCGCGGCATCGAGGTCGGGGGCGAGCCGATCCAGCGGCATCGAGGTCAGGGACTAGAGTTGGTGAGGACGTTGGAGTTTGAGGGTAAGGAGGGGAGGAGGATAGTTGGGGCTAGCAGCGGATCGGGAGGAGGGAGACGGACGGGGGGTGGTCGGAGAAGACGGAGCCGGACGGGGGTGGTGGAGACGGGGATCCGAAGAGAGGCGGCGGGGTCTGCCGCGTGAGGGGATTAGGGTTTGGGAGTGTGAACCCTCGGGTGCGATCTGTATGGGTGGTGTGAGGATTTTACAATACTGCCCCTACACACTAATCTAAGCAAGACTGGAAATTGTAGCTATTTCAGTCAATTCACGTCCAAAATGTTGGCGGGAGTGGGAGGCGGGAAAACTGCGCTGTGACTTGGGACGTTGGATGGAGCTCATCTAAACGGTTGAGATCTGCTTCGTGGGGCTGATCCGTGGGTAGTCCTGCTCTCTCTTCTGACTGGTTGGCTCTTTTGACCATTTTGGAAACAAGTTTAAGTATTTCAAAAAAAATCGTTATGGCCAGAATCAGGGCATAGTTTGTGATAATGTGTCCATATTGTGCACACATATGTATCATGGCATGGAGAATAATGTTGCAGGAGGAAGTTTTCCTTTTTGACACACGGAAAATCTATTTTCCATTTTCCGAGCGCAAAAAACGGGGCGTTTTGTGAAGCAACCACCAAACGACAGTTTTAGAATGGTACACCCATATTTTGTAAAAATATTAGACCACCTTACATGGACAATGTCCCAACCGGGGTATCTCAAACCTTTCCGTTCATCCCTGGCGAAAAAGACAAATTCCTGCCGAATCGGTAGGAAGTGTGTCCGGTTTGAACTACGGGTACATGATCCGATGCTCATGATTTTTGGTAAAAATCATTTTTAGACTCATAATATCATGTTTCTTCAGAGATCCAATGCAAGTTTAGCGAGGCTCATCCCCTAGCTAAGAACCTTCATGCCCGCCGTTTTGACCATAGTTTGAAACGGACATAAAAAAATAAAAACGGTCCGATCAACGCAAATCCTTCGCGTGGTGTCTTATTATGTGACATGTTTGCAAGGAAAAATACCAAGCTGGGTAAATTGAGTATGTCTCAAAAAACCCTTCACAAAATGACCTATCATGTTTGAGGTTTCGTGGCTTTCAGGTCAAATGACCAATGTTATGGCTAGAATCAGGGCATAGTTTGTGACAATATGCCCATATTGCGCACACATATGTATCATGGCATGGAGAACAATGTTGCAGGAGGAAGTTTTCCTTTTCGACGCACGGAAAAACCATTTTCCATTTTCCGAGCGCAAAAAATGGGGCTTTTTGTGAAGCAACCACCAAACGACAGTTTTAGAATGGTACCCCCACATTTTGTAAAAATATTAGACCACCTTACATGGACAATGTCCCAACCGGGGTATCTCAAACCTTTCCGTTCATCCCTGGCGAAAAAGACAAATTCCTGCCGAATCGGTAGGAAGTGTGTCCGGTTTGAACTACGGGTATATGATCCGATGCTCATGATTTTTGGTAAAAATCATTTTTAGACTCATAATATCATGTTTCTTCAGAGATCCAATGCAAGTTTAGCGAGGCTCATCCCCTAGCTAAGAACCTTCATGCCCGCCGTTTTGACCATAGTTTGAAACGGACATAAAAAAATAAAAAATGGTCCGATCAACGCAAATCCTTCGCTTGGTGTCTTATTATGTGACATAGTTGCAAGGAAAAATACCAAGCTGGGTAAATTGAGTTTATGTCTCAAAAAACCCTTCATAAAATGACCTATCATGTTCGAGGTTTCGTGGCTTTCGGGTCAAATGACCAATGTTATGGCTAGAATCAGGGCATAATTTGTGATAATGTGCCCATATTGTGCACACATATGTATCATGGCATGGAGAACAATGTTGCAGGAGGAAGTTTTCCTTTTCGACGCACGGAAAAACCATTTTCCATTTTCCGAGCGCAAAAAACGGGGTGTTTTGTGAAGCAACCACCAAATGACAGTTTTAGAATGGTACCCCCACATTTTGTAAAAATATTAGACCACCTTACATGGACAATGTCCCAACCGGGGTATCTCAAACCTTTCCGTTCATCCCTGACGAAAAAGACAAATTCCTGCCGAATCGGCAGGAAGTGTGTCTGGTTTGAACTACCGGTATATGATCCGATTCCCATTATTTAAAAAAAATGAGTTTTAGACTCACAATATGATATTTCTTTAGGGATCCAGTACAATTTTAGCGACAATTATCTAAAAATTTAGAGAGAAAAAACAATTATTTTGGACTTCCTATGAAAAGCTACAAAAAAATTAAGAAAACAGAAAAAAAACTACTATAACTGGACCGACCTAATATACAACGCGTAATCAAAGTCGGCCCAAATAACAATAAAGCTCACCTTCCTTCCCATAGATAGCCCACCTCCTTCCCACTGACAACCCATTTATTGTTAGTTATAAGGTGTCGATGTACTATCTTGACACAAAGGTATAAGTGGTGTAGTGGTATTGGCCTGTTGCCACCGCGGGGAGGTGGGGAGTTCGAATCCCAGGCTAGCTTATTTTTGTGGATTATTTCCACAAAGGCCGCGTCTGGAGGGATTAAAACCACGTTGCGATTGTAAATGTACAGAAGTAGTTGGCTGGCCTGTTGATTACGCTTGCCCTTGTTTAATCGCTTGGTCTTGGGTTCGAACCCCTCTACAGACCCTGTTTTGACTAATAATTATGCTATTTATGTAATATAAATTTCGAGTTTTATATTAAAAATATATATTAATATAATTATACTAAATTATACCTAAAAATTCGGATGTCTCTTTTTGACTAATATCATCCTAATAAATATTGACATATAAGCCAATATTGACACATGGACATGTAAAAAACTGACACATAGACATGCCACATAGACGCAATTGCTGATGTGGCCGACTACTCATTTTAAGTTATGCTGATTTGGACAATATGACGATTTAAAATCGTCATAGTGAGCTACAAGTAACACATTGGCTGCTTTCACCAGATTATGACGATTTCATCTAAAGTAACTATGACGATTTTTAGCAAAATCGTCGTAATTTTCTAGGGTATAGGCCCTCTTAAACTGCTTACGACCATCTCATGCAAAATCATCATAACTCTATGACGATTTTGTTCACGGTCACTATTAGAAGGTCATAGAATAACACATTTCTTGTAGTGGGAGGACGACTCTCGGCCGTAGATCTTACTTCTAATCCTACGGTTGTAATTGCCCCGTACCCCTTCGCATCCACCTGTCTCACTGATTGGTGGGGACAACCACTTAAACCGCCCCCGCACGCACTGTATGCAGTGGGCCGGCCCAGTTAACTTCCCGCGTGACCCTGTTCGTTTGAAATTAGGTTTATCTATTTAATTTCAAACTTAGTTCTCGCAGCAGATTTAAAAATCATTTCGGAGAGATTCACTGGACCAAATTGCATGAAACTAATTTTGCTAGAAAGGTATTGAAATTCTTAATCCAAGTCGTTGGATTCAAACCATTTGAAATTATAGATCACCTATAGTAAAAATAACAAGGCAGAGGATTTTCTGCATTCAAACATTTTTCAAAATTTAACCATAACAGCTTTTGAGTTGATTCCAACTCTCAAAAATCACATTTGATAAGACCTTTCTGGATATATAAAAATATCTAGGTTTACTTGCAGTAATAATGGACAAGTAATAAAAGAATGCCCCATAGGAATTTCTAGCCATTTTAATTAATTAAAATAAAAGGTTAAACCTTATTAAATTGTGACACCACTTTAAATCACATTCCCAAGTACTGAAATATGTGATGATGACATGTGTCAACAAGATCCCATGTTCTAGTTGGAGAATATTAAATCATAAGTAGTTTTTCAATGAGTAGAAAATACTTTTCTAAAATAAAATAAATAGAACTATTGCCTTAATTCTTGTGATGATAGTGATGATGCTAGATCATCTAGTGTGAGCCTTTGTATGCTAAATAGAAGTAGTTAAGTATTGTTTGGTGATTGTGTACTTCGTATTTTATTTATAGACGCTAGTACCGAGTAAGGATACGAAGAGGAAGGAGAATACTACGAGGAAGAAGCAGAGAACTTCAACCACTGCACTACACAAGGCAAGCTAAGCTAAACCATGCAGGTCATACTTGCAAGCGTAAACCTACAAAATAACCTATGAAATTCATTAGGCATGCGTTGGATATACCACTTGATGATACCAAATCCCAGTTTTACTTGCAAGCTTATTTATTTTTATTTCTTTATCAAAGATTTTTATTTATGTTACTTAGCGAATTGTAGATTTTAGAAAGATTATTAAAGGTAGCATAATGAGCATAAAACTTGGTCTAAGTTAGATAAATCTTGATGTCATCCTGAGACATGAGATTGAACTTAGATAATCCACACTTGATTATCACCCCTCATTAGTTTTACCCCACTTGTAGTTGCTAGTGCTAAGCGTAAAACTTGATCACTTTAGATGGGAACACTTGGTGAAAATGATTATGAAAACCTTAGAATGAGGAGTCATTCTAATGAAATGTTTTGACATCTGTTCTTGAACACCAGATGATTTTGAGGATGAAAATGTTGAGGCATGAGCCTTAGCCCTTTATAAAACTGATGGTTGTCTAGATGCGATACCATTTCAATTTTACCGTATAACCACAATACCCGAATTTTGGGTAGGACTTGACTGGAAGTTTATATTCCTTAGTATGGGTTCCCTTGCGGCCAAGGTTTGAGCTGAGGCTACCTCGTGAAGATTGACCACCTATGCAGTTCCTAAGATGACAGATGGTCATGGTTGGGAGGCCAAACTCATATGAGACGTGCCTATACTAGGGCGTGTAATTGAAAGGTTAGGATTGATTATCTGCATACTGAGTATGGTGAATTCAGGATTGTTTCTGACGGATGTATCGAATATTGTGGTGAAAGTATACCACCTCTGCAGAGTGTCAAACTATTCAAATAGCCGCGTCCGCGGTTATGGACAGTTGAAGTCGCCATACTGTTTTATCGTCAGATGTTTTCAAAATGACTTGTGAAATGAATCATGACTTTGACTTGAACACAACAGGGTTGTGAACATGAAAACTAAGTTCCCACTTAGGTGTTATAAAACATTACACTAGTTTTCTTTGCTTCTGAACTCGGTTAAGGTAAATCTAGCTTTTTGCAAAACAACCTAGAGCTTAGTATTCCTATTCAAACCACTTTACCTGTTAGTGATAGTTTGCGACTATTTAAAGAGTACTCATGGCTTTGTCTCTGGGTATTTCCGTAGCTAGACTATGAAGAGAACTATCAGGAGGATGGACCGCGGGAAGGTTACGACAACTAGGACCATCTCCCATCATCAGCATTGCCTGTGACCATGAAGATGGAGCTTCGCCCACGCTATCGTTATTATATTATTCTGCTGCTTTGATTGTACTAAGACTGGATCATGTGATCCTTTATTTGTTGTTAGATCTTATGTATGGTTTGTAATGGATGATGTACTGTGATATCCAATCTGTTATGTCTCGCAAAAATGGTAATTCTGGGATTGCAATGTATGGCATAACAGACATCTAGGATTAAAAATCCGGGTGTTGACATAAGGACTGAGCCCACGGTTGCGAAGCAGGCAGAGAAGCATGCTGCGGCAGGTAACCTCGACCCAGGTGCCTCACATGATCTCCCCCTCCCCCTCCAACACCCCTCCTTATTCTAGGTTCTCATTCCTCGACAAATTCTTCCTTCAAACACCTTGCGCAGGTGGCTGCACACAGTGGTATCATCTTCTGTGGTGAGCGTGGACAACGAATGTAGCAGATAGCCACAATCGAGGGCAAGGATACCCTGGCCGCGACTCGTTCTTAGGGCACGTACAATGCGGTGATGTCAGCCTTTCCTTATGATTGCCACATTGGAATTTTGCTTAGTTGGAGGTGAGAGAAATAAGAAAAAGATGATTGTCTTCCCTTAGCTAAGGGATGATCTCTTAGAAATAAGAGAAGACTACTTTTTCCATTGTACCACATGTCTTCTCTTAAAAAAACAATTACTTACTAAAAATAGTTAATTCTCATTAATTGTTAGAGATGACAATAAGAGAGAATGCATTGTACAACTTGTATATAGTGTCTTCTCTAGATGATGTGGAGGGTTAAAGAAAGACATGCCTTCTCTAGCATTGTACATGCCTTAGCCAAAGTGCGGGCATGTGGGTCCCCTTGAGCCCTCTAGACTGGGGCCTTCGCAGTCTAAGACCAGTTTCGCGGTGTGCAGATTGGCGGCTCAGCCGACCAGTTTGCACGTGCGGAGCTCCACTACGAAGTTGTGCCGACCATGACATATGACGATGTCCTCTGAAATCAAAATTCTTCGTCTGATCATCTAGAACTGGTAAGGCGCGTGGCACAATAGGTGCGCACTGTGATCATCTGAATTACGTTCCTATACCATGCAATCAACAAATCCCCCTTGGATCCGAGAACATCACCATTGTCGGCGACATCGAGTCAACATGGTTCTTGGGAGGGAAATCAACACCATGGGTAGAAAGATCCGAATAAGAACGAATAAATTGCAAAGACATAATAAAAATAGATAAAAACATTGTTGTGATCAGATCTGGATTAATACCTCCGCGATCAACAACGAGAACCTGCTTGATGATGGCTCGATACAGATTAATTGGTGGAGCGCTACGTGTTTATAACGTGTTCCGCAACCTTTGCTCGTGCCCGTGAGTCCGTTGCAAGGGCACGAAGGCCTAATAAAGTAAAAGGACACAAAATAGTGAAACTGATCTCAATTATCAATTGTGTGGTCTCTCTAAATACTACCTCTGTGCCAATGCTTAAGACTTATTTTTTTTTGAAAAATCAAGCAACAAAAAGTTTAACCAAACTTTAAAAAAACTATCAAAAACTATGATATTATATCACTATGGAAATAACTTTATACGCCGAAGGCCGCATTCTACGTCGACGGCGAAATGTCGGCACAGCTTGACGGGCTCGGTAGCCGGACTGCGCGCCGTCGGCCTAGTTTTGCTGTCGGCATAGGATGGATAAGCCGACGGCAGCCGTCGGCGTAAACAGGGCCATTGGTGTAGGCGATTAGTCTAACGGCAAATTGACGGCGTCAAGTCTATGCCGTCGGCAAGCTATTTTTCCTTTTTGCCACATTAATCTTAAAAGAATCATAACTAAATCATTTCAATTTAGAAAATTAAATATAAAAATAAAATCTATCTATATAAACTCAAATATTACATTTTTTCAAAAAAATATATAAGAAATACAAATACTTCCGTATAACATATTTTCTATTTTTCGAGTGCAAAAAAGGGGATGTTTTGTGAAGCAACCACCAAATGAAAGTTTTAAAATGATACCACTCCTTTTTTCAAAAACAATAGACCATCTTCCAACCGGGGTAAGGATGTCAATTTTACCCATGGATACGGGTACCCGCATGGGTAAGGTATGAGTACAATTTTATACCCATGGGTAATACTTATACCATGTCCATTAAGTCACGGGTACGGGCACGGGTATAGGGTTATACCCGTGGGTATAACCATACCCTGCACATTTAGACTGCTTGTAAAAGTTACCTGTAGAGTAGCAACCTATGCCACCGGGTAGCTTAGGGGCAAGTATGAGATTATGTTTTCTAAACTTTGATAATTTTCATGTACTCATGTACCTATTATTGAGTAGAGATACTCTTTTTTGTCAAATATGATATTCATTTATATAAAATTGTGAATAACTTCTGTACTATTGGATCTACCCGTCGGGTATGAGCATGGGTAAAGATTTATACCCATTGACTACACGGGTATGGATATGGTATTGCTCTACCCTGTCCATACTGAAAGACTCGGTAGGAGTCTAGGGTTTTGGGGGTAAGTATCGTGCCTGCCTCAATGGGCTCGCCCTTGTATATATATCGAGTAGGTTACAGGGGTTAGAGTTAGGTTCGGTTTAGGTTTATACAATACCTAAACCGACTGTATACAACAGGTATAGATACAGTTTATCACCCTCCCTCAATCTCAACCGAGCCACGAAGGTTTAGATTGTGTCTACAAGCTGTAAATAATGGCAAAGGTAAAGGCTTGGTGAATATATCAGCGAGTTGATCCTTGGAGGAGATGAAGTGTATCTGGAGCAACTTCTGAGCAGCCCGTTCACGAACAAAGTGAAAATCTACCTCAATATTCTTAGTTCGAGCATGAAACACCGGGTTGGAAGAAAGAAACGTTGCACCAATATTATCACACCATAGTATAGGTGGACTACTCTGAGAAACTCCAAGTTCACCAAGAAGAGCTTGTACCCATATAATTTCAGCAGTGGCATTTGCAATTGCCTTGTATTTAGACTCTATACTAGAGCGAGAGACTATTGCTTGCTTTCTAGCACTCCAAGCAACTAGATTACCACCATAGAACACAACATAACCCCCCGTTGATCGCCGTTCATCAGAGTTCCCAGCCTAGTCCGCATCCGAGAAAGCGGACAAAAGATCTGGTGACATGGTAGAAGGCCGAAGAAGTAGTCCTTGAGACAATGTGGCCTTCACATAACGTAGAATCCGTTTGACTGCAAACCAATGTGTACACCGAGGGGCATGTAAGTATTGACACACCTTGTTAACAGCAAAAGATAAATCTAGACATGTCATTGTGAGATACTGTAAACCTCCAACAATGCTACGATAACGAGTGGACTCTTCAGCAGTCAAAGGTGTACCATCGGTAGCTGAGAGCCGCTCGGAGGAGACCATCGGTGTAGTAACTGGAGTGGCTTTAGTCAACCCTACTCGTTGTAGAAAATCAGCTGCGTACTTTTGCTGACTCATAAGAAGGCTACCTCGACCCTGGGATTGAACCTCAATGCCAAGGAAGTAATGTAAGGAGCCAAGGTCCTTGAGAGAAAAATACTGACCGAGCTGACGGAGAAGGCGATCAGTTGCTGAAGGATAAGAGCTCACAACAATAATATCATCCACATAAACAAGCAGATACACGGTGACTGCTAGTTGATGAAGAATGAACAATGACATATCAGCAGTGGAGGCTGTAAAACCGAGACTACCAAGAACAGAACTCAACCAAGCATCCAAGCTCGAGGCGCTTGTTTGATTCCATAAAGAGCTTTATCAAGCCGGCAGAGAAAACCAGAGTAAGCAGGATTCTCAAACCCAGGAGGTTGCCTCATGTACACTTCGTCCTGAAGAACACCATGTAAGAATGCATTTTGTAGGTCAAGTTGACGAAGATGCCAGCCTCGAGTAATAGCCATAGACAGAAGTATCCTTATGGTAGTAGGTTTGATGACAGGACTAAAAGTATCTTCGTAATCAAGTCCATACCTCTGTTTAAACCCCTTAGCAACCAGCCTCGCTTTATATCTTTCAATAGAACCATCGGCATTCCTTTTAATCTTGAAAACCCATTTCCAATCTATGACATTGACACCTGAACGAGGAGGTACAAGATGCCATGTCTTGTTGTTTTCTAAAGCATGAAACTCCGTCTCCATTGCAGAACGCCAGTGTGGAGAGGACAAATCAGCACGATAATCACGAGGCTCGGTATGCAGTAGTGATCCAGCAGTATCAGATGTGGTTGCACTCTAGGCGATAGTACCATAAGTCTGTTTTTTGGGATGTCGAATTCCTCTCTATAACCTGGTCATAACACCAGGACGTGGCACTAGAGCTGGAGCTGGCGACGTCCTGGGCGCCGGCCCAGCAGAAGTATGGACGTCGACCCAACAGAAGTAGTGGGCGCCGGCTCGAATGAAGCTGGCTTAGGGCCAGTGGTCGACGAAGACGTCCCAGGCGAGAACGACCCATGTAGCGATGGGCTAGGGGAGTGACGCGGCGTAGCAGGCTCCTGCTGGCCTGCATATGCATGGTCTGCACTAGTGTCATGCAGATCGACGTCCGAGTCATTTGTATGATTGACGTGAGGCTCCTCGTCATCCAGTATTTCAAGACGAGCGCCTCGACCTGCACCATGGTTATCCAAAAGCAGTGGAGAGTATGCGGTATCAACAAAATTGGTCATCATGCAATGGGGAAGATGACAAGGATGGTGGTAGGGTGGAAGTGGAAGGTAATTGGGCGAATGGAAAAATTGTCTCATCAAAAACAACGTCATGGTATATGTAGACTCGGTTGGTAGGTATATGGAGACACTTATATCCCTTATGGAGAGGACTGTACCCGAGGAAAACACATTGTTTGGAGCGAAATTGTAGTTTTCGATTATTGTAAGGTCGAAGATGGAGCCAACATGCACACCCAAAGATCTTAAGAAAGGTGTAGTCAGGGGTTTCTCCCAATAGACGTTCTAACAGAGTTTGCATATTAATGACACGACTAGGTAGTCTATTCATAAGAAAACACGTGGTGGAGAAAGCATCACTCCAAAAACGAAAGGGAGCAGAGGCATGTGCTAGTAAGGTTAGCCCAGTTCCGACGATATGATGATATTTTCGCTCAGCGGTATCATTTTGTTAATGTGTATGGGGACATGAAACATGATGAGAAATACCAAGATCGGAAAAGAACTTGTTTAGTCTATGATACTCGCCACCCCAATCACTTTGGACATGTAGGATTTTTTTGTTAAGTAGACTCTCAACATGTTTTTGAAATTGAAGAAAAAATTGGAATTTTCATGGTGGTATCACGGCATATGCCATGGGTAGGCTAAAGTTTGGGCCGATGGATGTGGAGGAATCCGGGGAGGGATGATGCAGTGAAGACCGCACTCGTATGAACAAAGAGAAATACAATGTACGTAAGATTGAGGCTATCATGTGGAGACAACACCTCTTTCTCTACCTATAATCTCTTATAATCTTGCCATACTTGTGGCTACAATCATGCTCCTTGAGCTGTATTCCCTATGCCTTTATCTAGATCTCTTGTGAGAGTGGAGGAGGAAGAAGAAGGAGAGCTCCTAATGAGCAGAGAGGAGAAGAGCCCTTCGGGGCCTCCCTGTGAACGATCCCTCCAGTGCTCCTTATAAAGGGGAGCCTAGGGGACAAGACTTGTTCCCCACGCTTGGCATCTGTGTAGTATATTCTCGGCATCTTCTTAGATCCTCATCATATTCCTTGGCATCTTTGGAGATGCCATGGCATATTCCTTAGCATATTCTTGGATGCCAAGGGTATATTCCCTATTGCACATGCCAGTCTGAGCCATGGGCGTCCCAAGACTGGCACTGTACATGTGGAGCTTGTCTTGGTTCGATGGCGGGTTGTTGTGGAGGTTGGGGGTGCATCTGGAGGTGAATAAGAGGGCATACGGGATGAAATACTTCGGCCCAGATGTCCCAAACTAAGTGCTGATTCGGCCTGTTTACCAGCTAATTCGGCCTGGTTCTGATAACAAAAGACAAGGACCAGCCGGGTTATTTGGTGGCCCAGCCGGGTCACACTGAATTCGTCCTGGAGGAGGAGCTGGCCTAAGCCTGCGTATGGCCCAGCCGGGGTGATGGTGGCCTAGCCGGGCTCTCCTTCTCTCGGCCCACGCGGGGTAGTGAGGAGAGAAACCCAGCTGGGGTGGTTCCTAGCGATCTAGGCATGAAGAGAAGTAGCAGCCCATAGCGTGCGGGCTTACTGCAGTGTAGGCCTACCCGGCGTGAGCTCGATCGAGCAGTGGTGCGGCCGAGGCTTCTGCGTGGGCCTAATCCGGCCCACCCCGGGCGACGCTGGTGGGACGAGGTGGTGGGGAGAGCTGCTGATTCGGAGGGAATTTGGTTATTCGGCGGGAATAGGTGAGTCGGAGGAGAGGAAGGCTGGCCGCAGGTCCATGGGCCGAGTTTGGTGTATGTCGGCCCATCTGGGCGAGATCTGATGGCATGTCCAGGTTAGTAGAGGTAATCCGGCTTTGGCAGGCCGAACTTGGTCTGCTGGAATACAATCTGAGGCCTAATTCAGTCTAATTCGGCCCAGAGAACCTTTTTGCTTTTTCTTTTAAGGTTGCTCATTTTGTGTCTTATTTCTTATTGTATTTATTCTTTATATCCTCATATTATTTTATATAAATCTCCACTATTCTTTCCATCAACTCTGGGGTACCCGGGGGTACACCCCCGACATTAGTCCTCGAGGCTATGTGGGACTCGTAGAGACGTGCATAGGCTTTATATAAAATATCTCCAGAGTTGTTTATTCGTCCTATAGTCTTTTTCATATATCATCGACTCCTGGCCCTCTTGGGCACTGGGTCATAACCCTTTTGAGTAAGTTTTCGACTTCTGGCCTGCTTTGGCTCTGGTCTTAACCCTTTTGGGTAAGTCTTTTGACTTCCGGCCTACTTTGACTCTGGTCTTTTTAACCCCTTTGGGTAAGTTATGACTTATGGACTGCTTTGGCTCTAGTCTTTTTAACCCCTTTGGGTAATTTATGACTTCTGGCCATTTTTGGCACTGGTCTTTTAACCCCTTTGGGTAAGTTATGACTTTCGGACATTTTTGGCACTGGTCTTTTAACCCCTTTGGGAAAGTTATAACCCGAGTTATCTCGTTTGGGTTGCATTCGTCTTGTGCTCCGACTCAAAGTTTAAGTTGTATGACTCAAATTTGAGTCATCTGATTCCAAATCCGAACTATATGACTCAAATCCGAGTTATCTTATTCCGAATTCGAGTTATTTTTACTCAATTTTGACTTACGTCTCAAATCTGAGTCATCTGACTCAAATCCGAGGTATATGACTCAAATCTAAGTTATCTGATTCCAAATCCGAGTTATTTTACTCAATTTTGACTTATGTCTCAAATCTGAGTCATCTGACTCAAATCCGAGGTAAATGACTCAAATCCGAGTCATATGTTTCTAAATCCGGGTTATTTTACTCAATTTTGACTTACGTCTCAAATCTGAGTCATCTGACTCAAATCCAAGGTATATGACTCAAATCTGAGTTATCTGATTCCAAATCCGAGTTATTTTACTTAATTTTGACTTATGTCTCAAATCTGAGTCATCTGACTCAAATCCGAGGAATATGACTCAAATCTGAGTTATCTGATTCCAAATCCGAGTTATTTTACTTAATTTTGACTTATATCTCAAATCTGAGTCATCTGACTCAAATCCGAGGTATATGACTCAAATCCTAGTCATCTGATTCCAAATCTGAGTTATTTTACTTAATTTTGACTTATGTCTCAAATCTGATTCATCTGACTCAAATCCAAGGTATATGACTCAAATTTGAGTCATCTGTTTTTTAAATCCGAGTTATTTTACTCAACTTTGAATTACGTCTCAAATCTGAGTCATCTGACTCAAATCTGAGGTATATGAATCAAATTTGAGTCATCTGTTTACTGAGATATAACTTGATCTGATGAGAAGATGGCAACTTGCCTTTGATATGGATCCGAGATATAGATCCGAGATAGAGTTTTGGGATATGATAATAGGGCTAACCGTTGAGAGATGTGTTTCGAGATGTAGATCTGAGATATAGATTCGAGATATTATATGCTGGCAAATAGTCATCCGAGATATGAGATATCCTGGCAAGAAAGTGAAATATTAATCCGAGTCATAACATAACCTGGCAATCTGGCGAGCTGAATCAGACTTTAGCCCGAATCAGGGATAAGATAGTAAGCTGAGTCAGAATACAAATCAGAGTTATAATATACCCTAGCAAGATGAATCAAATGTTAGTCCGAATCATAAATAAACTGACTCAAATTCTAATCCGAATCATAAATAAACTGACTCAGATTCTATCCGAATCATAAATAAGCTGGTAAGCTGAGTTAAAGGTTAATATGAATCATAAATAAAATAACTCAAATTCTATCCGATTCATAAATAAGCTGGTAAGCTGAGTTAAAGGTTAATCCGAATCATAAATAAACTAACTCAAATTCTATCTGAATCATGAATAAGCTGGTAAGCTGAGCTAATGGTTAATCCGAATCATAAATAAACTGACTCAAATTCTATCTGAATCATAAATAAGCTAGTCAAATACTGATCTAAATCAACATAATGTTCTCTCAATCTAAAGGTGACTCTAAGGATACATTGGCTAGTCCCCGGGCTGAGTTATTTTCTCCCCGGGGTGAAGGATGAGTGTTGGTGGCTAAGTTATCTGTTAATCTGAAGCATGAATAAACTGACTCAAATTCTATCCGAATCATAAACAAGATAGTCAAATACTGACCCAAACCAACATAACGTTCTCTCCATCTAAAAGCAACCCTATGGATACGTTGGCTAGTCCCCGGGTTGAGTTATTTTCTCCCCAGGGTGAAGGATCGAGTGTTGGTGGCTAAGTTATCTGGGACTTACAGTATGCTTGGAGAAGGGTTTGAGTCACTCTCGCTGAGTCTTACCTGCCTTGCTGAGTCAGACTTGGAGACCCCTGTGCTTACCTGTGTGTTCTCTGTTCGCTTGGAGGAGCTGAATGAGCTCTATGAAGAAGAGGTTGATGAAGATGCTCCCGTCCGGATGGAAACCCAACCAAAGCCACTAAAAGGCCCCACGGTGGGCGCCAAATGTCGTGGTGGTATCACGGCATATGCCATGGGTAGGCTAAAGTTGGGGCCGATGGACGTGGAGGAATCCGGGGAGGGATGATGCAGTGAAGACCGCACTCGTATGAACAAATAGAAATACAATGTATGTAAGATTGAGGCTCTCATGTGGAGACAACACCCCTTTCTCTACCTATAATCTCTTATAATCTTGCCATACTTGTGGCTACATTCATGCTCCTTGAGCTGTATTCCCTATGCCTCTATATAAATCTCTCTGTGAGATTGGAGGAGGAGGAAGAAGAAGGAGAGATCCTAGTGAGCAGAGAGGAGAAGAGCCCTTCGGGGCCTCCCTGTGAACGATCCCCCCGGTGCTCCTTATAAAGGGGAGCCCAGGGGACAAGACTTGTTCCTCACGCTTCGCATCTGTGTAGTATATTTTCGGCATCTTCTTAGATGCTCAGCATATGCATTGGCATCTTTGGAGATGTCATGGCATATTCTTTAGCATATTCTTGGATGCCAAGGGCATATTCCCTATTGCACGTGCCAGTCTGAGCCATGGGTATCCCAAGACTGGCACAGTACGTGTGGAGCTTGTCTTGGTTCGATGGCGGGTTGTTGTGGAGGTTGGGGTGCATCTGGAGGTGAATAAGAGGGCGTACAGGGTGAAATACTTCGGCCCAGATGTCCCAGACGAAGTGCTGATTCGTCCTGTTTACCAGCTAATTCGGCCTGGTTCTAATAACGAAAGACAAGGCCCAGCCGGGTTATTCGGTGGCCTAACCGGGTCACACTGAATTCGACCTGTAGGAGGAGTTGGCCTGAGCCTGCGTATGGCCCAGTCGGGGTGATGGCGGCCCAGCCAGGCTCTCCTTCTCTCGGCCCACGCGGGGTAGTGAGGAGAGAAACCCAGCCGGGGTGGTTCCTGGCGATCTGGGCATGAAGAGAAGTAGCGGTCCATAGCGTGCCGTCTTACTACAGTGTCGGCCCACCCGGCGTGAGCTCGATCGGGTAGTGGTGCGGCCGAGGCTTCCGCATGGGCCTAATCCGGCCCACCTCGGGCGGCGCTGATGGGACGAGGTGGCGGGGAGAGCTGCTGATTCGGAGGGAGTTTGGTTATTCAGCGGGAATAGGTGAGTCAGAGGAGAGGAAGGCTAGCCGCAGGTCCATGGGCCGAGTTTGGTGTATGTCGGCCCATCTGGGCAAGATCTGATGGCCTGTCGGGGTTAGTAGAGGTAATCCGGCTTTGGCAGGCCGAATTTGGTCTGCTGGAATATAATCTGAGGCCGAATTCAGTCTAATTCGACCCAGAGAACCTTTTTCCTTTTTCTTTTAAGGTTGCTCATTTTGTGTCTTATTCTTATTGTATTTATTCTTTATATTATCATATTCTTTTATATAAATCTCCAATATTCTTTCCATCAACTCTGGGGTACCCGGGGGTACACCCCCGACAGGAATACATCAGATTTATGTTTTAGAAGATAAAGCCATGTGAAACGACTATGAGCATCAATAAAACTCACATAAAACTAATGTCCACTGACGGAAATTTGGGCAGGTCCCCATACACCTGAATAGATTATCTCAAGAGGAGCAGTGGTAACACAACTAGACAATGAAAAGGGAAATTGGTGACTCTTGCCTTGCTGACAAGCATCATACACGACAGCTTTATTGATTGACACTACTAATGGAAGATCAGGACGATGTAGAACATGCTGGACTATAGGAGTGGCGGGGTGGCCTAGACAAGAGTGCCACTGGTCACGTGACACCGGGATACTGATGAAGGCTTGTTTCACCGTAGATGGGTTGAGGTTGTAGAGATTCCCACGGCATCCTCCTCTAAGAAGAACCTCTCTCGACTCCTAGTCCTTAATAAGAAAGTACCATGGGTGAAATTCAAAACAATCATTGTTATCAGTTGTGAGTTTTTTTACCGAGATAAGATTACGAGTAATGGAAGGAACGTGGTAGACATTTTTGAGATGTAGTGGTTGGGTAGGAGTAGAAATTGTAGACTGTCCAACATGTGTAATGCGCATACCTGTGTCGTTGGCCGTTTTAACTTGATCTCTATCCTAGTAGTTCTCCTTCACGATGAGTTTATTTAGATCATTGGTGAACTGATCAGTTGCAGCCGTGTCCGCGTACCAAGCAGGGTCAATCGGGTATGATGACATAGAACCCATGTGACCCGTGTGCGTGGTGGAGAGAGCAGCGAGTTGCCTCTCCATGTTGCGGCCATCGTTCCCAACGCCGAGGTAGTCCTTCTGAAACCGCTTGAAGCAGCACGACGCGACATGGCTAACTTTGGAGCATATATGGCAGATCGGGCGGTTGCCTGAGCCTCCACCAAAACCACCAGGGTCGCCTGGAGGGCGCGGAGTGTATTGTGGCTTGTTCTGGTACTGTTGAGGTGGCGGAGAGTAGATGGGCTTCTGCTGGTATTGTGGCGACGGAGTAGAGCGACCACCCGAAGGTTTGGCCGAGTAGTGCGCCACCAGCGCATCATGTGTAACCTCTACCTGTCGCGCCTCAATACGCTGCTCAGCGTTCATCAACTGAGCATAGACATCACGCATGGGCATCGGATCCCAAATCGGCCAAGCAGAGATGCGATCGGCGAGGGGATCGTACTCACGATCAAGGCCATTGATGATGAAGGCACTGAACTCTTCTAGGCGCAGAGGCTGACCAATCGTTGTTAGAGTATCAGGCAGAGATTTGATCTTATTGAAGAACATCGTTGCTGAGTTGTCCAGCTTCTTGACCTTGCTAAGCTCGGTGCGGATTGCCATGATCCGTGTGGTGGATTGCGACGAGAAGCTGGCCTCCAGGGTTTCCCACGCTCCTGTGACGTGGACGCGGTCATCAGCATCCCCAGCGTGCTCTCGGTAAGTGAGTTGACGATGACGGAGAGGATCGCTTGATCCTGTTGGTGCCAAGCGGATTAGGCACGGTAGCAGGGCCGCCGGCTTCGATCTCTGATGCAGTGTTGGGGATCTCGGTGGCAGAGGGGCACGACATGGTTCCATCGACAAATCTGTAGATAATATTTCTACGGAGGATGGGGAGGACCTGCAGGCGCCAGAAAAGGTAGTTGTCTGCGGTAAGCCGAATCGTGATCTTGTTCTCCAGGTTGATCGGAGTGGAGGGGATTCGGGATGCCATGACGGCACCCTTGCTCGTCAAGGTGAGACCGACGCTAACGCTGGCCATAGATCCACCGTTGGTAGCTGCAGAGGAGGCAGAGAGCGACGGCGAGCTCGACGGCAATGACATCGAGGCAGCGGTAGCGGAAGCTTTTAGATCAATCTAAGACCTGATACCATGAAAGACTCGGTATGACTCTAGGGTTTTGGGGGTAAGTATCGTGGCTGCCTCAATGGGCTCGCCCTTGTATATATATCGAGTAGGTTACACATGTTAGAGTTAGGTTCGGTGTAGGTTTATACAATACCTAAACCGACCGTATACAATAGGTATAGATACAGTTTATCACATACCCTGCTCATTTCCATCCTTAGGCATCTCAAACATTTTCGTCCACCCCTCGTAAAAAGACAAATTCCACCCTAATCGGCAGGAAATGAGTCAGATTTGAACTGTAGGTAAATAACTGCTCATAATTTTTTGGAAAAGGTCATTTTTAGATTCACACTATGCTATTTCATCTTATATCCAATGCAAGTTTAGCAAGGCTCAACCCCGAGCTAAGAATCTTTAAGCCCGCCGATTTAGAAAGTTAGACGATAGTTTAAAACGGGCATAAATAATTCCAAAATGATCGAAACAATGCAAAACCTTCGTGTGGTATCATATTACGTGACATAGTTGCAAGGAAAAAATACCAAACTTACTATATTGATTGCTCCTCAAAAAACCTTCACAAAATGACCTATCTCAATCGAGGTTTCGTGGCTTTCATGTCAAATGACCAATGTTATGGCCAAAATCGTGGTATAGTTTACGATAATGTGCCCATATTATGCATGCATGTGTATCTTGGGATGGCGAACAATGTTGCAGGAGGAAGTTTTCCTTTTCGTCGCACAAAAAATCTATTTTTCATTTTTTGAGTGCAAAAAACAGGGTGTTTTGTAAAGTAACCACCAAATGAAAGTTTCAAAATACTACCACCCCATTTTTCAAAAATATTATACCACCTTTCATAGACAATATCCCAACCGAAATATCTCAAACCTTTCCATCCACTCCTCGTAAAAAGACAAATTCATGCCAAATTGGTAGAAAGTGAGTCAAATTTGAACTACATGTACATGATCTGATGTGCATGATTTTTTTGCAAAAATCATTTTTAGATTCACAATGTGCTATTTCATCAGAGATCCAATGCAAGTTTAGTGAGGCTCAGCCTCGAGCTATGAATCTTCATGTACACCGATTTAGAAAGTTTGATGATAGTTTGAATCGGGCATAAAAAAATTTAAAAATAACCGAAACAATGCAAAACCTTCGCGTGGTGTCATATTATATGACATATTTGCAAGGAAAAACACCAAACTTGGTATACTGATTGTGTCTCAAAAAAACTTTCACAAAATGACCTATCTCAATCAAGGTTTTCTAGCTTTTAGGTCAAATGACTTAGGTTATGGCCAGAATCGCGGCATTGTTTGTGATAATGTTCCCATATTATGCACGCATGCGCATCATGAGATGAAGAACAATGTTGAAGGAGGAAGTTTTCCTTTTCCTCGCACCAAAAAACCATTTTTTTATTTTCGAAGTGCAAAAACATGGTGTTTTGTGAAGCAACCACCAAATGAAAGTTTTAAAATGCTACCGTCCCATTTTTCAAAAATACTAGACCACCTTGCATGTACAATGTCCCAACCATGGTATCTCAAAAATTTCCATCCATCCCTCGTGAAAAAGATAAATTCATGCCGAATCAGTGGGAAGTGGGTTAGATTTGAACTACAGGTACATGATCTGATGCTCATGATGTTTTGCAAAAAAATATTTTTAGATTCACAATATGATATTTCTGTAGGGTTTCGTAGCATGGAAAACAAAAAATTCTACCGCATACAAACAAACAAGCCAAGATCTATCTACTAGATTGTAGCAACGAGTCGATGGAATAACTCACCCTCGAAGATTCCAAAGTGTTTAACGAGAGCGGATTCTCGTGGGTGATGTAGTCGTACTCTTCCTGATCTCAAGATCGCGTAGACGATCCTTCCGGCGCTGCGTTCCGGCAGCGCTTCCGCAGTCGGTCACACGTTCGGTACTCGACGAAGACCTTCCTCTCCCTTGTTCCAGCAGGCAGTGGAGGTTGTAGCACTCTCCTCGCGATTCCGGCAGCACAACGGCGTCGTACCGGAAGTAGAGGGGAGATCTCGCAGGGCTTCGCCTTAAGCCGGAGCGAGTATGGTGGACTATGAGAGAGCTCCTCGGCGATCTAGGGTTTAGACACACCAAGGAGGAGGCTTGGCCGGCGGCTAGGGTTAGCTAGGCGGCGGCGGCTTGCCCTAGGGCGGCGGCGGCTGCAGGAGGGCCGGCGGCTTAGGGCTAGGGTTTGCGGGTGGAGGTGTTGGGTCCTAGGAGGGGCAGCCCTGCCCCTCCTTATATAGGTGGAGGGGGCACGCCAGGGGAGGGTAGTCCCTCCCCAACTCGGTTTCCCAAGGGGGGCGGCGGTGGAGGGGAGGAACTCCTCCCCAACTCGGTTTCCACCTTACCCTCCACTTCCCAAAATAGCTGTTTGACTTTTCAAATTGGCGTTTGACTTTTCAAACTAGGATTTGATTAAACCCTTTATTTTGTTCAGCGATTACACCTGGTACATGATGCAATCATTCCAACTTGGTATGACACATTCATGTACCCTTCCTCTTCGGAGTATCGGACATTCCGGAACCTTCTAGAACATTCCCAATGAAAACACCGGAATCATTCTCCAACCCCGAAACAGGACTTTCCTTATATGAATCTTATTCTCCGGACCATTCCGGATCTCATCGTGATATCCCGGATCCCATCCGAGACTCCGAACAACATTCAGTCTCTTACTCATCATTCCATAACTACTCAAACAACGTCGAATCCTTAAGTGTGTCTCCCTACGGTTCGTGAATTATGCAGACATGATCGAGACACTTCTCCGATCAATAACCAATAGAGGAATCTGGAAATTCATATGGCTCCCACATATTTCTACGATTACTTTGCGATCGAATGAACCACTTACATACGATACCAATTTCCCTTTGTCTCACGATAGTTTACTTATCTGAGGTTATGATCGTCGGTATCTCTGCATACCTAGTTCAACCTCGTTACTGATAAGTACTCTTTTCTCGTTCCCGTGATATGTGATCCCTTGTGAGCCAGCCACATGCTTGGAAGCTAATTGGATGACATTCCACCGAGAGGGCCCAGAGTATATCTATCCGTCATATGGATGGACAAATCCCACTCTTGATCCATGTGTCTCACCCAACACTTTCCAAACACTCAATGCCACCTTTATAGCCACCCAGTTACAGTGTGGTGTTTGATGTCATCAAAGCATCCTTCCGGTGAAGGTGATATGCATGATCTCATGGTCGAAGGAATTAGTTTACTATGTATCAGAAAGCATATAGCAATTGAACTATTAAAATGACTTGATCTTTATGCTTCGCTTATCTATAGGAGTATGTCCACCATATCATTCTCCTAACGACATGATCTTGTTGTTAATAACATCTCAATGTTCATGATAAGGAAAACACAATCATTTATTAACCAAGAAGCTAGTATTATATAGAGGCTTTACTAGGGACTTCAATTTAAGTTTACAAATCACACAAGTATTAATGTTTCCTTGTTAATACTATTATAGCATGAATGTAAACATTTATCATAAACACAAAGATATAATAATAACTACGTTTATTATTGCCTCTAGGGCATATCTCCAACAGTCTCCCACTTGCACTAGAGTCATCTAATCTAGATTACATGGTAATATACCGAACACCCATGGCAGTTTGGTGCTGGTCATGTTTTGCCCTCGGGAGAGGTTTAGTCAACGGATTCGCCACATTCAGATCTGTGTGTACTTTGCAAATCTTTATGTCCCCATCTTGGACATGTTCTCGAATAGCGTGAAAACGTAGCTTGATGTGCTTCAGCTTCTTGTGTGACCTTGGTTCTTGCGCATTGGCTATGGCACCCATGTTATCACAGTAGATTGACATTGGGTCCAGCGCACTAGGAACCACACCCAGCTCTGTAATGAACTCTTTCATCCATATCGCTTCTTGTGAAGCCTCCGAAGCAGCCATGTATTCCGATTCAGTTGAAGATCTCGCCACAACGCTTTGCTTTGCACTCCTCCAGCTAACTGTTGCACCATTCAAAGTAAATACGTATCCAGATTGTGATTTAGAATCATCCGGATCGGTGTTCCAACTAGCATCGGTGTAACCATTAACAACGAGCTGTTCATCACCTCCATAAGAAAGAACCATATCCTTAGTTCTTCTCAAGTACCTAAGGATGTTTTTGACCACTGTCCAATGATACACTCCTGGATCACTTTGATATCTGCTAGTTAAACTAACAGCATATGCAATGTCGGGTCTAGTACATAGCATGGCATACATTAGAGATCCTATGGCTGAGGCATAGGGAGTCTTACTCATCCTTTCTCTATCTTCTGCCGTTGTCGGACTTTGAGTTTTACTCAACGTCGTATTGGGCAACATGGGAAAGAACCCTTTCTTGCTATCTTCCATTCCAAACCTCTTTAGAACTTTGTCCAAATATTTAATTTGTGACAATGATATTAGGCGTCTCGATCTATCTCTATAAATCTTTATGCCTAATATGTAAGCTGCTTCGCCAAGATCCTTCATTGAAAAACTATTATTCAAATATTCCTTGACACTATTAAGAAGGTCTACATCATTCCCAATCAACAATATGTCATCTACATATAGTATTAAGAATGCTACAGAGCTCCCACTCACTTTCTTGTAAATACAAGCTTCTCCATAAGTTTGTATAAAACCAAAACTTTTGATCACCTTATCAAAATGTTGATTCCAACTTCGGGATGCTTGCTTCAATCCATAGATGGACCGTTGAAGTTTGCATACCTTGTTAGCATCTTTAGGATCGACAAAACCTTTGGGTTGCATCATATACAACTCTTCATCAATGTCTCCATTGAGGAATGCTGTTTTGACATCCATCTGCCATATCTCATAATAATAATATGCAGTGATTGCTAACATAATCCTCACAGACTTTAGCTTCGCTACAGGTGAGAAAGTCTCATCGTAGTCAACTCCTTGAATTTGTCGAAACCCTTTTGCGACAAGTCGAGCTTTATAGACAGTAACATTACCATCAGCATCTGTTTTCTTCTTGAAAATCCATTTGTTCTTGACAGCCTTTCGGCCATCCGGTAAGTCCACCAAAGTCCATACTTGGTTTTCGTACATGGATCCAATCTCGGATTTCATGGCTTCTTGCCATTTATTGGAATCTGGGCTCATCATCGCTTCCTCATATGTCGCAGGGTCATCGGTGTTGTCCACCAACATGACATTCATAACGGGATCATACCAATCAGGAGTGATACGAGTTCTCGTTGACCTGCGAGGCTCTGTAGCAACTACACCCGAAGTTTCATGATCATCATCATTAGCTTCCTCTCTTATTGGTGCAGGCACCACAGGAACTTCTTCCGGTAATGCGCTACTCGCAATTTCGAGAGAAGGTTCGACAACCTCGTCGAGTTCTACTTTCCTTCCAGTCACTTCTTTCGAGAGAAATTCCTTCTCTAGAAAGGATCCATTCTTGGCAACGAAGATTCTGCCCTCGGATCTATGATAGAAGGTATACCCAATAGTTTCCTTCGGGTATCCTATGAAGACGCGTTTTTCCGCTTTGGGTTCAAGCTTGTCTGGCTGTAACTTCTTTACATAGGCTTCGCAACCCCAAACTTTAAGGAACGACAATTTAGGTTTCTTCCCAAACCATAATTCATACGGTGTCGTTTCAACGGATTTAGATGGTGCCCTATTTAAAGTGAATGCGGCTGTTTCTAATGCATAACCCCAAAATGATAGCGGTAAATCTGTAAGTGACATCATAGAACGAACCATATCTAAGAGAGTTCGATTACGATGTTCGGACACACCATTACGCTGTGGTGTTCCCGGCGGTGTCAATTGGGAAAGTATTCCGCACTTCTTCAAATGCTCGCCAAACTCGTAACTTAGATATTCACCTCCACGATCAGAACGTAGAAATTTAATCTTCTTGTTACGTTGATTCTCTACCTCACTTTGAAACTCCTTAAACTTCTCAAAAGTTTCGGACTTATGTTTCATGAAATAGATATACCCATATCTACTCAAGTCATCCGTGAAGGTAAGAACATAACGATAACCACCGCGCGATTCTACACTCATTGGACCACACACATCGGTATGTATGATTTCCAATAATTCCGTAGCTCGCTCCATCATACCAGAAAATGGAGTCTTAGTCATTTTACCCATCAGACATGCTTCGCATCTATCAAGTGATTCGAAATCAAGTGATTCGAGAAGTCCATCGGAATGGAGTTTCTTCATACGCTTCACTCCAATGTGACCAAGACGATAGTGCCACATATAGGTCGAGTTATCGCTCGATTTCAAACGTTTAGCCTCAATGTTATTAATATGTGTATTTCCACTATCGAGACTCAACAAGAATAGACCATCTATCAAAGGTGCATGTGCATAAAACATATTAGTCATATAAATCGAACAACCATTATTCTCGGACTTAAACAAGTAACCGTCTCGCAATAAACAAGATACCGATATAATGTTCATGCTTAACGCAGGCACCAAATAACAATTATTTAAGTATAAAACTAATCCCGATGGTAGATGAAGAGGTAGCGTGCCGACTGCGATCACATCAACCTTTGATCCGTTTCCCAGGCGCATCGTCACCTCGTTCTTCGCTAGCTTCTGTTTATTCTGCAGCACCTGTTTCGAGTTACAAATATGAGCAACCGAACCAGTATCAAATACCCAGGCACTACTACGAGTACTAGTGAGATACACATCAATAACATGTATATCGGATATACCTTTCTTCTTGATGTTGCCGTTCTTCAAATCCGCCAAGTACTTTGGGCAATTCCGCTTCCAGTGACCTTCTCCCTTGCAGTAAAAGCACTCAGTATCAGGCTTAGGTCCAGCCTTGGTCTTCTTCGTCGGCGCGGTAACTTTCTTACCACCCTTCTTGAAGTGTCCCTTTTGCTTAGACTTGCCTTTCTTGAATTTGGTGGTCTTATTGACCATCAACACTTGGTGCTCTTTCTTGATCTCCACTTCTGCAGATTTCAACATGGCAAAGAGTTCTGGCAACTGCTTGTTCATGTTTTGCATATTGTAGTTCATCACAAAGTTCTTGTAACTTGGTGGTAGTGATTGGAGGACACGATAAATCCCCAAAGCATTAGGAATCACTATACCCAAGCTTTGAAGTTTGTTTGCGTGCCCAGACATCTTAAGCACATGCTCACTGACGGAGCTGCCCTCTTCCATCTTGCAGTTAAAGAACTTTTCAGAAGCCTCATAGCTCTCAATTGCCGCGTGAGTCTCAAAGATCAATTTGAGATAACGGACAATATCATGTGGGTCTGAATTCTCAATCCTTTTCTGAAGCTCCGATTCTAAACCATACAAGATAGCACACTGAACTGTGGAGTACTGAGTATTCCGAGCAAGGTAAACATTCTTTACTTCATCGATAGCAGTAGCTGCAGGTGGGTCACCCAGCGGTGCATCCAGCACATAGGTCAAATTACCAGCTGTGAGGACAATCCTCAAATTGCGGAACCAATCCGCGAAGTTGCTTCCATTGTTTTTCAAATTTTCTTTCTCTAGGAACGCATTAAAATTGATGGTAGGGGCCGCCATTAATCTACAACATATTTGCAATAGTTTAGACTAAGTTTAGGAAAAATTGAGTTCTAATTAATAGTTAAATTAATCTAGGTGAACTCCCACTCAAAACAACATCCCTCACATTGTTTTAGTGATCACACGAAACAAATCCACCACATCAACACCGATCATCACGAGAGTTGATATAGTTTCAATGGAGAACAATCGACATGTTCATCATATCTACTATATGATTCATGATTTACCTTTCGGTGATTCGTGTTCCGAGACCATGTCTGTACATGCTAGGCTCGTCAAGATCAAACCTTAGTTTCCGCATGAGAAAATCTGGCTTGCTCACGTTGTATACACTTGCGGAATCTAACACACCCGATCATCACGTGGTGCTTCTAAACAACAAGCTTTAGCAACGGTGCTTACTAAGGATGAATACTTTAGAACTTGAAATTCATGTGCATGAGGGATCATCTTATAATGCTACCATCGTTAACTAAGCAATACAAGATGCATAAAGGATTAACATCACATGCAATTCATAATATGTGATATGATATGGCCTTTCTTCTTTGTGCTTCCGATCTCCATCTTCAAGCACGAACATGATCTCCATCATCTCCGGCATTGCATCAAGGTCAATGACGCTTCTCCATGGTTGTCGTCCACCGGCTTCAACTATTACAACTACTTTGAATAGACACGCGGGTCTTAACATAAATTAAAGACAACCGTATGGCTCCTGCCGGTTGCCAACTTACAATAAGGAACATTTCATACATCAAATCTAATCACAATCATGGCCATATCACATCACAGCACACCCCTGCAAAACAAAGTTAGACGCCTCTGCTTTCTTTGCATGTTTTACGTGGTTTGGGGCTTTCAATAAGTGTCGTTCTAACTTACGAACAAGAACCACAACATTGATACTAGTATTGTCAATCACCCGTTGTAAATTGAATCTTAACTATGTTGGGAGAAACAGGCACCCGCAAAGCCACTTATGCAATACAAGTTGCATGTCAAGCGTGGAGCAAGTCTCATGAACGATGTCATGTAAGGTTAGCCCGGGCCGCTTCATCCCAACATCCCGCAAGATGCAAAGTACACAAGAAGCAATCGATAATAAAAGAATCAACGCCCACAATGACCATTGTGTTCTACTCGTGCAACAGATCTACATATAGACACGGCTCTGATACCACTGTAGGGTTTCGTAGCATGGAAAACAAAAAAAATCTACCGCATACAAACAAACAAGCCAAGATCTATCTACTAGATTGTAGCAACGAGTCGATGGAATAACTCACCCTCGAAGATTCCAAAGTGTTTAACGAGAGCGGATTCTCGTGGGTGATGTAGTCGTACTCTTCCCGATCTCAAGATCGCGTAGACGATCCTTCCGGCGCTGCGTTCTGGCAGCGCTTCCGCAGTCGGTCACATGTTCGGTACTCGACGAAGACCTTCCTCTCCCTTGTTCCAGCAGGCAGTGGAGGTTATAGCACTCTCCTCGCGATCCCGGCAGCACAATGGCGTGGTACCGGAAGTAGAGGGGAGATCTCGCAGGGCTTCGCCTTAAGCCGGAGCGAGTATGGTGGACTATGAGAGAGCTCCTCGGCGATCTAGGGTTTAGACACACCAAGGAGGAGGCTTGGCCGGCGGCTAGGGTTAGCTAGGCGGCGGCGGCGGCTTGCCCTAGGGCGGCGGCGGCTGCAGGAGGGTCGGCGGCTTAGGGCTAGGGTTTGCCGGTGGAGGTGTTGGGTCCTAGGAGGGGCAGCCCTGCCCCTCCTTATATAGGTGGAGGGGGCGCGCCAGGGGAGGGGAGTCCCTTCCCAACTCGGTTTCCCAAGGGGGACGACGGTGGAGGGGAGGAACTCCTCCCCAACTCGGTTTCCACCTTCCCCTCCACTTCCCAAAATAGTCGTTTGACTTTTCAAATTGGCGTTTGACTTTTCAAACTAGGATTTGATTAAACCCTTTATTTTGTTCAGCGATGACACCTAGTACATGATGCAATCATTCCAACTTGGTATGACACATTCATGTACCCTTCCCCTTCGGAGTGCCGGACATTCCGGAACCTTCTAGAACATTCCCGATGAAAACACCGGAATCATTCTCCAACCCCGAAACAGGACTTTCCTTATATGAATATTATTCTCCGGACCATTCCGGATCTCCTCATGATATCTCGGATCCCATCCGAGACTCCGAACAACATTCGGTCTCTTACTCATCATTCCATAACTACTCAAACAATGTCGAATCCTTAAGTGTGTCTCCCTACGGTTCGTGAATTATGCAGACATGATCGAGACACTTTTCCGATCAATAACCAATAGAGGAATCTGGAAATTCATATGGCTCCCACATATTTCTACGATTACTTTGCGATCGAATGAACCACTTACATACGATACCAATTTCCCTTTGTCTCACGATAGTTTACTTATCCGAGGTTATGATCGTCGGTATCTCTGCATACCTAGTTCAACCTCGTTACTGATAAGTACTCTTTTCTCGTTCCCGTGATATGTGATCCCTTGTGAGCCAGTCACATGCTTGCAAGCTAATTGGATGACATTCCACCGAGAGGGCCCAGAGTATATCTATAAGTCATATGGATGGACAAATCCCACTCTTGATCCATGTGTCTCAACCAACACTTTCCGAACACTCAATGCCACCTTTATAGCCACCCAGTTACGGTGTGGTGTTTGATGTCATCAAAGAATCCTTCCGGTGAAGATGATATGCATGATCTCATGGTCGAAGGAATTAGGTTACTATGTATCAGAAAGCATATAGCAATTGAACTATTAAAATGACTTGATCTTTATGCTACGCTTATCTATAGGAGTATGTCCACCATATCATTCTCCTAACGATATGATCTTGTTGTTAATAACATCTCAATGTTCATGATAAGGAAACCACAATCATTTATTAACCAACAAGCTAGTATTATATAGAGGCTTTACTAGGGACTTCAATTTAAGTTTACAAATCACACAAGTATTAATGTTTCCTTGTTAATACTATTATAGCATGAATGTAAACATTTATCATAAACACAAAAATATAATAATAACTACATTTATTATTGCCTCTAGGGCATATCTCCAACAATTTCATTAGAGATCCAATGCAAGGTTTCCTTTTCGTCGCACCAAACAACCATTTTCTATTTTCTAAGTGCCAAAAAAGGGGTGTTTTATGAATCCTAACATAGTTTCGGTTAGTCTGGTATTAAAAAGATATGATAGATAATTAAATAGGTGATAGGGATGTCATATTTGGATTCCTCTCAATTTTTTGATCGATTTGGATATATTATTTGTCTAATTGCGATTTACAGATTTATAGATATGAATTATTCAATATTAAAAGAAAAAAGGCAAAATAAATAAAAAAAAATTTATTTTTGAATTCAAGATTTTTATTACTAATTCATTGTTGTTTACTTAAATAATTGTATGAAATGTAAAAAATAAAGATGTCTAACATTATAATCCAATGGTTAATATGATTGATATGATAGTATTCATAACAAGTTTTAATTTCTTTGTCGGAAGCTCATGTGAAAGGAATGGAGAAGTTAAGCATGTTGGGGCTGGAGTACTGTTAGGTTAAGTGATCGATCGTGAAGTTTGACTACTAGTGCTATTTGACTTGAGATTAAATGTACTTAGAATAAAAAATGTTCATGTGAGATTAACGAGTTAAATAAATCAAAAAATTGAAAACAAGTGAAAAAAATTGATTTTTTTTTGGAAAAATCTAGGCCAGCGACAAAGCCGTCGGCGTAGCCAAACTGCCGTTAGTCATCTAGATGGGACCCATATGGTCTACGCCGACGACAATATACACCGACGGCTTTCCTACGCTGATGGGTAGAGGGGCTACACCTATGGACTAGTACGCCGACGGCCGTCGTCGGCGCAGCCTACGACCGACGAGGCACGGCAATCGGCTTATCAATCTTCTTTCGTAGTGTATAGATATCATGTAAAAATATGTTTTATGATGTATTAAAAGGTATAGATTTCCTATTGAAAATATTAACTTTTTTCTAAAAATTGGTCAAACTTTTTGCATAGTCTGACTTTAAAAAGAATAAGCCTTTAACTTTGGGACGAATGGCTTAGGTAGATTTAGGCCAATTAGAGAAAAACCCTCAACCCAAAAAATGATGGGGCCTCACATATGTGACGGTCGTTTCCCAGCAATATTTTCTGAGAACCTCAATCAATCGAGTCTAAGGTTCACACATATCACTAGATATTTTTTTCTCAACACTTCATTGTCAAGTGGTCCTGTTTATTTAGGAAAATAAATAAGGAAAGAATTTCTATTCGCATATATCGCTAGATATTTTACATGCATTCGGCCAACTCAGAGAGTGTGACCTGCAATTTTTTTCCATATAAAGTAACATTATTATCAGGATGATCAGATAAGTCATCTACGCGCTTTGGATCCATGGCTGTTCCAGCAGCAACCCATGGCACATCTGCTCAAGCATTATTTCTTCTGTTCCTCGTCCCACTAGTTCTACTGCTCATCGGTGGGAAAAGATGGAGCCGAAGAAGAAGCAAGCAGCAGCTATACTTGCCGCTCCCACCTTCCCCTCCGGGCAAGCTCCCGGTGATCGGGCACCTCCACCTCGTCGGCTCCCTTCCTCACGTCTCCTTCCGCGACCTCTCCCGGAAGCACGGCCGGGACCTCATGCTCCTTCGCCTGGGCGCGGTGAACACGGTGGTCGTGTCCTCGCCGCGGGCCGCCGAGGCCGTCCTGCGCAAGCACGACCACGCGCTCGCGTCCAGGGCGCGCTCCGCCGTCGCCGACATCATCTTCTACGGCTCGTCGGACGTCGCCTTCGCGCCGTACGGTGAGCTCTGGCGACAGGGCAGGAAGGTTGTCACGACGCACATGCTCAGCGCCAGGAAGGTGCACTCGTTCCGCCATGACCGTGAGGAAGAGGCACGCATAGCCGTGGCCAAAATCCGAGCGGCGGCCGCATCCTCTGCTGACACGGCGAACGCGGTGGCAGTGGACATGAGCGAGCACTTGGGATCGTACGCGAACGACGTGGTGTGCCGGGCGGTGCTCGGGAGAAACCACCGCGACGATGGCAGGAACAAGCTGCTCCGGGAGCTGATCGACATCAACATGTCGCTCCTCGGAGGGTTCAACGTCGAGGACTATTTCCCGAGCTTGGCAGTGGCTGACGTGTTCACCGGGGCGGTGTTGTGCCCCAGGGCCAAGAGGGTTCGCAAGAGGTGGGACGACCTGTTCGACAGGCTCATCGAAGAGCACGGCCGCCTCCGCGAGCAAGAGGATGACACGACGAGTGCAGACTTCATACACGTCTTGCTCTCTCTGCAGAAAAAGTACGACCTCACCACAGACAACGTCAAGGCGATCTTGCTGGTAAATAGCAATACTTTTGCAAAAATGATCAATTAATCCATTCGACATTGGTCAAGGATACCATTTTTTTCTCCCATGGAAACAACAGGACATGTTTGAAGCGGGCACAGAAACGACATATCTGGTGCTAGAATTCACGATGGCGGAGCTGATGAATAACTCACACGTCATGGCTAAACTGCAAGCAGAGGTGAGGACGAAGCGTACACCGGCGCATGTAGGCAAGGACGAAGGCTTGGTCACGGAAGAGGAGATCGGCGACATGCCCTACCTTAGGGCCACCGTGAAGGAGACGCTGAGGCTGCACCCGCCGGTGCCGCTCCTCGTTCCCCATCTCTCGATCGCCGACTGCGAGGTCGACGGGTACATGATCCCTACTGGGACACGTCTTATGGTCAATGCGTGGGCTCTCGCGAGAGACCCATCGTCTTGGGAGATGCCGGAGGAGTTCTCGCCTGAGAGGTTCCTTCCCGGAGGCAGTGCGGCGGCCCTCGATAGCAAGGGGAATAACTTTGAGTATGTGCCGTTCGGGTCAGGGCGGAGGATTTGCCCTGGCATAAATTTTGCGAATGTCGCCGTGGAGATGATGCTAGCGAATCTTGTATACCATTTCGATTGGGAGCTGCCAGCAGAGAAGAAGGAAGTGGACATGAAGGAGGTGTTCAGCTTGTCGATTCGCCGTAAGGAGAAGCTCCACCTTGTCCCAGTGCCAAGACCCCTCTCCTATAACAGAGGAGGGTAACTAGCCAACTACTAGTACTGAAATCCGTACTTACATTTGACGCCGCCTGCATGTTAATTTACGAATTTACATGTTTAAAGTTGATTTGTCATAAAAAAGGATAATGTACATATTTTTTACATGGATAGTAAATTATGTAAATCGTAAATTTTACCAACTACTCATTGCTAAACTAACCCTCTTTGTTCCCTTAATGCACAAACCGGATTTGGTATAAATTTAGTGAAATTGTTACTAAATCTTGTGCCCATATTGCAAGAAGAATTATGACAATATATTACATTTTATACTAAAAAAATCTAATTTGTACACGTCACATGTGTACAAATTCGTTGACCTTGCTCACAAATGCTAGATAAAAAAAAACTTCTCAAACCATTAGTTCTTGATTTGTTTCGATGTTTTCTGCGTTGGTTATAACATGTTAGTTACCATGTTAGTGGAGAGTGACTATCGCCAAGTACTCTCTCCGTTTAAAAATATAAGATGTTTTAGGTTTGTGAAGAAGATGTATCTAGACATCTTTTAGTGTCTAGATTTATTTGAACCTACACACTAAAAGATGTCCGGATACATTTTTTTTATAAACCTAAAACATCTTATATTTCTAAACGGAGGGAGTAGTAAATTTTTAGGTATTCGCACTATTATGAAGTCCAAAAGGAGAATGATGAACTATTCCGAGAAGAAAGAGATTGCACCGGACAACGAGAGTGTTGTAACTTGTAAAGCAAGTCCTAGAGAGTGTTCGGAGCAATCTTTATTAACCTTGTTGTAACAAAATAACCTCATAATTTATTGCTAGTTTTTCTCTACCATCAACTGCATATATAAAAAAGCATCAAAATATCACACGTGAGATCTTGTTTTTAAGATCTCATTGCAAAAAATGCGGTGAAGAAAATATATCATAATACTGATTTATCATTTGAATGATAAAAAAAATTTGGTATCTAAAATGAAAGGAATCTAATTGCATAACATCAATAAGTACAAGACACACGGCACAATACCACAATATAAGATAATTTGGGAATTACCGGTCTTAGCTTTCTTGGAAGAAAAGGCGGCAGTGGCTTTTTCAAGTTATTTTGATTTAATATCATCAAATCACATCAGACCCCATGTTACGATGCTTTGGAGATAGAAGAAAGGAATCATGTACTCCCTCCGACCCATATTAGTTGACTTAAATTTGTCTAAATTTCGATGAATCTAGACACTATTTAATATATATGTTCATCCAAATTTTGACAACTCCAAGTCAACTAATATGGTCGGGGGGGGGGGGGGGGGGTATTACAAGTTGAAATGACATTTCCGACTAGCTTGAACACACTAAGTTTCTGATTACTATTTCGCCATAACCAGTTTGTATGTCTATATACGTGCCAAACTTCGAATACAAGTTCAGTTGATCTCATAAGTACAAGTATATGAAACTGCAACAATTCGTAAGCCCAATTGCAGACAATATCCTCACTATCTAAATCTATATGAGCTATGTGTTTTTAATTTTCTAAAATTACCCTCTAGCTCTATCCACTGGACATTATGCAACTCTTCCTTCTTTTTCTAAAAGAAGCAAGAACAAAGGCATTCATTCAAGAAAATAAAATGCACTCTGATGTGTCCTAAAGTTGGTACATGATCTTCAACTATTCAACTGAGGCCAATACTTGTATACGAATGGTGAAGATAGGGTTGAGGACCATAATGTCTAACTTCGCTGGATTTTTTAACTAAGTAGATATATAGCTTTACATTGATGGTTCATTTAGTGCCCAGAGTGTTTCATTCATGAACCATGGGGCTATATTATTTAGGTGGGTCCGAAATCTTTCCCAAGATAACCATTGCCTAATTTTTCATGAACTATTGAGGCATGGAAGTATGTTCGGGAATTTGTTGCCAAAAAAAGTCGGAGATAGAATTACATTTATTCTATAAATACTGTATTGGACATGGCAATGCCAATTGCATAAATGAACTATATATGTGTAGATTAGCATCTGAGAAAATTTGTGCACAATTTTTCTAGCAAAGAAAATGAGAGTGGTAAACTAGGGTGTTACTTTATCCATTCCACATCATGCAGTTCTTCCTTTTTCTTTTGTGTAAACCACAATTGAAACATGAACATGGTAAACAATTCTTTTGGAGGGTGAAATAAGAAGGCATACAAGCGGAGGAAAAGGGTATACATGTTTCTTCATGATTAAACAAAAATCTGTAGACCAAAGAGTTGCTAGCTGCATTACTGTCCTTTGAGTTATCTGTTGTTTTTGTAGTTAGAAGGTGTTTCTTTGTGGTGATGTTGCCTTTTGTGGCTTTTCCTTAGCTTTCCTTGGCTTAGCTTTTACCCCAGCTCTTCCCTCTGTGAGCTGGACCTGTAAACTTATTTCTTCGTAATAAGGATAGTTCCATGCTTAAATACTGTAGCATTTTGAACATTTCATTGATTACGAGACAAAAGGAAAGGAAAATCAAGCACTCTTGAAGAATCACGAGCAATACAAATGTCTCTGCACTAGCTCTTTCCAATCATCAAACAGGGAATTCGTAATTTCGATTGTTGTGGAGTTCTGTACATAATGTTCACCTCCAATAGAACGATGCCAATATAATGAAACTACAGGGGCTACAAGTGGAAAGAGTATTGTAAAGAACTATTGAAGGCCACCTAACACTAGACGCTCAAAGGATAGAATGTGCGGCCTTCCGGAAGGGTCCAATTCCGGAGTTCGGGAATGGTTCCGGTGTTTTCACCGGAATATTCTAGAAGGGTCTAGAAGATTCGTCGATAGTGATATAGGTAGATCGTGATATAATCCAAACTTCTCTGAAAGTTGGATACTCACACGATACTTGGATAATATCCGGTCATTAAGGTAAGTGATAGTGTTCACTGGAATTCTAGTTGGATAGGGATCCCTAGGATCATGTTATCTATTCTATCCATCTATGTTATGCACAATTTTTTTACTATCAATAGAGGGAGGGTCGGTATACAGAAATTATAGGGTTGTAGAAACCTCATAAAATTAGACACTCATGAGATATATGTGGCCATTGGTAGGAGCTCAAACTACACTCGGCGCAAGCCTCCACAGACAAGGATTGCTGTGCGAAGTTAGCTTCTCAGAGCATCACTAATAGAACCCCTACTCGCGTAAAATCCGTATTTTTTTGGCAAGAGTAGGGGTTCTAGGCCCAACGCGCGAGCTAATAGAGCCTCTACTTGGGCCGGCCCGTAAAATATTTTAACGGCACCCCATGAAATGGCCTCGTCGACCCCTACAAGTAGAGGCCGAACGAGCGTTCACGGGTCGGAACCCATACTCGCTCCGCTGCGCAAACCCTACTACGACGCCGCCGCCGCACAAACCCTACCCTACTCCGGCGAGAGATTCCATAGTCGTGCGTCGCAGATCCGCACCTCCACCAACGGCATGGCCACCCTCCATGGTGGAAGCGGCTAGGCAGGCGAACGTAGCGGCGGAGGAGGCGGTGGTCTAAGGTGCGGTGACCCAGCATACCACTGCATGTGTAGTATATTATAGTCGTTGACATGACATCCACAGAACATCGTTCTGTAAATATCACATCTCTCAGAGTGGTACAACAGAAACATTGCGGGTCCATAATACAAATATACATACCTTATTATTATTACAATACCGGAAATTCAAGACTTCCAAAAGATTCAATTTACAAACCAAAATATAAAGTGTTTCAGCGGAATTTAAAAGTAGCAACTCCGACTAGGAGTTGATCTCAACAGCTTATTCTATAGAGTTCATGCTACTCAACTCCGTTGGTTACTACTAACTAGGGATACTTAGTTCGACTCGTTATCATCGACACCGTAGCGGATTTTGTAATCCACTCCTTCAACACCTCCGGACAGATCGGGTTCCTCGTAGAACACATCTTCTTGGCATTCGGCTGCATACATTGGCACGTGTAACATCCCAAAAATATTAAACATGGATCATCAAACTCTAATCATCAAAATTAGGATTAACAAAAACTTTCCCAATTAAAAGTATGAAAGCATTCATGTGTGTGTGTATTAAAATTTGGATTCTTTTGAATTGCCATGGTTTTGTGTTTCTTTGCTTGTAAAATGATTCTTAGGTGAAATAAACATCATCTAAACAATCCCCAAACTTTTCCCAAAGACAAACAAATCAAAAGAAACAAATTAAGTGAATGGTCACTTTGGCCAATTTAACTCCCATGCCTACTTTGGCTATCCCTAACTTCCAAAACTTAACAGAAACATGTATGGATCTTTGCACCCCTTGATAGTACTCATAATAAGGTACCAAGGCCCACTTTGTGACCATCCAAAAACATTAGAATGCATGGTTTAAATGACAGTTTAAAATTGAATCTATTTCATATGGGAAGATCCCACTATTTCAAAAACCACTCAAACAAGCTCAATTTTCAAAACCCAAGCATCCACAGAACCCTCAACACATGCCTAGCACACCCACCAAAAATATTTTCAAAATTCAAAACTTAAGTTCATGCGGCTATTTCATCAAACAGGTTGCAGATTCAAATCAACAAAATCACAAACACTATTTTGAGCAGTGTTTTGAGCCAACCTTGTTCCCTCTCTGGTTACACTAGCCTCAGTAGATCATCTAGCAACCTTAACTACGCCCTAGCACCACTGTAAGCTCGCCAATGTCATCAATGGTGAACAGGCCGAGAGCACCCATGTCACCCCAGTGTGGACAGCAAGTTAGGAGAAGAACTAGTCGTGCCAACCTTGTCTAGCATGAAGCCCATGCCTCACCGCCCCCTCTCGACCAGCCCTAGCTCGAAGACAGTGACCAGAACCGCCAGGAACGCCGCGCCCGCGCCGCTGTCGACCATGCCGACGCGCACCGCAGAGCACGCATCGTTCCCACACAACCTGACCACCTCGAGCCCTTGCCGCCCGCCAGCATGCACCCCACCATCCCAGGAGACCACCAGACATGCTTGTTTCACCGACCGTACCCCGTAGCCACCGCTCGCCGCAGAGTTTGCCGCCTCTGCCTCGCAGAGCACCGCACGTTCCCGACCATTTGCCACCGCCCCTACACACGAATTTAAACCAAAGATCATCACCAGGAGACCTCCCGTCGATCGCCAACCTCGGCCATGCCTCTAGCCGCCCGTAGCCGTGTCGCCACCATCGCCTGCCCATCCCTCTCGGTCTCACCGTCGGGCCTTTAAAAGGAGGCGACCCCCAGCCGATTGAAGCACGCCATTTCACTCCCCTCACCTCACTGATCATTCCACCCCTTAGCCGGAGCAAGGCGAGCAGCGCATCGCCAGAATTTGGCCGGAGCTCGCCGCTGCAGAGGAGAAGAGGAGTCGTTGATTTCGTCCACCCCTGGAGCTGCCGCGACCACCCCTGAGTTCGCCGTCGTCGACTTCGTCATTTTCCCGCCTCGCCGTCATCACTGGAGCCCCGATATGCCCTCTATGCACCCCTACTGAGCCGCTAGGGTTCGAGTTCGCCGGTGACTTGTTCATCGTCGATGACGACCCTCAGCCATCGATCTTCATTCTAATCCAACGCACCACATAGCCCCGTACCGCTTCGCGTTTAAAGAGCCACTGACCAGTATACCCCCCCTGTCAGTTGCGCCCGCGCTGCGGAGTGACACTGGGCCGGCCCAATAACCCTTCCCGCGCAGCCCAACCATTTGAATTTAGCCTTTTCTATTTATATTCAAACTTAGTTCTGTACCTAGTTTCAAAAATCAACCCAGCTCGATTCATTAAACCAAATTGAATGAAACCAATTTTTTAAGAAAGATATTGAAATGCTTAATCCAAGACCGTTGGATTCAAATCATTTGAATCTATAGATCAACCTTGGTAAAAATAATAAGTCGGGCGCTTTTCTGCATTCAAACATTTTTTAAATTTCAACCATAATAGCTTTGAGTTGATTCCAACTCTCAAAAATCACATTTGATCATACCTTTCAGAATATATAAAAACATATGGGTTTACTTACAGAAATAATGTTCAAGTAATAAAAGAATGCCACATAGGCATTTCTAGTCACTTTAATTATTTAAAATAAAAAGGTTAAACTTTATTAAATTGTGACACCACTTTAAATCACATTCTCATGTACTGAAATATGTGGTGATGACATGTGTCAACATGATCCCATGTTTGAGTTGGAGAATATTAAATCTTAACTGGTTTTTCAATGAGTAGAAATTACTTTTCTAAAAATAAAATAAATAAGACAAATGCTTTATTCTTGTGATGTTAGTGATGATGCTAGATCATCTATAGAACCCTTTTGTGTGATGATTGAAAGTAGTTAAGTATTGTTTGGTGATTGTGTACCTCGTATTTATTCATAGACGCTAGTACCGACCAAGGATATGAGGAGGAAGGAGGATACTATGAAGAAGAAGCCGAGGAGAACTTCAACCACTACTCTGCACAAGGAAAGCTTATGATGATACTGATGCAAGCCTTACTAATCAAGTTGACCTATGCAAGCTAACACTTGCAAGATACTCTACTTTAGCAAGCCTAATACTACTAGTGATTGAGCAAGCTAACACTTGCAATTATGAAAGTTAGATAACCTATGCAATGCACTAAGCATGCTTGGTTAGACATATTTGATGATACCCCCTCCTAGTTTTACTTGCAAGATTTCTACTTTATTTATTTATCAAAGCTCTTACTTAGAGTTTACTTGAGTAAATTGTAGATACTACAAATATAATTGCAGGTTGCATAAAGATCATTAAATTTGGCCTAAGCTAGATAATATTGATGTCATCCTAAGGCATGAGATTTAACTTAGAAAATCTCCACTTGTCTACCACCCCTCATTAGTACACATTCCCATTTGTATATGCTAGTGCTAAGCATAAAAATTGATCAACTTTAGATGGGAATACTTGGTGGAAACTGGTTATGAAAACCTTAGAATGACGAGTCATTCTACTGAGATGTTTTGACATGTGTTTCCGAACACCAGATGATTTGGATGATGAAAATGTTAAGGCATGAGCCTTAGCCCTTTATAAAACTGATGGCTGTCTGGATGCGATACCATTCCAATTTTACCGTACAACCCCAATACCCGAGAATTGGGTAGGGCTTGACTGGAAACTTATATACCTTAGTATGGGTTCCCTCACGGCCAAGGTTTGAGCTGAGGCTACCTTGTGAAGATTGTCCACCTGTGCAATACCCAAGATGACATTTGGTCATGGTTGCAAGGCCAAACTCACAGGAGAGGTGCCTATACTAGGGCGTGTAATTGAAAGATTAGGATTGATTATCCGCATACTGAGTATGGTGAATTCAGGATTTGTTCCTAACGGATGTATCGAATGTTGTGGTGAAAGTGTACAATCTCTGCAGAGTGTCAAACTATTCAAATAGCCGTGTCCGCGGTTATGGACAGTTGGAGTGGCCATACTGTTCCCCCGTCAGATGTTTTCGAAATGACTTGTGAAATGAATTGAGATTTTGACTTGACCACAACAGAGTTGTGATATGAAATACAAGTTCCCACTTAGGTGTTATAAAATTTCAACTAGCTTTTCTTGCTTCTGAACTTAGTAGATGCAAATCTGGCTTTTTTCAAAACAACCCTAGAGCTTAGTGTCCTATTACAAAAAAAACCTTCACTTGTTAGTATTAGTTTGCGAGTACTTAAAGAGTACTCATGGCTTTGTCCCTGGCTATTCCCGTGGCCAGACTATGAAGAGGAGTACGAGGATGATGGACTCCAGGAAGGTTACGACAACTAGGATCATCTCCCATCATTAGCATTGCCGGTGACCCCGAAGATGGAGCTTCGCCTACGGTATTTTTATTATTACGTTATTCCGCTGCTTGAGTTGTATTAAGAACTGGATCATGAGATCCTTATTTGTGTAAGACCTTATGTATGGTTTGTAATGGATGATGTACTATGGTATCCAATTCTGTTATGTCTCGCAAAAATGGTAATCATGGGATTGCGATGTATGGCATAACAGGCATCTGGGATTAAAAATCCGGGTGTTGACAGCACGTCTTCGGGATCCTCAGAGTCTAACCAAGGGATCAAAGGAAAGAATTAGTAACAGCGTTACCCAACAAGTTCATTATATGCAAGGTGGGAAGTTTGATGATCTAACTACCACCTCGGATTATAAATCCTTGGTACTATGCAATTTTTGTAAATCTTTCTTCAAAGATTGATTTTATTCTGAAAAACTATGACAATCAGCCTTCACAGGTTGACCAGAACTTTCATGGAGTTCCTTTCCTGCCGCGTTCGTAGCTCCTTCCCGGTACAGGGAGTAACAAGTTACAGTTCTTACACTCTGCAGAGGGGCGTTACTTTACCCATGAGAGATCAACTCCGTGTTGCACAACCGGGCGTACTTTCCCGTCCACAATTCCATGATGTGGGGCCCAGTAGTTAGTCCAAGCCAATCACTGCCCCCTTCGCGACCTCGCATGCCTCCTTGGTGTACACCATGTCCACATAATGAATTACGGCAATGGTTTGTACAAATCGTTAGATGCCAGAACTATCGTGGGACAATGAGGGTTCCCACCCATATGCTACATATCCTCTACGAATTACCAATTAATATGCACGCCACGAGGATAACAGCCACAACCTGCACATCTGGCTTCATGTGAGAGGAAGAAGATACAGCTGACTTCTCTGTCCCATTCCAAATCTCATGGCTAACGCGTAATATACGACGCTAGAATCACTGATGTTAGGGGTTATTAAGTCCCTACTTGATCATCATTGTTGCAAATAGAACCCTAAGTTCTATTGCTCCATTATATCACCACTTAGGATGATATCTATAATTTCTTTATTTGTAAAAATAATATTTTCTTTCATTTATAATATATATGATAACACACAATTTGCAAATACTTTGATAAAGACTCTTCAAAAGACATGAGCAAGTGATGAACTTGCCTTGTGATGGCAAGGTAGTGAAGTCTGATGCTTGCGCTGGACCTTGAGCTTCTATGTCTACAAAAACATCATTATTGCCCGGTAAGTACAATATTTAAAGAAGCAAAATGATTATGCAATAATGTAATGCATCATTTTAACTTGATATGCATTCACCCCATTATTATAAAAAGTTCTTTTTAATAATAAAGGATTTATAAATATTACTTTTTAATATTTATAACATATATTGAATTATTTTATTTTATTTCCCTTTTATTTGACTTTTATTGATTTAATAATTCTTTTAGGAATTATCAATTATACATTAAAAATTGTTATTAAATATTTATTTAGTATTTTTCAAAAATACTAAAATATTAATATATAATGAAAGTGATTTTTATTTATTTTTATCCTATTTCATTAATTTTGTAAAATTCCATAAGGAATATAAAAATTACAAAATTCTTAATAAAATGTAAATGTCTAAAATTTTATATCTTATTTTATTTGGATAGTGTAGATTATTATGAATCCAAAAAATATTTTATTTATATTTTTTGGACTTTTATTTTATTTTGTAGAATTTAATTAAGTCTAAGGGTATTTTGGTCTTTTCCTATTTATTAAAATAGGCCTTAAAAGATTTCTGGGCTGGCTTATTCTTATTGGGCCCTAGTGGCCCATTAGTCATAGACAAAATAACCACCCCGAAGGGTCTGGCCCAACTCAGCCCATTCCTCACTGTCTCTCTCCCTCGAGCTCATCCTCACCTCCTCTGACCCCGACCCCGTGGCCGGCAATGCCGCCGCTGACGATTCCAGCCGCCATGGGCTATTCTGGTCGCCGCTGTAGTGCAACAGGGGGTTGTCGATGATGCTTGTCCTTTCTATCCAACTAGATTCGAGCCTGGGGCTCTCCTGCGATGGATCGATGTCGTCCCGAACCCTGTTTGGGGTTGGCGTGGATCCAGGTGCTGCCGTTGTCGTCGCACGTCGTGGTGATGCTCCTCGCCTCTATGTGTGTTCATGGTCGCCGCCGTGGCGCCGTATGGGTTACATCGCCCCTCCTGGGGTGTTTCCCGTGCCGCCATGGACGTCGGCCCCTCTCCTTCCTCTTCTAGTCTCAAGCGGGGACCTATTGTGAGTTCATTTCCTCTCCCCTTGTGCTCTCTATGCTTGCTCATCCATGCTAGATGTTGGCAATGACCTCTCTGGTTACTATCTTGTCCTGATTAAGATGATTTATCTATTTAGGGTTCTTACCCTGTGGTTGACTATATACTGGATGAATTAGATCATGTCTGAATGGTTTGTAAGCATACTAAATGGTTATTGGCCTGAGGCTTGTTGCTTGATATGAACTATGATGGTTCTGGTGGCTTACTAGATGCTTTTATGCTTGGATTGCATATGATTCAGATGGTATAGTTGCTTTGGAACCATGCTTGGTAAAGTCAGTGGCTTGATAAGTTTTCACTGTCATTTCTTGGTTTATGATCATGGTTATGATATGATGAAACCACTGTCTTAGTGTTGTTGGCTTAGAAATTAATAGATGGTTTGAGTTTATCATGATCTCAATCAGTGAAGATGAACATAGGAATATCCTATTTATGATTCCTATATTAACAGAAAAATGATTAATAGATTGTTTTGTTGAATCTGTGATGATCGGATGTTTATCCTGATTCATATAGAATTGTTCTTGTGACACCATCTTGGTATGGCACACAAGATTGATTTTTATTCATTGATTGGTTTGGTTTAAGCTTAAAACAATCTTGGATTTATAAGATAAATAGAAATGCTCTTCTCTGAATTCCCTAAGACCAATGATGTTGGTCTGAGGCTTAGGGGTTCAAACCTTATCTAGTTGATTCATATAGATGGTCTCGGTAATGGTACCAGCTATTGTTTTTGAATCAAAGCTTGGTAAAATTGATAGTAAGCTTGATCATTATCTAGATCCAAAGGATTAGTTTCTAAGGTGCTACCCTTACTTTAGGGATGTGCCTAGAAATTATATCTTAGCTATATTTATGCTTGAACTATAATATATAGCTTGACAACCAGAGCAATGATGTTGTTCTGAGCTCTCGTTGGATCCTTGTACTTTGCTGTTTGCTTTTAGAGTTTAAAATCTCTATGATGGATTCACCCCACTTGGGTGTTTTCTGAGAGTTTGTTTCATAAAACAACACATGCTTATGTCTTGATGATATGATTAGATCATGTGAATGTTTTATGATACTCACCAGAGAATCTGATGTTTGTGGAGTAAAGTGGTGATGATGATCTTGTTTTGCTGAGCTTCTATGCTTGACCTTGAGCTAGCCTGCTCCTCCTAGCTCCTGGACTTGATCTTGCTGTCCACCTTATCCTTCCCCCTCCTTATGTCACCATCTGGTGATGTTTTGTTGATCTTTGGTGGTTTAGTTTGGCCGTTGTGCTTGGTAAGCTACTGTCTAAGCTAGTTGTTCTTGTGTGCAAGCAGTGGAGAGATGCACTAGTGCCTCTCCACGGCTGTGCTGGTGGTTTTGTGAGTTTGGGGCTGTGCTGTGAGGCTGATAGCACAACACATGCATTTAGTTGCGTGTCTTGCTTGTGTGCTTGCTATGCACCTGTGGATATGTTCAGAATTTTGAAACTTACTGTTATCTGGTTACTTTCACCTGGCTGGTGAAACTTCCCCCTCTTGGCTGTCATTTGACTTCTGGCTTAAAATTTATGAAAGATGGATTCTTGCATATTGGTGGAACTTGCCCCTTTTATAAATTTCTCAATGATGAATTTGTTCAGTGCACCTCACTGACATGTCTGAGACAAAAATAATTCTAACTCTAACTTTCCTTTTTCTATTTAGTTTCTGTTTGTTTTGCAGGTACAAATATAAAGATGAAGATTTTAGTTTAGGTTTTCTTTTATAGAATAGTTATAGAATAATGTAATTTTCTTATTCTTTTGTAATTTTCATTTTATTATTTTGTAATCTTCATTTTATTCTTATGTAATAAAGATTATATAGTTTTTAATAAAGAAATATTCTTATCCTTTATTCATTTGTTGTTGTGAAGTTTGGAAATGATTTCAATAAGTTTCATTTTTTGTAACTTGTTTATATCTAGATAATATGAAATAAGTTTTCATATTCTTAATTGTTTTCTTTAAATAAAGTTTGAGTCAAAATAATTAACTCTTAATTTAATCAAGGTGCTGCCGTCGTCGTCGTGCTTCGTTGTAACACCCCCGGTCACTCCGAACCGATGGCTGTCACTTCTGGCAGCTCAATAGGATCTCTAGACTAACCCCACAAACCAACACTAATCTTTTCTGCGCACCCGGTACCCACTTCCTGGTCGGTCACCCATCCTCAAATTGCTCCAGGCCAAGCACGCTTAACCTAGAGGTTCTTTTCAGATGAGCTTCCGGAAAAGAAGTTGCAACTTGTTGGTATCGGTTTCCTATCAATCCTATTGAGCCATGCGCCAGGGTCTCACATACACCCACCCTTAGAAGATCGACGTCCTTGTCGATCAACCACAAGCCAGGAACGTCCCCTCTTGGCACACGTCTGTGCGTCCAGTACCGGCACATTGCCATGCGGTGTCCACTCCGGGCTACACGCGCCACGCTACACATGTCCGCCACTGACCCGCACACGCCCATGTAACCGCGAGGGTCGGCTCTGATACCACTTGTAACACCCCCGGTCACTACGAACCGATGGCTATCACTTCTGGCAGCTCAATAGGATCTCTAGACTAAACCCACAGACCAACACTAGTCTTTTCTACGCAATTTGTCCTCACTCGTGTGCACCCGGTACCCACTTCCCGGTCGGTCACCCATCCTCAAATTGCTTTAGGCCAACCACGCTTAACCTAGAGGTTCTTTTCAGATGAGCTTCCGGAAAAGAAGTTGCAACTTGTTGGTATGGGTTTCCTATTGAGCCATGCGCTAGGGTCTCACAATCTTGGTGATGCTCCTCGCCTCTATGTGTGTTCATGGTCGCCGCCGTGGCGCCGTATGGGTTGCAGCGCCCCTCCTGGGGTGCTCCCCGTGCCGCCATGGACATCGGCCCCTCTGCTTCCTCTTCTAGTCTCCAGCGAGGACCTATGGTGAGTTCATTTCCTCTCCCCTTGTGCTCTCTATGCTTGCTCATCCATGCTAGATGTTGGCAATGACCTCTCTGGTTACTGTCTTGTCCTGATTAAGATGATTTATCTATTTAGGGTTCTTACCCTGTGGTTGATCATATACTGGATGAATTAGATCATGTCTGAATGGTTTGTAAGCATACTAAATGGTTATTGGCCTGAGGCTTGTTGCTTGATATGAACTATGATGGTTCTAGTGGCTTACTATATGCTTTGATGCTTGGATTGCATATGATTCAGATGGTATAGTTGCTTTTGGAACCATGATTGGTAAAGTCAGTGGCTTGATAAGTTTTCACTGTCATTTCTTGGTTTATGATCATGGTTATGATATGATGAAACCACTGTCTTAGTGCTGTTGGCGTAGAAATTAATAGATGGTTTGAGTTTATCATGATCTCAAACAGTGAATATGAACATAGAAATATCCTATTTATGATTCCTATATTAACAGAAAAATGATTAATAGATTGTTTCGTTGAATCTGTGATGATTGGATGTTTATCCTGATTCATATAGAATTGTTCTTGAGACACCATCTTGGTATGGCACACAAGATTGATTCTTATTCATTGATTGGGTTGGTTTAAGCTTAAAACAAGCTTGGATTTATAAGATAAATAGAAATGCTCTTCTCTGAATTCCCTAAGACCAATGATGTTGGTCTGAGGCTTAGGGGTTCAGACCTTATCTAGTTGATTCATATAGATAGTCCTGGTAATGGTACCAGCTATTGTTTTTGAATCAAAGCTTGGTAAAATTGATAGTAAGCTTGATCATTATCTGGATCCAAAGGATTAGTTTCTAAGGTGCTACCCTTACTTTAGGGATGTGCCTAGAAATTATATCTTAGCTATATTTATGCTTGAACTGTAATATATAGCTTGACAACCAGAGCAATGATATTGTTCTGAGATCTCGTTGGATCCTTGTACTTTGTTGTTTGCTTTTAGAGTTTAAAATCTCTATGATGGATTCACCCCACTTGGGTGTTTTCTGAGAGTTTGTTTCATAAAACAACACATGCTTCTGTCTAGATGATATGATTAGATCATGTGAAGGTTTTATGATACTCACTACAGAATCTGATGTTTGTTGAGTAAAGTGGTGATGATGATCTTGTTTTGCTGAGCTTCTGTGCTTGACCTTGAGCTAGCCTGCTCCTCCTAGCTCCTGGACTTGATCTTGATGTCCACCTTATCCTTCCCCCTCCTTATGTCACCATCTAGTGATGTTTGGTTGATCTTTGGTGGTTTAGTTTGGCTGTTGTGCTTGGTAAGCTGCTATCTAAGCTGGCTGTTCTTGTGTGCAAGTAGTGGAGAGATGCACTAGTGCCTCTCCATGGCTGTGCTGGTGGTTTTGTGAGTTTGGGGCTGTGCTGTGAGGCTGACAGCACAACACATGCATTTAGTTGTGTGTCCTGCTTATGTGCTTGCTGTGCACGTGTGGATATGTTCAGAATTTTTAAACTTACTGTTATCTGGTTACTTTCACCTGGCTGGTGAAACTTGCCCGTCTTGGCTGTCATTTGATTTCTGGCTTAAAATTTATGAAAGATGGATTCTTGCATATTGGTGAAACTTGCCCCTTTTATAAATTTCTCAATGATGAATTTGTTCAGTGCACCTCACTGACATATCTGAGAGAAAAATAATTCTAACTCTAACTTTCCTTTTTCTATTTAGTTTCTGTTTGTTTTGCAGGTACAGATATAAAGATGAAGATTTTAGTTTAGTTTTTCTTTTATAGAATAGTTATAGAATAATGTAATTTTCTTATTCTTTTGTAATTTTCATTTTATTATTTTGTAATCTTCATTTTATTCTTCTGTAATAAAGATTATATAATTTTAATAAAGAAATATTCTTATCCTTTATTCATTTTTTGTTGTGAAGTTTGGAAATGATTTCAATAAGTTTCATTTTTTTGTAACTTGTTTATATCTAGATAATATGAAAAAGTTTTCATATTCTTAATTGTTTTCTTTAAATAAAGTTTGAGTCAAAATAATTAACTCTTAATTTAATCAAGATTTAAATCAATTCCTAATTCATTTGAAGTATAATTCAAACAATCAAGTTTAAAATTCAAATTCACTTTCCAAACACATAATTCCTCAAATATCATATCAAAGTTGATAACAATCATAATTTAAGACTAAACCTAATCTCAAAGTATGAAAGAAACATTGGTCACTTTAGGTTTTTATTTGGCGAAAATTTTATCCATATTTTCACAGATAAATGCATGCAACATTCCATATTCCTAAATCTACCCTTCGTTAGTTCCTAAATGTTGGGATGTTATAGACTTCCCCCCTTAATTTAAACTTCGTCCCGAAGTTTGCGGAGATATACCTGAATAGTTCTGGATAGGCTTTCCTTAAATCCTCTTCTTTCTCCCACGTGGCTTCCCTTTCAGGGTGATGTTCCCACTGTACCTTGCAATATTTGATTGCTCTGTTCCTCAATCTTTTCCAGTTTCTTCTAGAATCTTAGAAGGCTTTTCAATATACGTCAGGTCTGTTTGTAGTTCTATCTCTTGATGTGTGATTGCATCATCTGGAACTTTTAAACATTTACGAAGTTGTGACACATGGAAAACATTATGCACTTGAGTCAATCTTGATGGTAACTCTAAAGCATAAGCTATAGTTCTGTCTTGACTCAGTATCTTGAATGGTCCGATGTATCTTGGACTCAATTTCCCTTTAACTCCGAATCTTTTCACCCCTTTCATTGGACTTACTTTCAAATAGACCATATCTCCCACTTCTGGATGCCATGATCTTCGACTTTGATCCGCATAACTTTTCTGTCTGCTTTGGGCTATTTTCAGTCTATCCCTGATCTTATCAATGATATCTTGTCTTTCCTTGATATAATCTGGTGCAAATTCTTTGCTGCTTCTAGGCTCATACCAACATATTGGTGATCTACATTTCCTTCCATACAAAACTTGGTATGGAGCTGCCTTCAGACTACTCTGATAGCTATTATTATAAGAAAATTCTGCCAATGGTAGATGATCTTCCCATGTTCCTCCAAAATCTAGTGCACAAGCCCTTAACATGTCTTCTAGTATTTGATTTGTTCTTTCAGTTTCCCCTCCTGTCTCAGGATGATATGCTGTGCTGAAATCTAATTTTGAACCAAGTGCTTCATGCAATTGCTTCCAAAATGCTGAAGTAAACACTGATCCCCTATCAGTTATGATATTTTTGGGAACTCCATGCTTGCTTACTATCTCTTTGACATATACTTCAACTAACTTCTCCGCATTATCTTTTTGATTTACCGGAATAAAGTGTGCACTCTTAGTGAGTCTGTCCATAATTACCCATATCATATCCTTCCTTTTTGGTGTCATGGGCAATCCTGCGATGAAGTCCATACCTATTTCCTCCCATTTCCATTCAGGAATTTCCAAGGGTTGTAATGGTCCTACTGGACTATGATGTTCAGCTTTCACCCTTTGGCAAGTATGGCATTCAGATACATATTTAGCAATATCTCTTTTCATGTTGTTCCACCAGAATAGTTGGTACTCCCTGGATGTATAGAATATGGAGTATCATGTGCTTCTCTGAGTATGACATCTCTAATCTCTGTCTCATCTGGAACACATAGATGGTCTTGAAACCATAAAGACCCATAATCCCCAAGGCGAAAAACTGATTTTTTTTCTCTTGAGATATCCTCCGAATTTCCTCAGCAATAAAAGGATCTTCTGCTTGATGTCTAAAAATTTCTTGCTTAAGATCACTGTCCTGCTCTACAACTACCTGCATAGTAGCTAATCCTCCAAGAACCTCTGTCCTGATGAATTGAAGATCTAATGTTTCCAAGTCCATTTGTAACTCTTTTGATAGCTCCCTATTGCTAGGCTGAATATCTGCACTCTTTCTGCTTAAAGCATCTGCTACAACATTTGCTTTCCCTAGGGTGTTGTTGATTGTTAAATAATAATCTTTGATTAGTTCCTACCAATGCTTCTGTCTCATATTCAATTTCTTTTGAGTGAATAAATATTTAAGACTTTTATGGTCAGTGTATAACTCACATCTGGCTCCATATAGGAAATGCCTCCATCCTTTCAGTGCAAAAACTACTGCTGCTAACTCTAAATAATGAGTTGGATAGTTGACTTCATGTGGTTTCAGTTGTCTTGAATCATAAGCAATCACTTTCCGATCTTGCATTAATACACAACCCAAACCTTCTTTAGACGCATCATAGTATACGGTGAAGTCCTTCCCTGTTTCAGGGACTGCTAAGATTGGAGCTGTTGTTAATCTAGTCTTCAACTCTTGAAAACTTGCTTCACATTTCTCATCCCACTTGAATGGTGTATTGTTCCGTGATAATTTGGTCATTGGTCCGGCTATTTTGGAGAAACCTTCAATGAATCTCCGATAATAACCAGCAATTCCTATAAAACCTCGAATTTGTTTTACATTGGTCGGTGTAGTCCACTCTAGTACTGACTGAACTTTAGATGGATTCATAGCAATTCCATCCTTACTTATCACATGAACGAGGAATTCTACCTCATCAAGCCAAAATTCACACTTACTGAACTTAGCATAAAGTTTGTGTTCTCTTAAAGTCTGCAATGCTATTCTCAAATGATCAGCATGCTCTTCTTTATCCTTGCAATATATCAGAATATCATCAATATTGACTATGACGAACTTGTACAAATATGGCATGAAGATCTTGTTCATCAAATTCATGAATATTGTCGGTGCATTGGTCAAACCAAATGGTACTACCAGATACTCATGGTGTCCATATCTTGAGACAAATGCTGTTTTTGGAACATCTTCCGGCTTGATTTTTATTTGATGGTATCTAGATCTTAAATCGATCTTTGAAAATACTCCAGCTCCTTTCACTTGATCAAACAAATCATGAATTCTTGGTAAAGGATACTTGTTCTTGATAGTAACGTTGTTTAGGTTTCTATAATCACCACACATCCGTCTTCCACCATCTCTCTTATCCACAAAGATCACTGGTGTTCCCCAAGGAGATACACTTTCCTGAATAAATCCTTTTCTGGCTAACTCATCAATTTGCTCCTTGAGTTCTTTCAACTCTTTGGATCCCATCTTATATGGTGCTTGAGCTATTGGTGCTATACCAGGAATTAGGTCAATAGTGAATTCTATCTCCCAGTCTGGTGGCATTCCCGGTAGCTCTGCTGGAAAAACATCTTGGAATTCATTAACTATAGGAATCTCTTCCAATTTGACCTCTTTCATTGAGTTTAACTGCAGATCCACCATGATATGACTGTGCTTATCTGCTTGGTAAACTATCCTTGCTCCACTTGGAGTTTTTATTGAGACAGTTTTCTCCTCACAATTTATCTGAGCTCCGTGTTCCATCATCCAATCCATTCCCAGCACTACTGCAATTCCCTTCAAAGGAATCACATAAAGGTCTGCGAAATATGTACAGCCACAGATCAAGATAACCTGATCTTGTTTTAGGTGGCGTACAATCACATTCCCTCCTGCTGTAACTACGGTCATAGGACTTTCTAACGTTGCCCTTCTAATCTCGAACTTATCACAAAAAATTTCAGAAATGAATGAAGTAGTTGCACCAGTATCAAATAGAACTTTGTCGGGATTGGTAAGGATATTGAGCGTACCTATCACTCCATGCTCCGAATTATCCACCTCCTCGAGGGTTGCACAGTTCAGTTTCCCGGTAGGTCGGTTCCTCTTGCCATTGTTGTTCTTGACATTATTTCCTCCTTAATTGGGGTGTCCATTTCCTCCACTGGCTTGTCCTCCTCCCTTGGTAGGCCAACCTCTAGGTGGTTTGCTCGGACAATCTGGCTTGATATGCCCCTTCTGACCACAACCATAACAAATCACTACAGGATTTTTGCATTCCCTCTAAAAATGCCCTGGAATTCCACAATTGTTACAAATAACATTTCTTCTCGGATTGGATTAATTTCCACCACTTCCCTTGTTATTGTTATTGTTATTGTTATTGTTGCCATAATTCCTATTCCGAGGTTTGAACTCCAGGTTGGGTTTAGGTTTGTTTGCCTAAATCTCTTGGTTTCCTTCTTGGCTCTCTTCCTCCGGTCCTCTTGTACATTCTTATAATCATCCTCAAAAGTAATGGCTGCATTCAACAACTGTAGATAAGTTTGCTTATTGGCTAACCTTAGTTGCATCTTCACAAATGGATTTAATTCATGCAGGAAATGCTTCTTCCGCTTCTCTTCAGTGTTGACATCCTCCTCAGCGTAGCGAGACAGTTGACTAAACTCCCGGAAGTACTTCATGACACTAGTATATCCTTGCTGAAGCTCCTCAAATTCTCTCCGTTTCAACTCCATAACACTTTCCGGAACATGATATTCATGGAATCTCTGCTTGAACTCTTCCCAGGTAAACTCCCTTCCTGGTGGTTGCATTGCTAACTGATTTCCCACCATGATGCTGCAGGTCCAGTCAGAAGATGAGTTGCATACCTCAATTTCTCCTCATCATTGCAACCTACAGTTTTCAGCTTCCTTTCAGTATCTGCTAGCCAGTCTTCTGCATCCATTGGTTCAGGAGCTGATGCAAAAGGTAACGGTCTTGCATTCTGGAAATCAGATAGACTCACTCCTCCACCTTCAGGTGCCCTCTGATTTGCTCGCCCCATCAACTCTTCCATAAACTTGTTCTGGGTCTCTTGCATCATTTGCATGCATTGCAAAAAAAATGCTCCATTAACTGCCTCATTGGTGGTGGTGGTAATTCTTCTTGATTTGCTGCATCTGCATCGGCCTTCTCCTTGGCCTCCCTCTCCATCCGCTGCTGTTCAGTTTCCATTTCTACATCTGTATCCATGACCCTCTAGTCCTGCAACATAAAGCGAATACTCATAATTACATCATGCACATGTGTTCTGAGCTCGACTTTACACATAGAACTAGTCACACAATGAAGATCCAAAGAAAATCCAAATGTGCATTTCACATATGATACATACTATCATAATAATATAAAGTCATTACAACATATACCATATAGGTATAATCACAAAACTACTTTACTCATCTCACTATTTTATTTCTTGGAGTACAATACACGGTACTAGATATCACTAACTAATTGCCTCCTTCTAGTAGTAACTACGCTCATCATACATGCCTGATGTCCAACCGTGATGACGTGTTGTTCGTCGCACAGTTTGTGAAACATATGGCCCTCTAGAAGGAACATACTCTGTATCTGGAGTGTCAGGACTTGAGTCATTACTCAAGCTGAGCGCATTGACTCCCTCCAGCTCAGCTGAAAAGTCTTCAGAAACATATTCAAAATTATCTCCAGCCTGCATCTCCTGAGCTTCATTTCTTGAGTTGTTCATAGGATACACAGATCCTGCTGCTTCCCAAGTGCTCTCTTGGGAAAGATAGTTAAACACTGGATAATGTATATTCCCTGGGTTTTGAGAAGATGTTGATGATTCAAACACTCTCTCCTCGGGATCTTATTCTTCATCCTGACTATCTATTGACATGGTATTTCTACTACTATTATTAGGGTTCATCCTTGCACCCATCCAACTAGATTGTCCAACATTTCTGTCAGAACCATCTGTGGACATCTGGTGTTCATGAGATCCATTATATGATCCCATTCTCCAACCATCCGAATTCTCAATAGGAAGTTCTGAGTCAGAATCATCCTCTGAGCCCTGTGTTACTGCATACCTCATATCCATAGTAGGATCATATATAGGTTCAGGTCTTGGTGAATAAGGATATGGTATAAAAGATTCAGGATCTATAGGTATATCCTTAAAGATAGGTGTTGCACTACTACTTGCTTCCTTCTCTAACTGGAATGCTAACTGCTTCCTCCTTTTTGGATCAGTAGGATCCTCTAACATATCATTTTTGTCTTCAACAATCACTTGATGGGTCTTATAAAAAGACGCAACGAGTGTTCGATATCTATCCATAAACTTGGAAGCTAACTTAGGATGCTTCTTAACCAAATTAAGATGATCCGGTATAGGCTCTGAGTCTATATAATCATGGGGTATCACAGAGAATGTGCTACCTTCTAACTCCTTGGTTTTCTGCTCCCGGATATTAGCTATCGCCTCCACAACAGCAACATGATATGCTGCTAAATGACTCCTACCTTCTCCTATAGGTAGATCGTGATATAGTCCAAGCTTCTCTGGAAGTTGGATACTCACACGATACTTGGATAACATCCGGCCATCAAGGTAAGTGATAGTGTTCACTGGAATTCTAGTTGGACAACTAAAGAGCTTTAAAAGTTGACGAAGTTGGTCTGTGAATGATCCTTGATAATCATCAAGAGTCTCCTCTTTCCTTACCAAAGTCTATTTTGGAAACTTTGGTGGCATATCTAGGTATATCAGAAAAATAATTTTGATTAGTAACCAATGACATATTGCATCATAACAAAGAATTATCGCACTAAAATATATAACAGAATATTCTCATTTGAATACCCATTTTATTACTTTTAGAGAATTCTTTATCGTTGCTAAGCTTTTCTACAGGTAATACCCTTTACTAGGTTTCCAACCTAAGGTCAAAGCAATTTGCTCTAATACCAACTACGGTGACCCAACATACCACTGCATGTGTAGTATACTATAGTCGTTGACATGACATCCACAGAACACCGTTCTGTAAATATCACATCTCTCAGAGTGGTACAACAGAAACATTGCGGGTCCATAATAAAAATATCCATACCTTATTATTATTACAATACCGGAAGTTCAAGACTTCCAAAACATTCAACTTACAAACCAAAATATAAAGTGTTTCAGCGGAATTTAAAAGTAGCAACTCCGACTAGGAGTTGAGCTCAGCAGCTTATTCTATAGAGTTCATGCTGCTCGGCTCCGTTGGTTACTACTAACTAGGGATACTTAGTTGGACTCGTTATCATCGACATCGTAGCAGATTTCGTGATCCACTCCTTCAACACCTCCAAACAGATCGGGTTCCTCGTAGAACACATCTTATTGGCATTCAGCTGCATACATTGGCACGTCTTCGGGATCCTCAGAGTCTAAGCAAGGGATCAAAGGAAAGAATGAGTAACAGCGTTACCCAACAAGTTCATTATATGCAAGGTGGGAAGTTTGATTCTCTAACTACCACCTCGGATTATAAATCCTTGGTACTATGCAATTTTTGTAAATCTTTCTTCAAATATTGATTTTATTCTGAAAAAATATGACAATCAGCCTTCACAGGTTGACCAACTTTCATGGAGTTCCTTTCCTGCCGCGTTCGTAGCTCCTTCCCGGTACAGGGAGTAACAAGTTATAGTTCTTACACTCTGCAGAGGTGTGTTACTTTACCCATGAGAGATCAACTCAGTGTTGCACAACCGGGCGTACTTTCCCGTCCACAATTCCATGATGTGGGCCCCAGTAGTTGGTCCAAGCCAATCACTGCCCCCTTCGCGACCTCGCATACCTCCTTGGTGTACACCATGTCCACATAATGAATTATGGCAATGGTTTGTACAAATCGTTAGATGCCAGAACTATCGTGGGACGATGAGGGTTCCCACCCATATGCTGCATATCCTCTATGAATTACCAATTAATATGCACGCTACAAGGATAACATCCACGACCTGCACATCCGGCTTCATGCGAGAGGAAGAAGATACAGCTGACTTCTCTGTCCCATTCCAAATCTCATGGCTAACGCGTAATATACGATGCTAGAATCACTGATGTCAGGGGTTATTAAGTCCCTACTTGATCATCATTGTTGCAAATAGAACCCTAAGTTCTATTGCTCTATTATATCACCACTTAGGATGATATCTATAATTTCTTTATTTGTAAAAATAATATTTTCTTTCTTTTATAATATATATGATAACACACAATTTGCAAATACTTAGATAAAGACTCTTCAAAGGACATGAGCAAGTGATGAACTTGCCTTGTGATGGCAAGGTAGTGAAGTCTGATGCTTGCACTGGACCTTGAGCTTCTATGTCTACAAAAACATCATTATTGCCTGGTAAGGACAATATTTAAAGAAGCAAAATGATTATGCAATAATGTAATGCATCATTTTAACTTGATATGCATTCACCCCATTATTATAAAAAGTTCTTTTTAATAATAAAGGATTTATAAATATTACTTTTTAATATTTATAACATATATTGAATTATTTTATTTTATTTCCCTTTTATTTGACTTTTATTGATTTAATAATTCTTTTAGGAGTTATCAATTATACATTAAAAATTGTTATTAAATATTTATTTAGTATTTTTCAAAAATACTACAATATTAATATATAATGAAAGTGATTTTTATTTATTTTTATCTTCTTTCATTAATTTTGTAAAATTACATAAGGAATATAAAAATTACAAAATTCTTAATAAAATGTAAATGTCTAAAATTTTATATCTTATTTTAATTGGATAGTGTAGATTATTGTGAATCCAAAAATATTTTATTTATAATTTTTGGACTTTTATTTTATTTTCTAGAATATAATTAAGTCTAGGGGTATTTTGGTCTTTTCCTATTTATTAAAATAGGCCTTAAAAGATTTTTGGGCTGGCTTATTCTTATTGGGACCTAGTGGCCCATTAGTCATAGACAAAATAACCACCTCGAAGGGTCTGGCCCAACTCAGCCCATTCCTCACCGTCTCTCTCTCCCTCGAGCTCATCCTCACCTCCTCTGACCCCGACCCCGTGGCCGGTGATGCCGCCGCCGATGATTCCCACCGCCGTGGGCCGTTCTGGTCGCCGTCGTAGTGCAACAGGGGGTTGTCGATGATGCTTGTCCTTTCTATCCAACTAGATTCTAGCCTGGGGCTCTCCTGCGATGGATCGATGTCGTCCCGAACCCTAGGGTTGGGGGTTGGCGTGGATCCAGGTGCTGCCGTCGTCGTCGTGCTTCGTTGTAACACCCCCGGTCACTCCGAACCGACGGCTGTCACTTCTGGCAGCTCAATAGGATCTCTAGACTAACCCCACAAACCAACACTAGTCTTTTCTGCGCACCCGGTACCCACTTCCTGGTCGGTCACCCATCCTCAAATTGCTCCAGGCCAAGCACGCTTAACCTAGAGGTTCTTTTCAGATGAGCTTCCGGAAAAGAAGTTGCAACTTGTTGGTATGGGTTTCCTATCAATCCTATTGAGCCATGCGCCAGGGTCTCACATACACCCACCCTTAGAAGATCGACGTCCTCGTCGATCAACCACAAGCCAGGAACGTCCCCTCTTGGCACACGTCTGTGCGTCCAGTACCGGCACATTGCCATGTCGTGTCCACTCCAGGCTACACGCGCCATGCTACACATGTCCGCCACTGACCCGCACACGCCCATGTAACCGCGAGGGTCGGATCTGATACCACTTGTAACACCCCCGGTCACTCCGAACCGACGGCTGTCACTTCTGGCAGCTCAATAGGATCTCTAGACTAAACCCACAGACCAACACTAGTCTTTTCTGCGCAATTTGTCCTCACTCGTGCGCACCCGGTACCCACTTCCCGGTCGGTCACCCATCCTCAAATTGCTTCAGGCCAAGCACGCTTAACCTAGAGGTTCTTTTCAGATGAGCTTCCGGAAAAGAAGTTGCAACTTGTTGGTATGAGTTTCCTATCAATCCTACTGAGCCATGCGCTAGGGTCTCACAATCTTGGTGATGCTCCTCGCCTCTATGTGTGTTCATGGTCGCCCGCCGTGGCGCCGTATGGGTTGCAGCGCCCCTTCTGGGGTGCTCCCCGTGCCGCCATGGACATCGGCCCCTCTGCTTCCTCTTCTAGTCTCCAGCGAGGACCTATGGTGAGTTCATTTCCTCTCCCCTTGTGCTCTCTATGCTTGCTCATCCATGCTAGATGTTGGCAATGACCTCTCTGGTTACTGTCTTGTCCTGATTAAGACGATTTATCTATTTAGGGTTCTTACCCTGTGGTTGATCATATACTGGATGAATTAGATCATGTCTGAATGGTTTGTAAGCATACTAAATGGTTATTGGCCCGAGGCTTGTTGCTTGATATGAACTATGATGGTTCTGGTGGCTTACTATATGCTTTTATGCTTGGATTGCATATGATTCAGATGGTATAGTTGCTTTTGGAACCATGATTGGTAAAGTCAGTGGCTTGATAAGTTTTCACTGTCATTTCTTGGTTTATGATCATGGTTATGATATGATGAAACCACTGTCTTAGTGCTGTTGGCTTAGAAATTAATAGATGGTTTGAGTTTATCATGATCTCAAACAGTGAATATGAACATAGAAATATCCTATTTATGATTCCTATATTAACAGAAAAATGATGAATAGATTGTTTCGTTGAATCTGTGATGATTGGATGTTTATCCCGATTCATATAGAATTGTTCTTGAGACACCATCTTGGTATGGCACACAAGATTGATTCTTATTCATTGATTGGGTTGGTTTAAGCTTAAAACAAGCTTGGATTTATAAGATAAATAGAAATGCTCTTCTTTGAATTCCCTAAGACCAATGATGTTGGTCTGAGGCTTAGGGGTTCAGACCTTATCTAGTTGATTCATATAGATAGTCCTGGTAATGGTACCAGCTATTGTTTTTGAATCAAAGCTTGGTAAAATTGATAGTAAGCTTGATCATTATCTGGATCCAAAGGATTAGTTTCTAAGGTGCTACCCTTACTTTAGGGATGTGCCTAGAAATTATATCTTAGCTATATTTATGCTTGAACTGTAATATATAGCTTGACAACCAGAGCAATGATATTGTTCTGAGCTCTCGTTGGATCCTTGTACTTTGTTGTTTGCTTTTAGAGTTTAAAATCTCTATGATGGATTCACCCTACTTGGGTGTTTTCTGAGAGTTTGTTTCATAAAACAACACATGCTTCTGTCTAGATGATATGATTAGATCATGTGAAGGTTTTATGATACTCACTACAGAATCTGATGTTTGTGGAGTAAAGTGGTGATGATGATCTTGTTTTGCTGAGCTTCTGTGCTTGACCTTGAGCTAGCCTGCTCCTCCTAGCTCCTGGACTTGATCTTGATGTCCACCTTATCCTTCCCCCTCCTTATGTCACCATCTAGTGATGTTTGGTTGATCTTTGGTGGTTTAGTTTGGCTGTTGTGCTTGGTAAGCTGCTGTCTAAGCTGGCTGTTCTTGTGTGCAAGTAGTGGAGAGATGCACTAGTGCCTCTCCACGGCTGTGCTGGTGGTTTTGTGAGTTTGGGGCTGTGCTGTGAGGCTGACAGCACAACACATGCATTTAGTTGTGTGTCCTGCTTATGTGCTTGCTGTGCACGTGTGGATATGTTCAGAATTTTTAAACTTACTGTTATCTGGTTACTTTCACCTGGCTGGTGAAACTTGCCCGTCTTGGCTGTCATTTGATTTCTGGCTTAAAATTTATGAAAGATGGATTCTTGCATATTGGTGAAACTTGCCCCTTTTATAAATTTCTCAATGATGAATTTGTTCAGTGCACCTCACTGACATGTCTGAGACAAAAATAATTCTAACTCTAACTTTCCTTTTTCTATTTAGTTTCTGTTTGTTTTGCAGGTACAAATATAAAGATGAAGATTTTAGTTTAGGTTTTCTTTTATAGAATAGTTATAGAATAATGTAATTTTCTTATTCTTTTGTAATTTTCATTTTATTATTTTGTAATCTTCATTTTATTCTTATGTAATAAAGATTATATAGTTTTTAATAAAGAAATATTCTTATCCTTTATTCATTTGTTGTTGTGAAGTTTGGAAATGATTTCAATAAGTTTCATTTTTTTGTAACTTGTTTATATCTAGATAATATGAAATAAGTTTTCATATTCTTAATTGTTTTCTTTAAATAAAGTTTGAGTCAAAATAATTAACTCTTAATTTAATCAAGATTTAAATCTTATTCCTGATTCATTTGAAGTATAATTCAAACACTCAAGTTTAAAATTCAAATTCACTTTCCAAACACATAATTCCTCAAAGATCATATCAAAGTTGATAACAATCATCCTTTAAGACTAAACCTAATCTCAAAGTATGAAAGAAACATTGATCACTTTAGGTTTTTATTTGGCGAAAAATTTATCCACATTTTCACAGATAAATGCATGCAATATTCTATATTCCTAAATCTACCCTTCGTTAGTTCCTCAATGCTGGGATGTTACATAAAGCCACCGACATCGTCTCCACACCCTTGCGCCGACGAGTAGCGAAAGAAGCTCGCTCGCTCCGTCGGGGCGAAGCGCCATGCCGCGAGGCGTAGGACCAACTGGGGGCTACGCCCGCCCCCCTCGCTGGCAGCGTACGACGACTGGATGCCAGCGTCAGGGCCTCGTGCTTCCTTCCTCCTCTGTGAGCGAGCGCCATTGACGTCGTGGCGGCGAAGAGGAGCAGGAGGAGCTACAGGCGGCGCTCGCGGCCTCCAAGGCCGCGTACGAAGAGTTGGTCTGTTGCGAGCAGGAGGAGATGCAGGCGGCGCTCGAGGCCATGTGTGTCGCGGGCGTGCAACAAGAGCTGCAAGCGGACATCGCGGTCGTGCATGACGAGCAGATGGTGGCCTCCTCCTCCGGCGTCATCGACAAGGAAGAGATGGTGGACGTCATCGTCATCGACTAGCCGGAGCTCCGGCGCACCTCCGGTGCCCCCCGCGGGCTCGATTTTGCCCAATCGAGGACGAGACGGCGTCCTCCGTCGAGCTCGCCGTGTAGTTTTAGGTTAATCTAGGTTAGTTTTGCTGTAAAATAGGATGTAACGGTGTATGAACGATGAACTAATCTATACATATGTTTAATTTCGTGAGGAATTCTGCTGGTTTGATTAAGGGCTCTAATCTACGTCTCACTCGCGTGAACTGTCAGTCGTGAATATAGGCGTATGTACTCGCGATTTACAGTTCGCGCGAGTAGAATTTCTGTTAGGTTGTCACAGCGTGTGGCTGGCAAATCTGACATAGTGGCAGCATATGGCAATGGATCTTCTTAGGGCCGGCAAAGCGTGTGGCTTGCCAAATCTGACCCCATAAGGCAATGGATGCCAAATTGCTAAAAAATTTACAACCTGGTTATTGCCAAATACCTACTAGATGGGACCTATTACATACAAGATATAAGTAACTGAAATATTCCATTCTCTCTTCCGTTTACTGTCTCCTACCCTCGCATCACCCTCCACGTACACATGTTGCATGCAAAAAATCTTAATTTTATTAACATCCCAATTTAGCATTGAAGCAAGAAGGTGCTCGGTTTACATATCTCGTATCTTTTGAAACTACCCTCGCAATATACGAAACAAGTTCCAAAAGCTAAAAGACAATTTAAACCTACGTTTAGCTAGCTACACATTCAGTGAATTTGGATTATACGTCAACATGACGGATGGCTGTAGCGGACCAGGCCGAAACCGTGAGCTGTACGACGGGCATAGGGCGTGGACTGTAGCGGACTGGACCATCCAGCTGCCGGTCCAGCTTCTGCCTCGCCTTCTTCCCAGATCTCGTTGCGCGACCCTGCAAGCCCGGAAGGCACGGAGACTTTTTTACAAGCCGTAGCACCGGCAGTGTTTTTTCCCCCGGTGCTGCTCTTCTGCCATGGCGCAGTTCAGGCTTCATCAGTTCACTGCTTCGCTCGTCAGGAGTCAGGACCGCAGCAGCGGTACGGGGCAGGGCAGCACAGCACAGCACAGGTGGGAGAAGTGACAGGTCTGCTACAGCTCTCTGTGACCACGAGATCTCCGTCCCCGTTTCTTGTCGGTTCCATGCCCACGGGTGGACACTGCAGACTGTAGCCATGAGGTGCCATGGCCGGAAAATCCCATCTCGCATTTAATTTGTCACGTTCCACATCGTAGCTTGCAGAAGGCCGCAACAGAATTGCAAGGGGATTGCAGAGGTCACACTGACTAACATTCATGCCAAACTATAAGCGTTATTTATGTTACACATCGTGCTTCTACTACATCGCAGTACTTCTGCAAATCTCCATCACACACACATACAATGGGGAAAAAAGAGAGGGAAAATATCGAGCTAAACAGACAATCTTAAACGCAAATTGGCCGCATTACTGATGAAGAAACCTTCCTAATCGAACCCGGCTCGCTCGTGGCTCTCAGCCGAGGTGGACCTCGGCCTCGCGCCTCTCGCCGCGCCTGGCGCGCACCACGAATGCTACGGCAACCGCGACGCCCACGACCGCCAGGGCCGCGATGCCGCAGGACACGCCGGCCGCGACAGCCACGGATCTGCGTGGCGGGGACGACGACGACGACGATGACCCTGCGGCTGTGTTGGTGGTGGTAGGCATGGCGGAGGTGGCCTCCGGCTTGGCGGGCAGGGCCTCCGGGAGCACGGCGGCCTCGGGCTTGGCGCCGAAGAAGGAGGCCATCTCGGGCGTGGCCTCCGTCTTCCCTTCGCCGAACTCCGCCAGCCCGTGGGCCTCCGACCCGACGGCCAGCAGCGCCGCCACGCAGAGCGCCACCAGCAGCAGCAGATCTCGCCGGATGGACGCCATTGCTTCGGTCTCCTGCCCGATCGGTCGACCTGTCGTTGCCAAAACAACAGCTTTAACTATCCCGATCTTAAACTGGCCTCGACTGAATCCAAGTACTACTATGCGGTGCTACACATTATACTAGAAGGGAATGCAGGGACACTAGCTATCATGTGGGTCGATTCACCAATGCAAATGGCGCGCTGGACAAAAAGAGGTAAAATGTCGCACCGACAGATCTCGGCCATGTTCTTTCTGCAACTAACTAACCATGATTGATAAACAAACAAGCAATGCGGAACTTCCACGAAAGCAAAAGCTCAATCCTTGCTGCTTTGAGCGGCACGAACGTACCTCACTTCCGAAAGCCTAGCGCGAGGGAGAAAGCAAGCGAGTCGTGACCGGTGAGATCGAGCTGATGAGGCCAGTGGAAGAGATTCCTGGTATATATATATATATATATAAGAGGTGCGTGGCGATGGCACGAGTATCTTACCACGAATAATGTGGTGAGAGTGAGAAGGAGACGCTCGTGACGTGAGTGATTGAGTGAGAACGGTGGTCTATCTAATCAACCGATCTATCACTACTACCACGGCCACGCGTACGTACGTACGTAGGGCTCGTTGTTTTTGGGTGGTGGTGGTGGTGGAGTGAGCGTGAAGGTATTATGATGACCATTGCTTGACCCGTGCTCGGGGGAAGCGAAGCGAGAGAGAGAGGTGGCCACCCCCACCATGTGAGCCCTTTACTTGGTTTACTAACCTCTGTCGGCTTGCTCCCATCCACTCCGCTACTACTAGCGACTAGCGTAGTCTTCCGCTGCTAATCCCGCCCGTGTTAAGATTCCTTGATGCTGGTGGTGTACCCTTCCTGGGTGGTCGCCTAGGGGCCGTCTCGTCCTCCCCGGTTTATTTATCCCCCGCGCGCCGGCCGCGTCACGAGGCGCGCTTCACGGGCAAGCGATCGATCGGCGACCCGGGCGCCGGATGCGTGCGTGGGAAGGGGGAGTGCAGTGCACTGTCGGGTTAATCAGCTCATGCGTCGTCTGCTTCGTACTACGTCTCGGCACTGTCAGGGCATCACGCTTTCCTGCCGTTTGCCCGTCCAATCACGGAACTGATTACCTGCCCCCGATGGGACATCGGCAGGACACTGCACTGCTCAGACTGCTCTAACTGGCCTGGACGAGCAAAAACAGAGCAACCTCCGAGATCTCAGTTGATCGCCGGTAATTGGCCGGTGATCATATATTCATATTGTAGTAACTACTAGGCGAGTTGGAGTTGGTAATTAGCGTTGGATCGGCACGGCGAGGTGGAGAATCTAAGGCCTGGTCCACTGCTACAAACAGGCACGTACTCCATGGATCCGGCCATTCGTTCCAGCGACCTTGCAGCACAGATGGCACCGATCGATAGCCGGTTTGGCCGGGCACGCCTGCCTGCATGGGGCAGGGCGGTTCGTTGGCAACTTTTGTACACTTCTCCCACCTAACCCGATACAACCATAAAGGTCATCATCGCAAACAAAAGGAGCCTCATCATATGCTGGTAATACTGTTGTTGAACCGGGACAAGGCACCTGCATCGGTCGATCGATCGATCGTGGTAACTGGTGAGCGAATGCACTCGTGGACAGGAGGACCGGAAATCAATCGACATCCGGAATTTAACTACGGACAGTAATTAAGCAACCTCGGCATATCTTCTGTTTCAGATAGAGATAGAGAGATAACCGTGAAGCTTCCTTCTCCTGACGGTCTGCAAACCTACCACTGACACCAATCACGGCGTACGACCAAGTGCGTTGTGACGGTCGCTTCGGCCGTGCATGCATGAGTGTCCTTTTTCGTGTATAATTTGCTCTTTTTGTGATGAGACAACACCTGTCTGTACGGGGAATCTCGACGTGATTGGATGGGTGAGCTAGGACACAATTCGCGGGATCCGGCCTGGACCTTTTTTTCCTTTCCAAATGCCTCTTTCTCAGACTTTCAAACTTTTATTCCACCCTATGGCCTCCCGCGAGTCACCTGATTTCAGACTCTCTAGGTCAAAAAAAAAATATAGGTCGTGTCATTTAGAGTGTAGTAGTACTAAAATGACTTGGTCATTTCACCAACTTCAGACTAGCCAAACACAAATAGCGTGACCACGGGAGGCATACTGTGGAATAATAAAGTTATCCTAGTGGCTGAAAATTTGGCAAAGGGCAAATTATTAGGACAAAAAGGTTCTCCGGCCTGCCCCGTACGTACGCGACGCGTGGAGATATTGTGCGATGCTGCTAGGTCTTCAGTCAGTGCGATGCGGTGCTCAACAGTGAATTGACACGCACGCACGCTGTCGAGCAGCCTGTATATACCCGTACGCACGTTATACTTTTTTTTTGCGAATTAAGGGTTTTACTGTATTGATTACGCAACAGGATTACAATCACTCTTTTTTTTTCACTCGTGAGAGTGCCAGTAAGGAAGCCAGGGTTATAGTTGATCCACAGGCATCTCCTCCTATTGCTACTAGCTTGCTTAGCACACAAATGTGCGGCATTATTAGCATCCCGCCCGACAGCAAGAATACTACAGCTAGAAAAAACCCTACTAGTATCTCTAATTTCTTGACAAATAGATCTCAATTTTGACCTATTTTCATCAGGAGCATTGCACAGATTGACCACCATGAGGGAGTCACTTTCAATGGCCACCTGTGAATACCCTCGCTGCTGGGCAAGCCTTGCTCCTTCTCGAATTGCCAGTGCTTCCATGGAAAGTGCACTATCCGCGTGATTAACCCACAAAGCTTGTCCCAAAATAAGTCTGCCAATATGGTCTCGAACTACAAGTCCAATTCCTCCCGCCACCTCATGTTCTTGAAAGCTTGCGTCCGTATTTATTTTTATCACACCCTTCGCAGGAGGCTTCCAATGGTCTTTAGGCTTAATCTTCCTTGATTTATGTCGGCTTGAGATAGAAAGATCCAGCGAGGTTTGTACTGTCCATTTGACCGATTCAGTTACTGAGCGACCCTCACCGCCATGCTTCCTTGCGTTCCTCTCTCCTGCCAGGAAGCCCAACATCCACATAATATCATGGTTGTTTGGGATTCTGCCATCACTTTGCTGTCTATCACATCCATTGCCCAGGAGTTCGGATGAAACTGGGGCATCTTGACATTTGTTGTGGTATTCAGCTCACTTTTGAACAGCTTTGCCCAAGTGCAATCAAAGAGTGCATGGAAGATTGATTCCTCCTGCTTGCCACAAGCTTCACAAAACCCAATATTTTCGACATGTCAAGATTTAAGCACCTGTCTCGTTGGGATAAAGCCCTTAATCACTCTCCACCAAAAAACACGGACCTTTGGTGGAACTGGTAATTTCCACAATTTTTTCCAGCAAGTTTTTGAGTCAGAACTGTTCGGTTGATCTGCTTGTTGAATAGATGACAACAGTTTGTATGCAGACCGGACAGAGAAACACCCATTCTCTTCCTGTGTCCATCCCCAATCATCCTCGGCAAAACGACCTAGTGAAATCTGACAGACCGCACGTCTATCTGTCTCAATCAGATTAGCCTCAAGTTTGTCCTCTGACCAACACATATTGCCAAAATCAATTAACTCATCCACCCTAACAGCTTGAGCCTCAATTGGCTTACACAAGGGTCGACGCGTACTGTTTGTTGGTATCCAAGGATCATCAAAAATACGGATAGTAGTCCCATCACCCACCCTTTTAATTAGTCCTTTTTGTAAAGCTTCTCTACCATACAGAATAGCTCGCCACACATGGGAAAAATTCTTCCTTTTTGTAGCTGACAAGAAATTTGTCCCATGGTAGTATTTTCCTCTCAAAATTTTGGCACATAACGAATCTGATTTTGTCATAAGACGCCACCCTTGCTTTGCTAACATGGCCTGATTAAACATCTCAAAATCCCTAAAACCCATGCCTCCAGATGATTTAGGGATCGCTATATCTGCCCATTTTTTCCAATGTATTTTCTGTTTGTGTTCGTCTCCTCCCCACCAAAATCTTGCCACAATACTAGTAATTCTTTTGCACATCTTCTTTGACAGGCGGAAGCAGCTCATCGAATAAGTTGGAATTGCTTGGCATATCGCTTTCACGAGTACTTCCCTTGCTGCTCCACTTAGATGCCTTGCTGCATAACTATTTACTAACTTCTTTAACTTGGTAATGATATGCTCAAACTGATCATCATTTGATTTACCCAAGGCGGTCGACAGTCCCAGGTATTTCTCTACCAGCGCCTCCGCGTCAATACCAGACAGTTCATGAACCTCCTGCTTCATTTCATTAGAGCAATTAGCGCTGAAAAAAACAGCTGACTTGGACCGGTTAACTAGCTGACCTGAACCAATCTTGTATGTTTCAAGAATGTTCTGCAGTTTAGTAGCACCACTCGCTGAAGCTTGCACAAACACAAGGCAGTCATCTGCAAATAGCAAATGTGACAACCAAGGCGCATGGATACCAACTCTAATTCCTCGAGCCAAATACCGAGGTCGAGAATATTTCAATAAGCAGCTCAGACCTTAGGAGCAAAGAAGAAACAAATAAGAGGAAATAGGGTCCCCTTGCCTGATACCTCTAGTGGGTTTAAAATACTCAGAAAAATTTCCATTTACCCTTACTGAAAAAACGACAGTATGAACACACTTCATTATCAGCTCAATCCAGGTAGTGGAGAACCCTAGCTTCTCCATGATAGCTCTCAAATAAACCCACTCGACCGGATCATAGTCTTTTGCCATATCAAGTTTAATAGCACATGCACCAGTTTTACCTTTTTTTCCTCTTCAAATAATGAATACACTCAAAGGCCATAACTACATTGTCAGTAATGAGCCGTCCGGGGACAAAAGCACTTTGCTCCTCTGAGATAATCTCCTCCAGAACTGGTCTCAAACGAAGTGCGAGGACCTTGGAGGCGATTTTATACAGTACATTACACAGTGCAATCGGTCGGTACTGCGAGAGATCTTGTGGTTGCTTAATTTTTGGTATCAAAACCAAAACCGTACTGTTGACAAGCTCTGGCATATCTCCTCCTTCCAGGAATTTCCTTATGGCACCACAAACACTCTCCTTTAACAAATCCCAATGCTTAATATAGAACCCAGCCGTGAAGCCATCTGGGCCAGGGGACTTGTTCGGATGCATCATGAACAGGGCCTTCTCAATCTCCCAGTCTGTAAAAGGCACACACAAATCATCATTCATTTCCTGTGTGACCTTCCGTGGTACATAACTCGTGATCACCTCCGGGGAGGTATGATCCTGAGCCATGAATAGACTGGTATAGAAATTAGTAGCTAAGCTTTCTAACTCGGACTGAGTTGATCTATATGTACCATCATCCTTACGCAGTGAGACAATTCTATTTGTTCTTGATCTCTCCTTCACCTTTGCATGAAAATAAGCCGTATTACGGTCACCTTCCGAGAGCCAAAGAGCACGAGAACGTTGCTTTATCATGATCTCCTATCGAAACAGTAACTCCGAAATTTTATTCATTAGCTCCTTCTCTTCCCTTGACGGCCCAGCCCCAATGGATTCATACCGCATCCTTTCCAGCTTATCATTCATAGCTTTCAGTTGCTTGTTAACTGACCCAAACTCCTCTCTACTCCATTTGGACAAGTCAGTTTGTAAGTGGCCTAGAGCGACCTGAATCGCACTTAGATCAGCGTATCTAGCGCTCCATCCATCCTCAACAATCTTTTGGTAATTATCATGGCGTATCCACATATTTTCAAAACGGAATGGCCTCCTCGAGTTGCCTCCACACAACCACTCTGATCGGCTCACCCCAATCATCAATGCACAGTGATCCAATGTGGTTGTCTGAACATGGCTCACCCTCGTATTATCAAATTGATCCATGAATTTGTCATCTCCGAGGCCTCTGTCCAAACGCACGTTATACATGTTCAGCCTGCATTTCACCTGTGGGATGATCCAGCCCTCCCGCGAGTCACCTGATTTCAGACTCTCTAGGTAAAAAAAATATATATATAGGTCATGTCATTTAGAGTGTACTGAAGTGACTTGGTCTTTTCACCAACTTCAGACTAGCCAAGAGGTCTATGGTAGCCTACGTCATACAATATATGCTAGTTGAGTACCCCACCCCACCGCTTCTCACGAATCGAGAGGCAACTCTTGAGAGCTCCTTCCTTGAGACCGGGCATCTCCCATGGCGCCCCTTCCGGAATAGCCGGTGAGTGGTGGTCGGAAGTCGGCGCTGGAGTAGCTAGGGTAGGTAGGAGTAGGTCTGCCCTTCCGCCAGGTGTGGGCGCTATGCGTATGCCGAAGTGTGCTGCAAGATCTTGCCCCCCAGATCTTGCTTCTAGGGTTTCGTCATCGCCGGATGTCGTGCAGGTGGAGGGGGACGTCGCTTAGATCGTACCTCAGTGGGTTCGACCCGGTGGTTTTTGATCATTTTATTGACGCGATTTTCAATGAAAGCCGAGATGGGGTAAGTGTGAAGAGTCAACTATTGCCCTACTTTTCTCTGAGCCGGTCTTCATTTCCAACGCCTCGGTCGAGATAGATGACAGCACCTTTTTATCCTCTTCCTTACCGGGAAGGCGCACTTCTCTTCTGCCTTCACCTCCTGCCCGGCCCGGAAATAGAACCCAGCCCCCTTTCTGATCCATTCATTTCTGCAAGCAGGCGGGATCCAGAGCTAAGCCCCCCTCCTATTCGAAGCCGGGTGTGGCCTCGCCCTTTTGCTCTTCCTTCGGTTTGGCTCCACGAAGGCGCCGCCTAGACTAGGAGCCCCACTCATATTCAAAAGGCGCCCAGCTTTCAAGACGATGATAATAATTAGGCTGCCTTTTGAGTCGATGTGTTAGTACTCCATTTCTTTGAAAGCTGAATTGCCAGGTATAGCCCTACGCTGCTCTTTCGTTATTGTCCAACTTCTTTGTCTTTCTATTGTCCACAACATCCCCTTTGGGAGTCGCAGAAGGGAATCTTAAGGAAAAAAGGCTCGCTAAAATAGTGTTTCATTTAGGGATACGAAAGAAAAGCCTATTGGCGGATGGTCACGTTGTAGTAGAAACATTGACGCACGACTACACTGATTCAGATGAAGTGCCGCTCAGGTAGTTTGGCCTATAGTAGGGCAAGAAATATTGAATGGTGATGTAGGCGGGAGAGACCGTTTTGTCTTTTGTGCCGAAGCTATTTATAAAGCACAGGCCGAAACCGGTGAAATTAAGGGGCATTACTTGAATGCGACTGCAGGTACATGTGAAGAAATGATTAAGAGAGCTGTATTTGTGAGAGAATTAGGGGTTCCTATTGGAATGAATCACCAAGATGTGTTTCATTCAATATCTCCAATTCGATAATAGTTACTAGATGATGAAGAATTTGATGAAGAATGAAGTTCGAATCAAATCAAAGGAAACGGTAAAGCAACAACATCAACTCGCAATGGCCCTCGTGCCATGAGACATGGATTTTAGTCGACGTAGATTGGAACGAAAGATCGCACTTCCGCTCTTCTCCTATCGGACTAGTCACTTCCCACTCTCCTCAAGAGAACGGTTTAGCCACTATCCTCCCATATACTCTGCTTTTTCATTGCTTATGAACTGGAACTTGTTGGTGCATGGATTTCACGTTTCAGCAGCACTTTGGTTTGTGCATGGTTGTGAAAAGAAGGCTTTCTATACACTTATATGAAATAGAAAGGTTGCTATCTCAAGATGGTCAGAGATAGAATGAGAGATCCACACTCGGTTAGCCCATAAGCTTTAAGGAGGCAATACAGTATGGGCGGTTTGCTTCCTCTGTTGATGGGGAGCCTTGCGCTGCTTTTTCTCCTAACCGGCCGTGGCGGCAGGGGGAGAACTGCGGCGATGAGGTGTGCGGTGTGGCGATACCTCTCCTGGACGGCTTTGGTGGGGAGGAGGAGGTGGACTGCGACGTGGTGGTCTCTGTTTTGGATTGGACGTAGTGTATCGGCTATGTGGATCTTGATTGGGTTGATCTTGATTGGGTTGATCTGGAGATCTCGAAGCCGATTCTTGTCGTCTTGGTGGCGGGGAGAACGGTTGGCGGCGATACCTTCCTCGATCTGACGCGATGTTGTTGGGACTGCGTGGAGCTGTTCATCGTGGGGATCTCAAGCATCGATGGTTGGCTACATCTGGAGCGCCGTGGTCTATGGGAATTTTCTCTCAGCGGTGATGTCACCGTCGACTTCCTGGCCAGAGGGCGGCCACTCCCTCCTCTTTCCTGGCATCTCAAGGCTGGCTCTATGACGAATTCAACGTCCGACGAAGGAGGCCTCTCTGTGTCGTCTTGCTTGGCTCCCGCTGCGGTGACCCAAATGGTCTTGTCCCCGGCGTCACCGCGGTTGAGCAAGACGAGCAACATCATTCGGGTGGTAAAAGTGGAGCTGGACCCGATTGCATCTTTGGTGATAGATATAGGGTTCTAAGTGCTTATTGTAAGGACCTTGTTATAATTTTTTCTTTCTCTGAAGTCCTTATAATTTGTACCGCCATCGTTCGAAGTTATGCATGTTCTCGATCCTTCGGGACCGATCCCCGTTAAAAAAGACTAGCTAAACCAAATAGCGTGACCACGGGAGGCATACGGTGGAATAAAGTTATCGTAGTGGCTGAAAGTTTGGCAAAGGGCAAATCATTAGGACAAAAAGGTTCTCCGGCCTGCCCCGTACGTGACCGTTTATGCTTCTTCTTACGCGTGGATATTGTACAATGATGCTAGGTCCTCAGTCAGTGCGATGCCTGCTGAATATATAGTGAATTAACACGCACGCTGTCGAGCAGCATGTATTTACCCGTACGCACGTTATGCATGTTCAGCCTTCATTTCACCGGTGGGATGATCCAGGCCGAGTGTCTTTGCCTTGCGTTCAAGTTTTCACTCTTCACGCTATATGAGAACCTTCGCTTGGGACATGTTTGGTTGCTTGTAAGTAACATTTTTTGGACATCTAGGAAGATCTTTTCCGTTGAGCTAGGACGAGTGAAAACTTGACTTAGCAATGATATGAACTTCGTTTGACCATCTACCTCATGCCCAGATTCAAGAAAAGGCATGGCGTTTGGTTTTTTTTTAGGGAAAGCCATCATGCCTTTTTATATTAGTTTTCGGAACACCGAAACATCGTTTGCAATTACACCAACTAAAAACCCTGGAGGATCATCCTTCCAAACAATTGAATCAGGATCCTCAACTCTACTAGCAATGGTGTGAGCAGCATTATTGGCTTCCCTAGGACAGTGTTCAAAGATGACATCTAAAAACTCTCTACATAGAATGATACAATCCTCATAAATAGCAGCTGCAGGGCCATAAATAGATCCTCCTCCTTTCATAGTCTCTACTACCTCAATACAATCTGAATTAATGATCACTCTGTTGCAATCCATGGATTCAGCTACGATCATTCCATCTCGGAGCGCTGTCTCCTCTGCTGTAGTTGCATCCTCTACAAATGGGAGCATGGCACAACTACCAGCGATGAAAAAACCTTGATCATCTCTTAAAATGGCTCCAGTAGCACCAGATCCCTTGTCAACATCAAACGTTGCATCAACGTTCAGTTTGACATTACATTCCGTAACATGAGACATTTGAGTCTTGTGTTTAACTAACCTATTTCAACTTAACTCTTTTTAATCTACCCAACCGTGTTTCCAGGGTCGGGCCTGAAAAAAATGGGGCCTGTTGCAAGAGAAAAAAATACAGCCCCTGTATACAAATAAAGTTGTTTAATATTTTAATAAAAACTTAAACATTTAACACACTTATTTGTAAATTTTCATTTGATATATTATATGGAAGGAACTACAGACTACTCATGACCTTGGTAGTGACATTATTCATTCCAGAAAGCAGCTTTGTCAAGGAATTAACATAGCAGCTTGAGCTCTACATCTTTCATAGTGCAACTTCCATTTCATGTGAAACATCAGCTCACACTCTTGCTTTCTCTCTGCACTTCCCCTCAAAGCTTGAATCCAGCCTGGACTCCAGCTCGCACTCGAATCTTGTATCGACACCCCTGTCCCCGCCCCCTGCTAGTTGCCGTCGCCGCATCCCGCAATGGGGATTGGGGAAAGAGGAATCGAGGACATGTGATTGTGAGGAATCAAGGGCATGTGAGGAAGGTTTGCCCTGTGAGGAATCACCAATGGGGAAATGAATCAAGTCCAATCGGAAGAACAAGAATATATAGAAGGGGATTGGCACGGGATTGTACTGGCCGTTGCAAACTGAGAAAGGATTTCCTCATGATCTCCATTAACTCCATGAAAACGGCTAGAAATATTGATGATATAGCTCCGCCCCATGCCCCATCGTTGGCGCCTCAACGGTGATTGGGGAACGGGAGAGACGGAGTCAAGGAGAGTAGAAGGAGGAGGCTTGAGCCTAGAGGAGAGAGTAGATCGGAGGGGAGAGTAGATGCTAGTGAGGAGTCAATGCGAGCGAGAGCAAGTCGCAGCTGGTTCCTTCTGTTCCCGAATGTGTATTGCCTAGTAATATTTTTAGGATAATTACTTAATTAAACCCGCTGAAAGGTACCTAGATGGGCCCTCCTAGCGATCGGGCCTGTGCGTATGCACCGGCTGCACCGGCTTAGGGCTGAGCCTGCATGCTTCCATTTGAGATAATGTCAATATGAAAAATATACACATCGACGTTATGATTTTGTTCTCGCACTCAGTTCCTAGTTTCATTGAGTGATTGAAATCTTATTTCGTGTTCATATTTGGACTTTTTTTTTTGCTAAATTCGTCATACACGGTCTACTGTTTGAAATTTCTTTTGAGAGAAGCTTCATCTCGTCGTTTCACACGGTTTTTTGTTGTAAATTTTCTATTTTGACATAAAAATATCTACATATATGTACGGTGTATTAGAAAAAAATAAAGTTCTACTTGTTTAGAAATGTCAAAATGGAAAATTTACACCCCAAAAGTCGTGTAAATAGCGAGGTAAAGCTTCCTCTCAAAAGAAACTTCAAATAAGTGCGCATTTGGGATTCACAGTCAGCCCTGCGTTAGATCTGAGGAGTTGTTGCCTCGGCCCGTGTGGAGAGCTCCCGAGCCGTATCTAGGCTCTTACGAGCTCGACGGTTCCTAGGACGAGTGACTGACTGTGTGGTGCTAGAGACTAGGAGGGGGAGGGGGGGCTGGCGGCCACAATGATGGCAGCATATCAACACCAACTCCTCCTTGGAAGCCTCGTTGACATCCCTTCTCCACTCCACAATCCCCTCTTTTCTAGGTGAAAATCTTGTTCCCCTACTTGGGCCACGACCGCATTGCGACTTCGACCCCCTTCCTAGAGCCGCCCTTTGGGGACAGATAGGGTGGTTGATGCGCATACTGGTGGCCAGAGACGGATGGTGGTGTGATGATCGTAAGCAATGAAGGCATGCAACGATTCTGGTGGGCTCTGGCTCCTAGTTCCTCTCCACCAAGAGGCCCATGTTTTTCGGTAAGGGGATATAGTTACTCTATGCGTGGAACGATGATGCGGTGGCGAAGAGTTCCTGACGAAGATCCCCCTTTTGTTGAGTCTGTTGTTGCTCTTTGTGTGTACCCGTCTTCTTAGTGCGTATAATAGTAGAGAAAAGCTTTGAAGCGGCGTTACCAACCCGCTACTAATGTTTGGCGCCTATAAGGATTTCTCTACTAGTGGTACCGGTGCTACGCAGCTTGCTATGAAATTGTGCCATGGTCGTTGATGATGTTCGTGGGGAACTTCTCTGACGAAGTAGGCGCTCCCGGTCCCCTCCCCTGGTAGTTCAGTTGACTGTGCTCCTTTTACACGCTGACGTGTGGTGCCCTTTAAACCAGGGTTAGAGGAAAAGGGTCCCTCTTTGGAGGCAGAGAGTTTGGGTTAGGTCACCAATTGGCCATTTGGGAGCGACGTGAGCTATTTCTTCAGCAGGTAATGTCTCCTGCATATCTTCGTCCCCCTTCTGGTGTTAGCTGTTGTAGAAGACGGTGGCTACAACGTTCCAAACGGATTTTTATTTTTCTCTTTTGTTTCCTTGTTTTTTTTTAATGCTAGTTAACTGTTCATACACTCTTGTATCTCCCATCTGGCGCTTTATAAATTAATAAAGTCGGACTCTTGGAGCTTTTTATCTAAAAATCCCCATACATATGCTTTGGCAAATGTGTAGTTATCTTTAAGCAGACAAGACGGTGCAGAGGAGAAGAACACAATGGAAAATTGCGAATTGGCATGCATCCAGCTAGCCACTCGCCGTGCACAGAAGCCTTCGACGGCCAGCACTACTGACCACGCATCACTATTGCTCCTGGAATTGGATGTTAGGAATCGTTCAGCAGAGAGTGAAAACCAGATTCATCTACGGAGTATTTAACCGATACGGTACTAGAGAGACGAGAGTAGCTCTCCAAGGTGGCGGTTAGGACCCATCCAGGGTTTCCTCTCTTCACCGGCGACATTATCAGTCCGTTTCATTTTTGTTGGCTTTAGGGTTTTGGAGGCGTGACGGACCACGGCCTCTTGCCGACGGAAGATCTTCATGTTTTGTTTAGACTGTTTTCAGTGTCTTCTTCAGGATGTTGAGACGACGGCGTACTGAAGTCAGAATAAGGTTCTTCCGTCCTATCCTCACTCCGTTGGTTCATCTAGCATTGATGGAGGACACCTGGAGTTGTGTGTCCGACGGTTCTCTTGAGATTCGGCCATTTTTCATATTCTTTGGTGTAATTTGAGGCCAGTCTTTTCCGATCTATGTTTATCGTCTTCGGTGATGGTAGTTGTTCTGATGCGCTGGTCATTTGGGGTCTTAGCATGACGATTTTCCGTCCGTCTACTACAACAAGATCTACTATGACAAGCTTTGTCCGGCACCGGTGATAGAGGGGCAAGCACGACGGCGCGTCTTCGTCTCGTGCTAGTTTTTGGAGTTATCGCTAGGTGGTGCAATGATCTATTTGTATTTTTTATCTTTTATGACTCTTCGTACTGTTGTTGATGATTATTAGTAATTTGGTGGAATTCGAAAAGAAAAATCCGATTTCTCATGTTTACAAAACAAAATTAGTCTTGTTTACTTGATTTCTGTCAATTCTGTTTTGGTTAGGGTTAATTTTATTTCGGTTTTTTATGCTCACACTTAATTCCAGTCTGAGTTCCCTGCAAAAAAAAAATACAGTCTCAGAGCATCTCCACTCGCCTATCCAGGACGTCGATCCGGACGCCGAAAATCGCCCCAGTCGCGTACCCAGGAACTTGTTTTCGTCCTAATTTGGGCGTGTTTTGGTCTGGCCTACCCAGACCGTCCCCAAGATCCCGGGTACGCCTTGGGAACGCCGGACGCAGCGAAAACGGGCGTGGGCCAGCTTTGTCGGCGAGAGAAGGCTGAGCTCCCGCCACTTCGCCGAGCTCCCACCCTTTTCTTCCCCCTCCCGCATTTCTTCCTCATTGCCCTCCCGCCACTCCGTGGAGCTCCCCGCCCAACATGCCGCCCAAGAGCTTCGTCCAACCTAGATCGATCCTCGGCGAGGGTCCGGCGGAGAAGAAGGCGAGGAAGTCGAGAGCGCCGCCGACGAAGCCGGAGGGCATGTCCGACGCCGCGTGGGCGTCCAAGGAGACGGCCAGGAAGATGGCGTCGGACGACCGTAAGGGCAGAAAGGAGAGGGCGAAGCTCCGGCAACAGCAAGCGGCGGCGGCGGAAGAGCAGGCGATCGTGAAGGCGAAGCAGGCGGCGACGATGAGGTCGGCGTTGATGGTGCCGTACCCACCACACTGGGAAATCCAGGCAAGCGTCGGCTCGCCCGCCGAATTCTCGCCGATCTCTCCAGCAGGCTTCCAGGAGAGCCAGGCGACTGCTCGGCAGAGGTACTCCTCGTCACCCGAGTTCGACGGCGGGTTCAACCCCAACGTGATCTTCCCCTGCCCTGCGCCACGCCCTCCTTCGGCCTTCAGCGTGGACATCAACCTCCTCTACTCCACCTCTCCGGCGTACGCAGGCCCCGCTCTGCGCCGCGGACCACTGCCTTTCGGCAGAAGTTCGGCGCCCTTTGACGAGGCCGACGCGCGCAACCTGTTCGGCGGAATGCCGGCCGCCCTGCCGGTCGGCATGTCAACCGAGACGTACATGAAGGACATGATCGCAACATGCTCGGCCTCCAACCACCCCTCCTTCACGGAGGAGCAGACTAAAGGGAATATGCCCGAGAGGCAATAATAAAGTGGTTATTATCGTATTCCTTGTTTATGATAAATGTTTATTTTACATGCTGTAATTGTATTAATACGAAAACGTTAATACATGTGTGTTTAATAAACAAAAAGAAAGTTCCTAGTTATGCATCTCTTATAAACTAGCTCGTTGATTAACAATATGATCAAAGGTTTCCTGATCATGGATATTGGATGTTGTTAATAACGAGGTCACAACATTAGTGTAATGGTGTGATGAACATTCATCCGAAGTATAGCATTATGATCAAAGTCATTGGGTTTATATTGCTATAACAACTTACGAAGTGATCCTAATCCTTAGACCATGAGATCATGTCAATCACTAACACCGGAAGAGTTTCTTGATAACATCAAATGTCACACCGTAACATGGTGATTATAAAGATGGATTCAGAACTAATAAAGTATTATGTTGAGGCCCATGGATCGAGAGTGGAATTTGTTCATCCCGATGACGGATAGATATACTCTGGGCCCTCTCGGTGATATCATATTGATTAGCTTGCAAGCAAGTGATTTGATCACTAGAATGTTATATCACGGGAACGAGAAAAGAGTGCATGTCAGTAACGAGATCAAACTAGGTATGGAGATACCGATGATCGAATCTCGGACATGTAATATATCGTGAAACAAAGGGATTAAGATACTAGCGTAAAAGGTTCCGACGATCACAAGAAAGTCATCGTTGAATATGTGGGACTCAGTATGGGTCTCAGGATCCCGCTTCTGATTATTGATCCGAGAGGGGTCTCGATCATGTCCGCATTATTCACGAACCGTAGGGTGACACACTTAAGAGACACCGACATCCAATTGGAGCAAAAGTTTCATGCCGAAAGAATGAACAAGCGCAGGAATTTATTTCACTAGATACCGAAACAGGTTTTCGGGTGAGATTGCATAAAGTGGTTATGCATGTGAAATAGAATTCTATCAAGGGGTTATATGTGAATGTTTGTCATTAAAGTAATTGACAAAATTTTAAATAAATAAAAGGAGTTTTATTTAATGAGAGTTTGCATTAAATTTGGTGGAAATTTAATGGGAATTTGAGTGGGTTTTTGAGTGGAGAGAATTGAAAGGCATTTGAGTGAGTGGAGTGTCCACCCACATGAATGTGGAAGAGGTGGGGGCAGCCCCATGGATGGGCGCATGGCCCCTTGGGTGCCCCCCTCTCCCTATAAAAGGAGCCCCCTCCCTCTCTCTCACTCACACCTCCTCGTGAAGGATCTCTCTCCCCCTCTAGAACTTATCCCCCATGGTCTCGGACTAGCGAGATACATGTGCCAGGTGGATATTCAGCAAGAAAGATTTGTGCTTCCGCTGCATCGCTGGAGCGAGGAGGCGGAGGTTGCTCGGTGCCTCGAACGTGTGTGCGAGCACGGATGCGCTGTTGTTTTGCGGCGCTAGGACTTCCTCTCGATCTTGAGATCGGCAATAGATCGTCTATATCAACCACGAGTTTGGACTCGTTAAGCTTTGTCGGTCTTCAAGGGTATCTTCTCTACGGAGATACATCCGCCCGTTGTTTGTATCTAGTAGATAGATCTTGGTACATAGTTGTTCCCATCGTAGGAATTTTTTTGTTTTCTATGCTGCGAACCCTACACAGACCCGGGCCAACGCCGAGCACAGCATCGAGTCCCAGGATCTCGCCGACACCGACGCCGAGGATACGCAGGCCGAGCAGATGCAGCTAGAGGACGCCGAGGGTGAAGCCTTGCTGCTGGCGAAAGGCAAGAAGGGGAAGAATAAGCCGGGCACTTCGGCGGACGCTCGGATAAAGTGGACCGTGGCCGAGGACACCTGCCTCGCCGAAGCTTGGAAAATCGGTGAGCATGGATCCGATCACTGAAGGGAATATGCCCGAGAGGCAATAATAAAGTGGTTATTATCGTATTCCTTATTTATAATAAATGTTTATTTTACATGCTATAATTGTATTAATACGAAAACGTTAATACATGTGTGTTTAATAAACAAAAAGGAAGTTCCTAGTTATGCCTCTCTCATAAACTAGCTCGTTGATTAACAAGATGATCAAGGTTTCCTGATCATAGACATTGGATGTTGTTAATAACGGGATCACAACATTAGTGTAATGATGTGATGAACATTCATCCGAAGTATAGCATTACGATCAAAGTCATTGAGTTTATATTGCTATAACAACTTACGAAGTGATCCTAATCCTTAGACCATGAGATCATGTCAATCACTAACACCGGAAGAGTTTCTTGATAACATCAAACGTCACACCGTAACAAGGTGATTATAAAGATGGATTTAGAACTAATAAAGTGTTATGTTGAGGCCCATGGATCGAGAGTGGAATTTGTTCATCCCGATGACGGATAGATATACTCTGGGCCCTCTCGGTGATATCACATTGGTTAGCTTGCAAGCAAGTGATTTGATCACTAGAATGTTATATCACGGGAACGAGAAAAGAGTGCATGTCAGTAACGAGATCAAACTAGGTATGGAGATACCGATGATCGAATCTCGGACATGTAATATATCGCGAAACAAAAGGATTAAGATACTAGCGTAAATGGTTCCGACGATCACAAGAAAGTCATCGTTGAATGTGTGGGAGTCAGTATGGGTCTCCAGATCCTGCTTCTGATTATTGATCTGAGAGGGGTCTCGATCATGTCCGTATTATTCGCGAACCGTAGGGTGACACACTTAAGAGACACCGACATCCATTTGGAGCAAAAGTTTCATGCCGAAAAGAATAACAAGCGCAGGAATTTATTTCACTAGATACCGAAACGGGTTTTCGGGTGAAATTGCAGAAAGTGTTTCTGCATGTGAAATGAAATACTAACAAGGGGTTATATGTGAATGTTTGTTATTAAAGTAATTGACAAAATTCTGAATAAATAAAAGGAGTTTTATTTAATGAGAGTTTGCATTAAATTTGGTGGAAATTTAATGGGAATTTGAGTGGGTTTTTGAGTGGAGAAAATTGAAGGGCCATTTTGTGAGTGGAGTGTCCACCCACATGAATGAGGGAGAGGTGGGGGCACCCTCCATGGCCGGCGGCCATGCCCCCTTGGGCTGCCCCCCTCCCCTATATAAGGAGCCCCTCCTCTCACTTCTCACTCACACCTCCTCGTGAAGGATCTCTTCCCCCCTCTAGAATTTATCCCCCATGGTCTCTGACTAGCGAGATACATGTTCACGGTGGCTATTCGGAAAGAAAGAGTTGTGCTTCCGCTACATCGCTAGAGCGAGGAGACGGAGGTTGCTCGGTGCCTCGAACGTGTGTGTGAGCACGGATGCGCTGCTGTTTTGCGGCCTAGGACTTCCTCTCGATCTTGAGATCGTCTACATCAACCACGATTTTGGACTCGTTAAGCTTTGTCGGTCTTCAAGGGTATGTTCTCTATGGATGTACATCCGCCCGTTGTTTGTATCTAGTAGATAGATCTTGGTACATAGTTGTTCCCATCGTAGGAAATTTTTTATTTTCTATGCTGCGAACCCTACAATCACCGGTGCTAATCAGAATTCAGACAACTATTGGCGGCGTGTGAAGGCAGCGTTCGACGAGCGTAGCCTTTGCGACCCAAAATATCGCAAAATCCACATGGAGCAAGTGGAGAAGGCTATTACCAATCATTGGGCGATCATCCAGACTGCCTGGTGCCTGCAACAAGTGGCACAACTGCGTGGAAGATGTCGACTGCACACAAGCCAACAGGGAAAACATGGACAACAAGGTACTCGCGAACACTAGCTTTATCGTGCACTCTATTTCATTATGACACACTTGACACACTTTCATTTTGCAGCTTCGTCGTGCACTTGCTCTATTTCGAGAGGACATGAAGATGGAGTTCAAGTTCCATCATGTCTTTGAGCAAATCGAGAATTCGAGAAGTGGCGGGACACTCGCCTGGGTCTCTCCAAGAGCAAGGACGACGTCTACACCCCCGAGGCTCCGGCCGCTGCTGCCGGCGAAGGAAGACCAGAGGTCGACCAGAAGAAGGCGAAGATGCTCAAAGCCGCCAGACCTCCCGCCGAGCGTCTCCAGGCTTCGATCGAGAAGTGCATCGCTGACACGAGGGCGCAGGCCGAGAAGAGGGCTGAGAAGAGCGAGGAGCGCTGGAAGCAGTTGATCAAGACACAAGGGGAAAATGTGGCCCTCATCAAGGCCAACCTCGCCGAGAAGAAGGCCAACTACGCCGCCAAGAAGCGCAACACGGATCTCAAGTTCCTGATAGGCGGCGAGGACACGTCGAAGATGAGCTCGCCGTCAAGGCCTGGTACATGGCGCAACGTCAGGCCATCCTCCAGGGCGTGATCACGCCTTCCCCTTCTTCCTCTGCGCCGAACGCCCCCGCGCCGAGCTCTGCTTCCACTTCCTCCAACCCGGCGGCCTTCGTCGGCGAGACGGACGACAACGCCCCGTCGGCCACGCCGCAGGAGCCCGTCCCCATCGACGACAGAGAGTCATTTCCCCTGTTATGTAATAAAAATCTGTCGCCGAATTTGTGGCCGTTTCTGTCGAACATCTTGTGGCCGAGCACTTATCGGCGGAAACGATAAAGATTCAAATATATCGCCGTTTTATGTTCGCCTGGATACTCGGCCTGGATACGCGAGTGAAAAACTGGACGTACCCAGGCCAAAATCAAATTCCATCCGCCCAAAAAACGTTCGGATTTCAGCCTGAGTTCGCCCAACGAGTGGAGTAAGTAGCCCAGATAGTCTGCCTCTAGTCTAGAAAAAAAATAGATACGTCTCACAGTTTCCGATTTCGAAGTCCATTGCACTTGCACGGTCGGGCCTTGAACATATTTAACGGAGGCGCCCAGGGTGAAGAGCCCTCTGTATCCACGAGTGCTCAGAGCCCGGCCCAGGTAACAAAACACACGAGCACGTTGCCCGTGCGTGCACCGACGGTCGGATCGCGAGCACTGGCTGGATCTCTGCCGTCCGTTCCTGTCCTAGCACGGGCGGTGCAGACGAAGCGTCCTGTCTTTGGCTCCCACCGCCCGGCCGCAACTACTAGGGAAAGAACAAAAGAAAAGGGGTACAGGAATTCTTCAAACGAAATCGAGATCCGAGGCACAGGTCGAGGTGATTCTCTCTCTCAATCTCTTGCTCCGTATTACTCATTCGATCGATTCTCTGATTTTGCTAGGAATTATCGTGCACTCGCATGCTTCCTTCCGTTCTCGATAGAAGCAAGTAATTTCGTCTTCCTCATGTATATATATCTCGAATCGGAAGCACGTGCTGTACTAATTTGCCCTGAGATGACCACGATTTTATGTGAAGCCATACAGAGGTCTGCGGCTGGCATCCTCAGGATGCGTGGTTGTCGATTTGGTTTGAAACTAGGGTTTCGAATTAGGATTTGTTGACTTAGGGGGTTGTTTGGTTAGGCTTAATTTTAGTTTTTGGATTGTAAGCCACATAATCACCTAAATAGAATCCACGGATAGGTTCCCATGTTTTGGTTCAATGCTTGTTTTCCTGGCTTTGTATGCTTAATTCGTAAAAATTGTTAGCAGGCCTGGTTGCCCAATCTCAGATACGGATTGGAGCTTCTCGCTTTGTGTAGTTCTCGGTGGTGCTTTGCTTCAATTGATGCAAATTTTCAGCTTATACCGGATGCTTCGTTAGAGAATTTTTTGTTGCCTCTTTTTTTGCAGGCTAAGGCAAAATTGTACTTCAGTCACCTTGTGATTATTCCCCCTTCCCTTTCATTCTTATTGCAATTTTTTTACCTTGAACAGAAAATCTGATTACAATATTGGGGCCAACTTTAGTCGGTTTATACATTATACAAAATTTCTTGTTGTGCACATTTAGATTCTGATTTTGTATTCATATATAAGTACATGGTAGTTGCTTTGTAGATTCCTTTTAACATGTGGTCAACAACTAGAGTTATGTATTCTTCTCAGTGACTGGTCTTTGGTTTATTTTTCTTCATAATGCTTGTTTGAACAGATTGGTTTTTCTTAATGCAGTTTGAGCTGAAGTGTTCAATTATTGCATTGCAGGCTTTTGTATATTTAGTTTTCTGGATTGGGGGAAAGAGCAAGTTCATCCCAAAAATAGGATTTCAGAATTTTATGGCCTTTGATTCCAATAAGGCAGGAGACTCTTCACCCAAGTATTCTTCTAGCGTTTGCAACAAGGGCACACTCATCCAGGCAAGCACCTTCACTCGTTGTGAGAAGGATAAAGATTGGAACAGCTTCAACAGATTAAACTACCAGGAGTCAAATCATGGATCACTTCCAAGGGTTACTGACCCAAAGGAAAATGGCGAAGAAGGAAATGATGCAACTGCCTCAGTGTGTGACACTATGTGCTTCACCGATCTGCCAGCTGCATTGGTCTCTGAAATCCTTGCCCGCCTTGATCCCAAGGGGCTTGGGATCGTATCTTGTGTCTCCACAGTTCTGCAGGCCCTAGCCACAGATCATCAGGGATGGAAGAAATTCTACTGCGAAAGGTGGGGACTACCGAATGTTCCCATCGGACCCTTAGTTCCAGGTGGAACTCCAGATGGGAGGTCGTGGAAAGCATTGTTTGTGGATCGGGAGTTTCAAAGTAGATCATTCATGGGAAGATTTAGTGTGGATGTTCTTCGTGGCCACAGTGAGGATGTACGCACCGTGTTCCTTCTGGCATCTGCAAATCTGATATTCACTGGTGGTCATGATTCTGTGGTTCGGATGTGGGATATGGAGGAAGGTCTACTGATTGATGAGTCCCGCCCATTTGGTTGCACTATCCGAGCAATTGCAGCTGACAGTAGGCTTTTGATAACCGGGGGATCCAAAGCCTTTATTCAGTGTTGGAGGGCTGTTGAGGGGATCTCACACCTCTTCCACATTTCTGGAAATGGTACTAACCAGAATTCTGAATTTCGCCTCTGGGGGCATGAAGGACCTGTGACTTGTCTTGCCTTAGATCCAGTGAGGATTTACAGTGGTTCTTGGGATATGACTGTTCGTGTGTGGGACAGAGCTCAGATGAACTGTGTACAGAAGTTCATGCATGCTGACTGGGTTATGGCCCTGGCTCCTCATGGAAATACTGTTGCCAGTACAGCTGGTAGAGACGCATATGTGTGGGATATCGGGAGTGGTGAGTTGACAACTATAATCTCCAATGCCCATGCTGGTAATGCATATTCTGTAGCTCGAACACACCTGACAGATGTGCTGTTTACTGGAGGAGAGGATGGTGCAATTCGCTTGTTTGATGTTTCTAATATATCTGATAATGAGAATATTAAACCAGCTGCTACTTGGGTGCCACACACTGGCCCTGTTCATTCTCTTGCTTTTGAGTACCCATGGCTTGTTTCTGCCTCTAGTGATTGCAGGATCTCACTAATTGATGTAAGGAAGATCTTGACCCCACCGTACTCGTCAAAGCGCCGACTCAGGGTTAAGACCATTGATCCAAGTGCCATAGAACCTCCACAGAGGATGCTTCATGGCTTTGGATGCCATCTGTTCTCCGTTGACATTGGCGCAGATAGGATCGTTTGTGGGGGCGAGGATGGCATGGTTAGGGTCTGGAATTTCTCAGAAGCACTGGAGATTGAGAAGAGGGCTCAGGCTTCGAAGAGTTTGAGGCAGGAGAACCGCATGAGACGGAGGAAGGCCCAAGTAGAGATGAATGCAAATGGCAGAAGGGCTGATCAATGCTCAGTAGCCATGAAAAGAAACCAACTGAAGGGTGATAAGAGTATCACTTGGCAAATCAAGTGTCCCATTAATGAGAAGGTCAAGTCTTAGACCATGGTTTGTACCTTTTGTACTTTATATCATGGCCATACAACTAGTTTTTTCGTGGGATGTTGCTTTTCTAATTCCATCCAGCCTAGATCTGCTATACGTAGGTCAACATTGACATTTTCGGATATTCAACTTATATCTCGTGCACTATGGGTCGCATTTAATCTGTATGCAGTTCTTATTCGACCTGGTGTATATTGATCTAATGGAAGAAATTTTACACACATATTTCTGTTTTAAAGCTTTGATGACATCTGTTTTTGTTTCTTTCTGTTATGCCGCTATGGTGAAAGAGAAGTTATATAACACCATGCAGGAATAGTTAACTTGTACTTTTCTCTTGCCATGAACTTGTGTATTTACCTCCCTGTTGCAGAGAACATCTTTGATGCCTTAGGCTCTAACTGGACGTGTCAAGTATTTTCTCTTTTAAAAACAGGACGTGTCTTATTTTTTCTCTTAAAAAACTGGATGGTTCTTATAGCCTGTGACATCTTTTATACTTTATAGGTTTGCAATCTTCAGCACGAGTTAGGAACTCAGATTGAGTCACTTCCATATAACCCTAAACCCCTGATATAATTATAAAACTTGTGCATAAGTATTTTCCAGATTTTGCTGGAGAACCACAATCTTACCTTTGCTTCATCTGTGATTTAACGCTGATTTTTTTCCCAGTGTTAGCTAGGAATATGTCAAATTTGAACATCTAGCGTTTCAGTTTTTATTCTCTAAAACATTACTCTGGATTTTAGTTAGGACTTGGGATGCAGATTTTCAGAGCAGAGCATTGTCACAGAAAAGAAAATGATTTCACCTTTTGTTTTGTTTTCCATCTACGTACTTTTCATGAGAAAACAGTGTGTTCTGCTTAGCACAGCTAGCACTGCGAGATGTTGCAACTTGCAAGTGAGCATGACTAGTACACAACACACAACCCAACCAAGGGGAGGTACCATTACCAATCCAGTGTCCCAAGCACAATGTCAACTTGCACATTTTCTATTCTCTTGTTTGAATGATTGCTAGTACAGTAGTAGTATTGTTTTAGCAGGAACATGGACAGAAGAAATTCTGCACCCTGAATTTTCTGTTTTGTTTATGCGTTAAACTATTGGTATCTCTGACGAGCGATGCAGACGCCACATGCTGCAGGCTTATCAGCACCAATTTGAAATTGCAATGCAAAGGTCTTGGTCTTGCCCAGGCACCTTCCTCGCAGCTTCCTTCCTTGCCTGCCCCAAAAATTTCTTCTCTGCATATTTGCCTGCTTCCTATAGTGACCAACTAGCATAGTCGGGTCATGCATGATCTGCTCCAGAATCTGCCTGGATGCGATGTGATCTGATCTGAAAATTTTGCTGAGTCGCTGTGTCTTTCTTTTTTAAGATAAAAAGGTGTTACTACTTTTATCTCTTGACGAGCAGAAAAGTGTAGGGCTGAGAGATGCTGCTGGCAAGCAAATCTTGTGGACGAAGTCTTACTATCTCTATGGCTGGGTGCATTTTTCTTTCTGGAATCTGTGTGTCTGCATCTGTAGGATCATATTTTTCTCCCACTGTGATGTTTAGGTCTAATTGAGGAGCGGCCAGCTTTACCATCAAATCAAAACGATGTCTGCCTTTTTTCCCTGAACCGTCGAAATCATCAACTGGTGACATTCCAACACCCACCACTTGATGCTGTTCATATCTATAACAGAATGGTTGGTGCTTTCCTTTTCTTGCTGACTTGCGTGGTAATAAATAGAAATGCTTCTTGCTTGAGAGATTGCAAATTTGTTGTCCACTGATTTTGCTAATTGCACGACAAAGGACAGGCAAAAATCCAGGGTACCAACACGTTTGGCAGTGCTGAAGGAGACGGATGAATCATTCATGCAATCATGCGAGCATGATGAAACATAATCGGGCGAGTACATTATTGACACTACTCCCTCCGTTTCGGTTTATAAGTCCTGCACGTAGTTCTATGTTGCCAAATTAAGCAACTTAGTATGATGTATATATTACAAAAAATATATCACCGAAAATTTAGACTTTGTATTTTCTAATGATATAATTTTTATATTATATAATTCAAATTATATAGGTCAAATTGATAACTTAGATATACACGTAGGACTTATAAACCGAAACAGAGAGAGTATTATATTATCTGGTGAGCAGTTCAGCAGAGACTACTACTGGGAACATAGCCATGTGTTGCTCCACCCTCGGTGCATGTGAGACCCACCTCCTCACAGTCGCACCGATTGGAATGTGACCGGATCCTCAGTTCCTCGCCACTCCATCCGGTCCCAGCTTTTCTGGAAGAAAACAACAATTTAGCTGAGCCATTATACATTTTTTGGGTGGTAATTGTTGACTCTTAAGAACCTAGCTAGCTTTCCCTAAAAAAAAAGAACCTAGCTAGCTAGCTGTGGATGTTTAGCTAGTCTGAACAGGTCCTGATTCCTGATGACTAATTTTCTCACTGAGCATGTTAATTTCATGTGTGCACTATTCATTAGCTTGGTTAAATATGCTTGGGATAAAAGTTTGTTTCTGAGTCTTGGTTTGCAGCTGCTGCGCCAAACCATGTGGTGTAAAGAGTGGGTGTCGTGTGCAGCCATTATATTCAGAAACACAAACAAGCAATAGTCTTTAAAATTCAGATTGCAGTCTCTAAATGATCTAAAGTTTTTTTCTGGTAATATAGTGGTTTTTTTCCATTTTAGCAGTGAGTCCAGAGAGCGAGAAACTGAGATCCATCTCCTCCAAGGAAGACCTCCACGGTTTCCCTCTCCAGTCACCTTTCTCCCCCCTCTTCCTTCCACTCTTCTTCCTTTTCCTCTCCTCCCCTGACCCTGAGTCCTCCTGACCTACCCAAGCATACCGAGCTTCCAATCCAGTCCAATGCGCCTCTGAAATCTCTCTACCCGTAGCCCACCGCCGCCGCGCCCTAGAGCTGCCACCGCCACCAGCTCCTCTGCCTCTCGCGCGTCGCCGCCACGGCTGTTCTCTTTCGTTCCGACACACTCAGCGCTGTCTCATCCCCTCTGCAACCTCGGCCATAGCGGGGAGCTTTCTTCCAGCCGGTGAGCCGTCAAACCCCACTGACGTTCCACAAGATTTCGGGTGTGCCGGCGGCGCACACCCGGCCGGCACGCCGTCTAGATCCGCCCCTGCCAGAGCGATGTTCGAGACGAGGCTCCTTCTGCTGGCCGTGGTGAGCATCGTGTTCGCCGACCTGCAGTTCCTGAAAGCCCACGGGAGGGAGCTGCTCCTCAGCTGCGGCTCCAACGCCACCGCCGATGCCGACGGCCGGAGATGGGTCGGCGACATGGCCCCCGACGGACTCAACTTCACTCTCAGCAGCCCCGGGATCGCCGCTCTCCTTGCCGGGAGCAGCAACGGCACCGAAGTCTTCGGGCCGGTCTACCGCTCCGCGCGCCTCTTCACCACCACGTCCTGGTACGACTTCAGCGTGCTGCCGGGGAACTACTGTGTCAGGCTGCACTTCTTCCCTGCCACGTTCGGGAATTTCAGTGCCAACAGCTCGGTGTTCGATGTCGTCGCCAACGAGTTCAAGCTGGTTACCAAGTTCAGCGTGGCCGAGGAGATTGTTTGGAGAAGCTCCGTCAGCAATTCGGCCGTCACCGCGCTCGTCAAGGAGTACTTTCTTGCGGTCAGTACTCATCGCCTGCAGATCGAGTTCGATCCGAGCCCTGGGTCGTTCGCCTTTGTGAATGCGATCGAGGTGATGCCCGCTCCGGATAATTCCTTCAACGACACGGTGAACAGCGTTGGTGGTTTCAATTCGCACCTTCCTCCGGAAATAAGCAGCCAAGCTGTCGAGACTATGTATCGGCTGAATGTTGGAGGGCCTGCACTGGCATCTTCACTTGATCAGTACCTTCATAGGCCATGGTACACTGATGAGGCATTCATGTTCTCTGCCAATGCTGCTTCTACTGTGTCCAACACTTCAGGCATACAGTATGTCGCAAGCAACGACTCCTCGATTGCTCCCATCGATGTCTATGAGACTGCAAGAATCATGAGCAACAACATGGTTGTGGACAAACGGTTTAATGTGACATGGCGATTCTTCGTCCACCCCAATTTTGATTACTTGGTCCGCCTTCATTTTTGCGAGCTTGTCTATGACAAGTCCAGCCAGAGGATCTTCAAGATCTACATCAACAACAAGACGGCTGCTGAGAACTACGATGTCTATGTCAGGGCTGGAGGTATCAACAAGGCGTATCATGAGGACTATTTTGACAGCTTGCCGCAGCAGGTAGACTCACTTTGGCTGCAGCTAGGTCCGGGCTCCATGACCAGTGCTTCAGGTAGTGATGCACTTCTCAATGGATTGGAGATTTTCAAGCTCAGCAAAAATGACAAGCTTGATTATGTGCTTGGTCATATTGACATGGGCAACCAAAAGGGGAATTCCAAAGGTGGGAGGAGGATAAGCGTATGGGAAGAAGTTGCTATTGGCTCGGCCTGTTTTGTGACACTGGGGAGTGTTGCTCTATTCTCATGGTGCTATGTAAGAAGGAAACAAAAAGCTGTTGACAAGGATGTCCCTGCTGGCTGGCACCCTCTGGTGCTTCACGAGGCTATGAAAAGCACTACAGATGCCCGCGCATCCAATAAATCACCCTTGGCACGCAATTCATCTTCCATTGGTCATAGGATGGGTAGACGATTCAGCATTACTGATATTAGGGCTGCCACAAAGAACTTTGACGAATCATTGGTCATTGGTTCTGGAGGTTTTGGCAAGGTTTACAAGGGTGAGGTTGACGATGGCGTCACAGTGGCAATCAAGCGCGCGAATCCATTATGTGGCCAGGGCCTGAAAGAATTTGAAACAGAGATTGAGATGCTCTCCAAGCTTAGGCACCGGCACCTTGTTGCAATGATTGGATACTGTGAAGAGCAGAAGGAGATGGTTCTGGTCTATGAATACATGGCCAAGGGGACATTGCGAAGCCATCTCTATGGAAGTGACCTCCCACCTTTGACATGGAAGCAACGGCTTGATGCCTGCATAGGTGCGGCCCGTGGTCTTCACTACCTCCACACTGGAGCAGAAAGAGGTATAATTCATAGGGATGTAAAGACTACTAACATCCTGTTGGATAAGAACTTTGTTGCAAAAATAGCAGACTTCGGTCTGTCGAAAACTGGACCAACACTGGACCAGACCCATGTTAGTACAGCAATCAGGGGAAGCTTCGGGTACCTTGATCCTGAATACTTCCGAAGGCAGCAATTGACACAAAAATCTGATGTGTATTCTTTTGGAGTGGTGCTGTTTGAAGTCGCTTGTGCAAGGCCAGTTATAGACCCCTCAGTCCCGAAGGATCAAATCAACTTGGCAGAATGGGCGATGAGATGGCAGCGTCAGCGTTCGCTGGAAGCAATAGTGGATCCACGGCTAGATGGTGACTACTCGCCAGAATCCTTGAAGAAATTCGGTGATATTGCGGAGAAATGTCTTGCTGATGATGGGAGAACCAGGCCATCGATGGGTGAGGTCTTGTGGCACCTGGAGTATGTGCTGCAGCTCCATGAAGCTTACAAACGCAACCTGGATTGCGAGTCATTCGGAAGCAGTGAACTGGGATTCGCTGATATGTCCTTTAGCATGCCTCACATCAGAGAGGGAGAAGAGGAGCGTCACTCAAGGCAATCAGGCATCAGAGAAGATTCAGCCCCTTGAGGTTTCTGACATCTGGTAACCCACTGAACTATTCTGATTGTATTGTAGCAGTGGTCTTGATGTAAAATTGTGTTATATTCCTCACTTAGATTCTTCTTATTCTTTTGGGCGCTATCCTGCTCTACAAGTGTAGAATAATAGGATTTTTGTAGATTACCCCCCCAAAAAAACTTGGACATGTCAAGTTTTTCCTTGACACCCTGCTCTATCATTTTGACCCACGGGGTTTCATGTAGTTCTGCCTGTGTGACCTGTATAAATCTTACTAATAATATAATTCCACCTTTCAACTTACATATATATGCTGTGTAACTATCTTCTTATATGTGGAATGATGTGTGGTAAATTCTGGTCCAACATTTCTTTCACTGTCGTTTTTGCATTTCCTAAGCAAATTTCACCTTTTGCCGTATACACTCTCTACCCTCCAATAATGCATTGCAAATTTCACCCTTCACTAGCTATGTTGTACTTTGATCCAAACCTGAATATATCCAGAAGGTGTTTGAACAGGTTTTAAATAATGTGTTTGTACTTACTGTGATGATACAACATACATGGATTTGCTGGCGGTCCTGGAAAGTAAGAGGCAACTGCCGTAGCTAATACCGTGCTGTGCATATGTATGTGAGTGATAAGGGTGACCAATAGAGGCCTCTCTCCAGCATTGCTTGCAGCATATACATGTAATTCGACTGAACATTTAGTCGACTACAACCAACAGTTGAAGCAACGGAATTTCTCTCCCATCTGCAGACTGCGCACTACATTGCTAAACCCTCCCTGCACGCCATGGACTCCAGCTCTTGGAATGCACTCCGAGGGGTAAGCTGCAGATCATCTCCTTGCAGGCCAAGCCATTTTACATTGCAAGCGGTAACTGAAGGATACTCATTAGTATCCTTCAGAAATATGGGCTTTCAAGCTTTGCCAATTCAAAGAAATACTGTACTTTCCTTCAAACAAAAAAAAAAGTACCATATGTGTATGATTCCAAAACCATTGATATGCTTCCGTATTTGTAAGTGCACAGTATGTCAAGCCCTGCTGCAGGGTTCCTGAATGAATTGAAAAGAAACCTAACTTTATCTGGAATATAAACAATCAGACAATTATACTTATCAGGGCCTAACCAGTCCACTAATGCGAAAATTCAATCTTTAGAGAAATATTATGGAAAAGAGGGTAGGCCTTCTAAGTTCATTGTGAACTTTGGGAACTGTCAAACAGATCAAGACAGTAATTCCTTGGTGTATAGGTCAGACAGAGGATGCTGTGTATCTTACCATACAAGCTTGTGCGATACTGCAAAAAGACATGCACATTTGCCTCCTATTTGGTCTCCATTATTTCTTCGTCGCCACAGACAGGTTTCACGAAGAGCCCGAGCTCCTCCAGCGGGCTACGCCGAGGAAGCGCTCCGCCGTCACGGCTTCGGAGTTCGGGGCTCACGACGTGCTCGACAGAGGTTATGCCGAGCTCCATGAGGTGCACCGGATGTATGGTCTCCCTGCTGAGCCCTGTGTGGCGCCCCTTCTTCTCCTCCTCCTGCAGCGCCTCGCGTGCCTTCTTCCTGAGCGCGTCGACCCGGGCACTCCTCTCCTCCTCCCGCTGGAGAGCCATTTCACACTCGGCTTTCGCCGCACGGCTCCCTTCGTCGTCCGTCCGCTTCCCGAGGTTCTGTCGACGGTGGATGCTGAGAGTCTCTGTGGCCTTGGCGATGAGGCCGGCGAACCGGGTCTTGAGATACGACGCCCGCACCAGCACGTCCGGTTCAGCAGCAGCCTTGTGGCGTTCTGGCACGTCGCGCAGCTTTTTGAGAATGAGGTCTGCGTGCGTGATCGTCGGAGGCTGCGTGCTTGGGACGACCGGCGGCGTGGCGGCGGCGGCGGAGAGCAGCAGTCCTTTCGTGCCATGTGGAGGGGCCTTGGTTGACCATAAGGAGGAGGAGCCTGCTTGGACTGCAGCAGTGTCGCGCGTGAAACAGGAGGAAACTGGATTCGTGGCATGGGTTGCCTTGGACGACGATGGTGGTTCCACTTCCACACCGGCACTGCCCCTGACTGCAGCTTCTTGGGCCATCATGTACTCGGCGAAGCTGATCCGATGGAGGAGGGGGCCACGCACCTCGCCGATCTGAGACCGCAGTCGCGGCCTCGCCTTGGGGTACATCTCGGCAGAGTCGGATCCGTCAAGCTTCACGTCGAACCCGCCGGGGGTATTCGTTGCCGTCCGAGAGGGCGTCTTCGGTCTGTGCAAGTGCAATCGTCGGCGCCGCGGCTCCGTTCGCCCCTCCCGCCGCGCATGGTGTTCCGGCTTCCCCATGCGTCTCGTCCCGATTGGCGCCGGCGAAGCTGATCGTAGCAGGGTTCAGGAAAGAGGGGAAGAGCGCACGCTCTTGAGAGTCTCGCGTGTGCTTAATACTGTACCACCGTGACACCGACTCCAACTCAAAATCGGACACACCTCGCGCGCCATGGAAAAAAAGGTTTCGCTTTCACACCCCAATATTTTCCGTCTAAAAAAGATACCGTGTTATTATATACTGCTATTGCTTTATAACACCAACTAAAAAAAGTGCACATATAGTCGTCAAACTTTGGCTTATCAAGACATGTTTCAAGCGAGTTCAAATTTAATTCCGCAAATATACATGACTACCTTTTTATATATACATGTTTAATTTAAACATCTATACTGCATACATAAATGATAATATCAGCAATAAAAAAACGTAAGAGCCGTCGCAACGCCCAGACGTTCAGCTAGTATTACGGAAGGACACTCTCCTACTGGTTCGGGTCAAAATCAATTTTTGTAAAAGGATTGCAGCAATGAAATTTCTGGTTAGTTTGCTTAACATAGTTGAATGTCCTTGCTCAAGTTTATTTCCATGTCATGCACGCAAACATAATACACATGAATGGATATTCTAAAATGTCAACAACACGATCTAGTCGAGGAAAAGGTAATGTGTATTACTCAAACTACATGCCATGCTCCTGATCATTACTTTTGTCATCTATTCTCAGTTCCCACCGGAGTCTTGGATTGACCCCTTTCACCATTGCACTATCATTGTACTTTCTAGCAACCCCACACTAACGATTACAAAATACAATTATTTCTAAAAGAAATCAAAATCTTATCTTACCATATGGCATATATGATTGCTATCACTAAACTTGACTGGACACAAATGCAACAACCTTAATGCCAAGATCGATTGAAGCAATTTTGTAACACAAGCATCATGATTATGGATGGATACACAACTATTTGAGCCTTACTCCAAATATTTTGTTTTATACACAACTAGCATGATGGCCCTCGCAAATGCATTAGTGTGTATGTGGTGAAGACTAACATTTCTAAACCATGCATAACATGTGCCTATAATTTATACTTCAACTAATAGTTAACATTTAAACATAAAATATTTTTTGTGTGAGATCCATACGGTGATATATTGATTTCCATATATCTAGCTATAGTTATGAAGATCTACCGACTATGATGCGATTAAGTACGATTTTGAAGCTCTAATAGATGTATATTTTGGTACTTCTATGTACATCCAATATATGTGTCAATTTATTAACAGTTATATAATCTAAGGTTAGTTATTTACTAAGAAATATGATCTAGTTTTCATATTTCAGAAAACTTCTAGCATCACTCTCTAGCAAGGAGACTCATGCAACTTGACCTACTTTTTATTTTAAATCTTCCCTAGTTCTTTCTTTACTGACATGAGTATTTATATAGAAATGTATGGCCAAAAAGTGCAACTTCGTAAACCATGATTCAAATTGTGTACAAATATAATACTTTTGTATAGAGTTGTTGTTAAATATATGGATGTCGCCTCTAGCTTTTCCTATTGCATTAATTTTTTATTTGTATTAATTCTCATTAGAAATTCTTACATAAATAATTTAAACCCCAATGGCTCGTAGGGAGATGTTTGTTCTATCATCTACCTCATGTCTATTGCAAACATGTGTTTTAGTGCGGTGCCATATATTCTTATAACATAAATGATGTGGAAGTTTCCAAAACATTCTATTTGTTTTTTATAATTGAAAAATCATCAAGTGAGAATCTGATTATTGTTAAGTTAAAAATATAACCTGACTTACATCTTTACAGGTTAGATTTTAACTTATCCCATCGATGGATTTTATATAATGAGAATGGATTTTCTGTATTATCTTGATCTTTGCGTAGAGATTGACTTGTATTCTTTATTGGCCTAATAAAATATGTACTCACCCGGTACTCTCTAGATTGTTAATACCAATATAATATACTCCCTCGTCCAAGAATAGATGTCTTAGGTTTTTTAAATTTTGAATGAATCTATATACTAAATAGTGTCTAGATTTATTCAAATTTTAACAAATTTGAGACATGTATTTTGGGACGGAGGGAGTACATTTTATAACGCAAAAGATATGTCATTAGATAATATTATATTGTAATACATGTACCTTGGTCAAATTGATGATTTAGCGATACGCTATAAACCGGACAAGTGAGAGTAATTGTTGTTAGTTTTCTGAACTTTGCAATCGATAACCTTGATTTGATGATCAAACTAATATGCATAGATCCACATATTAGCTTAAATTGGCAATACGTCTAGCTGGTGTTGTTGACATGCATGAGATGTTCGGATATGTTGCTGCCATTTCTTTTTCAGTTTAGACCCTTCTCGAGTATTATTATTAACTAGCTGAATGCCCGTGCGTTGCTACGGACGTAAGCATGTGTCATTGTCTTATTGCATGAATGTATTTGGCTTTCTGGATAACTTCTTTTTAACCTCACATTGGAAGAAGTGGAAACAAGTGGTGTGGCGAGGGGGGCTGCTCATGGGCGTCTTCCACATTGCCCTGACGCATAAGTGGGCTCATGGATTCAATATACATCTTTCTTTCCTTCATTGCCATGTCCGCTTGTCATGTGTCCCTCTTCAAACAAAGCGTTCAAATAAATATTAAATAATGAATATTTTAACACATTTCAATTTTACTGTCCAAATAAAACAAGTAGTGTGCTGAATTCTATTTTTCATGAAATTATAGCAGTATGTAGGACCACTAAATTTAGCATTTTAGTTGACACCGAGAATATTAAACCATGTTTATATATACTTGATTGCTTGCGAGCGAGAATATTGTAAAAGGGAAATTGGTGGAAAATTGAATCCATGAGCCCAGTTCATTTTGTATGTTCTTTCTATACACTATTAGTTATACATTTTTTTATGATTACTAATAAATATAAGACGATAAAGTGTACTGGGGAGAAAAAAGAGAACGATCTTATAAAAGCGGCTGTGTAAATTAACTTCAAACAAATTTGTATCATGTCAACGGTGGATCAGGCAACACCGTATTCTTGCAATCCTTCTGGATAAAAAAGTTTCAGACGCCGTCTAGATACAGATAAGTACCCTGCTGACACAGGAACACAATGTTGAATAAAAAAAAGCAAAGGAAGGAATGAACCGGTTAACTGGATAACAAAATTGATAGGGGACAGTCAAGCATGGAGCACCAAGAATCAAGTAAGGAACCCAGATACATGTGAGAACACACACTGTCGGGGAGGCAGTTCCAAAACCAAGAGAACAAGGGTGTCGTGCACTCACACGAGGGGTTTGCTACCAGGATTTGAAGAACGCCGGCATTTGGTGCTGCTGGACATGAACACCAGGCTAGTAAGCGCACCACCTATCTTGTGGGCGGGCGCCTCGTCCCAGGCGTGTCAGTTCCTGCTTTCTTATGGCCAGGAGAGTCATCTCTGTATTGCGGCGACGGTTTCAGATACAAGCGCGGTCGTGATAGGCAGCGTACCACGGTCTTCTCCACCAGCATGTCTTCGGAGGCGCTCGTTGTGTCTACGCCGCCATGGATAATGTGACGCTCGTCAATTTAGAAGAAATGCAAAAAAAAATTGAAGTAGAACAAATGCAACTTTTTAGTTGTGCAGGTGCCGATAGATACGGGAGTGATTAGTGGAGATTAATTAGGCAGAATTACAGGAGATTGTTCTTGCAACAAGATGTGTTACATAACAACATACAATACAATGTTGAACTAATATAAAATGTTGGATTTAAGCGGTTTAAAAGTGGGAAATGATACATATCCCTCGGGAGGATCGCTCGCTATGATCTCCCGCCTCCTTCTGCGCATGTCATTACATCTTCCTCCCTCCATCTCGTTCTCTTCTTTTCCACACGGGGCAACGCCATTTTTGTCTTCCAGCACGATGCCGCATCTCATCCGGCGCAACCTCCACCGGACCTCGCAGCCCCCGGCTATCGTCGGCTTCCCCAGCACCCACCACCTTCCTATTTCCATACCCCGCGGCGCAGAATCTCCTTAGTCGGCTCCTCCAGCCCTGAGTATCGCTGCGCCGGTGGCGGTGTTGCCCATGCACAGTGGTTTCGCCGCCCACGCCGGTGGTGTTGCCCGCTCTCCTATGAGAGAATGGTGTCCCTGCTCACAGCGGCACCGGCGTTGCTCCCCACAGAAGTCGGCTGTACTATCCACGGCGTCCAGAGTTGTACCCTACGGCAACCGTTGTTGCTTTGCTACCTATGTAGGTCGGTGTTGCTCCCTGCGGCGACCACCGTTGCTACATATGGAGGCTGGCATTGATCCCTACGGCGTATCGCCTTGCTACATGTGGCGGCTGGGTTGCTACCTACGGCTATAGGTTTTTCTACCTACGGCGTCCAGAGTCTTACAGTTTTGCTACATTAGCATAATTTTTTTGGTTACAAAGTATCCGGCGAGTATCCAAGGAGTCTTCAATGAAATAGGTTTTTCTGTTCTTGTGCGAACCGTGTTTTCCTACGGTGTAGAAAAAGTGGGATATTATATATAGCAAAAGTGGGATATTATGTAGCATAATCGGGACATAGTATAGCAGAAATGAGATTTGAGACTTTTTAGAGGACATGTGTTAGTAGGAGGCCCTAGAAATGCCTAGTACACCCTTTAACTGAAGAGATATTGGTGCACGTTGGAGGTAGAAAAATGAAAGATATTTGGTAAGTAGTATTCCATTCTATTATCTGATTGGATAGCCCGCCTTTTTAGAGAAAAACTTCCATGATTTTCTATTTCCATGGTGATATCAAATTGATATCATGCCTTTTTAGCACTTGCCGAGAATGAAATTTCAGATCTCCAATCATGATTTTCTATTACCTCCGTTGAGATTATTAGGAAAGAAATATTAGTCATTCAATGTTCGTTTGGCAAGTGATTGGCGCTATTATGACTTCGCATGTAATTCCGTTTATTATGAGTTTCCTTGTGGACCTTTGATTGTGAGTTTCCTTGTGTCCAGATGTGTGTGTGTGTGTGGGGGGGGGGGGACATCTGAGATTCGATGGTTAAGATTGCTCCAATGTTTGATGTCTGCTATTTGATGGCTGAGATTGCTCCAATGTTTACGTGACCTACGATCACCAACATTCTTTTAATAGTAAAGATTAAGAAATAGTAAAACTCACCTAGCTATGAGCCACCACAATGATTTGATACTGTAGACCATTAGATCCTGATGTTGGATGTCTGAGATCTTCTAGCGAGTCCCGCCGAGGCTAGCACGTGGTTCACCGGGCCTTGTTTAGTGGTATGTAGCTTGCAGGGCCCGATAATTTCTCTTCTAAGCCGACTCCAAATTAGTAGACGATTCGTTTTATGGTGATGTTGGTGGATCATGCCGATACCGAAAAAAGGGGCAAGGTGAATCAACAATTGTATCATCTTCCTTACTCCTTAGGACGGAGATCACACGTACCTGTGCCTGCGCCTAGGTCGGAACTAAAAGAGGAAGAGGCAGCATCGCGTGGTAACCCGAAGGCGATAACCAGAAGATGTATATACCATGTGGATCACACTTGCGTTGTGGTGTACATGGGCTCAGCCCGGCAGAAAGGCTTGGAGCTGGAGGATAATAAAACACGCCAAGGGCGGCAGGAGGGGGAGCAAAATATGAATTGAACCCATCTTGGCTTCTCCTTCCTCTGTCCTTCTACTGATCTTCCTCCGATCTAAATATTCTTCACGTTTGGTGGCTACCACAAGTCACCACGGTATCTAGAATTCATGATTTTTCCTAGACCTCACGCCCTAATTCACACCGGAGGCAAGGGGGTGTGACAATTTGGTATCAGAGCTAGGTTACCCAAAAAAAGTCCTAGAAAACCTTCCCAATTTTTTCTCCTTTGATTCAATTAATATACCTAAGTTTCCCCTAATTTCCCCCACCATATCCCCCCGATCCTAGCAATCTCACCACCAAAATCTCCAAATCATGTGGGGTGAAACTTCCACATGATAATGCGGAGGAGTAGTAGGAAGCTTGGGCGAAGCGGAGAGATTACGCAATACGGCTGGAGGAAGGGGGAGACGTGCGGGGATGAGTCGGCTTTTACTTAGGGGTGTCACTGGTGGGTAATGTGGTGTTTGGTGGGAGGAGATAATCGGAAAGAAAATGTCTAAATGAAACTGAGGAATCTAGCTCAAGCAATTTGATAGTAAATTAGTCTACTTTTTGGCACTAGTATAAACTGTTAGAGCCTTACAGGTCGTTAGATGTATTGAAATGGAAAGCTATTATTCATTTTGGGGTACCACAAAAGATCAAATACCTATCCAGCCTCTTACAAGTTAAGATACTAACCATACATGGTAGTGCCTGTCTAACTTTCTCAACAGATGATTACATAGAGAGGCATGACGATGCTGTCATGGTCTTCCAACAAATACACATATGGATGCAAAAAAAAATAGTTTGGTATGATGACGCTACGGGTTAATCTATCAAGTCAATGGAGATGATTTTAATCTAGTTATGCATTAACTTACTTACATCGTTATCACAGAAATAGATCAAGCAATAAAAATTACCAGATTTCTAAAATGCATGATAAATCCTGAAAATTGTCAAATATTTGTAGTGCTAATAGTTAAACACATTACTACTCCAAGGTAAATGGTTAGTAGGTACTCCCTCCTAATGGATAGTGGAAACCTGTTGAAGACCGTTTTGAAAGAAAGCTGAGCAGTTGTATAAGGAAGATACTATCTTATGGAGACCGCTTAGTACCGATTAATTCAGTTCTTACAAGTTTTTCCATGTTTATGTTTTCTTTTCTTGAAATACCTAAAGGGATAAGAAAAAAGACTTGATTTCTTTAGGTCGCGTTTGTTTTGACAGAGTGATGGGCACAAAAAAAATAGACTAAGTAAGTGTGATTTAATTTGTAGACCTGAAGATCAGGGAGGATTGGGAGTCGAAGTTTTGGAAATAAAAAAATAGATGTTTACTTAGCAAGTGCATTTTTAAACTTCTTAATGAGGAGGGGTGTGGCAAGAGCTGCTGCAAAACAAGTACCTTCATTCTAAAGCTTTCTCATGTTTTAGCAAAACCAACCGATGCTCCTTTTTGGAAAGGCATTATGAACGTCAAAGATGAGTTTTTCAAAAGAGGCTCCTTTCAAATTGGTAACAGGGTGAATACTAAGTTTTTGGAAGATACTTGGCTAGGGAATAAGCCCTTAGATGAGAAATATCCATCTCTTTATAATATTACTCAAAGAAAAGGAGATACTGTAGCAAATGTCATGTCAACCACTCCTATAAACAGAGGTTTTCGGAGAGCCTTGATTGGAAATAACTGGAATTTTTGGAGTTATTTGGTGCAATGGATGATGCTAGTTCAACTTTGGACCATGATGACGAGTTTAAATGGAGCCTAACTAAATCAGAGATGTTCATAGTTAGATCTATGTATCTCGATATGATTAACGATCATACCGGGTTTCTACACAAATATATTTGAAAAATCAAGGTACCACTTAAAATAAGAATTTTCATGTGGTTCCTCCATATAAAAGTTATCCTCAGTAAAGATAACCTCGCTAAGAGAAATTGACAAGATTGTAAGAAATGCTGCTTCTGATCACCATGAAACAATACAACACCTTATCTTTGATTGTCCTTTTGCCAGAGCACCATGGAGAATTGTTTAATTTGCTTTTAATATTACTCCATCTTTGAATGTAACAAATTGTTTGGGAACTAGTTGAATGGGGTAAAGAAAAAAGATAAAGCTCATGCCCGAGTGGGTGGGTGTGCTTTATTATGGGGCATATGGCATGTTTGTAACAATTTTATCTTAAACAAATCAAGATTCTCATAATTTTTTCCGATTATTCCTCTATCTACTCATTGGATTTATATGTGATCATTTCTCCTTCTGGTGGAGCAGGCCATGGTTTCTGGGTGCACTCGCTTGGAGACGGTCACACAGTCTTTTGATAGAAGGTTAACATGTTGATGCAAAAGCGCCACATGTTGCTACTCTTGTTTAGATGGCTGAATTTTGTGTCGAATCTATGTGATCCGTGAACCGTAATCGTTTGTAAATGCAGTGACCCAGCATACCACTGCATGATGTAGTACACTATAGTCGTTGATATAACACCAATAAAACACCGTTCACTAGTATTACATCCCTCAGAGTGGCACAACAGAAACACAACATGTCCAATACATGGCTAAAGGTTACAACTCACTCTATACACAAGATCCAGAGAACACTCTAGGTTAAAGAGAGAGAAAGAACTTCTTACAGAGAAGAATCAAAGATAAACAACGCAAAAACTATCATCCTATTAAGACTAGTATTTAACTAAGGGGTTGGCATTGCTGCTATTGCAATACACTATAGAAATAATTTCTTTGGCTAGAGAGTATATTCCTATCTAATCAGTAACTTCGTCTTCACTTGAGTTGATGTATATGTTGACTTCCTTGTCTTCATTGAAGAGCTTTAGCTTTGGATGATGATTCCTGGAGCATAACTTGATGTAGATGTTGTCTGTATTGGCTTCAGAATCTAGCAAGGGTTAAGAAGATACGTTGAGTACGAGCGTACTCAGCAAGTTCACTAGAAAAGGAGTGTTTGATGCACTATATCTACAGCCACAGACCATAGGTCGTAGGCAATGCAAGCTTTCGTAAACATTTCTTCAAAGGTTGCTTTTATTCTGAAAAGCTATGTCCGTCAGCCTTCACGAGTTTACCAGAACTTTCGTGGAGTTTCTTTCCCGCCGCGTTCACAGCTCCTTCCCGGAACAGGGAGTAACAAGTTATAGTTCTTACACTCTGTAGAGGTGTGTCACTTTACCCATGAGAGACCATAGGATTTGTTGCACGGCCAGGAGTATGTTCCCGATCAAACTTCCTTGGTTTGAGGCCCAACCTAAGATCCAAGCACAATCACTGCCCTCTTCGCGACCTCGCATGCCTCCTTGGTGTACACCATGCGCACATATTGAATTACGGCAATGGTTTGTACAGACCGTTATATGCCAGAACTATCGTGGGACGATAAGGGTTCCCACCCATATGCTGCATATCCTCTACGAATTACCAATTAATATGCATGCTACGAGTGATAACAGCCACGACATGCACATCCGGCTACATGCGAGAGGAAGAAGATACAACTGACTTCTCTATTCCATTCCAAATCTCATGGTCAACGCGTAATATACGGCGCAAGAATCACTGGCGACATTGGTTGTTAAATCCTAGGTGATATAGTCCTGAACAGTGGTATTCCAACTGCCTGATTTAATAGATTAGCTGATCACCCTGGATTAGTAACCAATAGTTCACATTATTATCAAAAATAGTGTTTTATGACCTTTTTCAAATGCAGGTGATGACAACACTGGATTTGCAAAATACTTTACAGAAAATAATCAAAGGACATGGGCAAGTGTGAACTTGCCTTTTGTGATTGCAAGATTATGCACTCACGGTCTTCGAGACAATATAAAAGATCCAATATCTGAAATCAGCATCATTGGTCCGGTAAGGACTAATGTTTAAATAAGCAAGATGCTTTTTATGCATAAGTAATGTAATGCAAGTTGATAAACTCGAATCCCGGGGATAACGTTGATCTAGGGTTTGGATACAAGAATGATTACTTTTAGAATGTGTTGTCCTTTTAGATGCGTTTCATATTTGTGCTTCTTATTAAGGCTTGTGAGTGTGTGTGAAACAACATGTAATTATAATGATATACAACAACAAGGTACACGAATGTGGAATGCTACTCAAGACTGCTTATGCTATAATTGTTTATCTTGCAATTTTTACTATACAAGTAATGTCACTTATAAAGGACTCAAGTGTTATCAATCCGAAGTATACAAGTAAAATATAAAGTAATGTGATTATTATTAATTGTCATATGTTGATTTAAGTGGCAAAACGAATAACTTTTGAAGAAAAGATTCTTTATTTAACTAAGCAAAATTATTTAACCTTAAGTTAACATTATTAGGTGTTCTTACCAGTTATAGTCCTTGAGTAAGAAAGAATTACTCCATTTGAGTAATGACATCATTAGTATTTGAGGCTTATCTACCTTAGTTTTTAACTTGGTTAGTTTGGTATTGATATGCACTAGGTCTTAATTGAAACAGACCAAAGTAAACTATAAAACACATAATGAAGTTTTATCATAATATTTAAAGTATTGTAGACTAAAGTTAACTTTAAAGACATAGATGGATTTAGGTTATATTTCTTATGATATTTGTATCTTGTTCACTTTATATGGTTTCTTAAATTTACTTAAGAATAGTATTACTTCTATTTGAGTAGTGGTTTCTTAATTTTATAATGGAATAGAAGCTTTTATCTCCTTATAAAGGTGTGGTTATGATTTGTGAATGAGTAAATACTGTTATTTACTACTTATGAATTTATCTCTGGATTAACTCCATTATAAAGTTGTGAGTGAAACAATGGTAAAATATTTTATTTGGTTAAAATACCATTCTTTAAGATTTTATATTTGTTAAAGATCTTTTTAGAAAATAAACTACACATATGGTTGAAGGATAATTCAATAAAATTGTATTTAAAATGTGTTGGACCATTTTGAATTTATATTATAAATATTTAAGACTAGTATTACTTATTAGACCTAAATTGGCAATTTTAGAAATATTAAAAAAAAATATTTACCCTTATATGAATTAACAACTCAGGAAATAAGTTTAAATTCAAGTTATTAAATTATTTAAATTTTTATTTAACTCAAAAGTGAAATATTATATTTTTAACATGTAGGTATTATTTTTGTGATCATTTTGGTATATTACATTTATTTTTGTGATTTAAAAATAATAAGATATGATTTTTATAAGGTTTATTACTTTTTAAATACTTAATAAAAAATAAATATTTAATTAAGTGAAATAATAATGTATGGTTATAGTTTTAAAGTATTATTCTTAGTTTCTAAGATTTTTGGTATTTTTTTATATTTTTATCATTTACCATTATTTAATTATGAATTATCAAAGTGTTATTACTTAGGAGACCTTTATTAAATATTATTTATTTAAATAATTAACATAATAATTTTTTATAATAGTTTTAAGTTGTAGATTTTATTTTTATAAATATTTTCATATATTAAACATATTTTTCTGAATTATAAAACAAAAATTATTGATTTTATAAGATTGAATCACTTTATTTTATTTCTGAAATTAATAAACTAAATAGTTTATGATGTAATGCTGATGTTAGTATGGGGTGAAAGGTTTTTCTCACCAGGTCTATTCTTACCCCTAGTCACTGACTAGTGGGGCCTATGCCACATCATTTACAGATCAATTAACTAAACCAATAAGAGGTGTTATGACATCAGCACGATGTCATGCTGACATCATCTGGGACTGATCCTCTCAGATCGATTATCGATCGAGTGATTGGGTGCATGCGCGCGGCCGAGGCTGGACTTGCTGGAAAGAGGCTACGATGGCGAACCTAATAGTGGTGGCGCATCTAGTTTTTGGTCATCGGAGTGCAGTGCACGGCGGCGACTGGCGGCGGTGCACAATAACTCGCGGTGGTGGCTCGGTTTTGGAAGCAAACGAACCAACAGAGGATAGTAGCGTGATTAGCAGCACACCAGGAAGCTCGTGGAAGGCTGAGTGAAGAAAACCGTGACTGGAATCAACGGGAACGGCGTCGACTGGCGGCGGAACATCGGTGATGGCAAGCTCGATTTAGGTCGAACGGCTCCGATTCCTCTGGGGAGATGAACGAGTCGAGCATGGTGAGTTCACTGGCAAGCTCAGATGGCAAAGGGGTGGTCTCTAGCGGCCACGACAAGCACCTCCAGCGAACTAGGGTTTCAGTGTTCTTGCGGGAAAGGGAGAGAGAGGTTGAGAGAGAGGTTGTGAGGAGATGAGGATGAGAGAGGGCACTCCGGCGGTTCTTATCCTCTCTTCCGGAGCTCAGCGTAGGCGGGAATCACAGCGGACGATCGACGGTGGCCGGCGCGACAGACAGCTGCTTCCGCCGTCGAGGAAGACGACGACCAACAGATGGCCAAAACGGTAGGAGCTGGCGTTGGGCCGCGCATGGGATATCTTGGGCTGCAGCAGTGTTTGCTAGATGGGCTGCTGCGTCTGCTAGCGGCGACAGATAAGAAAGAGGAAGATGGGCCATGGGCCAGAAACAATTCCCTTTGTTTTTTCCTTGTTTCTTTTTTATATATTCTGTTTTGTATTCTACTTCCAGATTTATTAATTACTTATTTGTTTGAAATTTTTTGTAGAATTTTATTTGCTAGATAATTTCAGCAAATCCTAAAATGTATTCAGTATCATTTGTGAACTTTTATTGTATAATGTGATTGTTTCTTTATATATATACTTTTCTATAACATTGTTTTTACTTTTATTTGGTGTAATTAAGTTTTAAAATATTTAATAATATTAATAGGGTTTATTTATATGTATTTAATCACATAGTATAGTATAGGGTGGTTTATAATTATTGGATCCCCACTTATTCCATTCTCATATGGAATGAGTGGTTAGAGAAATGGATCAAATAATTTGTCTAATGAATATAGATAGAATATTTATGATATGTTGATGAGAAAACTCATTAATAAGTTTAGGGTTCTGAATTGTAATTACTTACCCTAGGGTTTAGGGTACTTACTATACTTATTTGCTTTTGTTGATGTGAATAAAGATTAATGGCTAAACATATTGTCTTCATGTTTATGATCTTTAATGATACCACCCCTTAAAATAGAAAGTTGTTTTCTGGAATATCTTGTGGAAAAGAATTGATAAAGATAACTCCTAAGCACATATGGTTTTAAAGTTTGGAAGTGACAAGATATGTTTAAGTAATTTACTATAGGGAAATATTCTTATAACCCATTGTGGAAATAAGATGATTGATCCAATTGATGAAATATATAATAAGTTTAATTATAGATTTAAGGTTGAATGTTTTACCAAGAATTTCTATCTTCCATAATTCATAATTCTTGACTTCTACTTAAAGAATTCCTTTCCTAGATATATTACTTCTTCACATCCATCATCATGTGCTAACATGATGAGCTTTACTTCACAAGAATATTTTTATCAATAATTTCTCCTCCTAAATTCATTTGTAAATCTAATGAGCTTGACACTAAAGCTCTATATGATCTTCTCATAAAAATAACTCTCATCACTAGAGTACTTCTTATGATTCTAATTCCACTTGAATAATCACCTTCTTACTTCTCAGATTACTTTGTAATCTCTCTTACAAATCTTAGAAGCTTGTCACTGAAGCCTTTCATAATCTTCTCATATCTTTACTTGGTTATATCAACTACTCTACTTCTGATAATCTCCAATCCAATAGATGGTTACAGCTGCCTCCATTCATACTCTTCCTTTATCATCCATCATCAACATTACTCCAGTAGATGTGTATATATATATATATATCAAATCCTACTTTATCTCAAGTGCTTAGTATTTCCAAAGAGGAAAATACTACTTCTTTAATCCAATGTTGCTCTAACATCATCTTAATCATACTATCTTGCCTCTGCTTAACTCCAATATCTAATACTCCAACCTTACATTATACTAATATGACTTGTCATGGCTAACCTAGAATAACATATCTATACTAGGTTTCAATCATGTTTTATCCACCAATGTCACTTATACATGATATAATCATTCACTCTTAGTGACTTGAGCATGATCATTACAATCCTTTGATCATTTATGGCTTAGGTTTCTAGTTGGCTAATTAAGGTCTCATCAATACAACATTACAGTTGTATTATAATTATCTTCTGTTTATCTCTATTGGATTATGAGATATTCTCATTGACTATACCTACTTGATCCAATAGGATTACTCCTGGTAACTACCTTCAATACTCATCCTTGTAACCTTTATCTCAGATACTCTTCTATTCATTTAGGAGTGAATTAAATCCATCAATTATCACATTGATCTTATTCTCTTCCAACACCCCCATCCTATAGATGATATTTAAATTTAGCATTACTATTTACCCCTTCTTACTTATTTTTTATAGGACTTAAGTGAATGCTATGATATGGTCAAGAATTGATAGGTTAAGAATTTGTGAATCAATAGTTGATTACTCAACATTGATGAACAACAAATATAAGGATAGGATTCAATAGAGATGATAAGAATTGATATGGAAAGAAAGATATGTGGTGAATGATCTTGACTTGATTTCTTTCCTTCTCAATCTCACTAAAGAGTTATGGTTAGGTATTACCATGATACTCATGATATAAGTATATGAGATTAAGATAGATCAAGATTTAGTTGTTACATTCCTATTACTTAAGTTATATTTATAACTTGATATTCATGAGTTATGTAATGATTACTGGGATATGACTACTTAAGGTTCAAATATAAATCATTAAGTAATGTATTAGGGTTTAACTTTTATTGCATTTTATCTACCCTTAGATCAAATCTCCCTTACCCAAAATAAGGTTTTAGGAAAGGTCATATTGAAACTTATCGTAGTCAACTTGATGATCTACTTCAATTCCATCAAGTTGAGAGAACCTTCAATCACTTTGACAAGTTTTGTTCAAAAGCGCGATAATTATTCAGATTTTCTATGCATGAATGCAATGCACACATCTGGGTTCAGCTTATTTCTAAGCTCTAATGCTAGGATGTTACAGTAAACTTGCTCAACAAAGTTATAAAAGGCCATACACTTCAATTCTCTCGAAATAGGCTTTCGCCCTGCTATATTAATATAGCAACCACACCGATACAGGCATTCGAAACAAAGGAAGTGCTAGGGCAGCAGCAAACACATGCGAGAAGGAAAAAAATGAAGACAAAGGTGAATCGACGAAACGATGATGCCCCGCAACCGCAGCACCCTCTGACTTTGACCCACCACATGCAAGCGCCCCGAAGCGTCCGTATCAAGCAACACCTTCAAGAAGATAGCACCGTCGATACAATGCTACTACCCGGACCAAATTGATCCTAGGGTTTCCCCTAATATGCAGAGTAAAGTGGGCAGGATTCCCGCGGCGCCCTTCAAGAAGGAATAGTGCCACTCAAGGGCGACACCATGCCTGGGTCAGACTAGCTGGCAACGGAGCACCGCCACTGTGCTTTGCCGCCCACGAGCACGCGCCTCCATGATCTTGTAGTCACCATCGCTCGTCTCTTCATGAACACTGGCGCAGGCCTGCAAGGCGGAAGCACGCGACAACGCCGAATGAGGGCCAACAGCCTAGCCGCCACGGGAGGACCCACCTCCACCGCCGAGGCAGTCATGGACCGAACATATCAGCGGGAGCACACCAGGACCTGCCAGGCCCGGCCGGGCCCAGACGGGCCCGTGAATCTCCGGCCGTCCTACGGCAATAGGCAGCTGCAACGCTGCCGTCCCCATCCCAGCTCAGTCGCCGCCGCCACCTCCAGGAGGCTCCGCAGACATGGTGACCTGGCCCGCCCAAGCCCATCTGGGGCCCTCCCGAGCCCATCTGGGGGACGAGGTGCCCAGAATCGTACCGGAACGGCGGCCGATGAACCACCGCGTCCATGGAGCCCCGCCGTGAGAGGACGCTGCCGCCAGCAACACCCAGCCATGTCGGACTGAAATCTTCCGATGTGCACCCACGCCAGGGAGGAGGGCCCCGACCCGCTCTCCAGGGCGCGGGAAGAGGCAGGCCACCGCCGGCGTCACCCGGGCTTCTCCCGGCGACCCCTGCCGACGGCGGCGACGGGGGGAGGCGGGTGGAGGTGGGGAGGCGGCCGGAGGAGGAAGAGCCCGTCACCCTCAGGGGAGCAAGGGGGCTCCGTTTTTTTTCCACCATACGCATCAATTGACGCATAGACCGGGTGTGTCCCCTTTTCAAAAAAAAAGTAGATACTCCCTCCGTTACACAATCTATATAATAAGACGTGAAGGTGCATCAATTCTGGGCGACTTGCTCTTCTAAGCTCTTCGGGGTCAAAGGTCTATAGATGCTCCAAACCATCAGTTTCTGCAGCTATCTTCAGGTTTTGAGAAGACGTGAGGAAAATGAAGCATGCACTCTAGCAGCTACCGTAAAAGCCCCAAAACAAATAACCGTCAGTTTAGCGTACCACGCAAAAAATCCGCGCCGTGCAGCTACCGTATCCCGGACTGAACCAGAATTTTCTTGCGGGGCGCGGCAAATTCCTTCCGTGGAACGGTACTTCTACGGGGTCCGGAGGGAAACCGAGCCTGACCCGTATCCTTGTTCCGATTTTGGCGGGACGGAAGTTTCAGCTCCCGCCTCCCGCTCCCACCTAGCCGCCGTCGTCGATCTCTCTCCCCGGTGAACCTCCGAGGCCGCCGCCACCGCCAATCGAAGGCATGGACTCCTCCGACCTCCCGCCGGCTGCCGCGCAAGCCCCGCGGTCGACTGTCGTGTTTCCTGTAGCTCCGCCGGTCCATGCAGGCATGCCGGCCGCCGCCGCTTTCTCCATCAAAAAGAGGAAGCGCACGGACGTCGTCGCCGTCGCCGCCGAGCCCCCGGTCGCTGCTTCCGCGGGCTCGCCATCCCCTGCTCCCGCCAGGGCCATCGTCGCCCCGCAACTCCCGAAGCCGTCCGCGGCGCGAAAGAAGGCCGACACCGTCCCGGAGAAGGCGGTGCCAGGCGGCAGCAAGGCGGAACCACCAAAGAAGAAGCCCGTGCAGCGCGCTGCCGCTCTGCAAAGCACCCCGCCGGCTCCACAGGTGTACACGTTGTTGCAGACAACGTGCTCGAGGAAATGCCTTCGAGGTACGATGAATCCCCCTCGTCCTATGTGCAACTGCTGAACGAGAGCGAGGTGTGCATCACGCAACCTCCTCTCCCTGCCTATGATTTGGATGGTGCGGAAGAGGAGGAGGAAGAGGCCGTGGATGGTGAGGAGGAGGAAGATGATGGGGATGATTTGGAAGAGGTTGATCAAGGGGTGTACGATGATGCCAAAGCCGAGAAGAAGAGAAGGACCATCAACTACACTCCAATGGAAGACACGGTCTTGTGCAAGGCATGGACATAAGTGTCCATGGATGCGGTCCGTGGCACGGATCAAACCGAGAAGAGCTATTGGTTAAGGATCGAAGATAAGTTCTTCAAGATCTTGCCACCCGTGGAGAACCCGGTCGACTTCACCTATCGTTCACTACAAGGAAGGTGGGACGTGATCAAGGCATCTTGTAGCCGTTGGAGTGGAGCTTTGGAGCAAGTCCGGGCACAACCTTTGCCAAGTGGTAGAACAATAGATGAAATTGATTCAATTGCTATGGATAGGTACAAGGAAATGGCCGGCTCTAAAGGGAAAGCATTCAATCTACAACATTGTTGGAGGGTGCTCGAGCACACGGAGAAGTGGAAGTTGAGGGAGAAAGAAGGAAAACCAAGAAAGGGAGCATTGCTCAAGTAGGATGATGAGGAGGAGGAAGGAGGAAGGAACAAGGGGAGACCGGAAGGAACCAAGAAGGCTAAAGAATGGATCAAGATGGAGAAAGAGCACTCCAACATGGCATCCAAAATTGATGAGATGGTAAAGTTGAAGGAAGCTACCGCAATGAAAACCTTGGAGGACAAAATGATCATGAAGGAGAAGAAGAATGAGATGAAGCTAATAAGGTGGCAAGGAATCCGTGAGTTGGAGGAGAGAAAGATTGCTCTAGAGGAGAAGAAAGCCGCCGCCGAGCTTCTTGCCGAGGAGAATAGAACAATGATGATGGATCCAAGCTTCATGGATGCATGCACTAGAGAGTGGTGGGAGTTGAGGAGGATGGAGATCATCGCAAGGAGGAAGCAAGCCATGGCGGAGGCCCAAGCAACTTTCGGTGGAGGAGCTTCGGCGAGTGGAGATGCTACGGCAAGTGGAGGTGCTACGGCGAGTGACGGTGCTGCTTGATGCGTATGCCTTGCATTTGCTATGTTCATCTTATTTTGGGTGTGATTCGATGCGAACATGTTTGCAAACATTGGAACCGAAACTGTTGCATGTGCTGTCGTATGAACTGTCGAAAAATTCAGTTATGTATGCGGTTTCATTTTGCAATACAGCGGCGCGGTGCAGCTACCGTAAACGCAAACCGCAAGCTCTCGCGGCCCAGGAAATCTCGTTTTCAGCGCACCAAACTCGCGTGTTTACGGTTTGTGTTTTATGGCAGCTGCTAGAGTTGCTCTTGAGCCCGTCAAAACATGTTCGTGCAAATCAGCTTCAGCCTCTCAAGGTTGAACCTATCAGCCGCTGCAAACAAATGCCGAGCCATCTCCGAGACTTCGTCGTCATCTATACTAGGCAAACTATCGTTGTAGATGAAGTGGAGCATCATCTTGAATACTCTGGCTTCCATGTCATCGATCTGCATACACGCCGCATCATTCTCCTTCACCGGACCGAACAGTTGTTTCATGAACACCGACGACCGAGCGGCGAGCAAGCGCCTATGCGCGGCGAAAGTCTCGCCGCCAACCAAGAAAGTCACGTCCGCCCCCACACCGGTTTCCAGGATACAACCGAACTGATGAAGCATGTCTGGAGGCGGCACCGTGACGACGAGCTCCGTTGCCGGCTGCGTGCGGACCTTCATGGCGACGGTGACATCGCATCTGATACTGAAACAATCGTCCCTAAGGTACGGCGAGCTCTCCAATTCCTCCCTTCTAATGAACCTCGGAAAGTCGGTTATGTGCCCTTGGGCTGTCGTGTACTCTGGCACCGGTTCACCCAGATGATCCAGCAGACTAAACCTGCATCGTACCTTGACGTTGTTGGTAGCATCGTCGGTGTGATGAAGTAGATAAACAGATATGCAATCGTCAGAGAACGCATCATGGCCATCAGGGTAGTACACGATTTTCCAGGTATGCCCTCCGACGCTGAATATGCCGGACGGAATGCCCTGGCAAACGCCGAGCCCAACGGTGTCGGAATATCCCCGGACGGTGAGCACGTGCGACCCGGTTACGGTTTCGGCGACAATGGTCGATGATGTGTGCGCCGGCGTGGCAGGGACAGGCTCGGAAGAGCAGAGCGTATCCGGTGGAGTATCGACGTTGGCGACTAGCTCCTCTAGAATACTTGGCTGAGCGGTCTTGAGGTTCTCGAATGCATCACTCCCTATGATCGCCATCAGGTTTTGCAGAGACTCGAGGAACTGGAAGCAAGCCCTCTTAAGCTCGAGACAGCCATGCTGCTCGGCAAATGCCAACGCAGTTACCACAGTGCTGGTGTCGATAATGCAGCTGCACAATATGTTCTCGCAGATCATCTTGAGCTTCTCGAGGTTATACCTCTCTGCGGCGGCAAACAACATCCTTACTGTATCACCATCGCCATCATCTACCTTGGGCAACGAGTCGGTGTAGATGAAACAGTCGGTGTAGACAATTTCAGCGTCGGAGGGCATACCTGGAATCTGGTGTACTGCCCACATGGTGACGGCCCAGACGGAGACTGGATATCCGTGGGTCTAAATCTTCGCCACACCGCCGCCATGGACTTCGACATAAGATGCATGTTTAGCTTACTGGATGACGTCGGCGAAGCGGTGCCAAGGTACACGACGGCCACATGCTTTCGCAAAGGACAAGTAATGGAGGTTCCAGCGTTCGTCAGAAGGGCTGAACTGGAGGAGTCGGCGTATCTCAAAGACGACTGTTTCAGTATCAGATGCGATATCACCGTCACCAAGATGCGCATGGAGGACACAGCGCAGTTCGTCATGGCGACACCTTCTGACATGCGTGAGCAATTTGGCGGTATCCTCGAGACCGGCAAGCTGGCGGATGTCACTTTCGAGGTCTCCGGCGAGATGTTTCCCGCACATTGGTGCTTGCTCGCCGCTCGGTCTTCCGTGTTCAGGGAGGAGTTCCTTTCCATGAAGGAGCAGGGTGCCGAACCACATGTACGGATCAATGACATGGAACCTAAGGTTTTTCGGGTCATGCTTCGGTTTATCTACACCGACTCGTTGCCCGAGCTAGATGATGGTGAAACCATGGAGATGGCTCAATGCCTGTTTGTCGCGGCAGGTAGGTATAACCTCGAGAAGCTCAAGTTGCTCTGCGAGAACTCATTGTGCAGCTGCATCGACACAAGCAAGGTTGCATCTGCATTGTTATTTGCTGAGCAGCATGGTTGTATTGGGCTTAAGAAGGCATGCTTCAGGTTCCTTCGGTCTTTCCAAAATCTCAAAGCAATGATAGGAAGTGATGGCTTTGAGAAGCTAAAGACCAATGGTCCAAATATTCTAGAGGAGTTAGTCGCCAATGTTAATGCTCCTTGACCATTTCGACTCGAAAGCGACAACATATGGACACTTTGCTAGCATTTCTACATCTATTTCTATAAAAGAAATCATTTCTGTTTCTATTTGTAGATACAAAATAATAGAACACTTGTTACGGCTTTGGTAAGACTTTTCATTAGGCACTATAGTTAGGCATGTGAAAAAACACAAACTGTTGAAACCGTTGATACTAGGTTAGTTCATTTGCTTTCACAAATCCATTTCTCAATCCCGAGCTAGTGAAAAAAATGGACTAACCCAAACTATACAAACTAGTTAAATGTCTGTGCATTGTTACGGATTTAATGTCAACAAGAAACTCATATGCAATAGGGAGCGATGTTTCCCTAGTGTGGTCGACACAATCTCGTGCATACAAATCATCTATGACTTGAATGTGTGGCGAATGGCCCTCCACGACATCTCGTCCATGATACGGTGAATGCCCCTTGTTAGCGATGGTTTTAGATATCACGAGGCGTACGATGTGTATATGGGTCGGACTCTTGTAGCGACCGGAGTTGTATCGATTCTCTCCCTGTTTCCGTATTCCTCTCCTGTAACGCTAGCACCGCAAAGTGCATATATTAACAAAACAATACGGGACTCGGGAAACATCCGAGTAGATCCCTTACCAAAATTTACAATGTGTGTTTTTGGGGTATAGTCCTCGCCATAAAGGTGTAAAATGCCTTGAGGTTTCTAGTGGACGTATCTATATCTCTCGGGATGTTGTCTTTGATGAGGCAGTTTTCCCGTTTCAGTCGCTTCATCCAAATGCTGGTACCCTTCTTAGGAACCGGCTGATGTTTGACTGCATCTTCGGATGAACCGGCTGATTTGCAAACTGCTCTGGCACATGACAAGTGGAAAATGGCTATGGATAATGAATATGATGCCCTTATGAAAAATAAAACATGGAGGTTAGTTTCACCTCGTCATGCTTCGAATGTTATTGATTGTAGATGGATTTACAAAATCAAAAGGAAAGCAGATGGCTCAATTGATAGGTATAAAGCTAGACTAGTAGCCAAAGGTTTTAAGCAACGATATGGAATAGATTATGAGGACACATTTAGTCCTGTTGTGAAAATTGCAACTGTTCGGCTTGTTCTGGCAATTTCTGTTTCTAGGGGATGGAGTTTGCGACAGCTAGATGTCAAGAATGCGTTTCTTCATGGTGTTCTGGAAGAGGAGGTCTTCATGAGACAGCCACCTGGTTATGAAGATAAACAAAAGCCGAACTATGTGTGCAAGCTAGATAAAGCATTATATGGCTGAAGCAAGCACCTCGGGCATGGTACTCACGGTTAAGTGCTCAAAATCAGATTTGGTTTTGTTGCATCAAAGTCGGATACTTCATTGTTTATCTATCAAAAGTCCACTATCACAATATATATGCTTATATACGTTGATGATATCATAGTTGCTAGCTCATCACAAGCTGCAACAGATGCTTTGTTGAAAGATTTGAGTAAGGAGTTTGCTTTGAAAGATCTTGGTGATCTTCACTTCTTTCTAGGAATTGAAGTTCAGAAGGTTAATAATGGACTTGTATTGAGTCAAGCCAAGTATGCCCAGGATGTTCTGGATCGTGTTGGTATGACAAACTTTAAAGGTTCATCAACACCTTTATCATCTTCAGAAAAAATTACAGCACAAGGAGGAGAGTTGCTAGGCCCTGATGATAGCACTAATTACAGGAGTATGGTAGGTGTTTTACAGTATTTAACTCTCACAAGGCCAGATATTTTCTATGCTGTTAACAAGGTTTGTCAATATTTACATGCTCCTACAACAGTGCATTGGACAGCTGCAAAGCGCATCATGAGATATGTCAAGGAAACAATCAGTGTTGGACTCACTTTTATGTCATCTGATTCTACACTAGTCAGTGCCTTTTCAGATGCAGACTGGGCAGGTTGTGTTGATGATCGCAGGTCAACAGGAGGGTTTGCTGTGTTCTATGGTCCAAATCTTATTTCATGGAGTGCTAAAAAGAAGGCTACAGTGTCTAGATCAAGCACAGAAGCAGAATATAAGTCAGTTGCAAATGCAACAACTGAAATAATTTGGATACAATCCTTACTTGTTGAGCTTGGAGTCAAGTCAAGGCAAACACCATGTCTATGGTGTGATAATTTGGGAGCGACGTATCTGTCGGCCAACCCAGTCTTCCATGCACGAGCAAAGCACATTGAGATCGATTTTCATTTTGTCAGAGAGAGAGTTTTGAACAAACAACTTGAAATTCGGTTTATTCCTTCAAAGGATCAAGTTGCCGATGGTTTCACAAAGCCACTTCCATTTCGTAGCTTTGAGGAGTTTAAGCATAATCTCAACCTATCTAAGTTGTGATTAAGGGAGGGTGTTAGCGATGGTTTTAGATATCACGAGGCGTACGATGTGTATATGGGTCGGACTCTTGTAGCGACCGGAGTTGTATCGATTCTCTCCCTGTTTCCGTATTCCTCTCCTGTAACGCTAGCACCGCAAAGTGCATATATTAACAGACAATACGGGACTCGGGAAACATCCGAGTAGATCCCTTACCAAAATTTACACCCCTCCGCGATATCTCATCCCTGACACTTCCCTTAGATCATCCACATCGTCGGATGCTCATTTAAGGGTTTAAATGTAAAAAAAAAAATACTTCCTCAGTTTTAAAATAGATGTCAAAATTTGTCTAAATATAAACGTATCTATATACTAAATAGTTAGATTTGTTCAATTTTTTATAACTGTAAGACAAATATTTTAAGATGGAGAAAGTACAATTAAATCAGATTTATCAGGGCACAACGCTGGGTGCTTGTTGTTTGCTATCTGACGCCTAGGCATACCCGGTCGACAGCAAAAAGAAAAATAGCAAAAGGCGAATTACTTTTCGTCAGGCGGAATTGCATGAAGAACTGATCAGGATTTTCGTCTTAGCGTCGTCTTATACTCGCCGCCGCAGTGTGGCTGCTCTTAGAGCAAGTCCTACAGGCAAATTTAACTCTGCATATTCATCTAAATAACTTTCTTACAAAATTGCCGATTGGTTTACAACAATATTTTTGATATAAGCGCCATTTTCTATACCCCTCTTTCTCATTCTCTCAGACACATATACTCCCTCCTTTTCAGTTTATTAGACTTGCACGTCTATCTAGGTTAGCAATGTAACCTACATAATAAAATTTATATAATACAAAAATTATACCATTAGAAATTATAACATCTAAAGTTTCTAATATATATTTTTATAATATACTCCCTCCGTTCTGGTTTAAGAACACAATTTGCAATTGTTCTTTAATTGTTTTATTTTATAGTGTGGAGAAGAACATATATGAGGAGGAGTGCCAACAAAATCGTTTCATATTCCATGCAACACGTTGACATGTTTTCACACATGTGCATGCATGTATTTTTTTTATATTGAAGTAATTAAAGAGATTAAATGCTTTTGTGTCTAAATATTTTGGGATGGCATGATTTGCAAATTGTGTCTTTTAAACCGGGGAATTATATCTCATCTTAAGTTGGTTAAATTGTCGATCTAAATCGACGTGCAAGCCAAATAACCCGAGAAGAAGGTAGTAGTATTTAAGACAACACAATCTTTCTTATACTCTCTCTGATCCCTCAAAATTTAGATGTATATAGTTTATGTATAGATCCATTCAAATCGAGACAAATCTAAGTCAACAGATATAACACAAGGTGTTCCCAACTTCCCATTCATCAATTATGTCAAGGCACAACCGTCCATTCTAAGCAGCTACCAATCGACAAGATTAGAAGAAAAAATTCTGAGCAGCAGTAGCAATCATCAACGAAACACACAAAAATTGAGCTAGCAGTCAGCGGGAAAAGAACACAGCCGCACCAATCTGTCTGTCTAATCTCTCCTCTCAATCTTTCACACGTAGAAGTGGAGGCACTCGATCTCTCTCTTGATCTCTCCCAATCTCTGGTTGGAAGCAAAGTTAAGACTTCGGGAAGCAGCTGTAACAGTAATTAGCGACATCAAAATAGTAGCACGAGCGTGGATCCCTCTACCTCTCCCAGGCGACCCACCTTCGATCCCCATCTCGCAAATATCGGGGCAATTTGCTGTTCAGATCGGTAAAGGGCACGGCGGCACGCAGAGGATACCTGCTTTGGCTGAACTGATGCTCCTCTGCGCCTCATCCGTTCAGCCTTTGCTTTCACGGTGGCCGGCCGAGCGCCATAGCCGGCACGAATTCGAGGGGAGCAGGAGCAGAGGAGGCAGCGGACAGGAGCCAGGGAGGGGTGAGCCGGCGACGCTCCTTGATGTATTACGGTCTCCATCAAAATCATCAAGAGGCAGCTGCAAAGGTGCATCAGCCCCTCATCCTCTCACCAAACACAACAGCTGAACTATCACTTGCGCCGCTCGTTGCCTTCATATTACAGTCTCCATCAGAATCATCAAGAGGTAGCCGAATTCGGTCCCAGCTCCTCGTAACCAGAGTAGATTGACTTGTTCCGCATGTGTACTTGAGTCACAAAACTTACAAACTGAACTAACAAGTCACATAACTTGTAAACCCGTGCACCCGTGGTCACAAAACCGGTCAACTAAGTGGTTTTAACCAAAACCGATCATATTTAGACTAAAACTTTACAATAACCATATTTTATTATCAAATACTATGTATACATTCGTGAGCATGAGAGAGAATTTATGGCTCCCAGCTTGGTATTTGAAAATCAAAATCTGTACCTTTTCATTAAAAAAATTCAAACACAACAGTTGAACTATCAATTGCGCCGCTCGTTGCCTTCATATTACTGTCTCCATCAGAATCATCAAGAGGTAGCCGAATTTGGTCGCAGCTCCTCGTAACCATGACTTCAGGTGCTCAAAATCGGAAGTGGATCCTCGTCTATGAACGCCAGGAAGTCAGCGTTGAGATATATATTATATAGATATAGGTCCTCGTATATTTTAGGGTTGTACATGTGCGCCGCCGGCCCCTCCTCCCCTCCATCGCTTCCGCCCCTCCCCACCACTACAGCTTCCGTCCCCGACGCCGTCATGGCCGATCTCAACTCCCCGTACTCCGGGAACCCCTTCAGCGATACCGTCGCCGGGAGCAGCAACCCCTTCGCCGGCCCCTCCGTCGTCGTTATCCGCGACGTCCCCATCCTCGAGCACGTGCCGGTGAAGCTCTCTCACACCGATGCAAACTTCTTCCTGTGGAAGACGTACTTCAGACTCCTCTTCCGCGAGTATGTGTTAGAGTACGTGTATATACACAACTAGAAATAGACTAGGACTTTAGAGATCATCTTGTATTCTAAGTCATAGGCTTCTTGCCCTTCAAGTTTGTACGTATATATATATTTTCCATGAAGGTCAAATCAACACATTGAAATATTAGGGATTCAATATTTTCTACATAGTATCAGAGCAGTTAGCCTCACGGCGCTGATCCTAGGTTTTTCCACCACTTCTGCATCGCGCCGCCACCGGGGAGATTAATCTTCTCCTCGGGGGCGCGGCACCCGGTCTTGATCAAAGATCGGATCGGTTATTTAGACTAGATTAGATCCAATTTCAATTCTTAGACTAGATTAGATCCAATTTCAATTCTTAGTTCATAGATTAGATCAATTTTCGAATTTCCGATTTTATAGATTAGATCCAATTTAGACTTCAAATAAATCCTAGATCCTCTCGACAACATATTCCCGGTAGAACCCGTACAGATCTGGTATACGGCGGCGACTTCGGCAATAATCGACGGCAACCTCCCGCGCTCGGCTCCAAGTACAGCCCACGACGCAATGACAATGGCCGGACAAGCAAGCATCGTCGTGCGTCTCTGCACGCGTGTTCCGTCTTTGCCGTCCTGGAGCAGGTGTCCAGCACGCGCACCACATCCAGTCATAGGGATACCATGCACAGATGGCACGGAATCCAAGGAATGCTCCATGTACGTCTTCAGTGTCAAGGAGCAAGGAGCAGTTGCCGATCAGATCTTCGCCTGAGTTCAACTCCCGAACGGATCGCGGCTGCAACTTACTGGACATCAAAAATAGATCAATGACCGTATCACCGTCGCCGATCTACAGTACACCAAGCCGACTACAACGACCCGAACAACTACGATAAAGTTGTATGACTACGTCAGACTACAAGCCAAGATCTTCGTTAAGGACATTCACGGAGAAGCGATATCAACATCATCCACACGCCAGGCCGATATAGAACACTACTTCGCCGACTTCTCCGATATCAAGGCCTCGACATCATCGCCGCCACAAGGGACGCCTTCGAGCGACGATCATCGCCGACGCGCCTACTACTTCATCGCCGACACGTCATCGCCAAGGTCTACATCAACGATGTCTTCATCAACATCTCCGTCGAAAAATCACCGCCGCCGCTATACCCGTCCACATGATGGACATACAACTACGACGCCCTCTGACAGTACAACTGCAAGGCACGACGACGGCATCGCCGCGTCCACGACCCCGACGAATGCATCAACAAATCGGTATCACAATTGTGAATCCCCTACGACCGCGCATACGGTTCTGGCAAAATCGTGTATGCTTGGTGGCTTCCTCCAGTCCTGGCAAAACTGGTGGTCTCACCTATGACTGGGCCCGCGAGACGCCCTGACGATACCTTTATAAGGTGCAAAACATCCACAACTGCAGCTTCGTCAATAACAATAAAAAACTGCGTAATTTTTTGCGCCTCCGGCAATGGCGGCCACACAACATACGCCGACTATGACATCGACCACACCCACCTTGACCACGGCTACATCACAATCGGCTACCTCAACATCGACATCAAGAACAACGTCTACAGCAACTCAAGAACAATAGTCAACAGCGTCCGGGTCGTCACTTGCGTCCACGTCACTCCCGTTGTGACTGCAGGAGGGAAGAGAGGCACTAGAAGGGAACGCAGTCACCGTCCCTAGGAGCCAGCCATGATCATGTCCATGCAGATGATGATGACAAGGAGGTGAAGATGACGGAAGCGCAAGACTTCAAATCTAGTCGTGAGCGTCCGCTTCACTCCCGCTCCGACTAAGAGGGATGTTAGAGTATGTACGTACACAATTAGAGATAGACTAGGACTTTAGAGATTATCTTGTATTCCAAGTCATAGGCTTCTTGCCCTCTAAGTTTGTACGTATATATATACTCCCCGTGTGGGTCAAATCAACACATCGAAATATTAGGGATTTCAATATTTTCTACAGTATGATCTCCTCGATCATGTCAACGGCACCATCGACCTTCTCGCCATGCCGCATGACCCCGACTGATTGGCCATCGACGCGACCATCATCCGCTGGTTTTTCCAGACCATCTCCAACGAGATTTTCCGCACCGTCGTCCGCGACTGTAACTCCGCGCACACCTTCTGGACCAAGATCACCGGCCTCTTCGCCGACAACAAGATCCAGCGCGTCACGTTCCTCCAACAGGAGTTCTTCGGCACCCACCAGAACGACCTCTCCCTCGACGACTACAGCCTCCGTCTCAAGAGCCTCTTCGACGAGCTTCGCGACTTGGAGTTCCCGATCGATGACAAGATCATGCTCTCCACGCTTTCGGCCGGCCTCGGCGAGGACCTTAGCAACACCACCTCCAACCTCATGCTCCTCACCATGCCGACATTAGAGCAAGCTGTGTCCTATCTCCGTCTCGAGGAGCGCCGGATCAAGCACCTTCGGGCTCGGGCGGCCCACACCGCCTTTGTCGCCAACTACTCCCGGGGTGGACCTGCCCCCGCGCCACGCGCCCTGGCCCCTGCCCCACGCTCCCCGGGTCCGCTCCCGGGCTTCTACTCGCCCCCGCCGCTCGCGCCCATACCACCTCCCCACGGTGGTGGCAATATTGGTGGCAACGGAGGACATAACGGAGGACGTAACGGTTGTCGACGTCGCAACGGTGGCGGAAACGGCGGTGGCCATGCCGGTGACACCGCCACCACGCCTCGTCCACCACAGCATATCGCCCCCACGCCGGCATGGATCGCCGGTCATAACCCCTGGACCGGGGTCATCCACGCCTACACCATGCCCGTGCCGCGCTCCCCATACCCGGGCACCATGGGGAAGCGCCTGGCCCTGCACCAGGCGCTCTACGCTGCGGCGCCCTAGACCGCCGCCATGCCCGGTTACGTCGCGCCCCTGCTCCTTCCGCCTACTACGCCGCGCCCCCGAGCACGGCCCAGTGGTACCCCGCCTTGCTGACCGCCCTCCAGTCCGCCTCCACGGTGGGCGCGTGTAGCATCCCAATCGTCTAACAATTGCAATGCTACTAGCCTAGTCTATATAAATGCTACTTCCTATATATAATTGTTGCATCATAATTATATCATGCTCATGTCATCATGCCACCTTGCATTTGAGCATCATATAAAACCCTTTTTTTTGTTTGGTTCTTCTCTCATATGCATTGTAAATTGTATTTGCCTCTTGATATTGTATTTGGTTCTTGATATATTGTTTAATGCCCAAGTTGAGTTGGGGGCATATCTTTTATTCAACTCCATCACCTTTCTCTGCCACCACCTTATAATTCCACCATCCAACTAAATATGAGCTTTGCACTTTATTTGGTTTTACCTCTAGCTCATGTGGGTTGGGATGGATCCAACTCTATCTCCACATGCTCTCATGTAGGCATCATAGTGTTTCCACATTATTGGTTTATGAGAGCCACATGGCCACCTTTGCATGCCTTGTGAGTGGAACCTTTTACCTAGCTTCCATATGGGTTGTTTTGGGGTTATTATCATGTTGGGATATTTTTGGGCTTACTAAATACCTAGTGGCACCTACACACTAGCATGTCCCATTTGTATTCAAATATGATCATCTCCATCTACTCCACTTGGAACTTTCATGTAAATCCTTAGCTTGGCCCTTACCCCATATTTTGGAATGCATATGTATAAATGCCATGATTAATTATTTTGTTTTCACAAGATTAAGACATGGCATTTAATGCACTTGCATGGGCCATGCAACCATCTCCATATTTTTGCCCCCTTTGTTTTTATTTGGTCTTTTTGAGTGGATCTTCCCCATATCTCCCTCTACCCCTCTTATGCTTGATCTTGCTTGAAGCATGCAAGCATCCAAAATCCTATAACCATCTCCATCTTACCTCACCATCTTTTATCTCACCCTCTCCTTTTCTTGTCTAGATCTTGTTTGAGCTTGGCATGTTCTTGCTTGATCTTGACAAAAGAAAACCCCTCCACCTAATCCCTCTCTTTAAACCCTAGGTCCCCTCCCTCATCTCTCTCTCACCTCACCTCTCCTCTCTAACCCGAGCCACCACCCCATGATCTACCCTAGTTCCTCTCAAACCCTAACCCGAGCCCCCTCTAGCTCTAACCCTAGTTACACCCGAGTACCTCCCTCTCTCCCTACCAGGCAGCTCCTCCACGCCACCTCCCTTGGTCCCTCTTCCCTCTCTAAGCTACAGGACAAGAAAGAGAGGAAAAGAGAAGACCTAGCCCGTGGCCTCCTTCCCATCTTTTGCAAAGCCACCACCACCCCATGTGCCTCTCCCCTCTCTCCCTTATCACCTCAACCACCCCAGGAAAAACCCCAGGGAAAGATCTGGACCCCAGGCACCCCATCTTCCTCCCTCCCTTCCCCTAAGAAGCCATGGCCACGCCATGAGCTCCACTAACCCTAGCCCCGGCCATCACAAGAGGAGGCGTTTGGAGTCGAGCAGGAGGGAGTCTTGGGGTCGGGGAAGCTTGATCGCCGGCCTCTGCTTCCTCCCAGTGGCCACAGGATGGCCGTGCCTCGCCGGAGACCGGAGCAGGCCGCGTGGGGCGCCAAGATCAGGAGCTCCAGAGCCCCAGCTACGTGGCAGATCGTCCCCACCACGAGCGACCTCGCCTACACCGATAACCCCCTGGTGAGCCTCTCAAGCTCCTAGACATGCCCGTCCTCCTCCTAGCGGCCCAGACGCGCCGGACGTTCCGTCGAGCAGCCTCCGTGCGCCGCTGCGCGTCGCGCTCTGGCCGACAGCAGCAACTACAGCAGCCGTTCTGCCTCTGTTTCTCGCCGTGCCCCGCGCGCTGTAGCCCTCCTCCAATGATGCCCTCTGAACGGAAGTTGTAGCCCGCACCACCCTCTCCATCTTCCCTTTTTGCGGCTTGGCGAGTTTCGCCGCCGTTGGCTCGCCATCGTCGCCGGAAGACGGCCAGTCTTCCGCAGTCGGCGCGCAGCCGCATCCGTCAGTGTCAGCAGTAGCCGCTGGCCGTTTTGCGCAGAGCCCCTTCCCCTTTTTCCCGCCTAAACCCGCGGTCCTCGTGGCCCACTAGTCAGTCGCCCTACCAAACTTGCAGAAACCCCCTCCCCCCAGACAAATGCCCTTAACCCGCGCCCGGGGATCGCCCACGTGTCACGCCCCGGCTGGGCGACGCGTGCGCGTGGCCCCGCTGCCCCCGGACCCACCTGTCATGGGTGCGGTTAGGAAGGACCCTAGTGAGAAAAGCCGGCCCAGACCCCGCCGTGTCAGCTGCTGCTGAGTCAGCCGTTGGCCCCACTCGTCAGTGTCTAAGGCTAGCTCTGAGCCGAGTAAGAAAAACCTTCAGCTATTTCTTAAATCAATTAAAATTTCAGTAAATGATTAATATCAAATAAATTCATAACTATTTAAATATTTCGAATTTGAATTCAAACTCTATATGAAATATGTTTTGTTTTTGAATGTTAATTCAAACCTTTAGTCAAATATTTTCAGAACTAATACAAACTAGTCAAACCTTTGACTTTGACTCCATTTGACTAATTTTGACTTAAAATAAATTTAAATTCATAATTCTAAATAATGTAAATAATATATGTTTTGAAATCAGAAAAATAGGAGGAATTCAAATATGGCCTTCAAAATATATTTTGAACACTTTAAATTTCAAGTTGATTAAAATTACAATAAAATGCCCTTTTTCTTAATTAATTAATAACTTTTGATTTATAACTCCAAATTTAACAAATGATATGTCTAAAATGATCAGCTCGACGAGACCTTTCTGTTTATGCTTTCCATGTTCTGAATTGCAGCATGCATCATATAAATATAAAGTATATAGCAACTTATTTGAGTATAGAAGGTGACTAAAACTCCATAAAATGTTTATTTCTTGTATTCTACACCTCACCCATGCCATGCTACATTATTGCCATGCAAATTGTGCATCATTCATCATGGCATGATTGTTTGCTTGTCGCATTTTATTCTTATACTTGTGCACTTTATTTATGTTGGCCCTTGTTTGTTTGGTTCTTCTTCGAATAGACGCTGAGCAGGGGATATATCAAGAAAACCAGGAGCACTACCCAGATCCTTCTCTCGCTTCAACTGAGCTGCCAGGCAAGCACTACCACATGCTTGCATACATACAGTACCTATTGCCTCTATCTTATTCTTGCATCATCGAGTCGCGATTGCATTAAACTGAATCCCAAGTACTGCATAGCCTTTACTTTTAAACCCCACCGAAGCTTGTTCCTCCATCCCATGAGCCATTACTACAGGAGTTGTTTGAGCCATGCGAGTCGTAGAACAGCATGTGTAGGGTATGTGAGAGTCTGATGGATAACGAGGTACCTAAACAACTTAACCTGAGTAGTATGGGATAACTAATGAAAGTGGCACCGGTGAGCAATATCTGCTATTTGGTTTTTCCTGCTCACTTGTGTCCCGTAGGACCCCGAGTACTTGATTCCTGTTCCTTGAATATTCGCGCTATCCACATCCGGGAGGATTATGGGACCCCCCCTGAGCTAGAGCTTGATTCATTCTTATTTCTTGGGGCCACAAACTAGTTTGAGGTTTTATTTACTATCCTGTACTTATGCCATGCTTTACTGCTTTATTTAAAATTGTGTGAGGTACTGCACCTGTACTGTTTAGGATCGGGACACGATTTCGCGGTATCGACAAGCCCAGTCACACTTTCGAGTTCCCAGTCGTTTACAGCCGTCCACCCAAACCTTGAGTCCGTCTCGGAGCCGGCCAGCTTCGTTGCGGGTATACTTAATGGGGTGGCCCCCTGAAATATTTCTGAATCTTGTGATTGCTTTGTCGTGAAAGCCTCGTTGGGTTTTGATTTGGTTTTTCCGAGGTTGATCGAGTGTGTGTTGCTATTTGTGCACCCCTGCAGGGTAAAACTTTCTGAAAGCCGTGTCCGTGGTTATGGACGACTTGGAGCACAGTTTCTCGATCATAGACAAGTATAACTAAAGTACCGCTGTTAATCTGACTAAGTAACTGACTAGTAAATAGTGCAACACTCATGGAATGAATAATAAAACTGCCAACGGATGGGGGGTGTTCGTCCGCTTCCTCGTTGGTAAGCGAGGAGGAGGATGGATCTGTTAATATTACCGTTATAACTATTGTCTTTAATTCACGGACATCCGTCTATCTTTGGTTAGGCGGATGGTTAGCGAGTATCTTTAGAATTGCTAGGTATTATCTTTTGCTGCAATTGCGTCACCCCAGGTTGTGTCCCCTTTAGAGGCATAAAGACTTGCTGAGTACCCCTAGGGTCTCACACGATAAATTGTTTGATTCAGATGAACAGGTACACTCACAAGAGGGATACTGGGTGGAGGAGACGGACGATGTGGGCAACGATCATTCGGTGTAGAGATTTCGGGAACGGGGATCCGTGAGATCTGTGGGCGGGATGTGTTTGTTATGGGGCATCTTATGCCGATTTGCTTCTTATCCGTACTCGGATCTTGTTTGCCGCTTCCGCCTGATACTCTGATGTTTGATGTATGAGGAGATATCCTAAACTATATATCTATCTAGGATATTTGGATCTTGCCGTATGGCGTTGCAATATTTCTATTTCTTTTAGATGGAATGGCTCCGAGGACTGTTGTATGGTGGCTTGCATACATACTCATTTGTGTATGTAGTTGATCCCTTCGCCTGCCGATTACGCCGCCCGTTCTTGTCCCGATGTTTAGAAATGGTTAGGACGGCCGAAAGGTCTACCTGTGAGTGGCATTTGGGCCCCACCGTACTATTTTAACCATTTCCGCTCATCCAGGCTTGTAACTAGGAGCGTAATTCACCGAGGTAGTTACAATTGGTATCAGAGCCATCCCACCCTTCAGGGTCTCAGCCAAATGGTCGTTGTCAGTCTAGCAAATATTTTTGGTAGCTATGTATACTAGGGAAAAACAAAACGCGAGAGTAGGACTGCTTCCACTTTTCTTCTTACCCACCCATCCACCTTTTTCTGGTAAGGAAGTGTAACGTTTTCTATCCTCTTCTTAAATTCAAACTAGGATTCACGTGTTCTGGGTTTCCGTAGTACCATAGAATGTGTGTGTGTGTGTGTGTAATTCATTGTCTATCTGTTGCATCCAACATGTTATCTTTATCTGCCTTTTGGTTATCAACTGTTGGTACATTCCATACTGACAGGCTTTTGAATACCGGCGCGATCTATCTGACTCCTTGTTAACCGGTGCCATCTTCTTAAGGGTGTCCTTCCTTCTAGCAACTCCACATTCTATGAAACCATCAGTTGCTAATCGCTACCTGATAAGTGTTTTTGCGCATATATTGGTATTTTAATGCCGAAAAATGCGAAAAAAAATTCTTTGATACATCTGTGCTTCCACACTCCCTTTCAGTCGTGTGTGAAACATTATCTATCTCCCTTTTATCAGCATGTCCATGCTAACTCATTCTTTTGTTACCGGCGCTTAATCCTAGAGTTTCATTTCATCTCCAATTCTCTTGGGCTAATTACATAACATGTGTCGATCCGATGCTGGTGATTGTAATTTGGTTCTCGGCATAGCTATATGACACTTATCATGAGTGGAATATGGAAAATGCTATCAACTCTATCCTCCAAATGGTGACGGTTATCTCCCGTGATTTTGAGTACACTGCGATCATATCTATGCATATTCAAGCATCTTTGGCAATCCAGAGTTTCTCCGAGCACTACGGTGGTCTATCATCTGTCCAACATGCTGCACATCCTTTTGAACCCCATATCTGCACAATTCTCCTGGATACGAGGGAATTGCATCTTTTCGTCTCTGATAGCTTTGCTTAAGGTATGAGCTATCATCGGTTCTTATCCAAGATCTCTTTGTCTTTGTAACCGGTGATCCGATCGACAATGTGAACCAGGTGACATCTCTTTTTCTTCCGAAGGACCAGTTAACCTATTCTGTCAGCGCATCTTCTTCAACAGGAATCCTTACTCGTAACGTTGATCTTTCAAAGAGCGTTGAGCTCAGAAAGTGTTTCGAGCATTTGTTTGTTCTCCCGCCTCTTGAACTTGGTATTCTGGGAATATCTTGTTAATCCATGGTGGTATATGTTGATAATATGCTTGCCGATTCGATATCTATGGAAGGACATGGAAGATCATCTGTGTCTCTTTCTCTCGAGCTTTGTGAGCACTGCCTGTGTGCAAAGTCTCAAAGTGAGAATTCTGACTTTTTGAAGTCACATATCTCGACCACGTCCTTCTGCTAAATACATTACTTCAATTCTGGAATCAGCAAGTCCATTGTTAATTCCATCCTCCATCTTTAACCAATCCGGAGTTGTTCCTTGTTGGCAAGTTATCATCGTCGTTCCGCTGAAGATTTCCTCAAGAATGCTAAATCTCTCTCAATCTTTTCAAGAACAACATGGAGTTCTTTCCACCTCCATCTCGTTAAGTAATCTCTTGAAACCCTCTCGCTCTATCGTCTATGCTCAATCCACTGGAGGCCATGAAGACCTTCCAGATCTTGTATTCCTTCTGTTCAAGTGGTGCTATCTTTTTCTATATCTGTGAAATTTTGCAGTTGTCTCCGTGATCTTCCTTTATATCTTTCCGGTGGCTTGGTACTTCCGACATGACGACAACATCATCATCTTTATCTATCTATGAATCCGACGAATCGTTTGCATCAATCCTTGTTTTCTAACGGAGTTCTATGAGTTTTTGCCAACACCTTCAGTCTATTTCGGGAGTTGGGTTGCATGATTTTCTTATTCATGTGCGGAGTAATGCTTTGAGTGCGGGATGGAGTAGCTACCATGCCATTACTCTTATCATTCGCTCTTGTACATTGAATTGGTGAATTAATGTGATTTCTCTCATTCCACGGAAGTTAGAAGTGGCCTTTATCCCTTGATACTTTTACTTCCGTCCTTGTTTTCCCGGAGTGCTCTTTCGAAGAAAGTAATCAATAATCTCTTGTTGGTGATCTCACCCTTTCTACACGGAGCAAAATCCTCAATTATCTGGTGGAAACAAACGCAAACCTTTTTCTATCCTCGTCTTTCTACCGATGCTCGATATCCCCAAACAAGATTAAAGGAAACTATCTCTCTCTTTGTTTCATTAATTCTTTTTCTGTGGTAAAGCCAATTATGGTTGATGCCATCAGCCGCAAATCTATTGCGTTAGCCTCAAGGCTAAAGAAAGCAATAAGTATCTCTACAATAAACTCCAGATCCTCCATATTCTTTGCTTCTCGGGATTCCACCATGATCTGGCTTCACATCCATCTCTGGAAGTTATATGTGCGCACCTAAATTGCATGATCCTTGGTTCTTACCGGCGCAACAAGAACCTATTCCGACGATGTCTAACTAAATCTTTCTGTTGTTATCAAGGGACTCTATTGTTTGAAGGCAATATTGTTTCCGAACTTCTTTTCTCAAATCCGAGAGAAGATATGATGCTATTGTAATAGTGGTTCAAAACCTCTCCAATCTAGCTCCTTTCTTCCGGCGAGACAAAGATTCATCCTCTCTCGTATCGGTAAATCTTTAATCTTAATGGTGTGTCTTTCTTTATCCATGATACATCATCTTCTCCTTTTCTTTCACAAGTGGTTATATTCTTTTATCATGATTCTTGGGAAAACCGGAGCTATGCCCATCCTATCCTTCTTGTCTCACGACAATCCTTCAACTCTTCTAACCCGTGGTTTCTCAAGCAAAACGCAAGACTCGCAACAAGTCTAGCAAGTTTTGCAAGGTGTAGTGGTCGCACCATTCCGTTGTTCATCAACTTGGGAACGTGAGGGTCACCTTCGTTCGAACACCCGCCTCTCCTCGTGTTGTTTTCTTTTTCCTAGGAATCTCGGGGCGAGATTCTTGTTTAGTGGGGGAGAGTTGTAGCATCCCAATCGTCTAACAATTGCAATGCTACTAGCCTAGTCTATATAAATGCTACTTCCTATATATAATTGTTGCATCATAATTATATCATGCTCATGTCATCATGCCACCTTGCATTTGAGCATCATATAAAACCCTTTTTTTTGTTTGGTTCTTCTCTCATATGCATTGTAAATTGTATTTGCCTCTTGATATTGTATTTGGTTCTTGATATATTGTTTAATGCCCAAGTTGAGTTGGGGGCATATCTTTTATTCAACTCCATCAGCTTTCTTTGCCACCACCTTATAATTCCACCATCCAACTAAATATGAGCTTTGCACTTTATTTGGTTTTACCTCTAGCTCATGTGGGTTGGGATGGATCCAACTCTATCTCCACATGCTCTCATGTAGGCACCATAGTGTTTCCACATTATTGGTTTATGAGAGCCACATGGCCACCTTTGCATGCCTTGTGAGTGGAACCTTTTACCTAGCTTCCATATGGGTTGTTTTGGGGTTATTATCATGTTGGGATATTTTTGGGCTTACTAAATACCTAGTGGCACCTACACACTAGCATGTCCCATTTGTATTCAAATATGATCATATCCATCTACTCCACTTGGAACTTTCATGTAAATCCTTAGCTTGGCCCTTACCCCATATTTTGGAATGCATATGTATAAATGCCATGATTAATTATTTTGTTTTCACAAGATTAAGACATGGCATTTAATGCACTTGCATGGGCCATGCAACCATCTCCATATTTTTGCCCCCTTTGTTTTTATTTGGTCTTTTTGAGTGGATCTTCCCCATATCTCCCTCTACCCCTCTTATGCTTGATCTTGCTTGAAGCATGCAAGCATCCAAAAACCTATAGCCATCTCCATCTTACCTCACCATCTTTTATCTCACCCTCTCCTTTTCTTGTCTAGATCTTGTTTGAGCTTGGCATGTTCTTGCTTGATCTTGACAAAAGAAAACCCCTCCACCTAATCCCTCTCTTTAAACCCTAGGTCCCCTCCCTCATCTCTCTCTCACCTCACCTCTCCTCTCTAACCCGAGCCACCACCCCATGATCTACCCTAGTTCCTCTCAAACCCTAACCCGAGCCCCCTCTAGCTCTAAACCTAGTTACACCCGAGTCCCTCCCTCTCTCCCTACCAGGCAGCTCCTCCACGCCACCTCCCTTGGTCCCTCTTCCCTCTCTAAGCTACAGGACAAGAAAGAGAGGAAAAGAGAAGACCTAGCCCGTGGCCTCCTTCCCATCTTTTGCAAAGCCACCACCACCCCATGTGCCTCTCCCCTCTCTCTCTTATCACCTCAACCACCCCAGGAAAAACCCCAGGGCAAGATCTGGACCCCAGGCACCCCATCTTCCTCCCTCCCTTCCCCCAAGAAGCCATGGCCACGCCATGAGCTCCACTAACCCTAGCCCCGGCCATCACAAGAGGAGGCGTTTGGAGTCGAGCAGGAGGGAGTCTTGGGGTCGGGGAAGCTTGATCGCCGGCCTCTGCTTCCTCCCAGTGGCCACAGGACGGCCGTGCCTCGCCGGAGACCGGAGCACGCCGCGTGGGGCGCCAAGATCAGGAGCTCCAGAGCCCCAGCTACGTGGCAGATCGTCCCCACCACGAGCGACCTCGCCTACACCGATAACCCCTGGTGAGCCTCTCAAGCTCCTAGACATGCCCGTCCTCCTCCTAGCGGCCCAGACGCGCCGGACGTTCCGTCGAGCAGCCTCTGTGCGCCGCTGCGCGTCGCGCTCTGGCCGACAACAGCAACTACAGCAGCCGTTCTGCCTCTGTTTCTCGCCGTGCCCCGCGCGCTGTAGCCCTCCTCCAATGATGCCCTCTGAACTGAAGTTGTAGCCCGCACCACCCTCTCCATCTTCCCTTTTTGCGGCTTGGCGAGTTTCGCCGCCGTTGGCTCGCCATCGTCGCCGGAAGACGGCCAGTCTTCCGCCGTCGGCGCGCAGCCGCGTCCGTCAGCGTCAGCAGTAGCCGCTGGCCGTTTTGCGCAGAGCCCCTTCCCCTTTTTCCCGCCTAAACCCGCGGTCCTCGTGGCCCACTAGTCAGTCGCCCTACCAAACTTGCAGAACCCCCCCCCCCCCCCGCAGACAAATGCCCTTAACCCGCGCCCGGGGATCGCCCACGTGTCACGCCCCGGCTGGGCGACGCGTGCGCGTGGCCCCGCTGCCCCCGGACCCACCTGTCATGGGTGCGGTTAGGAAGGACCCTAGTGAGAAAAGCCGGCCCAGACCCCGCCGTGTCAGCTGCTGCTGAGTCAGCCGTTGGCCCCACTCGTCAGTGTCTAAGGCTAGCTCTGAGCCGAGTAAGAAAAACCTTCAGCTATTTCTTAAATCAATTAAAATTTCAGTAAATGATTAATATCAAATAAATTCATAACTATTTAAATATTTCAAATTTGAATTCAAACTCTATATGAAATATGTTTTGTTTTTGAATGTTAATTCAAACCTTTAGTCAAATATGTTCAGAACTAATACAAACTAGTCAAACCTTTGACTTTGACTCCATTTGACTAATTTTGACTTAAAATAAATTTAAATTCATAATTCTAAATAATGTAAATAATATATGTTTTGAAATCAGAAAAATAGGAGGAATTCAAATATGGCCTTCAAAATATATTTTGAACACTTTAAATTTCAAGTTGATTAAAATTACAATAAAATGCCCTTTTTCTTAATTAATTAATAACTTTTGATTTATAACTCCAAATTTAACAAATGATATGTCTAAAATGATCAGCTCGACGAGACCTTTCTGTTTATGATTTCCATGTTCTGAATTGCAGCATGCATCATATAAATATAAAGTATACAGCAACTTATTTGAGTATAGAAGGTGACTAAAACTCCATAAAATGTTTATTTCTTGTATTCTACACCTCACCCATGCCATGCTACATTATTGCCATGCAAATTGTGCATCATTCATCATGGCATGATTGTTTGCTTGTCGCATTTTATTCTTATGCTTGTGCACTTTATTTATGTTGGCCCTTGTTTGTTTGGTTCTTCTTCGAATAGACGCTGAGCAAGGGATATATCAAGAAAACCAGGAGCACTACCCAGATCCTTCTCTCGCTTCAACTGAGCTGCCAGGCAAGCACTACCACATGCTTGCATACATACAGTACCTATTGCCTCTATCTTATTCTTGCATCATCGAGTCGCGATTGCATTAAACTGAATCTCAAGTACTGCATAGCCTTTACTTTTAAACCCCACCGAAGCTTGTTCCTCCATCCCATGAGCCATTACTACAGGAGTTGTTTGAGCCATGCGAGTCGTAGAACAGCATGTGTAGGGTATGTGAGAGTTTGATGGATAACGAGGTACCTAAACAACTTAACCTGAGTAGTATGGGATAACTAATGAAAGTGGCACCGGTGAGCAATATCTGCTATTTGGTTTTTCCTGCTCACTTGTGTCCCGTAGGACCCCGAGTACTTGATTCCTGTTCCTTGAATATTCGCGCTATCCACATCCGGGAGGATTATGGGACCCCCCCTGAGCTAGAGCTTGATTCATTCTTATTTCTTGGGGCCACAAACTAGTTTGAGGTTTTATTTACTATCCTGTACTTATGCCATGCTTTACTGCTTTATTTAAAATTGTGCGAGGTACTGCACCTGTACTGTTTAGGATCGGGACACGATTTCGCGGTATCGACAAGCCCAGTCACACTTTCGAGTTCCCAGTCGTTTACAGCCGTCCACCCAAACCTTGAGTCCGTCTCGGAGCCGGCCAGCTTCGTTGCGGGTATACTTAATGGGGTGGCCCCCTGAAATATTTCTGAATCTTGTGATTGCTTTGTCGTGAAAGCCTCGTTGGGTTTTGATTTGGTTTTTCCGAGGTTGATCGAGTGTGTGTTGCTATTTGTGCACCCCTGCAGGGTAAAACTTTCTGAAAGCCGTGTCCGTGGTTATGGACGACTTGGAGCACAGTTTCTCGATCATAGACAAGTATAACTAAAGTACCGCTGTTAATCTGACTAAGTAACTGACTAGTAAATAGTGCAACACTCATGGAATGAATAATAAAACTGCCAACGGATGGGGGGTGTTCGTCCGCTTCCTCGTTGGTAAGCGAGGAGGAGGATGGATCTGTTAATATTACCGTTATAACTGTTGTCTTTAATTCACGGACATCCGTCTATCTTTGGTTAGGCGGATGGTTAGCGAGTATCTTTAGAATTGCTAGGTATTATCTTTTGCTGCAATTGCGTCACCCCAGGTTGTGTCCCCTTTAGAGGCATAAAGACTTGCTGAGTACCCCTAGGGTCTCACATGATAAATTGTTTGATTCAGATGAACAGGTACACTCACAAGAGGGATACTGGGTGGAGGAGACGGACGATGTGGGCAACGATCATTCGGTGTAGAGATTTCGGGAACGGGGATCCGTGAGATCTATGGGCGGGATGTGTTTGTTATGGGGCATCTTATGCCGATTTGCTTCTTATCCGTACTCGGATCTTGTTTGCCGCTTCTGCCTGATACTCTGATGTTTGATGTAGGAGGAGATATCCTAAACTATATATCTATCTAGGATATTTGGATCTTGTCGTATGGCGTTGTAATATTTCTATTTCTTTTAGATGGAATGGCTCTGAGGACTGTTGTATGGTGGCTTGCATACATACTCATTTGTGTATGTAGTTGATCCCTTCGCCTGCCGATTACGCCGCCCGTTCTTGTCCCGATGTTTGGAAATGGTTAGGACGGCCGAAAGGTCTACCTGTGAGTGGCATTTGGGCCCCACCGTACTATTTTAACCATTTCCGCTCATCCAGGCTTGTAACTAGGAGCGTAATTCACCGAGGTAGTTACAACGCGTATGGCGGTGGCGGGGACTGGTTCATGGACACCGGCGCCTCCGCGCACATGGCCGCCCACCCCGGTAACCTCTCTAATTCCACTCCCGCCTCCATTTCCTCCCGCATAATCGTCGACAACGGTCATGCTCTTCCTATTACTCACACTGGCTCCGCCTATTTTCCCTCCACCTCCACCCCTCTTTCTCTCAATAATGTCATTGTTTCTCCTCAGTTAATCCAAAATCTTGTTTCTGTTCGTTCTCTTACTCGCGACAATAATGTTTCTGTGGAATTTGACGCCTCTGGTTTTTCTGTTAAGGATGGTCGTACTCGGATGCTTCTCCACCGCAGTGACAGCCCCGACGATTTGTACCCTGTTTGGTCGTCCTCCACCACCGCCAGCAGTCCACTTGCCCTCTCTGCTGGTGTCGACCTATGGCACGCTCGCCTCGGCCATCCTAGCTCCACCGCCCTGCGTAAAATACTGCAAGGATTTGATTATACTTATAATAAAACAGATGCTCATTCCTGTGAAGCATGTCGTCTAGGCAAACATGTCCGTCTTCCATTTCACTCTTCCTCCATAGTCGCTTCTTTTCCTTTCGAGCTTATTCATAGTGATGTTTGGACCTCGCCGGTTCCGAGTAATTCTGGTTATACCTATTATCTTGTGATTTTGGATGATTACTCGCATTTTGTGTGGACTTTTCCTCTTCGCCGAAAATCCGACGTTCTTGCCACTCTCACCGCCTTTTTCGCATACGTCTCCACTCAATTCGGCCGCCCCATCCACGCCTTACAAACTAATAACGACAAAGAGTTCGACAACATCACCATCCGCACCCTTCTCGCCTTCCATGGCGCCATCTTTTGGCTCATGTGTCCATACACTTCCCAACAAAACGGTCGTGCTGAACGCATCCTTCATACTCTCAACGACTGCGTGCGCACCCTTTTGTTCCATGCCTACATGCCCCCACGGTTCTGGCCGGATGCCCTCTCCACGGCGAATCTTCTCGTCAACATCCACCCCTGCCGCGTGCGTTGGCAATACATGCCGCACCAGCTCCTCTTCGGTGTGCCGTCCTCCTACGCTGACCTTCGCATCTTCGGTTGTCGCTGCTACCCTAGCACCGCCGCCACTGCCGCGCACAAGCTCGCGTCGTGCTCTCTCCCTTGAGTGTTCCTTGGCTACCCGGCCAACACCAAGGGCTACCGCTACTACGACCCGGTCTCGCATCGTGTCTTTACCTCACGGCACATTTACTTTGACGAGTTGGTGTTTCCGTTTTAGCAGGTGCCCTCGAGGACGACCCTGGCGCCCGTCGGCCCTCCTGCGGCCGGCCCTCCGCGCCGACGAGTGACCGCGGCGGCCCCTCCTGGCTTCGCCCCGCCTGGTCCCTCAGCGCCCGCGCCCACATCGCCTCCTGGCTCCCCGTCCTTCGAGGCTCCGCCCTCGCCCGTGCCGGTGCCCTCTCCCGCGCCCTCACCAGCGCCCGCGTCGTCGTCACCGCCCGCGATCCTGCCGGCTGTGTCACCCCTGACTAGCGCGGCCTCTTCTTCGTCGGCCCCGTCATCGCCCGCTTCATCGTCCTCTCCCACCGCTGCTCCCCCTATGGGTGTGCTGACCCGCGCGCGTGCGGGCGTACGTCGGTCGTCCACGCGCTACCCCGTCGATCAGTACGTCTGCACAGCGTCTACGTCCGAGCCATCACCGGTGCCCACCTCTGCTCGGGCCGCCTTGCGCGACCCGCAGTGGCTCACCGCCATGCAGGAGGAGTACGACCGCTGCAACGCAATCAGACCTGGGAGCTGGTCCCTCGTCCTCCTCGCACCAACGTCATCACCGGCAAGTGGGTCTTCAAGCACAAGCTCGGCCCGGATGGCAAGCTGGAGCGCTACAAAGCGCGTTGGGTGGTCCGCGGATTTCGCCAACGTGCCGGCGTTGACTTCACGGATACGTTTGACCCGGTTGTCAAGCCGGGCACGATCCGCACCGTTCTGCACCTCGCCGCCTCTCGCGCATGGCCGGTGCACCAGATGAACATCTCCAACGCCTTCCTTCAGGGTCATCTCTCCGAGCAGGTGTACTGCCAGCAGCCCATCGGCTTTGTCGACGTCGAGCGCCCGGATCACGTGTGGTTGCTCTCTCGGTCCTTGTATGGACTAAAGCAGGCGCCCCGTGCCTGGTACCAGCGTATCGCCGCGTTACTCCATCAGCTCGGCTTCTGCTCCACGCGCTCTGATGTATTGCTCTTAGTCTATCGACAAGGCACCGACACTGCCTACCTGATATTATATGTCGACGACATCATCCTGACGGCATGCACTAATGGGCTCCTTCGACAGCTCACCGACCGCCTCCGTGTTGAGTTTGCCTTGAAGGATCTCGGCTCGCTCCACTACTTCCTTGGCATCAAGGTTGTCCGGCGCACGGACGGGTTCTTTCTTCATCAGCAGAAGTATGCTCATGAGCTTCTTGAGCATGCAGGGATGCTTAATTGCCACCCCGCGCCCACTCCTGTCGACACGAAGGCCAAGCTCTCGGCTAGTGATGGGTCGCTAGCCTCTGACACGCCGTTCTACCGCTCCATCGTCGGTGCCCTGCAGTACTTGACGCTGACACGTCCGGAGCTGCAGTATGCTGTGCAGCAGGTGTGATTGCATATGCATGCTCCCCGGGACGCTCACTGGTCAGCGGTGAAGCGGATACTCCGCTATATCCGTGGAACCATGGACTTCGGCCTCTCGCTGCGCCCCTCGCCCGCCTCGTCCTCGACCGACATCGTCGCCTACTCGGATGCGGACTGGGCTGGCTGCCCCGACATGCAGCTCTCCACCTTGGGCTACTGCGTCTACCTCGACTCGTCGCTCGTCTCTTGGTCCTCCAAGAGGCAACCCACCGTGTCTCGTTCCAGCGCCGAGGCCGAGTACCGCGTCGTGGCTAACACCGTGGCTGAGTGCACGTGGCTTCGTCAGCTTCTCTCCGAGCTTTCTTGTCCTGTCGACAAGGCCACAGTGGTATTTTGTGATAACGTATCGGCCGTCTACCTCTCCGCCAACCCCGTTCATCATCGACGCACCAAGCACATTGAGCTGGATATCCACTTTGTTCGTGAGCAGGTTGCCCTCGGTCACGTTCGAGTTCTTCACATGCCGACTTATCAGCAGTTTGCAAACATCATGACGAAGGGATTGCCATCGACGAATTTTCCGGAGTTTCACCAGTCTATGTGTCAGTGCCGACCCTTCGACTGCGGGGGGTGTTGAGATATATATTGTATAGATATAGGTTCCCGTGTATTTTAGGGTTGTACCTGTAATTGTGTCTATATATATGAGAGCAGCCGGCCTTATTGGGTTTGTGCATTGTCCCATATTATTCTACAGTCAGAATCGGGAGTTGATCCTCGTTCCCGGGCCCCCATCTCCTCCATCCCATCGGCAGTTGTCGCCTCTATATGCCTCTGTCGTGCTGCCGGGACCGGGCACACCCTCCCACGAGGGTGCGCCTAGGGGCGGCCAAGGGCGGGGCGAGCTCTGGATCAAGGCAGTGGCGGATCTCGGAGGACGACGGTGGGGGGCCACGCTCGGAGGAGGGCTCACGCAAGGAGGGAGAGGGCGATGTTGATACGTTGGAAACATATCTATAATTTTTGATGCTCCATGCTTGTTTAGTATCTACTTTGCTTTACTTGTCTACACTTTGAGGTGCTTTTTACATGTTTTCTCATACTAACCTATTAACAAGTTGCAACAGTGCCAGATGCCTGTTTTCTGCTGTTTTTGGTTTCAGAAAAGTTAGTAAAGAAATATTCTCGAAATTGGACAGGACGAAGGACAAAGTCAATAACTTTCCGTAGGGAACAAGAAGTCCAGAGGAGAGACGAGGAGGCGTGCCAGGGCGGCTAAACCCCCTAGGCGCGGGTGGTACCTAACCCACGCCTGGGTGGGGTTTGCCCCCTCTGGCCGCCGCCTCGGTCTCCCCCTTCGCCTATAATAAGCCCCCGATGCAGAAACTCTCAGTACCCGATCAATATTCTACGAAACCGTCTGTAGCCGCTGCCGCCATCGTCTCTAGATCGGGGGGATCTGAAGCTCTTCCCGGCACCCTGCCGGAGGGGAGATCATCCTGGAGGCCTTCTCTCCGGTATGATTTGTGAGTAGTTCCACCTTGGAGTATGGGTCCATGTAGTAGCTAGATGGTTATATCTCCTCCTTTGTGCTTTCATGTATAGATCTTGTGAGCTCCGTTCATGATCAAGATCTAATCTATTTGTAATCATGCATGTTGTGTTTGCGGGGATCCGATGGATATTGAGATTATTATGTTGTTTTGATTAATGGTTCTACCTTTATGATTATATCATGTTTGTGTTGTTTGTGATCTTGCATGCTCCCCGTTGCTAGTGGTTATCTTGGTCAAGTAGTTGCTAGTGACTCCAATAGGGAGTATTTATGCTCGATAGTGGGTTCATGCCTCTAGTTTCCAAGGGAAGTGATAGAAATCTCTTCGGTTGTAGATGTGTTGTTACTACTAGGGAGAAAACAACGGTCTCTTATTCATGGAACATGTGGACTGTTTACCTTACACACTTTGCTTAAAGCAGTTGTCTGTTGCTTGCAACTTAATACTGGAGGGGGTTCGGATGATAACCTGAAGGTGGACTTCTAGTCATAGATGCAGTTGGATTACGGTCTATGTATATTGTTGTATTGCCCAATCAACCTCATAAGATCTTTCTGTCTAGTAATTGCATTGTTATGCCTTGCTTAGTTCCTGTCAATTGCCTCGCTGTAATTTGTTTACCATTCATGTCATGTTGTTTATCTAAGGAGATCACCTCTAGTGAACTATGGACCCCGGTCCAATCTTTACCATTGATACATCTTCCACTGTTACTTGTTTACTTGCTGCAAACCAGTACCTTTCACATCATACGTTTAATCCTTTGTTACAGCAAACCCGTGAGCTTGACAACCTCACTGATTCGTTGGGACAGAGTCTTGAGTTTGAGTTGTGAAGGTCTCCACGTTGCTTCCAACACCTGTGTGACGTTTCCTTCCTCCTTTTGGTTCGATAACCTCAGTTTCTACTGAGGGAAATCTTGCTACTGTACTCTTCATACCTTGCTCTTAGGGTTTCCAACGAAGCACTCTTCCTCCTTGTTGAGTGTAGCATCAAGTAATTTCTGGCGCCATTGCCGGGGAGGCTAAGGACTTCTTCATTAGGGGAGTCCTTCACTTCCTTTCTCTTTACTTTGTTATTAGTTTGCTTTGTTTCTTTTGCTTGTTTTTGTTTGCCTCTTTTAAAAAAAACAAAAAAAATTAGTCTAGCTTGGTTTGCTTTCTTTATTCAAAAACACAAAAAATTAGTTCCTGCTCTAGCTGCTGCTGTTGTTTTTGGCTTGCCCACCTTTGCGAAAATGAACTATGCCGAGAACACCAAGTTGTGTGACTTCACTAGCACCAACAACAATGATTTCCTAAGCACACCTATTGCTCCACCTGCTTCTGATGTTATCTTTTATGAAATTAAGCCTGCTTTGTTGAATCTTGTGATGAGAGAGCAATTTTCTGGTGTTGGTTCTAATGATCCTGGTGCCCATCTTAATAGCTTTGTTGAAATTTGTGAGATGCAAAAGTATAAGGATGTAGATGGAGATATTATTAAGCTCAGGCTTTTTCCTTTCTCCTAGAGGGGAAAAGGTAAAGAATGGTTGCTATCTTTGCCTAAAAATAGTATTGATTCTTGGACTAAGTGCAAAGATGCTTTTATTGGAAAGTACTATCCTCCTGCTAATATTATTGCTATGAGAAGTGACATTATGAAATTTAAACAGCTTGATAGTGAACTTGTTGCTCCTGCTTGGGAAAGAATGAAATCTTTGGTTAAAAATTGCCCTACTCATGGACTCACTGCTTGGATGATTATCCAAACTTTTTATGCAGGTTTAAACTTCTCCTCAAGAAACCTGTTGGATTCTGCTGCTAGAGGTACTTTTATGGGACTCACCTTGGGTGCTGCAACAAGGCTCCTTGATAATATGATGGTTAACTACTCGGAATGTCATGTTGAGAGAGCTCCACATGGTAAGAAGGTAAATTCTGTTGAGGAAACTTCCTCTTTGAGTGAAAAGATTGATGTTATTATGGCTATGATTGTTAATGGGAAAGCTCCTCTAGATCCTAATAGTGTTTCCTTAGCCTCTTTGGTTGCTCAAGAAGAGCAAGTTGATGTGAACTTCATTAGAAACAACAATTTCAACAACAATGCCTATAGGAATAATTTTGGTAGCAACAAAAATTATAGTCCTTACCCTCCTAATAATGGCAATTCCTATGGAAGCTCCTTTTTTTTGGAAAAGAGCATATATTAATATCACAAGGACACCAATTACACCCAGCCTCTGCAACAACGCATGCCCTAACGGCTCTACGGATGCACACAGCTCAGAAAAAAGAAAGAGAAATTACAAAAAAGAAAAGTCCCGCTACAGAGAACTAATCCTCAAAGAAACGACAGTGACACCATCAGAACAACACCAGTAGTCCTCCACTCCAATAACAACGCCTTCAAGAAGGAAACAGTGCACAAGCGTCGTCGTTGCCCGACCAAAGGCCATAGGTTTTCACCCTGGAGAAAGTCCTTACTCACAAAACAATGCCTTCAACAAGATCATTGCCAGGCACAACCAGCTAAGGCCAGACCTTGGATTTTCACCCTGCAAGATAAGACTGGAAACTCCCCTGTGTTGTCTTCCCGCACCAACAGTCGCTGCAACGAGTCTCAGATCACGCAGCCAGATCTCCATCACCACAAGAGCAAAAATCACCATCGCTGCCCTCAAATTTCCACTTTCCTGACATTCTCCGCATCTGACATCACCCTGGCTCAAAGCATGGCACTTGGTGGGAACAAACAACAAAGCTTCGCACCCCGCTCCCGCTGAAACCAATCGGCCAGAAAAATAAGGTGCGCGCGACCAAATACCTTCCGATCCAGCAATCTCTAGGCATGATACGCCCATGGGAGTTCGCCGACGGAGCCTTCCAGAACCCGCCTCTCCAGACCAGATCAAGGAGGACAGACATCAAGTAGATCTTCGTCTACGTGCGAAAGAAATCAAAGGACCACCACCTTTATTAGATCCGACACGGCGACCCCACACCGCCTGCCGGTTCACGGAGGATGGATCGAGCAGGCAAAAGGAAGCAAACCGGGAACCACCGCAGCAGCGCCGGAGACACCACCCAGCAAGATCCCAGTGCCACGGCTTGACCGCTGCCTACCACGGCGCCCCCGCCGAGGGCTGACCTGGCCTAGATGGCCCTAGATCTAGCCCACGCGGCGCACCCGCAGACAGTCGTCGTTGCAGTACCGCCTCCGCCGAGCCAAAGCGTCGCCTGCGACCTCCAGAGCAGGCTGCCCAGCGCCGCCGAACCCAGCCCAGTATGGGCCCAGATCAAGCCCGCGGAGCCGCCGGCGGCGCCTCCCATGCCTGCGCGCCAGGTCGCGCGCCCGCGAATCGCCGACGTCCGCCTCGCCCATCCTCCACCGCCCCACCACGACGCAGATCTGCAGCGCTGCCGCACGCGACCCCCCAGACCACCGCCTCCCTGTGCGAAGAAGCTTGTCGTCGGGGCCGCCTCCACTCCCCCCGTCTTCGACGGCCGGGTGGCGCCACCGCCGGTGGAGCCGCCAGCGGCGACGGCCAGGAGAGCACAGGTGAGGGCTGCTTTGCTAGGGTTTGGGGAGCCCCCGGGGTCGCCCGCGCGAGCGACCCGGGACAATAATGCCAGAAGTGCCCCCTCTAAACTTGAAGTCATGCTCAAGGACTTTATTAGTAAACAAACCACTTTCAATAAGACTATAGAGGAAAAGCTTTTAACTGTTGAGAAAAATATATCTTCTTTGTCTGAAGCTCAAACTTCCTTGGTTAATAAAATGGCTGCTAAACCTGAAACTATGGAAAACACCTTTGCTACTGCTCATGCCATACAAGTTACTATTGATGAAAATGTTAGGCTGTTAGCTCAACTTCATGCTAGTTGGGAAAGGGAAGCTGAAATTGATAGAAACAATAGTGTGTGCACTATCACCACTAAACCACAAGTAGCCCCTATTCCTCCTCCTACTATGGCTGAGCCTATTGATCCTACTACTAGTGATGCTAAGTTTGATTTTGATATTGATGGTTGCAATATTTTTGAAGTGATTATGTTCCTACAAAATCTTGCTAGAAGTCCTGATGCTAGTGATATGCATGTTACCTTTACCAAACACATTACAGATGCTCTTGTTAAGATTAAGGAAGAGAAGCTAAAACACAAAGCTTCTATTCCTAGGAAAGTAGAAGATAGTTGGGAACCCATTATTAATATGCAAGTTTATGACTTTGATCTCAAAGCTTCATGTGATCTTGGTTCTAGTATCTCTATTATGCTTAGGAAGATTTATGAAATGCTTGATTTACCATGATTAGAAGATTGTTATTTGAATGTCCCACTCAATGATAATGCTAAGAAGAAACTCATGGGGAGTATTAATGATGTTCTCATTATGGTTAACAATGCTTATGTCCCTGTGGATTTCTATGTTTTGGATATTGAATACAATGCTTCTTGTCCTATTACTTTGGAAAGACCTTTTCTTAGAATAGTTGGTGCCATCATTGATATGAAAGAAGGCACTATCAAATATCAATTTCCATTCAATAAAGGTATTGAACACTTCCCTATGAGGAGAGAGAAGTTGCTTTTTGCTCCTCATTTGAAAGCAAGATTTGATGTTAATGCTTCTTCATTTGAAAATACTTGATTCTTCTTGCTTCTTGTGCCTAACTTAAAGGCTTTAAAGAAAAGTACTTGTTGGGAGATAACCCAAGAGTTTCCTTGAGTCTTGGAAGTTATTACTTCTGTAATGACCTCTCCTTATCCTTTTTGTTTGCTTTGTGTGCCAAGAATGACCTCTAATGAGAGGGAAGTAAGATTTGGGGAGTTGCTGTCCCAAAACAGATTTCTGTCCTCCACCAAAAACATTCGTGAGGAGGCTCTGTAACTCGGATTGAGCTCAAAATTTACGATTAAATCCCCCAGTATGTTGGCTAACTTTCGTTAGTTCAACACTTTTTTGATTTGAGCAACATAAGATGTTCTAAAAAATTCGTTTCTACCTGCTGGTCTGTTTTGACGGATTTCTGCCATTATTTGCATTTGCTTCTTATTGATTCCTTTTTGACCTCTCTTCAGGTAAATTGAGTTTCTTTGAAGGAGTTACTTCAGTAGCTTGTGTTTTTAGTGAAAATCCTTGCTGTTCCAAAGCTTTGCTAGCGGTCTAATATCTTTTGAATAAGCTAATGTTGCTAATGAAGATTGTGTGAAGTTTTGTATGAAGGAAAAATTTCGGGTGTAGAGAGAGAATGATGCAATGAGATAAAGAATGGAAAAAAGCTCAAGCTTGGGGATGACAGTGTCACCCCAAGAAATATCAAAGATGTACAAGCATCAAAGCTTGGGGATGCCCAAGGCATCCTCTTATTCATCAATAAAAATCTCAGGTCTTTCTAGACACTTCACTTTTATTGTTTCATGCACATTTGTGTTGTTCTTGGAGCGTCTTAGTTTTTGTTTGCTTTGCTTAGTTTGTTTAGTTTGCTTGAATAAAGAAGTTTGGACTCCCGTTCTTGTTGTGTTGTTTTGCAAATAAGTTTGCTTGGTGTTTGGAAAGGAGTAGTAAGTGCTTGCTTGAAGTGCAAGAGGAGCTTGCATTGACTATGACTTAGACTTTAGTATGACATGCTAGGTGTTGTTTTAGCATTATGCTTAGTGATTATTGTTGTAGCATGTCTTGTTCCAAACAATTGGGATTGCTTAGTGTGCCTTGAAGAAATTATGCGTTGTTTTAGCATGCAAAAGCATACTATTGTGGTATTCTCCTTTGATGTTTTGCTTGGGTTGACTTGGCACATGCTTATACCATGTTATGACTATGACAAGTCACCATTAGCCTCTATGATCATTTAGTCCTTGACTTGTAGTACCACTCTTTGCTTTGATTAGTTTGCTTTGTTGTATTGCATAATTTTGGCCATTATTGCTCTTTTAGTTGGTTGCTCCCAGTCTTTTGCTAGCCTCCACTTGTATGAGTAAGTTCTACTCATGCTTCCAACTCCCAAGAAACCAATTTATTCCAAAGTGTCCACTATAAACTCCTATGCATGGTGTGTTACACCATTCCAAGTATATTCTTGTTTTCAAATATCTTCCAATTAAAAAACTATTTTGTTATTTGAAAACTTAGTGATTAAAGCCCTCACGAACTTGATGGTACATTTTATTCTTTGCCCCTAATAAACTTGAACCATTGAGGAAACTTTGTTGTATATGCTTGCACTTATAAGTTGGGATTAGCAGAACCGTGCTGTCACGGGGAACGTTTTCAACATTGCACTTGTACTTTTTGTACTCCGTTGATATCATGCTCTTTTGTCTATGGATGTTACCGGTGTGAAATGAAGTGGGAACTTGTAAGTCCATGGAGTTTGTATTCTGTGTTAGAGAAACGCCTGGGTCGCTAGCCTAAGCCATGTCTAATCATGGTGGAAACTTGCAGCATCACCATAGTGACATCTATGAAGCATTCTTCTTATAAAAAAAGAGACACATTGAGAAAAGAGGAAAGAGAGAAAAAAGCACCATATTCCCATGGTACATAAGAAGAATTACTGAGATGCTCATTGTTTGCTTGCCTTGTCATTTTGGTTATGGGAAAGCTCCTGTACCATGTGCAAGGGGTACCCCGTTGGCGGTTCTCAATGATATGCAAATACTTACAGTGACAAGAACTTTCCTGGGCCCTAACTTGAGTATCCATGAGGTGTAGCCCTCATAGTCAAGGGACTTGAGATTGCCAACTTATACTTTGTCAAGCATATACTCCAGTTTTGCCACTTTAACCTTAACCACATCAAGATGCTTACGATAGGGGCAATGAGGGCTGAAACCTAATAAGTACCATAATTTTTGGAAGCTCTTTTTGAAACTTGTAATCCCTACTTCCTTTACAAAAAGGCCTTTCTTCCATCATTATTGAGTCTCCATCTTCTACCTTTAGGCACCATTAACAGAGCATAGTTGTCGTTCTATGTGCAGTGTTCCAAAGCTTATTAATTGATGCATATTGTGTTATTACTTGTTCTTGTGCTACTTGTTTCTAGTCACCCTTGTGAACTTTGAAGGTGTCCTATGCATCTATATTGCTATTCTATGAGGGACAAGCTGATTGCCACTATGCTATGTTTTCTGCATGTGAAACGAACAAACGTTTTCCAATGCATGTTATTTATGATCTTTGTTTGTAGCTTGCCATGTTGCATGCATATTTACTATGTCCTATTGTTAGAACTCCATCTTTCATGCACATGTTTAGAGTTCTTTGATCCAAGCTTTCAATGTTTGCAAATGGTTGGATCTTTATTGTGTGGGTGCATGTCACCTCAAAAAATATTTTTTTATCATTTACCTACTCGAGGACGAGCAGGAGTTAAGATTGGGGATGGTGATACGTTGGAAACGTATCTATAATTTTTGGTGCTCCATGCTTGTTTAGTATCTACTTTGATTTACTTGTCTACACTTTGAGGTGCTTTTTACATGTTTTCTGGTACTAACCTATTAACAAGTTGCAACAGTGCCAGATGCCTATTTTCTGCTGTTTTTGGTTTCAGAAAAGTTAGTAAAGAAATATTCTCGGAATTGGACAGGATGAGGACAAAGTCAAAACTTTCCGTGGGGAATAAGAAGTCCAGAGGAGAGACGACGAGGCGTGCCAGGGCGGCTAAACCCCCCCCCTAGGCGCGGGTGGGCCCTACCCCGCGCCTGGGTAGGGTTTGCCCCCTCTGGCCGCCGCCTCGGTCTCCCCCTTCGCCTATAATAAGCCCCCGATACAGAAACTCTCAGTACCCAATCAATATTCTATGAAACCGTTTGTAGCCGCCACCACCATCGTCCCTAGATCGGGGGGATCTGAAGCTCTTCCCGGCACCCTGCCGGAGGGGAGATCATCCTGGAGGCCTTCTCTCCGGTATGATTTGTGAGTAGTTCCACCTTGGACTATGGGTCCATGTAGTAGCTAGATGATTATATCTCCTCCTTTGTTCTTTCATGTATAGATCTTGTGAGCTCCGTTCATGATCAAGATCTAATCTATTTGTAATCATGCATGTTGTGTTTGCGGAGATCCGATGGATATTCATATTATTATGTTGGTTTGATTAATGATTCTATCTTTATAATTCTATCATGTCTGTGTTGTTTGTGATCTTGCATGGTCACCGTTGCTAGTGGTTATCTTGGTCAAGTAGTTGCTAGTGACTCCAAGAGGGAGTATTTATGCTCGATAGTGGGTTCATGCCTCTAGTTTCCAAGGGAAGTGATAGAAATCTCTTCGGTTGTAGATGTGTTGTTGCTACTAGGGAGAAAACAACGGTCTCTTATTCATGGAACATGTGGACTGTTTACCTTACACACTTTGCTTAAAGCAGTTGTCTGTTGCTTGCAACTTAATACTGAAGGGGGTTCGGATGATAACCTGAAGATGGACTTCTAGTCATAGATGCAGTTGGATTACGGTCTATGTATATTGTTGTATTGCCCAATCAACCTCATAGGATCTTTCTGGCTAGTAATTGCATTGTTATGCCTTGCTCAGTTCTTGTCAATTGCCTGGCTGTAATTTGTTTACCCTTCATACCATGTTGTTTATCTAAGGAGAGAACCTCTAGTGAACTATGGACCTTGGTCCAATCTTTACCACTGATATATCTTCCACTGTTACTTGTTTACTTGCTGCAAACCAGTACCTTTCACACTATACGTTTAATCCTTTGTTACAGCAAACCGGTGAGCTTGACAACCTCACTGATTCGTTGGGACAGAGTCTTGAGTTTGAGTTGTGCAGGTCTCCACGTTGCTTCCAACACCTGTGTGACGTTTCCTTCCTCCTTCTGGTTCGATAACCTCGGTTTCTACTGAGGGAAATCTTGCTGCTGTACTCTTTATACCTTGCTCTTGGGGTTTCCAACGAAGCACTCTTCCTCCTTGTTGAGTGTAGCATCAGACGTCCACGGCGGCCGGAGGAGACCGAGGCGGGGGTACACGGTCGAAACAGGGGGCGGCGACGAACGTGGGGGAGAAGGAAGCGGTGGAGCTCGTCGATGGCGGGGCCGGCACACGGCGGCTGGTTTGACGTGGCTGGGCGAGGAGAAGGTGGCGGCTGGTTCCGCGGTGGCGGCGCTGGCCAGAGGACAGGGTGGAGATGGGGAAATATCGCGTCGTTTTTTACACACCAAACGGGGTTTCACTTGGCGGTGGCACGCCATGTAATACTATCGAATAGTCAGGGGCAAAATCGTCCATAAAATGTCAGACAGAAATTTTCTAAGGACAAACCTACCTCAACGTAAATTAGTAGATAGATTGTGAAACCTTTTTTGCACAGGCCTAATTATAGTGATGCGTGATGATGTGCCCATTACCTTCTTTTCCATACAAATTATCAATGGGATGGGATGATCTTTCCACAAAATTGATAGTTAGCTTTCATTTAAAGATATCTCTTGTCTTAGTAATAATTTCTCACTTTCATGTCCTCGGTAGGTCAAGTGTTCTGGGTGACCATAACTGTTGGTGATAGTTGGCAAATGCATTTATTTATAGGATTTATTACGACCGTATCCCTAGTCTCACCAAAATTTTGACTGTGCTACTATAATTTGACCAGTTGGAAAAATGCTAGAGCTTTAGGGAACTCGTTACGTCTATATCCCTGGATCCTATTAACATCGGTTGTCGTTTCCTCAAACTAACTTGGCATTTGTTTGACTCATTTTCTTACATGTGAGTCCCATCTAGATCACTCTTTGGTATGACCGTTATTATGACGAGCAGGTTCCACCACCTCAACAATAAATAGCACACATCTTAGGTTCGAGGATTATACCCCCACTATTATGCAATTTATCATATTTTGTCGCTCTCCCGCTCCACTCCACTACTTGCTCCTCCCGCCGCCACATAGTTCCGTCATTCACCACCCCCTCCCCTTGGGCCTCTGTTCATTGCCAATCGCCATACTCATCCTCATTGTTGTCCCCTTCCTAACCTCTCTCCTAGCTATTGTGCCCTGCCCTTGCTTGCTCAGGCAGCTAGAAGAGAAAACTGTAAGTCGGCCTTTGGCTGCACACCTATGATAGATCCGACAAAAAGATGGATCCTACAAGGTCGGAGAGCACGAAGATGGATCTTGCAAGGCTAGAGAGCATAGAGATGGATCATGTGAGGTTGTAGAGCACGTGCGAGAGTGACACAGGGATAGGATGTGGAGATCAGAGCAGAGCATTGCAGCTCTACAGCCCGGTGAACATGTCGTTCATCCTCCCTAAAGGGTACAAACTGGAATTCCTTTTCTACCTTTTACAGTTAGCGATACGAGTCTCGAGTAATCGCGAGGATATGTGTTAATAACCATAGGACATTTGTTGCTTCTAGATTTCTATTGAAGATTCAGCACGGGTGTGGAATTGAAACCATGGCCGACAATAGAATTACAGTTAGCACCGGTTTCGATTGTAGATTAATAGTAGAAGCCACTGACTTAACTCTATATGACTTGTACGTGGAATTTGGCAAAATCCCCATTGGACAGCATGAGGAATTTTTCCCAGGTATTATGACATTAATATTAACATTTTTTTGCGACATTAGAACTGAGGAGGCATTGACCATAATATGGGATAAACACCTATGCACGAGAACTGTGTTGATGTCTATTCAAATTATGTACAAAAAGATTGGGAAAGAGAAGTCATCGAAGGTTTTTGGCCATCAGCTACGCAGACAACTCAACTAACCATAACAGAGCAGTCTCTAGTTGCTCAACTGAGCGTAACCACCCAATTTGTTCTTGAGCATGAAGCATTGTCAACCGAGCGAGGAAGTTCGAAATGGGGGGGGGAGAGGATAATTTTGTTTTCAGAGATGATGAAAAAACATATCTAGATGTGGTTGTTGATCTTGAAAGGATGGAATGTAGAAAATATTTGGTTGATTCGAGCTTTAATCATGACTATTGGATGAGGATGAGTGAAAGGACATAGATGCCGTCTAGAGAAGGGTGGATAGGCGGTTAAAACTTTTACGATAAATACTTGATAAGTGCAGAATAAAAGTAGCCTTAAAGTTGACAAACACAAAACCAATAAACACTAGGATTCACCAATGTACACCAAAAACTTATGCTAAGCACGACAAGAAACTAGGGGTAGCAAGATATATATAACTTCAAGTGTGAATGCTATCACAAGGTAAAGTGTACAAGTAAAAATCTCGGGTATAGAAATAGCCGAGTTACGCGGTAACGAAGGTTTGTCCCAAATTTCCTTCCTTTTAAGGGGAAGTACGTTTTCGTTGGAGGGGTGGAGGTACAAAGACCACCAACGCTAGAAAGGTCTCACCCTATTCTTCGAGCAGCTGCTTCGCGACTAGCACCCGATCCACTATGGGACAATTGAGGATGGTCACCAAACCCATAAAAGTTTGAGGAAATCTCCACAACTTAAATGGAGTCTCCCAAAAAATCACCACTAATGTCTCTATCTTGAGGAAGCTCCACAACTTAATTGGAGGGCCCAAGGAATCACCACCAAGGCCACTAAACTTTCTACGGTTCGCCCTTCGCTCTCAAATTCCACCAAATCTACATAAGTTATTGGGGAATAAGAGATGAACACAAAAGACTTTAAGATCTAGATCCCAAGGTGTTCCCCTCACTTAGAGGAGATTTTGATTGGTGGCGTTATAGATCTAGATCTCCCCTCTATTTTCCCTCAAATATATGCAATAATCATGGGAGGAGAGGGAATAAGAAAGATCAACATGGTCAACAATGGGGGGCAAAAGTAGCTCAAAGTCATTGGAAACCATTGGAGAAGAAGGGCCTTAAATAGGTCCCGAATGAAGGAGATACGCACTAGAGGCAAATAATAAATAGGTTTATTATCATATCTAAAATTAGTTCATAATAGTTTCATCTTGTGCTATAATTGTATCAAGTGGAAACATTGATACATATGTGGTATGTAAACAAACCAAGTCCCTAGTAACCTATATACAACTAGTTCATTGGACAACCGATAATCAAGGTTTCCTAATCATGAAGCATTTATGCCAGTTAACAATAAAGCCATATCATTATAAAATGATGTGGTGGACATTACACATATAAGTATTGCGATGTAATCAAGTCACATGGTTTATTGTTGCAATAGTGAGAAACTGAGTGACCTTATCCTTAGACCATGAGATTATACTTAATCACTGTCACCCGTGGCTGATTTGACTGTATCAACCATCACACCATAATAGGGTGATCATAAAGGTGCATGTTGGGTATTCCATAGGAACACATTGAGGCGTATGCATCAAGATCAGGATTTATTCACCTGCGTGACAGGAAGATAAACTGGGCCCACTTGGTGCTATTGTATCCAATAAGCTGCAACGAATAACTAGGTCATAGGGATACAATATCACGATAACGAGTTAAGTACACTTGTCAGAAACAAGATTGTTATGTTGATACTAAAGATCAAATCTTTAACAAGTCATGTATCGAAGTGACAAAGGAATTGGACACAGAGTTTATGGTTTAAACGACAGAGCATCGTGGAATGCATGGGGGTCATTACGGGCATCCCAGTCCCGCTATTGATCATTGATATGAGAGAGATATCAATCATATCTATGACATTTACGAACCGTATGGTAACACACTTAAAGGTCTTACGACATTATGATATCATTATGGAATCGTTGGGATCACAGTTGAGAAAGAGAAGAGAATCCCGGAATCGTTTTGAAGGAGTACCAGAATAGTTGCAGGGGAATCTGAAGAAGTTCTGAATGAACGAAAAGGTGTTTCGGATCAAAAAGAAATTTAATAATATGCATTTCATATTAATTATCAGAATTAATAATATAAATATTTAAAATAAATTGAAGAGGCAACTTCCACTAATGGCCCAAATCCCCGAGGAAAAGGTCCCAAAAAGGGAAGCCACCCAAAAGGGGTAGTCGTCACTACCGCCTAGATCCCCACCAGCCGGGCCCCTAGGGCTGCCGCATGAGAGAGCGGGCGGCCGGGCCAGCAGGCAAGGCCCACCCAGCCGACCGTTGCCGCATGCGCGTAGGCAGGTAGGGCCCACCCGGGTCAGCCACCCCCGCCTTCCTTGGCCGGTGTGCCTCCTTCCTCCTCCTCTCCTTTAGTCCCACCCCGGGACTTTGGGGAGAAGGGGTCCTCCCCTTTCCCCTATATAAGAAGGTCTTTATTGGTGGAAAATAGACAACAATTAATTGGGAATTTTTCTAAGGCATTTTTCTTAGAGAATTTTTTCTATATTTCTCTCTTTGTTGAATCTCATGAGTGCAGTTCCAAGAAGGACTGTGCACGTGGGAGACGACACCACCCCGGTACGTTGTCGCCCTGCTGGATCTCAGTTCCAGAAGGTCTACTTCCGCATCCCTGCTAGATTAGGGAGAATGAGAGTCGTCGTCGAACACCATACGTGTGCGAAACTACAGAGGCACTGCCACTTGTGGCATCGGAGCTGTCGTGCAAGGACCAGGAGGTGACATGCGAGGAGCATGCGACCTTGAAGTCGGCTACGAGTAGAACTACATAACCAACGTTCCCACGGAACATAACGCTTTTGGTCTACAAGGGTATGTCCCTAAAACCATCATCCTGTTACTACATTAACTCATAGATAGATCTTAGCAGTGGTGTTGCGCTAGCTAGGAATATTTTTTGTTTTCTGATGTGAATCCTTCACCCACATAATCCAGCCATTATGCATAAGCTACAGAAAACGCAGACATTTCGGCCTCAGCAGGACCATTCCGGGCAAGGTCCAATCACTATATAGCAAGCAACAACCCGAACACTGTAAAAAAAACTAGGACTCAGGCCGAACCACTCCGTCCGGACGATCCTAGGGTCGGACCACTCTAGCCGGACGGTCCTAGGGCCGGACCACTCTGGACAAGCAGAAGAAAGAAACTAAAAACCTTGTATCTTTTGTATACGAACTCCGAATTTGATGAACTTGGGATCATTGGGATACCAACTACCAGCTCTATAACCAAATAGTGAAAGGTATTACATCCACCGAGAGATCGTGAACCTAGGTACATCGTTGTGTTGATTCCGTTCTTAGATACTCCACGCATCTTGCCTAACTCTATTTTTTTTAGCAATCTTGCCTAACTCTATTGATCTCTATTGCCATCTCCCATGGCTAATATCGAGAAAATCCCACGACAGTCGCCGCAACTGGCTGCAGCAGTGAAGGCATCGGTGAGCCTAGAGCGAGCTAGCGGCGAGAAATACACTTAAGTGAGATGGTGCGGGTGCGGCCGGTGCCAGAGCCAAACATGTGGAAATGGACCTTCGAGGGAAAGCTATCAAAGTTTTGACCAGTTCTGCAAAGGGATAAATGGAATTTTTATTACTAAATTAAGTAGATGAACAGGAAAAAATGATATATAAAAAAGATATGATGTCAAAATAAGAGAGATTCTATTCAACATGCAATTGGTAAGTTGACACTACCAATGCAATTTAGAGAATAAATGAGGTGTAGGGGGTATTAAAATGTATTGTTCGGTTGTAGGCTGAGATATTAGTATAGACTATAGAAGACTAGCTGAATGCCCTTGCGTTCCTGCGGAAGAATAAACTTAGAAATAGATATTAATAAAAGCAACACTATAATTTACAACGGATACATTACATCCGTCTCACGAGTTGTGTTGCACTCAGTATCGCCTTATATTTGCTCAGAGTTTTAATGCTCAGTATAGACTTCCGAATAGGACAGTTAAAGGTCTAAGTATAGGATAACATTATGCAATGTAAAATCTTATCCAAGATAACAGTTTTAGATTACTGGTTCTATCAAGAATAGAGAACATAAATCAACACTTGCCGCCAGTAGTTTGTACTCGATAGAGTTGATAAGCTAACAAAGATACTGTATGCTAAATTAACATAATGCACCGCTATTTTTGTTGTCTGGATCCCACCTCTCAGCTATCATGGAGCCCATTCCCTGAAAACCTTCTTAATGAAAAACACGAGTCCAAGTTTCAAAGCTAAACAAACCACCAGACCCTTTGTAAGACCCATCATAATAAGATCACTTTAGTTGGCGCATAATATTCTGAGTTACTTTTATACACGCCTAATTATATATCTTCAGAATATAGACAATAGAACCAAGCTATATATCTGATCAAAAGCTTTCCACTAATCAATACAAGGAACCGCAAACTCAATATTGCAACTTGGCACAATAAATAAAGGTACCAGGTTGTAATGTGTGTATCATACTCATGTGCAAGTCTCCCCTTGCCTAGCTTCCTATAGAGATAATAATCAACTACAGAAGCACCGAGCTATATGCCATTGTATACAATCAAAAGACCGGATCGAAGCTAGGAACTACTGTAGCCGGCGCTTACCTGCGGGCGTCTTCATCCAAGGCGAGGGTGGAGGAGCAGGAAAGCAGAGAAATCAAGCTCGCCGATCTGCTCATCTTCCCGAGGGCATTGAATTGAAGTGAATCGAGACGGGGCGGTAATGAATTGCTCGTTTGCCTGAAGAGGAACGACATCCGACGAGGATGGCCTGTGCACCCAAGGTCGTCGGCCGAATCGCCACAGGTTTTGTCCCCATAGACAGGGAAAATAAGCAAACCGGTGAGGCTGTCCCTACCTCCTCTGCCCTTCCCCTCCCTCGTGGTTGCACATCCCCTGCCAATTCACCTTCCTTGACGTGTGACCGCTGTCGAGGTCCTACCACAGATAGGGCTGGACATAAAACTCGAAACTCAACTGAGTTTAACGAGCACTCGTTTGCTCGGCTCGTTCGAGATCGACTCGTTTCCTTAACGATTCGAGCCGAGCTGCAGTTTTTGCTCGATATCCTTAATGAGCTAAATGATCGAGTTAACGATGTTCGTGAGCTACTCGTTAAGCTCGGTAACAACCAAGGTATGGCCCACTTATGTTGCTACATGTCTAATCCGGCAGTCCATCTAAGACAAACAAATGGCCCATTGAGGAATACCCCATCTCCACCTTCTCGATCTAGATCTGCTGACCACGGCACCGACCGAGCTCTGCCAGCTGGAGTCCTTCTCGACCGTTCCAGGACTCCCTACTCACACCAATTCACGTGGATAAGCGTAAGATGCCATCCAAGCACTGCTATCGATAATTATCTGTCGTATTTTAATACAGGTATATATGTGGTTATAATTATCGTTTTTAATTATCGATATGCCTTTGTCTATGCATTTTCTTAACGAGCAACTCGTGAGCGCTCGATAACATCTAACGAACTGAGCCGAGCTTTACTTTTTGCTCGTTATCCTTAACCAGTTTAATGATCCAAGCCTTAACGAGCGTGAGCCTTAACTAGCCGAGCCTTAACGAGTCGAGTTGCTCGATAGTCCAGCCCTAACCACAGATACGAGATGGGCTCCCTCGAGTTCTCCCATCGTGGCGAGGTGCTCCGGAAAAGGGCGGACGCGGCCATGGTGGTAGTTTGGCAGCGCTGATAGTCCCGAAGAGAGGAGGCCAGGGGGAGGTGCTGCTTCTGCCTGGGCTGCTGGGACCAGTGGTAGGTGGCGAGGTGGAGCCGCAGCCGGCGGCGCACGCTCACGGTGGTGGGGATTAATCGGGGGTTGGTGGATTGGCGGTGGGGTGGAGAGGATAAGGAGATAAGGGACTGCGGGTTAATTAGTGGATTTATTAAGGGTTTTTATGTAAAACTGCAGCAACGGACGAAACGAAAACCACTCTGGCCTTTTCATATCTCTATCTCTACTAGCTAAATGCCCGTGCGTTGCTACGGGATATCAAAATTCTAAATACACTAAATAAATATTTATTTTGGATTAACAACGTGTATGGAACATAAGGACGTGATTACAATTTATATTGTAATATATTAGGCATCTCCCTCTCTCTCTCTTGTGTTTCCGTGTCACCTTCTCCTCGCCTATTATTCCACTCCACTTCTCCATTCTGTTCATATACCTTTGCACTTGTATTTTCATCGATTTAAAAGTTAAACATCTCACCTTACCGGATCTATAACAAAGGATCCACACGGAAATAGCTAGATTACAGGCACCACATGTATATATATATATATATATTGGCTATTATCAAAGCCGTGACCTTATTAGCAGTGGGCCATTGACCAAAGCCGTGACCTTATTCTCCACCACACGTTCTAGCTAGTGTTACTTTTTCGCAACTGCACTACTTCCTTTTATCTCTATATGTATGTGCTATTTCTTGGGCGATCGAATTCGTAGCAGCAGCAGCTCGATTTGTACTTTTATACTCCATCCGTTTTAAAATATAAGATATTTAGGTTTGTAAAGAAAATGTATCTAGACTTGTTTTAGTGTGTAGATTCACTATAAACATGAGTGAACCTATATATTCCCTCTGTTCCGATAGTGTCTAGATTCATCCAAATTTTGATAAATCTGAGACATCTATTTTGGGATCGAGGGAGTACTAAAAATAGTCTAAATACATTTGTTTCATAAAACTAAAACATATATCTTATATTTTAAAACGAAGGAAGTAGACACAAAGCAAAGCGGAGGGCAACATATTATAGCAGCGGTAGCTTGGCTTCTGTAGTGAGAAGGAGAGATAGGAGAAGGCCAAACGGCACTATGGCCAGCTACGCAGCAGCAGCAGCAGCAGCAGGTATAGAAGGCGGCGGCAGTATACGTTGTCCGCCGGTGGTGGCCAGGGAACAGTTGAAGGGCGGCTCTGAGTGGCTGGGAGCTCTGGGTATTGGCCCAATGGACCACCGATGGCGATGCAGGAAGCCTATAGCGGTGATTCACCGAGTAATTTCTCGGAGAGTGTTGCATAAATCCGCAGGGATTGACGCATCTGGTGGAGCTTGATTTTTCCATCGGAACGTTGACTTCACGGCCGATCCAAACGCCCGCCCGGCTGCAGCACCTCGCCGCTGCCGAATATGTTCGCACATCAGAGTTCTACCGCCTCAGTCGTAGGAGCGCCGCCGCCGACCTAGGTGGAAGATGGGGACCCACAGCGGAGGCCGCAATCATAGACGCTGGACGGCGGCAGTTTGCAGCGAGCGCCAGGCGCAGAAGAGCTGGTTCAGCTGCGGGGTTCTGGATACATAGGTCGACGCACCTCCCGGCAGGCACAGAGAAGAAATTGGGGCATTCTTAATTTCTTATCTATTAGATAATTTTGCAGCTAAATGCTCCGGTCGGGACAGGCAATCACCAGCTCGTCCTTCTTGCCTCCCGCCGGCCGCGGTCACCGGCTAGCCCGCCAGTCCTGCATCGGTTCGACCTGTGGCCGTGGGAGGCTGGCCTGGACATAGGGTGGATGAGGAGGGCCGTACTTAGCGTCGTGGTCAGCTACTCCTTCGCCGGAGGAGGCGAGCACCTGTAGGAGGTGGCATGCGACGACCGGGACGATCTGTGGCGGCGGGGTGGAGCCTAGGCTTGGGGAACGAGAGGGGAAGGGACACGTTCACGAGGGAAGAACCGGATTGTGACTTGGCGGTGGCAGTGTATGTAAATTCTTAGAACTTACAGGGGCAAAATCGTCCAACAAAAAATCGGGAAGGGACACGTTCACGAGGGAAGAACCGGATTGTGACTTGGCGGTGGCAGTGTATGTAAATTCTTAGAACTTACAGGGGCAAAATCGTCCAACAAAAAATCGGAACGAAAATAGGGTGACGGACGAACCTACCGTTGTGTAAATTAGTAGATAGATACTAGAAAAGAAATCGCGTTCCGTCGTCTCCAATACGTCTGGTCCTTCGTCCAATCCTTCGGCCGTTCTCCCGCAAACTGCGCCTCACAGAGAAACGCGTGGTCAAAAACACCCCAGGACGATGGACTCTTACGCATTTGAGCAGGCGTGACTTATCCACTTCCTCTCCATCCTCCCGCTGGTGGTCGTCGTCCTAATGCTTGCCGCTCCAGGAACTGAGTTACAATGGACGACGGAGGGAGGATGCCGTCGGGAGGTGTGCAAGCACGACCAGCAACAACGAGAGAGAGACCATCATGGTGGTGGCCGCCATGCCGGAGGCAGCCATCACGGCGGATGCACGCCAAAGTCGCAAGCACGGCCAGCAGAGACAAGATCGAGGCAGCAGCCGCCCCCTTTGCTAATTGCCGGTGAGGCTGGTTGACACATCCACCCCTTCCTCGCATCCCTCCTCAGGTTTCGCCCCCTCCCCCGCCCTCCCCTCACATCTCTCTTTCAAGCTCTAGATCCGATCGGAGCCTGGTATGGTACCTGTGTCAGATCGATGCAGCGCGTTCTAACGATGTCATTTCTTCTCCGAAGTGTGTGAGTAATTTGGTACCACTGATTTAGGATCGAGATGATTCAGAGGGAGACTCATGTATACTAACGATGTCATTTCTTCTCCGGCTACATACTCTGTGTCCTCCCTTAAGTTGCATAATTCTCTGATTAAAATTTGTCATACAGCCGTAGGCATTTCTTTTGGGCGAAAAAGACAAGGGCGATGAAGAACACATGAATCGAGCAAAGGATTGAAAACCCAGATCGAAGGGCTCTTTTTAAAGCAATTATACATTTTTTTCACGAGCTAATGTTCCCTTGGTAAATTCAGTCCTCTCTTACTGTAACAGTGATATTGTTCCCCATACTAAGTGGCAATCTATCTTATTCTGGTTGCTTTGACATAAAGTCCTCAGTAGACTCCTACAACAAGAATGTTTGTCAGCCCGGAGATGGTGCGTGTGTCCTCTCCTGAAAAGACTTTTGGGAGATAGAAAATATAATCATTTGCCCTGGACGAGGACATTAGTTTGAAATCCTTCATATCATCTCACATCTCCAAATCCACTATCAACTACTGCTTTTTACATGTGCATTTTTTTTTTGAAGGTAGGCAGGATATAGTATTCACCGAGCTGTGATTTTGAATCGCAGGTTGTCGAAGCAAGAAGATGATATTATACATCACTTTGACAGTAGGCTTCAGGCAGTTATTTTTTTTTCTATAAAGGAATGTTAGTAAATGTTATACATCATCTTGAGAGGAGGCTTCAGGTAGAAGGTGCAAAGGAGAGTAGGCTTTGGTGTGTCGATAGCGGTTTAATCTGATGGTAAGGATAGCCTGACCCCAAGATTGCACAACAATCAGACCCATTTTTGGTCGTGGGTCATGGACAGCTAATCCTAGGTGAGCTCCTGATTTTATGATTTGTTTTGGCAATATTAAATTATTCTGATATCTTGAGGACAAGTCTAGCATTAACGCAATGTAAAAAATAAGAATGATTAAGAAATAAATTGGCTGAGAATATTAAACTGATTGGAACATGGCAACTCTCTTTGTACATGGAAGCATGATCGGATCTTCCCATTATGGCTAACAATTGTGCTACACCGAGGCCGGGGCAGTTGTGTGGTCCACAACCAAATTTTGTTTGTACCTTCCAATTTTATTGAGCGGACTATCCAAATCGCAATCAATCGTATAATGATCAATGCAGGGGAGAGCAGTTGGTGCACATATCAAAGCTACACATGGTATCTTTCTTACTGTTATTTGTGTATTGTTTGGCTACATGCCCATCTTCAATTTAGCGTCAGATCTACTTATTCATGACCATCTTGACCCTACGGCGACGCATCATCTTGACCCGACGGCGGTTCAGAACTAGCATCCCTACCGCCTCGGTCTCCTGATCTTGGAGGATCTGTGATAATATTTGGGAGGTATTCGGGTGCCCGGATGTGAGATATTTGGAACTCAGAAGGACGAGTGTAGCTGCCTATTGAGAAAGAAAAACTCACAAACTTCACTGGTCATCTTCCTCTATATCCATGTAAGTATTCTTGGCTACTTACCATCTCTAATTTCTTTGCAAGAAGGCAGTACATGGTGCTCTGGTTGTTGCTGAATTGTGTTGCCTTGGTTAATCAGTTAGTTAGTCTGGATTAGTGTAGAAAACATCATTCATTTTTTTGCTAATAATGCTTCCCATACTTTCTTGGTTTTTTTTGGATTGGTAGGAAGGCAAGAACCTAATCCACGTTCTCCTTGTCCCAAACCATTTCAGAATTTCAAAATGTAGATTTTGTTATGTTAAGCACCGTCCAATTTTTGCACAGAATGGGATTAAGAGCAAGTGTTGGAAATGTACGTTGCATGCAGGACCTAATGTTTCCATGATGTACTATATTAAGGAACATGAGTTAAATAAATAGATGTAAATAGAAGGACCTGAGTTTTAAATTTCAGTTGCAATGAATTTGTACATCTTGTAAGAATTGACAAGGGAATTTACGTGCGCATTGTATGTTCATAGTTGATGGATCTGAGTGAGATTTCTTGTTTTCTTATAGGACATTGGGTTCAATTTTTGGTCATCATGCACAGGGACATGGTAGCTGCCCTGTGAAATTTTCCAGCTACGGGAAACCAGTACTATCTAGGAGCGCTATACAAGAAGGGGAGGAAGACCGAAGAGCAGAAAGAAATGTGGAAGAAATTTAATATAGGCTGGATGAAACTGAGCGTTTTACCTCATAACTGACGCAGGTTCGTGGGGAGCGGTTCTCCATGATGAAATGGGGCTGGTTGTAAGGCAGTGACCTGGTGCAGAAATGACAGACTCTTGCTGCAAATGAAGGTGCCAAGGCAAGATCGATGTGGATATTTCATTTAGAACATGGAGCTTCCCATAAGAAAGTGCACAGAACCACTCGCCTCAAGGAAACAAGATGATGTATAAATATTATATATATATGATGTCCTCTGTTGATTATTAGATTAACTTTTTCCGCAATACCATCAATGTATCATGACCAAATGCATTCCATCTCACTGACATAATATGTGATTTTCTAGCGACAAAGTAGAGAAACTTCTTGTGTTCCTCAGTGATAAGAACACCTTTGAACTTATATTTCCTTCAGTTCATCATGATTAATGTTTCTGATAAATTTTGGTTGGTTAGTTTTTGTCTTCTAGCAGCTCTCTAGATTTACTTGCATGGGGACTAAGTATGGACAGCATATTCCTGGGCTCGGAGAAATATGTCAATCTCTGCAATTTCCCCTTACGGTCTTAGATATACAATCACGCATTTTATCTCGTGCTGAATTTCCAATGCATCCATTCTTGTATTTACAGTCACTCATTTCACCTGACCCATTGCTCTACAAACGGCAGTGCTTTCGGTGTGTCGCTCCAACTCGGAAGTTTACAGATAATATTATGATAACGTCTTTAGTTAGAGTGCTTGGGGTACCTATCAAAGTGGAGCGACTCTACGGAGGAGGGTGTGCTGCAGATAATATCTACACTGGTCTTGGAGTTGTGAATTTGATCTTGCCGTACACGGGTAATCACTATGACATCATCAACCCACGCGTTCCTTCTGCTGAGAGTGAAAGTCAACAGGCTTCCCAGAGAGAACACCCTGCTGATTAGAGTTCAAGTCAACATATTCCGCTGTGTTAGAAACTTGGAATTGTGTTCTGCATGTTGCCTATGAATGAGACCGTTACTGAGTTTGGTGGTGGCATAACATACACTATGCATTTTTATTTTGTTGGGCGAAACTGCTGGTGCTGATTGATTGATCAGAAGCTACTCCCTTGTTGGAAGAAAAAACATGTGTTATATTTTGTTTGATTGTTTAGCTGGTATAGAGTAAATCTTCCGTGACCACATTCGAATTTCTTAATTATGTCCATCTTTCAATGTCCTAAAACATATATAAGTAAGAGTTAACGTAGCTTCCTGATATCATCTATGGAGGCATGGTACCAAGGCATGAATTGGTCTATGTGCTTGTTTTGTAAGTCAGGGATATTACAATTCTTTGGACATATCTCATGTGTGGCTTGCTTGCTTTGCTTACAACAATATGCATGATATTTCTTGGCTAACCTAATTTTCTACACATTTTATTAATGACTCAAACAACACTAGACTAAGTTGAGTTGTGCTGGTGCTAAACGTGGTATATGCCAATAGATCTCCTAGGCGCAAATTTAACAGGTATTATGCCTTTGCTCAAACAATGACTGGTGCTAAACACAGTACATGCCATTATGCATTTGCTTAAAATTTGACAATGTTGTTTGATGTACATGAGAATTCTAAAATTACTTGTTTAATAACATGGTTATTGTGGAATCATCGAAACATTTGTGTCCCGTTGCAACGCACAGGCATATTTTCTAGTAGTAGAGATAAGAAGATAGATACGCTCCCTCCGCCTACAAATAATTGTACTCTTAGTTTTTGTCCTAAGTCAAACTATTTAAAATTTGACCAACTTTATACAAGATTAACAACACATATGACATCAAATTGCTATACTATGAAATTACATATAAATAAAGACCGATCTAGTTATACTAATTTAATACTGTACTTAGACGTTAAAGTTTTTTAGATTAGATTGGTGAGACGTGAGTTTCCGGGACACGTACGATGGCTCCCCAAATGAAAACTTCTGATTATTTCTCTCTTCAAGATCTCAAAAAGAAAAGGGGATACTGTAGTGCTGATCATTTTTACAAGTGCAATCACCACACACTAGACGTCTTGAGGCATGGGCCAACAAATAGCTGCTGGCTAGGGCGCTGCCTGAATGTGCGCATACTTGATCACCTTGGAGACGGCCTCCAGAACTTCCACGGGGGTCACGTTCCCGACCACGGTCACCGTCTTGATCGCTAGCTCTATCTTAACTGACACAACTCCTGCACAAACAGTTCATTCCGGTTATCTTGATCCATTCCGGTTATTAGGGAGATCTCATAGTTTGTCGATCACCACAAACGATGAGGAGATACGGGCAGCGCAGAGCTAGCTATATATATTTCACTTCATCGCCTACCTTCCAGCTTGGAAATCTGCTTCTGGACCTTCCTCGCGCAGCCATGGCAGTGCATCGATACCTTCAGGACCACGGTCGTCTGCGCCGCCATGACAATGCAAGCATAGCACGCCTGCGAATTCACCTTCGGCTCCGCCTTGGGCTGCTCGTCGACATCCGTGACCGGCACGACGCGATTCTGGTCCCGGTGGCTCCTCAGCAGCCCGCTCCATTCGTTGCTGTCTTCGTCCTCCTCCGGGCCGGAGCCTGCTGAGGAACGGGGCAACCACCGCAGAGCTTTCTTCAGAACCATGGTTGCAGCGATGCACTGGATGTCCGGGCGCAGTTAACAAGAGCCACCAGGCCAAAAGCAACTCGCATATACTATATAGTTGCGAGGTCTTTTTTCCTTTTCGTGGGGAGATTGGTGCAAGATCAACCACCCAGAAGCAACAAAGATTCTTACGAGAAGTCGCTGGTGGATAATCTACCCGTAGTTCAGCTACTGGTCCAAATGATCAGACCACCCTCTGTGCTAGCTACTGTGAGGAGTTAGATGGCGTTGGGTGACCCGTAGGCGGTAGAACAATCATGTTTTCTACATGCCGATATTCACTTCCGTTCGCGGTTGCAAATGCATCCATTGTGAAAAAACATATTTCAAAATATTAAAAATTCAAAAAACAACTCCACATATACATTAGAACATTTTATATGTTGGTTCACAAGTTTTTGGGATAAAAGAATATTTTATGTGTCGTGTATAAAAAGATAAAATCTGTCACAGAAATACGACTATTCACATGATATTTTTTGTCTTTTTATATACAACACATGAAATTTTCTTTCATCCTAAAAACTTGTTTACCAACATAAAATGTTCGAATGTTTATGTAAATTTTTTTTTCGAATTTTTTAACGTTTGAAAATATGCATTTGCACCTATGAGCCGAATTGCCGCCTCCACCATACATACATGCTGCTACTTTACTCTATAAATTAGGTCAATATTTAATAACTTCGACTTATGAAAATCCTAGAAGTACACTTATTCGCGGACGGAGGGAGTAGTCGGTATTGCCTAAAAAAAGTTCGATATAGTTGATGGAGTCGTGTCGGTTGGATGAAAGTATATCGAATTGCCGCCCCCTAAGCTACACAACTGCAACCATGAAAGTAGATTTGCCAATCTAAAAAAATTACCCCCAATCCAGAATTATGATTTCGTAATTCTTTTCTAAATTTATATGTATCTAAACATGTTTTAGTTTAAGATAATATTAATCTAGACAGATTTACATTATCTAATTCCGGATGGAGAAAGTAGATTTTCTTTTCCGTAAGAAAAAAAAGAAAAAAGTTCTATAAGACCGCGGGGAACTTAACTTGCGCTACGAGCGACAAATAGGAGGCCCCGTCGATCTGGCTACCTTCGGAAACGATCCAACCTCCGCTAGCTGGTAGCCCAGGGCTTTTTATTGTATTTTTTGATAAATCTGACCAGTTTGACCAACTTCAACCGCGTCTGTCCTCCGGGGAAACTAATTTGGAATCTGACCCCTCACTTCGGCGCCACTTCAAACGGCGCCGACCTAACACAGGTCGGCGATGGCGCCGAACATGCCACTGGGGCAGGAGCCTGGCTGACGTGGCCGCTATGTCGGCGCCGTCCTAGGGTTATACCCAATCGAGCAGTTTCCCTTTCCCATCCCTCCTGTCGTGGGAATGGTCACGGCAGATGCTGCAATCGGTAGCGAGTAGTAGAACGAGGGGCAAGGGCGGCCAGCCATCTGCGGTGCGAGATGAGGGCAGAGACACAGGGTTTTACCCAGGATCGCCCCCCCGGAGGATAAAGACCTACTCCTGCTAGATTGTATTATGGAGGTGGTACAATGGGCGAGCTCGGCGGCTAGGCGGCGAGTCGCTTGGGTGTATGACGGAACGTATCTCTACTCACCCTATAGGGAGGTTTATATAGGCTGGTTTACATATCTCAACCGATTCAGTTAAAGCTTCGGTACTCGTTTAACCTAATCCGACTGGGCCTATCTACTCGCCTGGGCCTTTAGCTTCCAGTCGCTCGGTTCCTCGCTGGGCTTCAATCCAATCGCCGTCTTGTAGGCCCACTCGCCAGTTCCTGGGCCAGTCGGAAACGTCCTGCTGGGTATACCCCGGTAGACATATCCCCATCAGTAGTCCCCGAGGCCGCCGTCGATTAGGCGTAGGTGGCTGCTGGCAGTCGGAGTATACGGCTTCAGAGTGGACATCCAGCCGAATCGTCGGCGGGCTCCCGTATAAAGGAGAAACCAATCATCCGGGTCGCAGCTTTCGGCGTGTCGAGTCGGCAAACACTGTCATAGTGAGAGGATCGGCGAGTCGAGTGGCTGAAGTTGGACCGTTAACCGTGGTCAAACTAGCCGTTGGGGTAATCCAACGGTAACCTTTGGCGTAATCACCGCGTAGTAACGGCTCCCTGATTTGGCGGGTAACAACCGCTATATAAGAGGAATGGCAGGCGATCAGAGAACCACCTTCTCACCATTTCCTCCGACTGCGCGCACCTTTCGCCTCCCTTCGCATCGCGATCCAGCCGACCTGAAATCCCCCGACCCCCAGCGAATCTCTCTGCCATGGCCCTTTCCACCGAGCCGTGGGGTAGATCTAAGTGCACGAGGGCGCAACTGGCTTCCTTCGAGGAGGCCGGGATCTTGCGAGCCGGCTGTTGGCGCATTCCCGCAGCCGGAGAGACGACCCCGAATCCGCGAGAGAGGGAGTTCATCTGCTTCACCAGCCATCTTGAACGGGGGCTAGGGTTCCCCACGTCCCTGTTCTTCCGGCGCTTCTGCGCCTACTACGGTATCCAGCCTTCGGATCTGGGTCCCCACAGCATCGAGCAGCTCGCCATCTTCGTGGCGTTCTGCGAATGCTACTTGGGCTGCCGGCCCTACTTCCCCTTGTGGCAAGATCTGTTCCACGGACGGATCAGCCGCGAGGAAGCAGGCGGCCCAATGCTAGCCGCGGGCGGCCTAACCTTCCAGCTCAAGTCAAAGGCTTCATTCTTCGACCTGATGCTGCCCGCCAAGGCAGCGAGCGACTGGAAGAAATCGTGGTTTTACGTAGCCGAGGCGACCCCGGAGGGCGAGGCGGCGATCCCGCGGTACTCCGCCAATTGGTCCAAGCCGCGCCGTCTCCAAGTCGGCAAGCTCCCCAACGATCAGCGGATGGTCGTCGACGAGATGCTCCAGACCATCCGCGGTCTGAAGAAGAAGGGCCTCCAGACGATAAACCTGTACAACTGCTGGCTCGGGCGGCGGCTCGTCCCGCTCGCTCGGCGCGAGCACTACATGTACCAGTACACGGGCCGAGGAGACTCGATGAAGGCCTGCCTCGACGAGTGGAAGCTGGAGGACTACATCCCAGCACTGAAGAAAATCACCTAGGCGGTGTACCTGGACGCACAGGCTGGGGTCGCCCCTATGCCGCAAAGCGTCCAGCCCCTACGGTAATCGCTTCACTTCGCTCGCAGTCGCAGTTTATGCAGTCGCGGTAATTCTAATTTCATCTTGTATTCATTGCAGCTATTCCAAGTGGTGGAAGGATGGCTCCCACCTTCGGACGATGAGAACTCGAGCTCGTCCGTCCAGGACGTGGGAGAGTCGCCTCCCGCCAAGGGCAATGCCGGGAGCGACGAGGTCGACAGCGACGACGAATCCGAAGAAGAAGTCGCCCCACTGCTCCGCAAGACCCGTGGGCAGCGTCAACGAGAGCTTGAGGCAAGTAAAATCCTCGAGCGTCACGATGACGATGACGAGCTTCCAGAAACCACCTCGCGCCGCCAGGCGACTCCATCGAAAAAGAAGAAGAAGGAAAAGGAGGTGAAGGCGCCTCCGAGGAAGACGAATACCAAACCGACGAGGCCGGCCTCGCCGCCACATTCAGCGAGCAGTTCTGACGCCCCCAGCCCGGCCAAGGACGAGGCGCCGCCAACGACATCCGCGTTGGACACGGCCACCATCGAGGTGCCCCTGGCGTCGATGCCTCCGCCATTCGCCCCAGTCTCTGGGCTGGGGGACGCCTCGGTCGCAGCGGCTTCGCCTCACAAGGAAGCTCCTGTTGAAGACGTTCCGGAGGCTCCGGTTGCTGCCTCAACAACGAAGAAACCGTCCGTGTCTTGGGCACGCAACGTTCTGGAAATGGGGCTCAGCCGCCGACTGGGCCCCGAACTAGAGAAGCCAGCCGGCCTCCGTACGGGGCTGCGCTTCATTCTAGTCGCCAAGTGAGTACACTCTCCCTCCTTTATCTTTCATAGCAGCTCGAATTATATTTCTTACATGATTGTTGAACAGGACCGGGGTGAAGAGGATGGGCCACCCAACCGTGGCTAAGGTGCCACCCGTCGTTAGCGAGGAGGATCCTTCCCGCAAGAGGAAGGTGGACGAGGTCGTCGTCTCTGCGGATGGCGGCAAGAAGGCCAAAGGTGATGACGTCGTCACGATTTCTGACGACACGGCGGTCGCGCCAGCTAGACCCGTAACGAAGGCAGCCGCGTCCACGAAGGAGGGCGCTCCCTTGCCTGGAACAGCCGAGCCAACCTCCTTTGGGGCGGGTGCCTCTATTGCCACCTTCCCGCGTTTCATGACCAAGGCGGCCGCGGCGAGTGGGACTTCACCCTCAAGCCACGCTCCTGGGACCGCCGATGCTGAAGTCGACCAACGTCGTGGGCATACGCCGGCTCTCCTCGCGTCCGTGGACGCGACACAACTCCACGGCATGCTTGGCGCAGCCATCCAGGTACATCCAGTCCCCGAGGATCAGGTCGGTACTTTGCAGCGGCCTGATTCTTTTAATGTCTTATCTTTATTTTTCGCATCCAGTCCCCGAGTGCACACGCGCTGAATTTCAGCGGGTGGGCGCTTAGGAATTTCTTTGAGTACCAGTCCCCGAGTGCGCACTCGCTGAATTTCAGCGGGTGGGCACTTTAGGAATTTTTTGATTGCCAGTCCCCGAGTGCGCACTCGCTGAATTTCAGCGGGTGGGCACTTAGGAATTTTGCTTGGATTAACCTTTTGGGTGCTGTGCAGGGTCTGCAACTTGAATCGGCTGACCGATTGGCAGCGAAGCAGCGCGCGGAGAAGGAACTGGCCATCGTCCAGGAAGCGAACAAAGGGCTTCAGGCTGTTGCCGCGAAGGCAGAGGAAGCTCGCCAGGGGCTTGTCCCCGCTGGTGAATTGGCGACGGCGCAATCGGCTTTGAGTTCGGCTGAACAGCGGATCGCCGACCTCGAGCGCGAGCTGCGGGAAGCGAAGGAAGAAGCGAGCTCGGCTGATGGACGAGCCAAGGCCGCCATTGCAGCCGCCGAAGAGGATCGCAAAGTGTCGGATGCCCTTGTTGCTGGGCTTCAGGACGACCATACGTCGCTTCAATGCTTCATCACGGATCTCGCCCGCCCGTTGATTGGTAAGTACGGCTGCCTCTTCCAGTAGTTGTGCCAGTTGTGGTGTCCGTTGTATTCATTATTGTCTTCTACTCACAGGTCGCATCATCGATAGCGCGGAAGAGGCGAGCTTGTTCGACGCGCGGCAGTGTGTAAGCATGCTTGTCGACTCGGCAACATTGTCGGCGACGTGCATCCGTGCCTATCTCCAAGAGATATCGCCCACGGAAGTGATTTCCAGCGACCTCGTTGAGGTGTGGAGGTATTTGGAGAAGGCGCCCGCGGTCGTTGAGTTCATGACGCGGTCGGCGTTTTGGCGCGGAGCGGTGACGGCACTTAGTCTTGGGCTTGCCCACTTCCCCGAGGACTTCGACATCGACGACGTGACGAGTGGCTACCCATCGTCGACTGGCGCGGTGGAGCTTTCCGAGGTCCTCAAGTTGCAGGGTCGTGCCGCCGCATACTCGGAGCATGTCTGGGCAATGGGCGATCTCCTTCCGTACCAGGAGACGGTCGTCGTGCCGAACGACCCCGAGCCGCCGCATCGTGATTTCAAGGTCGAGCAACCCTTTCGCGCGGCGATGGCGGGTGAACTGACGACGTATCCGTCGAACCCGTACACACCGTTCATCCGCAATCGCCGGGGTGTTGGCGAGTCGTCATCAAAGCCTGCAGAGTAGAATAGTTTGCCTTGTGGCGTTAGCAGCAGGTCTGCCATGCGGGCATATTTTGTAACATGAGACAATGCGACATGCAATCGAATGAGACATCGTGTCTATTTTGGTATTTGTCATGTGTTTGTGATTGATGTTTGAACGAGTACCCGAGCGCGTCCGCCCTTTTGTGGGGTTTACCTCGTATGTGATATGTTTGTTGTTTTTATGTGTTTTGTCATTGTGGTCGACTCGCCCGGGCTCGGAGAGCCAGTCGCTAGGCGACTCCCTTGAGTGCTCTGTACTTTGCCGTTTTCCCTTGCGCGAACGAGGTCGGGAGGCCGAGTCCCCGAGCGTGGTACTTGGTTGTTCTAGGCGCGACTCGAGGGTGGTTGAGGACTTAGCGCGTTAGTTTGAGCGCGTCACTCCTTCCTGGCCCGTGGGGTCAGTCGCGTGGCGAGTCCCGGGCATGCTCTCCTACTTGGCGTTTTCCCGGACCGCTCGCGATGAACTGGTCTTCAGTCCCCGAGCGTGGTACTTAGCCGTTCGAGTCGCTATGCCAAGGATGCGGAGGACCATGGTCGAGCAGCAAGAAGGGAAGGCAGTTGTCTTGGTTCGTAGAACCAGTCGAGCTAGGCGACTCCGATGGGGCTCCGGGTAGGCGTTTTTCATGGACGATGCAAGACCTGAGGTGACTCAGTGCTCTGGCACCGCACTACTTAGCCGTGCCGATCGCTGTACCAAAGGTTGACTTCTGCGGTTAGCGTAACGCTGTTATTACGAGTGCGAGTGGCACAAGACATGGAGAGTAGGCGCAATTTGCGGTAACCGTTTCTTTTTATTTCATAGCGACTGGAGAGTACATGTGTGGGGTTCTAGGATTAGAACTTCCGTAGGAGGTTTACATTCCATGGTCGCTTGACGTCGAGTTCGCCGTCCCCGCGGACGTCGATGAGGTAGTAGGCGTCGTTGCCGAGTACTCGCCCGATGGCGAATGGCCCTTCCCACGGGGGGAGAGCTTATGCATGCCCTTCTTGTCCTGGATGAGGCGTAACACCAGGTCGCCCTCTTGGAAGGTGCGAGTCTTCACCGCCGGCTGTGGTAGCGGCGGAGTCCTTGCTGGTAGATAGCGGTGCGTGACCGAGCGAGGTCACGTGCCTCGTCGAGTTGATCGACCCCGTCTTGGCGGGCGAGCTCGTTTGCGGCCTCCGTGTAGTGGACAACCCGCGGCGAGTCGTGCTCGAGGTCGGTGGGCATGACTGCCTCGGCGCCATAGACCATGAAGAAGGGGGTGAACCCTGTCGACCTATTGACTGAGGTGCGGATCCCCCAGATGACAGAGGGCAGCTCCTCGACCCAGCACCCGGCGGTGCGCTCGAGTGGTACTTGGAGTCGCGGCTTTAGGCCGTGGAGGATGCTTTGGTTGGCCCGTTCTGCCTGGCCGTTGGATTCCGGGTGGGCGACCGACGCGAGGTCGAGCCGGATGTGGTGCTCTTCGCAGAATTCAGCCATGGCTCCTTTGGCAAAGTTGGTGCCATTGTCCGTGATGATGCTGTTTGGGAACCCGTAGCGATATATGAGCTCGCGTAGGAATTTGGTGGCGGTCTTCCCGTCGCATTTCCGAACTGGCTTGGCCTCCACCCACTTTGTGAATTTATCGACCGCGACTAGCAGGTGGGTGTAGCCAGAGGGGGCCTTCTTGAAGGGGCCTACCATATCCATGCCCCACACAGCGAATGGCCAGGTGATGGGGATTGTTTTGAGCGCTGAGCTCGGCACGTGCGTCTGGTTGGCGTACTTCTGGCACCCGGCGCACCGTTGTCGACAGCGTCGGCGTGTGCGGTGAGCCAATAGAAGCCATGTCGCATAGCCTTGGCAACGAGAGAGCGGGCGCTGACGTGGTGGCCGCAGTCATCGGAGTGGATGTCGTGGAGGATCTTGCGTCCTTCGGCGGGTTGGACGCAGCGTTGGAACACGCCGGTGATACTGCGCTTGTGGAGCTCGCCATCGATGATGGCGTAAGATTTGCATCGATGAGCGATCATCCGAGCTTCCGTCTCGTCTGCCGGCAAGGTGCTGGCTTCCAGGTAGGCGATGTAGGGCTTGGTCCAGTCGTCTGGCTCGTTGACGAGTGCGACCAGGGCTGCCTCTGGTTGGAGCGGGACTCCGATGTCGATCTCCCTCGGGGGAGAGACTGATGGCTTGGTGATCGTGTCAAGGAAGACGCCGGCGGGTGGTGCGAGTCGAGCCGACCCGATGCGAGAGAGTGCGTCGGCCTCCTCGTTCTTCCGCCTGTCGATCCACTCGACGGAGTAGCCGGTGAAGTGTCCGCCCAGCTTGTCCACTGCTTGGCGGTACGCCGCCATGGTGGGGGAGACGGCGTCGCAGGTGCCAGCGACTTGCCCCGCGACGAGGTCGGAATCTCCGTAGCAGCGTAGGCGGTTGACATTCATCTCCTTGGCAGCTCGCATGCCATGGAGTAGGGCCTCGTACTCGGCCATGTTGTTGGTGCAGGGTGTGAACTCGAGGCAGAGGATGTAGCGGAGCTTGTCGCCCTTTGGTGAAGTTAGCACGATCCCTGCACCTGCGCCGTCCGCGTTCTTGGAGCCGTCGAAATGCAGGCTCCAGTAATGGAGGTATGGCAGCTTCTCTGGATGCTGGGCCTCTTCCCAGTCGGCGACGAAGTCTGCCAGTGCCTGCAACTTGATCGCTTTTCGTGGCTCGTATTTGATGTTGTGGACGCCGATCTCGACGGCCCACTTGGCGACCTGCCCGGTCGCCTCGCGGTTGCGGATTATATCTTGCAGTGGTGCTGAGGAGACGACCGTGATCGGGTGCTCCTGGAAGTAGTGCGGCAGGCGCCGCTGAGCTCTGAAGACCGCGTATACCAACTTTTGGTACTGTGGGTACCGCTGGCGCGACTCGGTGAGGACCTCGCTGATGTAGTACACCGGCCGCTGTACTGGGCGCTCCTTTCCTTCCTCCGGTCGCTCGACGACCATCACGGCGCTGACGACGCGCTCGGAAGCCGCGACGTAAACCAGCATGGGTTCTTTGTCGGCGGGGGCGGCGAGTAGCGGTGCGGCGAGTAACACCTTTTTGAGATCACGGAGCGCGTCGTCCGCCTCCTTGTCCCACTGGAAGGTGGGGTTCTTGCGCATCAGACGGTATAGGGGCATCGCCTTTTCGCCCAGGCGGGGGATGAAGCGACTGAGAGCCGCTACTCGCCCGGCCAGTTTCTGGACGTCGCGCAGGCACTCGGGTTTGCCGAGCCGGGCGATCGTGTCGATCTTCATGGGGTTCGCCTCGATCCCTCGTTTGGAGACGACGTACCCCAGTAGTTGTCCTGCAGGTACACCGAAGGTGCATTTGCCTGGGTTGAGCTTTATCTTGTATTTTCGCAGGTTGGCGAATGTTTCCGCCAGGTCGGCGATTAGATCGCCCTGGCGAGCGGATTTTACGACCACGTCGTCGATGTAGACGTGGATGTTGCGGCCAATTTGGCTCGCGAGGCATTCTTGCATGCACCGCTGGTAGGTCGCCCCGGCGTTCTTGAGGCCGAAGGTCATGGCGGTGTAGCAGAAGGCTCCGAATGGCGTGATGAACACCGTCTTCTCCTCGTCTTCGACAGCCATTTTGATCTGGTTGTGCCCAGAGTAGGCGTCGAGGAAACATAGTGACTCCGAGCCCGCGGTTGAATCGATTATCTGATCGATCCGCGGGAGGACGAACTGCTCTTTTGGGCAGGCGCTGTTCAGGTTTGTGTAGTCGATACACATCCTCCAGGTCCCGTTCTTCTTCTCGACCAGGACTGGGTTTGCCAGCCACTTGGAGTATTTGATTGGCCGGATGAAGCCTGCAGCGAGTAGACGCTGCACCTCCTCGGCGATTGCTCGGCGGCGCTCTTCATTGAAGGGCCGCAGCGACTGCTTGACAGGTCGCACTTTGGGGTTGGCGTTTAGCTTGTGCTCAGCGAGCTCCCTAGGGACACCGGGCATGTCAGAGGGCTTCCATGTGAAGATGTCCTTGTTCTCACGGAGGAACTCGATGAGCGTGCCTTCCTATGCTGGGCTCATGCCCGTCCCGATCGTCACCGTCTGGCTGGAGTCGCCTGGGACCAGCTCGACGGTGCGGGTGTGCGTCGTGGCCTCAAAGGTTGAGGTGTTTGCGCCCTCTAAGTTGGGCTTCTTGAGTATGGTGGGGTCGTCGTTGTTGACCCCGCTTGCGTACTTGGCGAGCTCATCAGCGTGGTTGGTCTCCGCTGCGATGACGGCATCAGCGAGCTCGGCTCCTTTGGCCTAGCACTCGGCGGCCATGTCGGGGTCGCCGTTGATGGTGATGACGCCGCACGGCCCGGGGAGCTTCATCCCGTTGTACGCGTAGTGGGGCGCTGCCATGAACTTGGCGAACGCCTGGCGGCCCAGGACGCAATGGTAGGGGCTGTCGAAGGGCACCAGCTCGAAGACGATCCGCTCAGTGCGGAAGTTTGCTGGTGTGCCGAAGGTGACTGGCAGCGTGACCTTACCGATCGGGTATGCCTTCCGACCGGGGACGATGCCGTGGAACGTGGTGTGGGTCGTCTCGATCATCGACTGCGGGAGCCGCAGCCGCCTGAAGGTGTCCAGGTACAGGATGTTGATGGAACTGCCGCCGTCCATCAATGTCTTGGGGAGCCAGTAGTCGCCGACCTTAGGCTTGACCACCAGGGCGACTCGACCTGGATACTCGATGCGTGGCGAGTGGTCTTGTCGGCTCCAGGTGATGGGCTGCTCCGACCAGTTGAGGAACTGGGGAACGTCCACTTGGGCCACTGCGTTGACGGCGACGGCGCGGGCGATGACCTTCTTCTCGCGCTTCGTGTTGAAGCCCGTGAAGGTATGGAGTGAGCCGGCCACTTTGCCGAACTTTTCGCCGTTTGGCGGGTCGTTGTCGGGGTCCTCCCGTGCTCGCCGTGCCTTCTCGATCTCCCTGAGGGTGTGGCAATCGGCGGTGGTGTGCGTTGCAGGCTTCCCTTCCCTGCTATGAAACACACATGGTTGGTTAAGGAGAGCCGCGGGGTCGAACCTTGGCTTGGCCTTGTAGTTGCCGCCGTCGCGGCGTTGTCCTCCGTCGCGGCGAAAGCTCTTGGGCTCGCGTTGCGCGTGCCCAGCATTGGCGACGAAGTTGACTCGCCCATCACTGCGGCGCTTGCCGGTGAGGCGAGTGTTGCTGTAGCGTAGGTCAGACCGTCGTCCGCTGTCGTTGCCGCTCGTGCGGGGTTGACCTCCTAACTCGTCGTTAGTTTCCTGGTTTGGGTCTTCCTCCGCGTACCGTTTGGCGATCTCGAGGAGGTCGGGGATGTTGTCGAGTGTGCGAGAGTGTCGCTTGAGCTTGGCGACCAGGGGCTCGTAGAGGCACGAGGTCTTGAAGCAATGGATCGCGGTGTCCGGGTGGATGCCGACCGCGTTGTACCAGAGTTCTTGCCACTGTTGGACCCAGTTGCGGGTCGACTCGCGGGGTCCCTAGACGCATCGCTCCAGGTCATCGATGGTGGTGGCGCGGGTGTAGGAGCACTCGAAGTGCCTGACGAAGGCGTCGCGCATCTCCTCCCAGGAGTCGATACTGTCCTGGGGAAGGGTGTTGATCCACTGCCTGCACGTCCCCTCCATCATCAGGGGAAGGTAACGGGCGGCTAGCAGGTCGGTGTGGCCTGCGATCCCCATCGCCATGAGGTATGTGTCGAGCCAGACTGCGGGGTCGTACGAGGAGTCGTACTTTTCTATCTCCTTTGGCACCTTGAAGTTTGGCGGGTACTTCTCGCCTCGGATCATTGGTCCGAAGCACTTGGGTCCGAGTCGACTGAGCGACCCTATGGGCTCGCCGTCGTGGCGATTGGTTAGGGTATGTCGCAGGTCGTCGAGCTGGCGTGCGCGCCAGCTTTGGTTGTTGATGATGTGGGTGCGGGCGTCAATGGGTTGCCCGTTGGCGGCGACGAAGTTGGTCGCCGGCCTGGGGTCATTGGTGGAGAGTGCCGCGTTCGTGGGTCGGTGTTGGAGCTGCAGTGGCTCTGGTGGCGGGCAGTTGAGGGTGTTTGCCGCCGATGGGCGGCCGCTGGAGGCCGCTCTGCTTCCCGAGGAACGCGAGTATACTCGACCTTGCGAGTCGGCGCCCGCTCTTTGCTGCTCGACGGCCTTTGTGAGCAGCGCCCTGACGTATTGGATCTGTAGGGCGCCGTCGCCGGTGGCCGTGATGCTGTCGGCTGCTGCTCGGCCTGCCACGAGGTTGTCCATCGGGGTGGAGAATAGTGGGAGGCCGTTTGCGTCTCGCTCCCGTGAGGAGACTACTATCCGCGGTTGGTCCCTGGGAGGGGTGCGGTTGGGTGGAGGTGGGGCGCCCATCACCGTTGATCCTGGCGGGGGCCGGGCGCTTCCTCCTGGTGGCGCGTTCTCGCAGATCGCGCACTCGGCCACGCGGGCCGGGTCGTTTTCGTCGTCGAAGTTCAGGGCGCGCCCCTGAACGGTGGGGTTCAGGCGCGACCTGATCCGCTGCTGGTGGTAGCGCGATAGTTCCTGCGCTGTCACCTGCTCGAGGCGAAATTTCGCGCTCGGCTTGCTCCTTGCGCACCGCCTCCGCCAGTTTCAGGCGGAGTTCCTCGACCTCCATTGCCGTGGCGTTAGGAGGGATTGGGGTGGAGAATGGATCCTCCGGCGGATCGGTGCTGGTCGCCATGTAGGTCGCGGCGTGGCGACTGGTTCCGTCACGGAGGTCGGCGGAGTTCCCCGACCCGGAGTCGAATTCAAAGATCCCGGGGATGGAGGGGTCCTTGAAGTCTCCCACGTTGCAGACCTGGGTGATGGAGCCCGCGGGTGAAGCCGCGGTGATGGATCCGACGAGTGACGCTGGGGTCGCCGAGTCGGCGTCGTCATTGAGGGCCGCGTCTTCTGCAGCCGCTGAGTTTTCGGCCACGTTGCTGTGGGCCGAATTGTACTCGGAGGCGAGGCGATGGATCGTGCGGATCTGGCTCTCGGAGAGCCGATCGCGTGGCGGCGACTCGCGGATGCGAGCCGAATCCTCCGAGACGATGACGTCGGTGAGTCCGGCGAAGAGGCTGATCGTGCCGATCGGCAGGATCACGCTGTGCGTGACGGGTCGCGCCGCCGAGACGTAGCTGCTCGGCAAGATTTGGAGCATCTCGCCGATCGCTATCATGCGGCCGGTGGCGACCGTCTCGTTGATGGGCAGATTGGATCTCGCCGCAGAACACCGGCCAGACCGGTCAGGCCCCACGGTGGGCGCCACTGTCGTGGGAATGGTCACGGCAGATGCTGCAATCGGCAGCGAGTAGTAGAATGAGGGGCAAGGGCGGCCAGCCATCTGCGGTGCGAGATGAGGGCAGAGACACAGGGTTTTACCCAGGTTCGGCCCCCCGGAGGGTAAAGACCTACTCCTGCTAGATTGTATTATGGAGGTGGTACAATGGGCGAGCTCTACGGCTAGGCGGCGAGTCGCTTGGGTGTATGATGGAACGTATCTCTACTCACCCTATAGGGAGGTTTATATAGGCTCACCTCCCCTAGGGTTTACATATCTCAACCGATTCAGTTAAAGCTTCGGTACTCGTTTAACCTAATCCGACTGGGCCTATCTACTCGCCTGGGCCTTCAGCTTACAGTCGCTCGGTTCCTTGCTGGGCTTCAATCCAATCGCCGTCTTGCAGGCCCACTCGCCAGTTCCTGGGCCAGTCGGAAACGTCCTGCTGGGTATACCCCGGTAGGCATATCCCCATCACCTCCCATTTCCTCCTCCCAGCCGCCACAAGCTCTCTCTCCTGTTTTTTGCCCCTATCTTCAAATCTTGTTGAAACTCCAAGATTTCTTGGATTGGGACCATGGCAAGTCTTCTTAGAGGTAATCTCTCTCAAATCCCCTTTGATTCCACCTATTAGAATGTCTAATTTGATCTCATTTATCTCTTTTTTGTTGAAACCCTAGAAGATCATAGATATGTTATTTAGATATCTTTGTAAGTAATATTTGTTTGAATAGATTGTAGCTAGTGTATGCATGCATTTGATAGGAGCTTTGTCTTAGTGTTTGCTAATTTAGTTTACATATGACAAAACAAAAATATGCACATGTGGAAATATATTTGTAGGGATTCATTTCCATAGAGTTTGCTAGGGTATGTATGCATTGGATATGAGCTTGTCTTAGTGTTTGCTATAGTGTTTACTAAGTTGGGAAGCACTTCAATGGAAAATTAGCCGGTTGTATGATAATATAGCTTAGGACATTATAAGTGATAGTGTTTGCTATAGTGTTTGCTATGTTAATTATCCCAATGTTTGTAGATTCTCCGGACATGTGGACGGAGATTGCACGTCAGATGAAGTTTGCGGAAAGTACCAAAGGCAAGTATCCCAATATGTCATGGAAAGATGCTCCGGTGCTACCAAGATATCCGGTACCAAATTATTGTTGTGGTAAAACTTGTCATATACAACAATCTAACTACCACACTACTGCTGGCCGCGCATTCTACCGTTGCCCCGATACACGCGTGAGTTTTGGTGTCTTCTGACATGGTATCTATCATACTTGATTGATCGTTGTTTGTTGATATGGTAAATTTTATTTGGCAGGAACATTGCACATGCTATTTCTTCCAGTGGATCGATGGCCCCGAGTGTTATGATGACTATCTTCTTTCATCGGATATTAGCATTCTTTTGGGCGCAAAACCAGCTGAGAGGTGGAAACGCATTAAGCGTCCTCCTCCATCTCCACCTAAGTATTGGAAATTACACGAGACCACACCCAAGGCTCCTCCACTTGTTTGGTGTGAGCACTGTCAAGATATGACACGGTGGTGTCCCCTTTACGGCCCCGACACTTTAGATGAGTCTTGGAAGGTTTTCGATGAGGAGAAAAAGAAGCATGAGGATGAAATAAACTTGGAGTTACAAGAGATTGAAAAAGCACAGAAGGAGCGCTCAAGGAAGTACCAGTTAGAAGCTAAAAGGAAGAAAGAAGAAGAGGCAAGGATTAAAGAAGAACAAAGGGAAGAGAAGAGAAGGAAAGAGTGGGAAGATAGCAAGGCTTGGTTGAATAAGGAAAACACAAAGTGGAAGCTGTGGAACTAATTTGGCACATTCTGATATCATCATGTATCAGGCTTGGTTGTAAGTTGTGGAACTAATTTGGCACCGTTTTCATTATGTTTGTAATGAGTACTTGAGATGAAATATTTGGAACTCAAATTGTTTTCTACTTAGATGATAAGTACATTGCATAGCACGAAATGATGATAAATTGCTAGACGGTATAATTTATTTGTTGCTACTGCTGGTGCTCGGGGAATGGAAACCATTGACCCCTCTAAATCAAAGATACAAGAGCACCATTTTGAAATGGAAACTAAATTAAAAGGAAATACGAGTGTCTAGCAATTTTCGTACTCATCCTAATTGTTTCGTTTGTTGGCCATCTTTTTAGCACACCATTCCTCGAACGCTTTCTAGTTGTGCTGTCTGTGCTCTCTCTTTCTTTTCTCCTCTAGTTCCTTGGCCTCTTTTTTCTGCACATATTTTTCTCCATACCAGTAAACTTCGTAGTGTCTTTGGTCTTCAAACCAGAAATCCTTGTCGCATCGCGATCCCGCCTATTGAATAATATAGATTTTTAGCTTAAACATTGAGCGAGAAGAGAGTTCTACCCTAGTAAAAAAATTGAGCAAGGAGAGAGTTCTTACGAAATAGGGTGCAGGACCCCGGGCGTGCCCGCACACAAATCCCCATTTTCCGCCAAGCCCACCGCTCTTCATCTTGGCTTCATCAGCTGTGTAGCAGCATCCCACCATGAAATCACACTATATGATCCACGGCACATGGTCGTCTAGTTCATTCATCGGTGACATGTCTGATGGGAGGAATGTACCACTACGAGGCCCTACGAGTTCAAAGGCTATCTCCTTCCCTTTCCTTGAAGAGGATCCTGCACCGGCCATGAGTGGTGTTGGCTGAGGGAGACAGAGAGTGAGAGGAGTTGGCTGAGAGAGATAGAGAGAGGTTGATTGGAGTGAATACGAAGACAGACAGACAACCACCCGGGTGCTATTTATGGAGGAATGACGAAGACAGACACACCAGCCGAGAGTTAAAAGTAATATAGGGATATATAGAGAAAGATTAGCCCGCTAATTAATTGATCATAGAATTCATAACTAAGTTACAAGTGTTTTGGCAAACAAAGTGAGAAACATAATTCTGCGGAACATAACGGTACGGCACATAAGTAAATATTACACACGGGCTAAATTAAAACAATACTACGGCTCCCCACCGAGTTTCCGAATACGTGCCTTCAAATTTTCTATCTCGACACGTTGGTCCATGATGAGGACCCGTGCTTCAACAGGAAACGGGTCGTCGCACCACTGGAAGAATCCACATTGGCCATTACCCTGATAAAATGTTCTACAATTATTAAATATAACACACATAGGCTATATATTTGTAAACATGATGGTTTTAAGTACATACCTGGCCGTCTGCCCCAGGACAATCCCAATACCTTCGCCCAGCATTTCGGAACCTCCAGTCATAGCATAGCCTAGCTTCAAAGTTGCAGTCGCACCAAAATCGTCGAAGGTCTGCCATTGTTGTGTTGTTGTAGGTGAGACAGAAAACATTGTGTACGAGTGATATATATAGCTAGACATTTCTAAAGTATTGTATGGGGTATGTTTGCTTTTCGTTGAGTGCCAACTATACACTGCATTATCACTAATGTGTAGTACTAATAGCAGCAGTGTGTAGTCACCATCAACAGTGTGTAGTACTACTAGCAGCAGTGTGCTATCCAAATCACATGTGCTCAGTGTTTCAGTGCTACTAGCAGCAGTGTGTAGTCACCACCAACAGTGTGTAGTGCTACTAGTAGCAGTGTGTTATCCAAATTACATGTGCTCAGTGTTTCAGTGTTTCAGTGCTACTAGCAGCAGTGTGTAGTCACCATCAACAGTGTGTAGTACTACTAGCAGTAGTGTGCTATCCAAATCACATGTGCTTAGTGTTTCAGTGCTCAATGCTCAGTGTTTCAGTGATCAATGATTTCCATTGCTCAGTGTTTCAGTGCTCAATTATTAGAATGGTTCAGTGAATCGCTGACTCCCACCACTCAGTCATAATAATTTCAATATTCAATGATTCACTGACTCAGTGACTCAGTGCACATGTATTTCAATGGTCCAATGATTCACTCAGTGATCAATGATTCAATGATTCGTAGCCATGTGAGTGTTGCAGGAGCAATAATTCATCACAACACTGATTCATCACAAGTCCATGTTTGGTCATGAGATTTCGTAGCTTGGTATCCAAGTTCTTCTTCAACAGTCTTTGGCCATCTTTTGTCGGCATTAATTAGCACCTTCACTTCGTCGCTCCTCGTGACCCAATACTCGTTCACTTGTCAAAAGTAAAGGATGCGATGGCAGTTACCGGTAGCGTGCGGATACCCTTTAGCACCTTATTGAATATCTCGGCCATGTTACTTGTCATGTGACCATACCGAACACCGTCCTGATCGAAAGCTTGAGCCCATATGTGTTTCTTCGGCAAATTCTCCCTAAGAAAACCCTTCCCCTTCTCATTTGTCAAGCCATACAACTCATTGAACATCTCTTCAAATACAGCCGGCTCGAACACCAAGGTAAGCCTACGGAGATACTCAGTCATTTCTCTATTACGACAAGCACGGTAGAAATTACCCGCGAAATGCCTTATGCACCAACGGTGCTTAACAAGGGGATGCTCAGGTATTTCTGCCCTCATGGCATTCAATATGGCCGGATTGCGATCAGAAATGACACAGACTTCTCTTCCGGGGACAACAATCGTAGTTCTCACCAAGTGCATGAACCAGTTCCAGCTGACGTTGTCCTCCTTTTCCACAAGAGCAAAGGCAAGCGGGACCAATCGGTTGTCCGCGTCGCAAGAGATAGCAACAAGAAGGGTGCCCCTAAACTTCCCTGTAAGGAACGTTCCATCCACACAAAGAAATGGACGACAATGCTTGAATGCTTCAACACAAGGGCAGAAGCACCAAAATGCTCGACGGAACACTTGGTACTTGACACCTTCGACCGTGCGAGTCTCGATTGGATGGGGCTGCACAATGTGCGTCATACCAGGGTTTCGATGTGCCATCGCCGCCAACAACCTAGGGAGCCTCCCATATGCTTCCTCCCAATCACCATAAACCATCTTCATAGCCATTTGCTTAGCCCTCCAAGTCTTTCCATACTTGATATGATAGTCAAATATGAGTTTCACAAATTGGACCAAAGAGGCCGCTTGAAGGGTAGGGGTAGCTTTGATGGCATTGGCACACCGGTGTGCAATAAAAGTAGATGTCATGCTTGTTGCCCTCCAGGACGGCATTGCCACATGTGTGCGGGCCTTCATACTTACTTATCTTCCACCAACCTTCAGGTTTCTTCATCCTTGCCCATACCTTCCATGGACAATCTTCATTCTCGCATATCAAAACATATCTTTCATTTTGGTCGGACTTGAACACTATGTAGGGTCGATGATGACTTACGGCGTACTCCTGGAACCATACTTGCATGTCCAACATAGCCTTGAATTTTAGCCCCGGGTATATCAAAGGCCGTGCCCTAGGTCGACTCTGTGCCTCGTCTTCAGTGAGGGGTCTAGGCCGCTCTGTCCCATACTCCCGTAGGTTCGAGTCCGCCACGGCTAGGTGAGCCTGCCTAACATCCTTGAACTCATGAACATTAGGATCTCTGCCCCACACCTTGACAAATGCATCGGTCTCCTTCTCCGAAAACTTGGGAACCGAACGACCATCGTCCGAGTCCGTAGCGTAAGCATGTTCATACCCCTCGTCCTCTTCATTGTCATCTTCATAGGTATATGGATCTCCCTCAAGCATCGAGGATGCCACCAAAGGTACACAAGGCGATGATGGAATGTTGATTGGCGAGACAGCTATAAACTCTTCCTCGATCGGCTCTAAGGTTTCAACATTCATTTTCTCCTCGATGATCTCTACTCGTTCTCTTTCAACATAAATGGGTTCCTCCACAATCTCCTCCAAGTAATCTTCATCTTGTTGATTTTCTGTGTCCCACACAGGCGGTTGGCTTGGACCCGCATCATACACATCTTCAGGACGGTCATCGTTGCTTCTTTCGATAATCGAGGGCCGCTTGTTCAAGTCGATGAGAAGATGGGCATGCCCGGTGACCTTGACGGCAAACACGACCAAAGATTTTATTTGCGAGTTCTCCACTAGCTCTTTGTATAGATCCCACTCGTTGTCACCGTTGATCGGGATCATCTCAGTATAAGATCTAGAGCCACCCGCATCATATCTTCCTTCCAAAACAACTTTATCGCCTTTGTCACTCCATCCAAGGGCAGCTCTAACCTTGACAACAACATCACTAAGACTAGGACTAGTCGGAAAAATATCACAGTCTTTGCCATATCCACAAACTCAACACCACGGTCCGATTGCACAACACGCCCACCGTGATGCACATGAAGGACTTTTGCATAAGCCATCTATATTAATAGCCAAAACAAATACCAAAGCATCCATTAGAGAATGCAATACCCAACAAAATGCGACAATGTTCAAACAATAATACCATGCCATCTACAATCACCCTAAAATACCATTGCTCTAACCTACTCATTTTGCTACAATCACCCTACACAAACTAGCCAATATCATTCATATATGTTGCACATGCTTACAACACACACACAAACAAACTAGCCAATACCAATCAATCTAGCAACTCCTAACAACTCCTACAAAAAAAAATCCTACAAACAACTCCTACCAACAACTCCTACAAAATATCATCTAAGTGAAATATCGACATTACTATCTACATTAGCAATATGTTACATCATATGTTGGCCAAACTTGTAGCAATATCATCTAATTGAAATATCTACATTAGCAACACTTGAATAATTACAATTAACTAGAACATGTGCTTCACATACAACATAATTACATTGTATGATTACAATTAACTAAGTTTACATACAACATTACTTTACATACAACATTAGTTTGTACATTTTAGATACAACATTACTTTACATACAACATTACTTTACATACAACACACACACAAACAAACATTTTAGAATAGGGGGAGGGGATTTGAGAGAGGAGAGGGAAGGGGAGAGGTACCTGCGGCCGGAGGGGAGAGGTGCGGGACGAGGAGATGGCCGGAGAGGGAGGCAACCCACCCGCCGGAGGGAGGCAGCCCACCTGCGTGCGTGCGGACGCGGCGGCCGGCCTGCGGGGTGGTGGAGGAGCGGAGGGAGGTGGTCCGGAGATGGGCGGCGGGGTGGTGGAGAGCGGAGGAGCGGCGGCGGGAGGTGGTGCGCCGGCCGGCGTCGCGGAGGAGCGCAGAGGAGCGGCGGCGGGAGGAGGTGGTTTGATTGGATCGGGGAGAAAGGAAACTGCTCGATTGGGTATAACCCTAGGGTCGGCGCCAGTTGAAACGGCGCCGACATAGCGGCCACGTCAGCCAGGCTCCCGCCCCAGTGGCAAGTTCGGCGCCATCGCCGACCTGTGTTAGGTCAGCGCCGTTTGAAGTGGCGTCGAAGTGAGGGGTCAGATTTCAAATTAGTTTCGTCCGGAGGGCAGACGCGGTTGAAGTTGGTCAAACTGATCAAATTTGTCAAAAAATACCTTTTTATTCGTCCTGAGTCCGGCAAAGAGTTGTATCAGTGGAGGTATTGAAATCATGTAAAGTAGGACCTGGCTTTCCGTGGCTTGTCATCAAACTATTAGTGAACGAAGCGGATTGCCCTACAAAAAAAAAGTAAACTAAGCGGATGCTGATCAGTTTCCAAGTCCCAATCGGTGTATGTATGTACTCCTATAAACACACCAGAGAAGATGCAAATCACATAGCTTTTCGTACGTGTACCAGTCCCTCGCCCGAATCTCCCAGCAAAATCTATTCCAATCCAACGATTCGATCCATCCCACCAGACAGCCGGATATGCTTAGCTCATCGGAGCCCGTCCCTGACGCCGTCGCCACGCCGACACCGACGCCGGCGCACACAGCCTCGACCATCGTCGCCGAAGGTGTGTCCGGGTCGCACGTCCTCACGGTCCAGGGATACTCCCACACCATCGGCAACGGCGTCTGCGGCCCTATCCCGTCCAGCCTATTCAGCCTCGGAGGGCATACGTGGAGAGTCCAGTACTACCCTGATGGCATCAGCTCAGAGCACGACGACTGCATATCCGTCTCTCTGTCCCTCCATCACACCGACGCTACGAAGACCCAGGTCAAGGTACGATGCCGGTTCAGCCTGCTGGACCAGGCCGGCGAGCCGGTGCCGGAATACACCACGCCGTACCAGGCACGGAGATGCCACGCCGACGGGCACGGCGTCACGTCACACAGGTTCATCACAAGGAAGGACCTGGAGAGCTCGGCGTACCTCAGAGACGACCGTTTCAGCATCAGGTGCGATGCCAGCGTCGCCATGGGGATCCGCACGCAGCCCGGCGCGACGACAACGCCGTTCGTCGTCACGCCGCCGCCGCCTTCTTCCGACATGGCCCATCAGCTGGGCCGTATCCTGGAGACCGGCGAGGGCGCGGACGTGACGTTCGAGGTCGGCGGCGAGACGTTCGCCGCGCACCGGGCCGTGCTCGCCGCCCGGTCGTCGGTGTTCGCGGCGGAGCTCTTCGGGCCGATGAAGGGGAGCGACGACGCAGCGTGTAGTATACGGATCGATGACATGGAACCCAAGGTGTTCAAGATGATGCTCCGCTTCGTCTACACCGACGCGTTGCCTAGCATAGATGACGGCGAGATCGCGGAGACGGCTCAGCATCTGTTCGTGGCGGCAGATAGGTACAACCTCGAGAGGCTGAAGTTGGTTTGCCAGAACACGCTGTGCCGCTACATGGACGCGAGAATGGTGGCGACTACCTTGGCACTTGCTGAGCAGCATGGCTGTGACGAGCTTAAGGAGGCGTGCCACAGGTTCCTCGCCTCGTTCCAGAATCTAAAGGCGGCCATGGTGACTGATGGCTTCAAGCATCTCAAGACCGTCCGACCCAATATTCTACAGGAGCTACTCCAGCTTCAGGCGGCTGATGCCGAGCTTGATGATGACTAGCTCGTCACCCATTCTCTCGCGACGCACGCACACAGGACAAGGCATTATTGGAGATCATTGGAGGCCTTGCTTGCACCGTTGGTTCTTAGTGTTGTCAGTCCATTACTACTGTGTCCTCTTGACAATGTGTGTTCTTAATTTTAGTGAATTGCAGCCATTCAAGCTAGCACGCCTCAGTGCAACCGCAAAATTGTAGGGAGCAACAATTCATGGAAGTGTAACATCATTTGATGAAGTTTATGCATATTTTCAGCCAAAATTATGATCATGTCGTCTGTGTAGTTTTTTTACACCATCATGTCTCTTCCAAAAAAAAAGAAAGAAAAAGAAATATACCAAAGGGCCATTATTGCCACAAAGGACACTATTCATATTTCAGGAAATCTCTTGCTACTTGTAACAATCCTCATATATGATGCAACAGCTAAACCTGTGGCCTCCCTCCAGCATAGTTTACACCACCTCCATGTAGTTCGACTGAACATTTAATCGATTACAACCAACAGTTGAAGCAGTGTACGTACTCACGTTATCAGCGGTAATATTCCAACTTCTAGGATCTTGGTTACTCCCCTGACTAGAAACAAAGGAAGATGCAGAGACTGGGGCAATCTCCTTTTCGAAAGAAAAAAAAGAGCAAATTACCTGGAAATGAAGCCAGGAAAGCAAGCATTTGACAGTAAACACAAAATCAACGCAGCTCCTCGGCCAAAAGACTACATGGAACTCAGAGCTTGCTCCCTCGACATGTGGAGCTTCTAGTTTTAAATGATTTTTGTTCAGTTAATTCTTTCGCAAATCCACTATAGAATTACATACAAGAGCCAACACACTGAATATAACTTCTAACAAAACTATGATTTCGGGTGTTTCTCTGCTCCTCAAATTTTAAGAAATATTGTGATGAGATTTTTTCTCATTACAATGTTCCTCGATGAGAGGTAATACATACTACAGAAGTATTTCATTCTGAATTCTCAGTACATCCAGTAGTACCTTGATGGAGCATGCTACAGGTGGTCTAAATGACCGAATATTTGACAAACTAGCTCACAACGCTGAATGCTCTTCCTTGCTTACACCGTATTCTTCGACAAGCTTCGTCACAAGTACCATAAGATCAACAAACGCGCTGAATGATGCTCGCAGAAATTGGGCCTCTACAGCTTCAAAACGCCTGAATTCACAAATATGAGGGATTAAATCAACTAGACCCAATGCAGTAACGGGAAGGCGGTCCTCAGAAAATATGGTGTAGATTTACTCACACGACAAGCTTGCCACCAGAAACAGTCATCTCCCTCCTGACCTTATCTGGCTGCAACTGCAACACAAAACACACCAATTAATTTATTTATTTTGACATATATCCCATGAACAAAGAGGAAACAAGAAGAGTTCATGGAAGGAGGAGACATGCTTAAAATTAGGATATGAACTTCTTACCTCCTTGTCAACAACTAACGTCTTGTAGACAATGGAAGCATGTTCTTCGGATCCATAATCAACGTCAAAGTTGCTGCCAAACAAAAAAGGTTGTTTTACTGCACTGCACTCTAGAATTAACCAGGAATCATTAACATGAGTTCATGAAATGTAATATTTGCATCAAATCATTGTGGGGTCTATTTATCACACAATACTGTATGGAAATAGCATCTCAAAATGATTAATACACCATCACACATTGCTAAGAAACGACAGATACTGCAGTTTTTTAGAACAGCAGATTGATTGACCATTACACCTATCTTACTTACAGTCTCGACACTCGAGAAAAAAAATCACCAAGATCGCTAGTTTTATATCAGTGTGATCAGATCAGACTATCAGATGCCCCTGCTATTATTACTTAACATTCAAACACTCAATAAAGTCGATGAAAAGCACTTAATCTAATATATAACACTAGGATCACATGATCAGGATGAATTTCCCACGCGGCCTTGCATTTTTTTTTTCTAAAACTACCGCCAGCTTGTTCAAGGCAATCCGTCGAACAAGAAGCGTGCAAGTGAAAATAACGCGAGGTGGTAATAACACAGCAGCCAGCCAGCACCTACTCCTAGCAATGGGAAATCTACACGCAAAGGCGGAGCTGGGCCCTAGGCTACACGGGCCATGGCCTGGGGCGTTGGAAATCCACTAAGCCTAAATATTACAGCTTGGCCTGGGGCGCAGCCCAGCCCAGCCGAGCAAGCAACCGAAGCCCAGCAACGTTTTGCCCCATGAACAAATCGAGGACCGAACGAGAAGACTTCCAGGAACAAGAACGACCCCCCGCCGGCCGTCGCCCCGCCACCCACTCCGCAACCTCCGACCTCCGCTCGCCTCCTGCCTCCCGGCGCCTCGCGCCCCACCTCGCAAGCTCGCAGGAACTCTGCTGAATTTCTCTGCCTGAGGGTAGGCATTCCCCTTTCCAGCTTTCCCCTCTTCCAAATTGTGATTCCCTTTTGTTGCTTAGATAATTAGATTTCCCCTTTGCTGGTTTGACCTCTGTCCCAAGCAGTTTTAGTTAATATTGCTTCGATTTATACTTTACAGGAAGACAAGATGAACAAACGAAATAGAATTGATAGCTTTTTTCAAAGTACAAACCATAGATTCGGGTCCTAAAACTGGGATATTTTATGGGGTAATTTTGAGCCCTTAGTTTGGCCCGTGGCGTCATCAATTCCTGGCTACGCCTATGTCTACACGGGTTTACACGGGTTTGCTGAACAGAAAGGCTACAAGGCAGAAGAGCAAACCACGACGGATAAGCTGTGATGGCACGCAAATCTCAGACATCAGGCGGAGGGAGAGGAGCGAGAGGGGGATCACCAGGTGAAGTCCCAGCCAGAGGAGGAAGAGAAGGAGGCTGGGGCCGTCGCAGCAGCCATCGCGGCCACAGGTGTGCCGGGTTATCTGGCCTGGTGAGAGCTTTGTAGAATAGGCCACCGGGGACGCGAGAGCCGTTGAGGGGACGGCGGCGCTCAGTGTGTCTTGCGAGCGCGGCGGGAGGAGGGGCAAACCCAAACCTGGCCAACGGGCCGGCGTGGCACGGCATACTCTAAACAGGCCTGATCCGGCACGGCACATGGCGACCCGTGTAGCTCGCGTTGTCCGGCACGGGGCCTTGATCCCAGGCCAGGGCACGACACCGATGTTAAACGGGCCAGCCCGTGGCACGTTAGACAGATGGGCATGTTAGTTTTTCGGCTGGCCCGTTCAATAAACATATAAAAATCACTGCGTCGCGTTTATTTCAACTAGTTTTTCATGGTCTGGTGGGTAGAAGGGCGGTGCGGCAAGGTGAGGTCACGGGTTCGATCCCTGATGCCAGCTTGACAGGCCGTGCCGGGCTGGCACGGGCCTGGCGCACCACGGGCCGGTGCCGGGATATTTTAGCAGGCTCACGTGTTGGCCCGTTGGCTAGGTTTGGGCAGACCAATGCGAGACGATGGACGAAGATCTATTTTTCCGTTAGAGGTGTAGGCTAGCAAAAGAAAACAAGAGTATTTTCAAAAAATAATAATACTCCCCTTTCACAAATATAGGATCTTTTAGATATTACTCCATCAGTTTTCAAAATATAAGATGTTTTAGGTCTATGAAAAAATGTATCTAGACTTTTTTAGTGCGTGGATTTATTTCAAACCTGAGTGAACCTGCATACCAAAAGAAGTCTAAATACATTGCTTCACAAAGCTAAAACATCTTATATTTTAAAATGGATGAAGTATAAAATATAATAGATACACTCTAAAATGAGTGAACATACACACTAAAACATATCAACATATATTAATTTAAAACTACAATATCTTAATATTTTCTTGCACAAAAGCACGAGATTAACAAATGATTAAATGTAGTCTTTATTTATCTGAATGCACTAGTAGTCTTTATTAACAAATGATTAAATGTAGTCTTTATTTTCAACAATCCTTTTACCATGTTGGTAAAAAATTAATTGTTGATGGCTACCATCTACAGGTCCGCAAACCGCCCGCGCCCCAAGAACATCGCAAACGGTGTAAAATTCGTATATGAAAAGTTTCATAAGAACTCGTGTACAGATTACTCCCTCCGTTTTAAAATATAAAATATTTTAGGTTTATAAAGAAAATGTATATAGACTTGTTTTAGTATGTAGATTCACTCTAAATCTCAGTGAACCTAGATACTAAAAAAAGTCTAGATATTTGCTTCACAAAACTAAAACACCTTATATTTTGAAACAGATGGAGTATTTATTTTGGGATGCACCGGCCGAGATGTTTTTATAGACAGCTCATGTCATCCTAAGAGCATCTCGAGTCGCATTCTTCAAATTCTCCCAACGGTCATGAAACGCATCGGATAGAAAAACGTGTCCAACGACATGCCCCAAATCACTTTTCGTTTGGTCTGTCTAGAAGCATGTCCGGCGCACCAAGACCATCCCGACACCACAGAGGACGTTGCGGGTGTCCCGGACACAATGCGTTGCATCGCTACAAGTAGCAGATCAACCGTGTCAGTGACACGGCGGCGGTTGGTCTTTGTATTTAACTCCTATTGCAACCTCCAGTGGTCAACGTGAGTAATTGACGCAGCGCTTTGTCATGTCGTCTGTCTATGCACAGGCATGCGTCCTCCCGACGCGCGCATGGCACGCCAGCAAGTGCACCAGCATTAATCCTTGCACGGCATGTTCGCCTACCGTCGGAGATAAATTGGCATGCACACTCGAGCACCATAGCCACCGCACGATGTCAAGCGGCATATGAACTGATGGCGGCACCGCGAATGCCTACAGGCCACGCAACCTCATCGTCGATGAGGTGTGGACGCTGTACCGCGCGTGGCACCCGTGCTCGCCGGACTACCGCCTCCCAAGCAGCGGCTAGAGGATGGCGCCGAACGGCGTTGGCATGCCGCTGATGCCTAGGATCGGCGGAAAGGCCTGGTATGAGAAGGTTCGTGATCACCGGAGGGCCTGTAACCGGTGGAGAGGGTGTCCTCCTTGTGGACCGCCGATGACAACAACGAGTGGTGGCTCCAGATCTTTTAGGCGTGGTGGACGGAGGACATCGTAGACCTCGATGGCCTCATCGAACACCCTAACTCCTACAACCAGGAGGGGTGCAACCGGTTCTACGGCGTGTTGGGCTGCACCATCGAGTCCATTGTCGAGCACAGCCGGCGTGGCGATGATCGCTTGGAGATGCCATCTCCTACGACGTCACCACCACAAGTGGCCCACTGGCTTCCAAGCGTCTTGACGGCAACATTCGGGTCCTCCTACCTCTTGTTGTCCTCTGGCAGGCCGGCGCGCTCCTCCAGTCGATCCTCCCTGTGCGCCTCCCCTACCCCGTATCCAAAAGGGAGGTGAAGGAGGAGTTCACGTCGCTAGCGAGGTGCAACCCGTCAGGGGGGATTGTCACCGGCGAGCCGCGCGCTAGAGCAGCCCAGGAATAGTCAACGCCCACACCATCCCAAGCCGGTGCCGAAGGACACCGCAGGCGGCGAGTCTGCTCTAGCCGCCCTCCTCTGCCAGTAGCGGCTCCTAGCGAGCGCCGATAACCCTGAGGAAATGCCCGGCTTCGGCTTGGCGTGGCTTTACACAGTGAACGCTCACAATGCCTAGGAGGAGACGGTCGACCAGGCGATCAAATAGTCCATCCGTGAAGCCAGCTGGGAGCTCGTCGACTTACGCACAAGGACGATGAAGTTGGTCCCAGCGATGGCATCAAGGACAAGCCACGGACGACGCATGGCCAAGCGGCATTGTCAAAGACGAACCGTTGGACTTCAGCGTCTTCGACCAGTACGGTGGCGATCCCTATCCCGGCGACAGCCGCCGTCACCATTAGTTTAGTGTTTTGTTAAATTTCGTTTGTTTTAGTTGAATTTGGCTCAAACCTTGTAAAATATAATGAAATTTAAATAAAATTTTAAGTTTTCATCATACCCTAAACGCGACACAAAGCTGCGGCGTCCCCCAAGCTCTTGATCCAGCGCTTTCGCCGAACATCAGATGAGAAAGTCAACTGATGATGCTTTAATGACTTACCATAGAGCTAATTTTTTTAAATAATACTAAATATTCAATCAATATCATGAATAATACATAAAATCAGAAATTTTCAAAGGTAACGTGGCCTCGGCACTTAAACTAGTACTAGTCGGTAGTTCAACAACCGAGGCCATGTTATTTTTGAAAATTCCTAATTTTGTGTATTATTTATGATATTGATTAAATATTTCATATTATTTTTTTAAAAAATAGGTACCATGGAAACCGGTAAGAAATTTCAGGCAGAACTTACATGTACTAGTATGCAAGACGGCGACCCGGCCCTCACCGGTGAAGTCGCCATCGATCCACCATCCATCCGTACTGCTGCTTGTCGCCATGCCCGCATGGGAACGCTCGCTCCCCGTGGCCGTGGGTCAGGCGGCGCACCGGCGACTTCGTACCATGCGCTAGTCCTCTCTTGGGAGTATGCACAGCTCGTCCTACGCGCGCGCACATGGCATGTTGTCCTATTCATTGCTACGCGCTGACATTTTTGAATGTCTTCGTTTTACAGTGACATTTTTGAATGTCTTCGTTTTACAGTGACATTTTTGAATGTCTTCGCTTCGTTTTACAGTGACATTTTTGAATGTCTTCGTTTTACAGTGACATTTTTGAATGTCCTTTTCTATTCTGTGGTGACGAGTAAGGGCGTGGAGACGCCATTTGGGTCGTTCGTCCGTGGTGCACAGCAACGCGAGCCAGGCCAAAAGAAGACGGCCTACGTGCGTCTACATCTGGATCAGTCTGTGTTCGCGTCTGTCCTGGGTCACCGATGGGTCGGTCCGTCCGAATTAATTCGAATGGGTCGCATCACTGGAGCGCCACGCACGCCCCGCGCATCGGTACGAACAATTTTAACACGCGCCGACCGGATAGGTCGGCCCCGTAAAGATGTCCTAATAGATTCAACATGAACAATTTTGACACACGCCGACGGGTGGCCGTGCTCTTTTATACTGGCCACTAGGGCACCACGGCGCAGCCCCATTATGTGTATTCTAGTTCGGTACAACATATTTAGGGACCAATTTAAACTACCACTGGTTAGAACTGCTAAGCAATATAGTATGTGTATATCCATCTTAACATTGCCAAATTCAACGGCTTGGATATTTCTACTCGTTTTAATATGCATACCGGTATGTTCATGAGAGGTTGTAGTTGATGTGGACTCATGAGCTACAGATAAATCTACCAACTTACAGTTTTATCTAGTTTGTATATATATGACAACCCTTATCATTGCCAAACCTATTTGGAAGCAAGTTGCCAATTTTATGTATGATAACGGCAACTTGCCGATCCTTTGTATGAGTGGTATGAATGATACCATGTACTCCCTCCATCTCAGAATAGATGTCTTGGGTTTTTCAAATTTTGAATAAATCTATATACTAAATAGTGTCTAGATTTATTTAAATTTTAATAAATTTGAGACATCTATTTGGAGACGGAGGAAATATGACTATGATAAGAGCTCCACTAATATTAATCTTTCGTGTTTGTATGTATTCCGTTCTATTGGGAAAAGTTGTGGCCTATTTATCTTGGATACAGTGGGCTAGCTTACACCAAGAATAATCATCGTTTCTCTTTTAAACCTTTATTTCAAAGGTTGGATAGATGCTTAGTAAACCATGAGTGGTGTGTTAATTACCATGTTTCTAAGGTCTACAACATGCCCCTCTTACACTACTTTAGTGACCACGCTCCTATCATCCTTTCTACAACGGGCAATGTTAATAAAGCCAAAAAGCAGAATGATAATGTCCATCTAGGGGTAAAAATCTATGTCCATCCTCCTTAGCCGGTTCTTGGGGCGTCTCATTAGAGTCTACCCAGAGAAATTTTATTTTTTAGCCTGGCTCTGGATGTGACCCAACATTATTGTAGTTCTGAACTTTTTAAAGCGGCGTTATTGTTTTCCTAATGCAAGTATTGTATATAGAGTTCTATTGAACAGAATCATTCATGCGACTGTTGCATCAGCAGAATAAAACTTTTCTAAATTAAACATATTAGATGGAGGGGTTAACCTCTTGGGTGGCCCGATCTTCACGGATCTCGTGGTCAAATCGATGGGAAAGCGAGGGGAAAGGGAGAAGGTAGCGGAAGCGAACACACACCTCGCGAAGAACACGATGAACACACGCAAAACTCACACGATACAAGGCCGATTGCTCCCGAACGGCGGCCACCGGTCCGATAGAATCCTCGCAAGAAAAGAACGGTCAACGTGCTCCCTCAAATCCACATCGGAGAGGGAAGAACACCTTGGGGAGGGTCTTGACAACTTGGATACGAGACATGAACTCCAAGGCCTTGTTCAACGATGGATGCGTGATGCAAAGTCCAATCGAGGTTGGTGACGATAGTCGGTCCCCTTGGTAAAGGGGATGAGGCAAAACTAGAGATTCCACAATGAGGGTTTTCTTTAGTCTATCATCTATGCCTAAGGGATACATGAGGGGTGGGGGCTCTATTTATAGGCCAACCACATAAACCAGGGTAGTTTGGGGATAAACTAGGCGAATAGGTAAGTAAAGGGGGATACATGGGCTGTGGCCCAACTAGTGCGCGCAGGCACTGCCAGGAGCGGTAGTACCGGACTTGGGACCGGTAGTACCGCTTGGTCCGGTAGTGCCGCTCTGGGACCGGTAGTACCGCTTGCGGTCCTAGAGCGTCAGCTGGAGCCGTCTGTAGCGAGCGGTATCAGGGGACGGTAGTACCGCTGACCGGTAGTACCGGGTCTAGATTCGGTAGTACCGCCGGAGACAGAGAGTATTTGGCTTCTGTTGGCGTCGTCTGTTGGTGGCGGTAGCAGGGGCGGTAGTGCCGCCGGGCGGTAGTACCGGTCGCCAGGTCCGGTAGTACCGCTGGCGACAGAGAGCATTTGGCGATCTGTCTTCTTCCGCCTCCTCTTCCAAGCCTCCGTCTTGTCGGGCTTGAAGCTCCGGGCTTCCTCCCTTGCCTCCGTACTTGTCAATGTGAACCTATCATGCATATGTGACGGAGTATGAAGTAGCATACCATTCAATAGGGTAGGAAGGGGGCTCGCATAGAGGAACGGATTCACCTTTGGAGTCCATGACGACTTGGCGTAAGTTGGAGACCAAGATGTAGTAACGACCGTAGGTCGGGCTACATCAGCTCCCCCCCTTCAAAAAGAGTCGTCCTCGACTCTACATGCTCATCACAAAGTAGAAGCGGTCGAAGGACATCCTTGATCCTGGGGTTCACCATATAGTCGTCCTCGGGAAGATTGACTTGACAACACTTCAATGTTCCTTCACCTTCCTTGAAGCCTACAAAGCTCATAACAAGAGCAAAGCAACACTCAAAGCGTAGCCAATTCACGAAGATTATAGCATGAGTCCTCAAGTAGAAGGAAGTCACCTTAGCTTGTAGAGATAGCTCAAAGAAGGGTAGCCATAGGTAACTCTCTTCGGTTCTTCTTGTCAACATATAGTCCATAGAGGTTGACGTGTATGCATTTGTACCTTCATACAACAAAGACGAAGCAACATATGTTTGTGTGTGATAGAGGAGCATGTCATTTGTGGCATGTCCATTCTTGTTCACAACACGATTAGCACAACTCAAGTATAGCAAACGGGATGCATATGCAAGGTCAATGTGCATGGAAATCGTTTGAACATCATCCAAATGTGGGAACTCAAAAACTCCATATAACATATAAGTGGGGCATTCAAAGCATTGGGTCCAAATTTCAAACAACATCTTTGATGCAAGAATAGGAGAATTTGGCAAAAACACACAAGGAAGCATATCCAAAACAAAAGTATTATGTTTGCAAACAAACCAAATGAAAGAGCAAGTGGTCCTTATGTTTGTTGCAACAACAAGACGAGATTCTTGGAAGCTCTCATGACAATACATGTTCTTAAAGGAATTGTGGTTGCACATAAAACATCGGAAAGGTAAATTGTTCAACATTTTTGTTGCAACACACAAAGCATCATTATCTAAAAGCGAAGAAACATGAATGTCATAAGGGAAGATAATACCATTAACATGCTTGCAATCAAACCATAGGAAAGAGCAATTTGCCAACATGAAAGATGCAAAGCATGCAAAAGGTATCAGAGCTGGGTTCGATCTTGAACTCACTTGTGGGATGCTCTCAAGAGCTCTTTTTGTCAACTCGTGCTCAACCGAGGTTGACATTCTTGTGCGGGTACCTACACACATCATATGTAAAAGGAAGAACGTGTGTGCATGGTAGAGATACACATCATCCATCATGACGTATCTCTTCTTGTGCACATCACCATTAATGTCAATCAAGTATGAAAGAGATGCATGGTGAGTATGCAAGTGGGGAACATGATTATCATGGCAAGCATCAAAATCTCCAAAAATTGAGAAAGCTATGGGGGCCATCTCATTATAACGCATAAGATCAATATTGTTGCAAGCAAAACAAGTGAAATATCAAGCATTCATCTTATCGCAAGCAACGGGAGAAATTGAATGACTAGCATGACAAAGCAAGTCCAAAGCAATTGGAGGATACACACAAGATGCATAGCATGGCATGTTTATGGCAATGAGTTCGCAATCAAACAATTCCACATGATCAATATTATGCAAAGGCAAAGTATCACGTGGGAATATGAGTGAAGCATATGTAATGTCACAAGTATCATCCAAAACATGCATATCCTCACAATTCATCATGTCCACTAGTGGGATCATGGCATCATCAACACCCTTATTGTTACCTTGGTCATACCTCTCATATGAAGTGGGTGTTGTGGAAGTAGTGGTCTCCTTGTGGACGACTTCGTTTTCTTGATGTAGCCATGGCGTAGCATCATCTTCGTGCACCATGTACATCTTCTCCAATTGAGGCATCATTGCTTCATGGCTTGGCGCGTCTTCATCCTTGGAACCTAGCACAACACAAGAGAACACACTAGAGGTAGAGGGTAAGTTGTTAGAATTCAAAATGGTCTCACTTGACCTATCAACTACCACTCTCAACTCACTAGGAGTATCACTCATGCCCTCCAAGTGGAAGCACTCAATCTCACATAAGGTGGAGTCACTCATCTCACTCTTGTTCTCACTCAAGTGGGCTAAGTGGCTCTCATACTCACATGGGATTGGTACCACATCATCACTCGAGCATATGGGGATAGGCTCGGTTTCCTCAACTCCAAGCGCCTCCTTTGGTGAAGGGAAAATCCCATGCTCACCATTCTTGACCTTGTCGCCTTCAAGGTTGGATGCCATAAGGTGGGCATCATCGCTCTCCTCCATGGTCGAAGGGAAAATCCCATGCTCGACCGTCTTGTGGCCATCTCCTAGTAGTGGTGGAGGTAGGCTCATGCTATCCAACTTGGCGAAGTAGACGTCTACATTTTCCTCGTTGGCGAGGTCGTGGAAGTCAAGCGTAGGCATTGAAGCTTGATGGCGTGGAGGAAGGCTTGCTCTTGGTGCCATTTTGGTGGTGGCACTAGTAGTAGAAGGTGCCCTATGAAGGTGTCGACGGAGGTCATTGGCGTGCCTTGCCGATGGTTGATGTAGGTGGCGCACTTGGTCGTCCACATGACACTCACGACGATGATCACTTGCCTTGGCACTCTTCTTGTGCTTGTGGTGCCTTCTTGAGCTTGATTGAGCATTATGGTTGGTGCTCATCTTCAATTCTTCGTCTTGGTGGCGAAGATGTAGGGGTTCGTAGCATGGAAAACAAAAAATTTCTACCGCATGAACACACAATCAAGATCTAATCTATGATCAAGCCAAGATCTATCTACTAGATTGTAGCAACGAGTCAACAGAATACTAACCCTTGAAGATCCAAAGCGGTTAACGAGAGCAGATTCTCGTGGGTGATGTAGTCGTACACTTCCGATCTCAAGATCGCGTAGACGATCCTTCCGCGCTGCGTTCCGGCAGCGCTCCCGCAGTCGGTCACACGTTCGGTACTCGATGAAGACCTTCCTCTCCCTTGTTCTAGCAGGCAGCGGAGGTTGTAGCACTCTCCTCGTGATTCCGGCAGCACGACGGCGTGGTACCGGAAGTAGAGGGGAGATCTCGCAGGGCTTCGCCTTAAGCCGGAGCGAGTATGGTGGACTATGAGAGAGCCTTGGTGATCTAGGGTTTAGACACACCAATTAGAAGGGGCTAAACCAGCGGCTAGGGCAATTAGAAGCTCTAACTCGGCGGCTTGGGAGAAATCCCTGGGCTGTGGCTAGGGTTTAGGTTTAGAGGGAGGCAACTTGTGTGTCTAGGAGGGGAGCCCTGCCCCTCCTTATATAGGTGGAGGGAGGCGCCGGCCAAGGGGAGGGAGTCCCTCCCCAACTCGGATCCCTAGTGGGCCGGCGGTGGAGGAGGAACTCCTCCCCAACTCGGTTTCCCACTTCTTCTCCACTTTCCAAAATAGCCGTTTGACTTTTCAAATTGGCGTTTGACTTTTCAAACTAGGATTTGATTAAACCCTTTATTTTGTACAGCGATGACACCTAGTACATGATGCAATCATTCCAACTTGCCATGACACATTCATGTACCCTTCCCCTCCGGAGTGCCGGACATTCCGGAACCTTCTAGAACATTCCCGGTGAAAACACTGGAACCATTCTCCAACCCCGAAATAGGACTTTCCTTATATGAATCTTATTCTCCGGACCATTCCGGATCTCCTCGTGATATACCGGATTCCATCCGAGACTCCGAACAACATTCGGTCTCTTACTCATCATTCCATAACTACTCAACAACATCGAATCCTTAAGTGTGTCTCCCTACGGTTCGTGAATTACGCGGACATGATCGAGACACTTCTCCGAACAATAACCAATAGAGGAATCTGGAAATTCATATGGCTCCCACATATTTCTACTATTACTTTGCAATCGAATCAACCACTTACATACGATACCAATTTCCCTTTGTCTCACGATAGTTTACTTATCCGAGGTTTTGATCGTCGGTATCTCTGCATACCTAGTTCAACCTCGTTACCGATAAGTACTCTTTTCTCGTTCCCGTGATATGTGATCCATTGTGAGCCAGTCACATGCTTGCAAGCTAATTGGATGACATTCCACCGAGAGGGCCCAGAGTATATTTATCCGTCATATGGATGGACAAATCCCACTCTTGATCCATGTGCCTCAACCCATACTTTCCAAACACTCAATGCCACCTTTATAGCCACCCAGTTATGGTGTGGTGTTTGATGTCATCAAAGCATCCTTCCGGTGATGGTGATTAACATGATCTCATGGTCGAAGGAATTAGGTTACTATGTATCAGAAAGCTTATAGAAAATGAACTATATTAAATGACTTGATCTTTATGCTACGCTTAACTATAGGAGTATGTCCATCACATCATTCTCCTAATGATATGACCCTGTTGTCAATAACATCTCTATGTTCATGATCAGGAAACCATGATCATATATTAACCAACAAGCTAGTTTAACAAGAGGCTTTACTAGGGACTCTTTTATGTTTACAAATCACACAAGTATTAATGTTTCCTATTAATACAATTATAGCATGGTATGTAAACATTTATCATAAGTATGAAGATATGATAATAACCACTTTATTATTGCCTCTTGGGCATATCTCCAACAGTCTCCCACTTGCACTAGAGTCAATAATCTAGTTTCAAACCTTTGTGTATTCAACACCTATGGCTTTCTGGTGTCGTATGTACACGATTGCTAGTGGTCAACTGATCTCCGGATCTGACACTTCCAGGTCCGTGTGTAATTGCATGTCTTTGCGTATCTACGCATCACTCATTCTCTAATGAGATGGCTTCGTACTAATTTGGTCCTTTGGTGTGACCTTTAGTTCTTTGGGGTTAAAACATGTTGATAATATTGTCGTACAATATATCTTCATAGTACTATCCCACTGTGAACTACACCTAGTTTGATAACAAACTACTTGACACAAATGCCCTCTTTTGCTGCTATAATTGCAGTCATATACTTAGCCTTTTGTTGTAGTATCTGTCACAATGTCTTAACTTTGGAACTCATCCAAATCCATTATGGAACTTTCTTTCCATTATATTGTGCCACCCTTAGTTTAGATTGAGATAAACTTAATTTGTACTTTGTGACAAAACTAGTATCAATGTAGTACTTTTACAATGAACTAACCATCTATTTGTCACTTCTACAAATAATATACTCTTAGTTCTTCCAAAAGATCATAAGAATATCCTTACTATTGTCCAATGATCATCTTATGAATCATTCTGGTATATGCTCATAACATTTAGAGCATAGGACATATCTGGATTTGTACACATCACAGCATGATTGATATAAATACTCTTTGTGATTTCATACATCAAGTATGTAGCATCCCATTTGTCTAACAAATTGTAATGCTACTTGGTCTAGTAATATAATGGCTACTTCATATATATAATTGTTGCATCATCATTATATCATGCTCATGTCATCATGCCACCTTGCATTTGAGCATCATATAAAACCCTTTTTGGTTTGGATCTTCTCTCATATGCATTGTGAATTGTATTTGCCTCTTGATATTGTATTTGGTTCTTGATATATTGCTTAAATGCCCAAGTTGAGTTGGGGGCATATCTTTTATTGACTCCACCACCTTTCTTGTCATCACCCCATCATTCCACCATTCCACCATATATGAGCATTGCAACTTATTTGGTTTTACCTCTAGCTCATGTGGGTTGGGATGGATCCAATTCTATTTCCTCATGCTCTCATCTTAGCATCATGTGGTTTTCACATTATTGATATGTGGGGAGCCACATGGCCACCTTTGCATGCTATGTTGCAGATTTGCCTCTACTAGCTTCCATGTGGGAACTATCCAATATGTGTACATGCATGAAGCTATAATTTGGCCATGTGATGATCTAGTGGAGAAACACACACTAGTATGGTCATATAGCTCCATATATGTGCATAGGATCAATATTTTCCATATTGCATGGTAGTATTCAAATTTGAGTGCATGCATGAGATAAATGCCCATGTGTATTTCTAGTTGTTTTCACGATTAGCAATGTGGCATTTAATGCACGTGCATGGGCCATGCAACCCTCACCATCTTTTGTCCTCTATTGGATTTTATTTGAATTTTGGTGGATCATCTTCCATCTTCCTCTACCCCTCTTTTGCTTGATCTAGTATGGTCTTGCAAAAATCCACCACCACATCTCTATCCCTCTCTTCCACTCCTTTTGTTGATCTTGGTTGAGTTTGCTAAACCCTACACCTATTCTTCATATTCTTGTAAAATGCCAAAATGGCACATACTTCTATTATGTATGTGGGCATCATCTCTCCTCCTTTGTTTTTGTTCCCCTTGCCCCTTTATGTTGTCCAAAATATGTGTTCAATTTCTGCTAAAGCTTCAAATGGTAGAGGCAATAATCTTTGCTTAATTTGAAACAAAACAAACAAACAAGTAAAAGAAATCATATCAGCAAATAAGAGAGAGGTTCATACCTGGCAGCAGCCCACCTTGGGCCCAGCCGCAGCAGCCCAAGAGAGAGCAGCAGCCTACCAGTGCAATACCCTCCTCCGGCCCACCTTCCTCCACGGCTTGGTACCCCTTCACCCCGACGCTGTTCCTGTTCACCGTCTTCCTCTCGACCCCTTCTCTCTGCAGGAAAACGGAGGAGCAGGTAGACGTCCGGTGCCGTTTTCCTCGTCAGCACCCACGAGGAAGGCGTGACCACCTTCTTCTTATCCCCGAGCGGCCTCCAAACCCTAGCCCTCTCCCTTCCCTGCGCCGCCATCCCCCCTCTTCCTCTCCTCCGTACCCCGCCTCCCTCGTGCCAAAATTTCAGTGAGAGGAGCATAGAGGTGGAGCTGCCATGGCCGCCAGCGGGAGCGATTAAGCCCAGGAACAGAACCGCCACTTTCCGCCTCTTCGGAATCGCGGCAGGAGGAGGAGCCGGAGCTGCCGGTGACTTCCTCCTCGCCTTCGTTTCGGTCGTGACCAAGCAGGCCGCCCGTCGCCACCACCATGTCCATCTTCCTCCTTCCCCGGTCCCAATTCCTGAGGGAACTGGTCGAGGTGAGCGCCACCTCCTTTTCCCCTCCCTTTTCCCCACCTTTCTGCATCATGCCGCCCGGAATCGTCGTCGCCGTCTTCGGTAATCTCCGTCGCGCGTGCAACAGCAGCAACATCCGAGTGCGCCAGCTCTGCAGTAGAACACCTCGAGCAGCAGATTCGTCTCTGTTCCCGGCGAGTTCCCGATCGCCTCGGTCCTTTTTAGCCGAGGATTCTTGAACGAATATCGAAGACCTTCGTGCCCTCTACAATTCTCGTTTTTATGGCGTCACAAAATCTGCAACCGATTGATCGCCATCGTCCTCCGAAGTTTAGCTCAGCTAGCAGTTTTCGTGTTGGTTTTCAGTTTCGTCAGAAAACAGAGCAGCCGCATTTTGCAAAAAGGCCCTGGAGTTTTCCTCGGCTCAACCCGCGCCCCGCCTGTGCCACTTGGCGCTTCCTAGCTGGCTGCACGCTCTGTGGCCTTCTGCATCTGTCCCTACCCGTCGGTGACTGTGGGTAGTATTCAGCTGCGTGACAAAAGTTTGCCAAACCTTTAATACAAATAAAATTTCAGGAAATGTCTAAATCTAACTAAATTCATATATTATGAAATAATTCGAATTTGTAAAAACTTTCAAAATGAAAAGTAAATGTTTTCCAAATATGAATTCAACCATGTTTTCGAATTTGTCCAGATTTGACTCTATTGAGTCAAATCTTTGACTTTGACCCCCCCTTTAATATATTTGATTTAAAAATGGGTTTAAAATGACAAATCCAAATATTAAGTGTAATATATGTTTTGAAATCAGAAAAATGTGAGGAATTCAAATATGCTAACCAAAATATATTTTGAACACTTTAAATTTCAAGTTGTCTGAAATTACAACAAAATGCCCTTCCCCCTTAAATAATTAATAACTTTTGTTTTATAACTCCAAATTTGACAAATAATATGTCTAAAATGATTAGCTCGACGAGACCTTTCTGTTTATGCATTCCATGATCTGAATTGAAGCATGCATCATATAAATATTGAATAATCAGAACTGTTTATGGGAGTAAAACATGCCTAAATAATTTAACAAAGTGCTTAATTATTGTTTCTCACCTCACCCATGCCATGCAAGTTGTGCATCATTCATCATGGCATGATTGTTTGCTTGTTGCATTTTATTCCTATGCTTGTGCACTTTATTTATATTGGTCCTTGTTTGTTTGGTTCTTCTTCGAATAGACACTGAGTAGGGGATATATCAAGCAACCCAGGAGCACTACCCAGATCCTTCTCTCGCTTCAACTGAGCTGCCAGGCAAGCACTACAATATGCTTGCATACATATAGTACCTATTGCCTCTATCTTATTCTTGCATCATTGAGTCGCGATTGCATTAAACTGAATCCCAAGTATTGCATAGCCTTTACTTTAAACCCCACCGAAGCTTGTTCCTCCATCCCATGAGCCATTACTACAGGAGTTGTTTGAGCCATGCGAGTCGTAGAACAGCATGTGTAGGGTATGTGAGAGTCTGATGGATAACGAGGTACCTAAACAACTTAACCTGAGTAGTATGGGATAACTAATAAAAGTGGCACCGGTGAGCAATATCTGCTATTTGTTTTTTCATGCTCACTTGTGTCCCGTAGGACCCCGAGTACTTGATTCCTGTTCCTTGAATATTCGCGCTATCCACATCCGGGAGGATTATGGGACCCCCCTGAGCCAGAGCTTGATTCATTCGTATTTCTTGGGGCCACAAACTAGTTTGAGGTTTTATTTACTATCCTGTACTTATGCCATGCTTTACTGCTTTATTTTAAATTGTGCGAGGTACTGCACCTGTACTGTTTAGGTAAGCGGAGTGTTTTCGCGGTATCGACAAGCCCAGTCACATTTTCGGGTTCCCAGTCGTTTACAGCCATTGACGCAAACCTTGAGTCCGTCTCGGAGTCAGCTAACTTTGTTGCGGGTGTACTCAATGGGGTGGCCCCCTGAAATATTTCTGAATCCTGTGATTGCTTTGTCGTGAAGGCCTCGTTGGGTTTTGATTTGGTTTTTCCGAGGTTGATCGAGTGTGTGTTGCTATTTGTGCACCCCTGCAGGGTAAAACTTTTTGAAAGCCGTGTCTGCGGTTATGGACGACTTGGAGCACAGTTTCTCGATCATAGACAAGCATAACTAAAGTACCGCTTTTAATCTGACTAAGTAACTGACTAGTAAATAGTGTAACACTCATGGAATGGATAATAAAACTGCCAACGGATGGGGGGTTGTTCGTCCGCTTCCTCGTTGGTAAGCGAGGAGGAGGATGGATCTGTTAATATTACTGTTATAACTGTGGTTATTAATTCCCGGACATCCGTCTATCTTTGGTTAGGCGGATGGTTAGAGAGTTTCTATAGAACTGATAGGGTTTATCTTTTGCTGCAATTGCGTCACCCCAGGTTGTGTCCCCTTTAGAGGCATAAAGACTTGCTGAGTACCCCTAGGGTCTCACACGATAAATTATTTGATTCAGATGAACAGGTACACTCACGAGATGGATACTGGGTGGAGGAGACGGACGATGTGGGCAACGATCATTCGGTGTAGAGATTCCGGGAACAGGGATCCGTGAGATCTGTGGGCGGGATGTGTTTATTTATGGGGCATCTTATGCCGATTTGCTTCTTATCCGTACTCGGATCTTGTTTGCCGCTTCCGCCTGATACTCCGATGTTTGATGTATGAGGAGATATCCTAAACTATTATATTTATCTAGGATATTTGGATCTTGCCGTATGGCGTTGCAATATTTCCTTTCTTTTTAGATGGAATGGCTCTGATGTACTGTTGTATGGTGGCTTGCATACATACTCATTTGTGTATGTAGTTGATCCCTTCGCCTGCCGATTACGCTGCCCGTTCTTGTCCCGATGTTTGGAAATGGTTGGGACAGCCGAAAGGTCTACCTGTGAGTGGCATTTGGGCCCCACCGTACTATTTCAACCATTTCCGCTCATCCAGGCTTGTAACTAGGAGCGTAATTCACCGAGGTAGTTACAAAGTATCAATCTATACTTGAATCTTTGTTTCACTTACCCAGTGTCAATACACTTGAATATATCATCAATATTGAACTCATTCAATCTTTTCTGTGTGACAAGAACCTTTCTTGTAGTTTCTATATTGAACTCATTCAATACATCATCTATGTACTTTCGGCACAACCATATTAGCGTCTATTGATGCCAAATATTTGGGTTTTGCCTAAGTCTTTCATCGGGATGAAATTCTTAATATGTGTTAATAAAAGATACATCATTTCCAATCAACAATATGTCTTCCACATAATGTATTAGAAACATGTCTTAGCGCTCCCACTTAATTTCTTGAAAATGCAAGCATCTTCATCGTCTCCGACGAATTTAAACTCCTTTAACAGTTTCATCATAGTGAAGATTCTAACTCCGCAATGCTTACTTCAACCATTGAAGTTTGCATATGCATTTAGCATCCTTTGAATTAACAAAACCCTTTTGGACCATGTCATGCACACGTCCTAGGTAACCCTTCTATTAGAAGAACTTGTTTTTTTATCCAACACATAACAAAATTATATGTCGTGGTTGCTACATTAATCCGTCTAGACTAAATCGCTATGAAAGATCAAATCTTGTCATAGTCAACCTTTGAACATTGTTGTGAACTCTTTCCCAACATGTCGACCATTTCATAGATGTGAAACATCCATGTATATTTCTTTATAGATCCAAACACAATTGTAAGGTCTTACACCTTTCTCGAGGGTCCTTCAAGTTCAAAACTTGATATCTCGTGTATGGAACTATCACAGATTTTATGGCTTCAAGCCATTTTACGGAGTCGGGGCCCATCATCGCTTCTTTGCATGTAGTACGTTCATTATTCTCAAATAATGATTCAACCCTCAAATCTTGATATTTGATTGTTTACTCGACCTACTTGGTTCAACAGAAACTTTGACCTTCGTAACCACAACCTTTGAGGCACGTGAGCCATGAGCATTGTTGCTGCCTCCGGAACACTTTTCGGCGCTGCGCAACTTTGCACATATAGCTAAGGTTCTTTTAACCTTATCAAAGTTCTATTGTCCTCCCACTTATCTTTTCACGAAAAATTCCTTCTCAAAGAAACTTGACGTTCTAAATGACAAACACTTTTGTCTCCGATGTTATGGAGGAACAATTATTCGAAATAACATACAAAGACAGGTTCATCCGACTTTGGTTGCAAACATCTTTCTTATGCATAGCATACCAATGTTTTAAGAAAGGACAACTTGGATTTAATCCCAAACCATAACTTTATACAGTGTCATTTCAACGGATTATGATGAAGCTCTTTTCAGTGGAAAAACGGTAGTCTCTCAAGCTTTTAATCTTTAAAATATAATGACAGTTTTATGAATTACACCTTTGATCTTACCATGTCAAACAAGGTTTAATTACATATCTCTAACACTCCATACTCTTATGGTGTTTCGGGAAATGCAAATCCACGGAACGATTCCTTAAATCTTAGGTATTATGCTAAACTTGTAACTTAAATATCTTCCTTTATGATCTTATCATAAACTATTTATATTCTTGTTACAATAATTTTGCACTTCATCTTGAAAGTCTTTGAACGTTCCAAATGTTTCATACTTCATCCTTATTAAGTAAATATTCATATATTCACTTAAATTTTCGGAGAAAGCATATGAAGTTGAAATCCATCGCTCTTTACTACACATAATGGACTTCGTACAACAATATGTACAAGTTCCAATAAGATAGTCATTCGTTCCCTTTTGGCCTATGGACGAAGTTTTAATTATCTCTTAGGAAAGTTTCACAAGCGTCATGTGATCAAAATCAAAAGACTCCAAAATTCCATCCACATGGAGTTTCTTCATGTTTTCTTTCCAATATAATTTAAACGGCGATATCACTTCCTAAGTGATCTTTCAATCAATTTGTCTTTCGACATATTTAGCACTAGTTTATGGATGTGATTTCTCCAACGAGATTTTTGAATCATCCATCTTTTATGGATTTCGGCAATTATTTGAACAACCCTTTTGTTCTCATAATACCTGATAAAACAAATCTTGAAGGCAAGCTTTGATGTTTAACGAGCAACACAATAACCCTTTATTTGTTCTCAATGAACATCATCACATATTCTTTTGCTAGTTACTTAGGCCATTGTAGTTCATGAATTGTGTTGTTTCGTATGACGATTCACACCAACAAATTCAGTATCAAATACTTAAGAACCACATTGTTTAATAAGCAAAGAATATAGCCATAACATGTATATCATCTATATACTTAAACTGAACAATTCTAGTCTTTTTTTTCTGCCATATATTTATGAGATTCTCTTTCAGTATTTCTTTTTCTGTTTGAAAGAATCTATCAACATCAATAGTGGAGTCATACATATGACACATAGTCCAAAGCGTGTATAATTAAATAACAATGTCTTTGGACTTGCACTTTGAAGTAGATCACAATCATAAAATGTTTGGTGTGCTTTCAAATTCCATTCTTTAGTAATCTCTTGGTGTGGTAAATATTTTACCTACATCAAATATTCACCCTTATCATGGAATTATTCATGATCAAGCTACTTTTAGCTTATAAAGATGAATCGCGAGTATAATGTTGCTCTCCAAAACCTTTTGGTGGTTTAGGACAACTAGTGTCTCCAACCTTTTGCAACTTCGCATCAAATATGAGAACATGTCTTTTGCCATATTATACTCTATCATGTTGAAACCAATACTTCATTTCAGATATCACAATATCTTCCACACATCATGGTTTCTGAAACAACTCTTTCAGATCCTAGATAACCTTGATATTAAGACAATTCTTTGAATATCAAGAATCATGGAGACAAACATGATACTCATACACTAACTCTTGGAATTGTCACTCTTGTTTTAATACCAATTATTAAACTTCATGGAGTAACTGGAACTTACTGAAAGTTTGCAATAGGACTTTTAAACTTTAGATTAACACTTCAAACACAATACGATACCAGTTCGTAAAGTAACTAACCAGAATTCTATAGTTCTATCATCTCAATTAAAACTAAGCGCAAGGTGGTAAACGGATGCCAATGACTACAGCAATTATGCAAATTCACTTTGATTTAATTTATGATAAATAGTGTTTAACTTTTAATCATATTGCCGTTGAACTCCCACTCAAAACAATATCCCTCACATTGTTTTAGTGATCACACGAACCAAATCAACCACATCAAAACCGATCATCACGAGAGTTGATGTAGCTTCAATGGCGAACAATCAACATGTTCATCATATCTACTATATGACTCATGCTTTACCTTTCGGTGATCCGTGTTCCGAGACCATGTCTGTACATGCTAGGCTCGTCAAGATCAACCTTAGCTTCCGCATGAGCAAATCTGGCTTGCTCACGTTGTATACACTCGCAGAATCTAACACACCCGATCATCACGTGGTGCTTCGAAACAACGAGCTTTAGCAACGGTGCTTACTAAGGATGAACACTTTACTTGAAATTTTGTGCTTGAGGGATCATCTTATAATGCTACCGTCGTGAACTAAGCAATACAAGATGCATAAAAGGATTAACATCACATGCAATTCATAATATGTGATATGATATGGCCTTTCTTCTTGTGCTTCCGATCTCCATCTTCAAGCACGAACATGATCTCCATCATCACCGGTATTGCATCAAGGTCAATGATGCCGCTCCATGGTTGTCTTCCACCAGCTTCAACTATTACAACTACTTTGAATAGACACGCGGGTCTTAACATAATTTAAAAACAACCATATGGCTCCTGCCGGTTGCCAACTTACAATCAGGAACATTGCATACATCATATATAATCACAATCATGGCCATATCACACCACAGCACACCCCTGCAAAACAAAGTTAGACGCCTCTAATTTTCTTTGCATATTTTACGTGGTTTGGGGCTTTCAATAAGTGTCGATCTAACTTACGAACAAGAACCACAACATTGATACTAGTATTGTCAATCACCCGTTGTAAATTGAATCTTAACTATGTTGGGAGAAACAGGCACCCGCAAAGCCACTTATGCAATACAAGTTGCATGTCAAGCGTGGAGCAAGTCTCATGAACGATGTCATGTAAGGTTAGCCCGGGCCGCTTCATCCCACCATTCCGCAAGATGCAAAGTACACAAGAAGCAATCGACAACAAAAGCATCGCCCACAATGACCATTGTGTTCTACTCGTGCAACAGATCTACATATAGACACGGCCCTGATACCACTGTAGGGGTTCGTAGCATGGAAAACAAAAAATTTCTACCGCATGAACACACAATCAAGATCTAATCTATGATCAAGCCAAGATCTATCTACTAGATTGTAGCAACGAGTCAACAGAATACTAACCCTTGAAGATCCAAAGCGGTTAACGAGAGCAGATTCTCGTGGGTGATGTAGTCGTACACTTCCGATCTCAAGATCGCGTAGACGATCCTTCCGGCGCTGCGTTCCGGCAGCGCTCCCGCAGTCGGTCACACGTTCGGTACTCGACGAAGACCTTCCTCTCCCTTGTTCCAGCAGGCAGCGGAGGTTGTAGCACTCTCCTCGTGATTCCGGCAGCACGACGGCGTGGTACCGGAAGTAGAGGGGAGATCTCGCAGGGCTTCGCCTTAAGCCGGAGTGAGTATGGTGGACTATGAGAGAGCCTTGGTGATCTAGGGTTTAGACATACCAATTAGAAGGGGCTAAACCAGCGGCTAGGGCAATTAGAAGCTCTAACTCGGCGGCTTGGGAGAAATCCCTAGACTGTGGCTAGGGTTTAGGTTTAGAGGGAGGCAACTTGTGTGTCTAGGAGGGGAGCCCTGCCCCTCCTTATATAGGTGGAGGGAGGTGCAGGCCAAGGGGAGGGAGTCCCTCCCCAACTCGGATCCCTAGTGGGCCGGCGGTGGAGGAGGAACTCCTCCCCAACTCGGTTTCCCACTTCTTCTCCACTTTCCAAAATAGCCGTTTGACTTTTCAAATTGGCGTTTGACTTTTCAAACTAGGATTTGATTAAACCCTTTATTTTGTACAGCGATGACACCTAGTACATGATGCAATCATTCCAACTTGCCATGACACATTCATGTGCCCTTCCCCTCCGGAGTGCCGGACATTCCGGAACCTTCTAGAACATTCCCGGTGAAAACACCGGAACCATTCTCCAACCCCGAAATAGGACTTTCCTTATATGAATCTTATTCTCCGGACCATTCCGGATCTCCTCGTGATATACCGGATTCCATCCGAGACTCCGAACAACATTCGGTCTCTTACTCATCATTCCATAACTACTCAACAACATCGAATCCTTAAGTGTGTCTCCCTACGGTTCGTGAATTACGCGGACATGATCGAGACACTTCTCCGAACAATAACCAATAGAGGAATCTGGAAATTCATATGGCTCCCACATATTTCTACGATTACTTTGCAATCGAATCAACCACTTACATACGATACCAATTTCCCTTTGTCTCACGATAGTTTACTTATCCGAGGTTTTGATCGTCGGTATCTCTGCATACCTAGTTCAACCTCGTTACCGATAAGTACTCTTTTCTCGTTCCCGTGATATGTGATCCGTTGTGAGCCAGTCACATGCTTGCAAGCTAATTGGATGACATTCCACCGAGAGGGCCCAGAGTATATTTATCCGTCATATGGATGGACAAATCCCACTCTTGATCCATGTGCCTCAACCCATACTTTCCAAACACTCAATGCCACCTTTATAGCCACCCAGTTATGGTGTGGTGTTTGATGTCATCAAAGCATCCTTCCGGTGATGGTGATTAACATGATCTCATGGTCGAAGGAATTAGGTTACTATGTATCAGAAAGCTTATAGAAAATGAACTATATTAAATGACTTGATCTTTATGCTACGCTTAACTATAGGAGTATGTCCATCACATCATTCTCCTAATGATATGACCCTGTTGTCAATAACATCTCTATGTTCATGATCAGGAAACCATGATCATATATTAGCCAACAAGCTAGTTTAACAAGAGGCTTTACTAGGGACTCTTTTATGTTTACAAATCACACAAGTATTAATGTTTCCTATTAATACAATTATAGCATGGTATGTAAACATTTATCATAAGTATGAAGATATGATAATAACCACTTTATTATTGCCTCTTGGGCATATCTCCAACAGAAGATGCCTTAGACGATTTCTTGTATCCTCTTTATGGTGGCAATGCTCATGAGAGGATGTTTGTCGATGAAGATTCTTGTTTCTTGGCGCCGCTTGATGTATATGATGTTTGGACGCCACTCTTGTTTGGATAGAAGGTGGATCTTGGCGCCTTGGAGGTGATGTAGCTTGGCGCCTTGGAGATGGTGGATCTTGACGCCTTGGAGGTGATGGAGCTTGGCACCTTGGAGATGGTGGCGCTTGACGCCATCTAGGTGGTGGCACTTGACGCCTTGGAGGTGGATCATCGAAGTAGGTGGTTCCCTTTGGTGTGGCACGCTTGGCCTTGAAGGTCATGGAATCTTGATGATGCGCCTCCTCTTGCTTGGCGTAGTAGGCTTCCATCTCCACACGGTGGAGGAATTCTTCATGGCTCATGGGGGAGCCATCAAAGTCGATGAATTTCTCCGTGTCCTCCATGCTTGGCGAGGCGTCATCGATGTCGCACTCGAAGTCGTCCATGCTTGGGGAGTGGTTGTTGGTGTAGTACTCCATATCACCCAAGCATGTGGAGCCATTGTCGGTGTAGTGCTCCATAGGCTCCATGCATGAGGAGCCATTGTCGACGTAGAGCTCCATGTCTTCTATGCATGTGGATTCGTCGTAGGTGTAGTGCTCCGGGTCCTCAAAGCATGCGGAGCCATTGTCGGTGTTGTGCTCCGTCATGTCCTCTATACTTGTGGAGTCGTAGTCATGGTGGCTCATCATGGATTCTTCATAGATATCATCCTCGGTTCCGGAGTCCCTAGACATGATGCACAAGACCAAGCGGTGTATATGGAAGTGGTAGTGGGAGTTAGGGATACAACGTCAAACCTTACTTTACCTTGGAAGATCGTATCGTACAAGTGGCCACACTTGAGAGCAATAAACCAAGGAAAGTGAAGTTCACGCGGAACACCAAAACCAACTACTAACCAAAAAACACACACACAAAAGGCCTATGGTGGATAGGTATGTAAAGTGGCATGTCAAGAACCAATCCGAAATCAAGATGTTGTAATGGCAAGTAAAGAACCACAATGATCACAAAGCAAACAAGTCAATCCACAAGATAGGAAATATGTACAAGGAAACACACACGGTGGGAAAATTGGGACTTGTGCGACGGAGAAAGTGAGCTAAGAACCAAATGATTACCTAGCGAAGACTATAAGCTCATGTCACACAAGTACAAGGAGAGACGCTAGTTCGATTGCACAAAATTGGTGGGCTACAAGATATGCACAATAAGTACCACCTATATGATGTTTATCGAGCTTGCGCTTCCTATTCTATGAGGCACATGTATATTTTTTTCCTTTCTTTTTCTTTTTCTATTTTTTTTCTCTTTTTCTTTTCCTTTCTTTCTTTTTCACTTGCCTCTTCCTTGTGCCAACAACTATACAAGATAACTATATGAGATAGCGCTCAAACGTTTGCTCGGAATTCTACAAGGTATCAAATGTGCATAGCCCAAGCAATCATAAGAGGAACTAGTCTCAATAGGTGTTTGTTGCTCGCAAAGATAGTGGGGTTCACAAAGGAATGCAAGTGGGGAGAAGTCACGGAATGTTTTTACCTTTCGTCGACGATCTTCACCCTTTATTGTTGGATTCCGCCTTGCTCACGGAATTTGGATGGAGTAGATAGCATGAACAACATGGATGATAATGTAGAGCTCCTTCTCCTCTTCGAAACGAGCTAAAGAACACCAAAATCCGAGTTCGAATGCAAAAGTTATGCTCAAAACAGTGAGAGGCTGAAATCTGGAATCTGCTGTTTTCTTTCTGTCTTGGGCGGTAGTACTGGTTTTTTTGGGCCTGGTAGTACCGGTGGGCAGTAGTACCGTATTTTTGGAGCGGTAGTACCGCTCGAGACAGAGAAACCCAGATCCGACGCGTTTTCGCGATTTTGGGGTGATTTGGGCGGAAAATCTTCAAGAAAAACACCAAATCGACGGGGGAAATCAAGGAATTAGGCCATGGGAACGCAAAGGAAGGTAGATCAACAAGTTTAGCAAGTAATCCACGGATCAAAACCTACCAAAACGCACTCAAATCACAGATCGATCCAAAACACGAATTGGGGCTATTTTTGGTGGAAATTTCGAATTTATGGGGAAAAGACCAAATCGATGAGAAATCTGTGGCAACCAAAAGCTGCTGATACCAGATGATGGAGAGGTTAACCTCTTGGGTGGCCCGATCTTCACGGATCTCGTGGTCAAATCGATGGGAAAGCGAGAGGAAAGGGAGAAGGTAGCGGAAGCGAACACACACCTCGCGAAGAACACGATGAACACACGCAAAACTCACACGATACAAGGCCGATTGCTCCCGAACGGCGGCCACCGGTCCGATAGAATCCTCGCAAGGAAAGATCGGTCAACGTGCTCCCTCAAATCCACATCGGAGAGGGAAGAACACCTTGGGGAGGGTCTTGACAACTTGGAGACGAGACATGAACTCCAAGGCCTTGTTCAACGATGGATGCGTGATGCAAAGTCCAATCGAGGTTGGTGACGATAGTCGGTCCCCTTGGTAAAGGGGATGAGGCAAAACTAGAGATTCCACAATGGGGGTTTTCTTTAGTCTATCATCTATGTCTAAGGGATACATGAGGGGTGGGGGCTCTATTTATAGGCCAACCACATAAACCAGGGTAGTTTGGGGATAAACTAGGCGAATAGGTAAGTAAAGGGGGATACATGGGCTGTGGCCTAACTAGTGCGCGCAGGCACTGCCAGGAGCGGTAGTACCGGACTTGGGACCGGTAGTACCGCTTGGTCCGGTAGTGCCGCTCTGGGACCGGTAGTACCGCTTGCGGTCCTGGAGCGTCAGCTGGAGCCGTCTATAGCGAGCGGTATCAGGGGACGGTAGTACCGCTGACCGGTAGTACCGGGTCCAGATCCGGTAGTACCGCCGGAGACAGAGAGTATTTGGCTTCTGTTGGCGTCGTCTGTTGGTGGCGGTAGCAGGGGGCGGTAGTGCCGCCGGGCGGTAGTACCGGTCGCCAGGTTTTGTAGTACCGCTGGCGATAGAGAGCATTTGGCGATCTGTCTTTTTCCGCCTCCTGTTCCAAGCCTCCGTCTTGTCGGGCTTGATGCTCCGGGCTTCCTCCCTTGCCTCCGTACTTGTCAATGTGAACCTATCATGCATATGTGACGGAGTATGAAGTAGCATACCATTCAATAGGGTACGAAGGGGGCTCGCATAGAGGAACGGATTCACCTTTGGAGTCCATGACGACTTGGCTTAAGTTGGAGACCAAGATGTAGTAACGACCGTAGGTCGGGCTACATCAATATTGAAGTCCTATACATCATACTACACTACGATAACACAATAAAGACTCAATGATTTGGTTACAATATCATTTGAGAATAAAGTGCTGGAGAAGATTGGTTATGAGGATATTATTGAAGATTTTGTTTCAAAGAACACTAAAAGAATAATGTTGTTCAAATAAATACAACCGCAAGTTCGATAGGTACTTCCTTCATATATCCAATTGGTACGGAGTATGTAAGATACTCTAGCATATACATTGTTAAATAGTTAATTTTTTACTGATGTCTAGTGGTCCTGTTTTAGATTTCCGCACGGTGCCCTCGATTTTGCCGTCTCGGCCCTGCAGGAGAGGACAACGACCTATTTGTTGTATGCGGTCGACCTAAACGGATCAAATGGACACACTCGATCTCCGAAATGGGTCAGCCCTCTTGAGATGACCTTAGACGTCTCCATTGTCTTCCAAATACGTGCAAAGAAGCATGATATCTGCGACTAGTGCCCATCCTTCGTATACTCTTGTGAAGCACTCCCTCTATTTGGAAATAAGTCACTCGGATTTATCCAGATTCTACACGCTAAAGCACGTCTAGATACTTGCGAATCTAGACAATTTTCGAACCACTTATTCCGGATGGAAAGAGTATGACCAAACGAGTTTCATTTCTATGGTATATCTATGGTTGTAAACGGATAGGATAATTTTCGCACCGAATCATGCCCGAATCCTATTTAAGTTATCCATATTCGATTTTAAACTATCCAGCGAATATAAGGGTTATCTAATTTCTAAAGTGGCATTCCGAATACAGTACTCCCTCCATCCAAGAATAGATGTCCTAGATTTTTTAAATTTGGACGAATCTATATTAAATAGTGTTTAGATTCATTCAAATTTTAAAAAAATTAAGACATCTATTTTAGGATGAAGGGAGTACGACAAATAACATGTTAATGGATATGGCAGGGTCAAAATCCAATCCGATAATGTGCGATGACCGGCGATGCATGTGTCCCTTGCCATGCGGGACCCACCATGCCGACGCGTAGCGTAGCGTACTAGCGTAGTGCCCGTGCCGTGTATATCTGCTCCGCTGTCCCAGGTCCCACACATCATAGGCCGCGACAGGGGGAGGGCCCTCCGGCGAAGTGGAAAGTGGAAGTGGACGTGGGGTTACCGGATGCGGCTCACCCGGGGGAGCGGCCGGTAGTCGTCGTTGCTTCCGCGTTGCCTCCCCCTCCGGCCCTCCCCCACCCCCACGAGGGCTCTAGTCTAGCGGGAAACAAACGTTTTCCCAACGACCAACTTGGCCCACGCTCCTCCTCTTTTCGTTCAGGACGCAACCGCCAAACCAAGAAAGAGATAGTACTACTCGTACATCGGAGAGGAGACTCGATCGAACGAACGACCACGAGCGCGGCAAGACGAGCAGGAAAAGTCAAAGCCTCGTGCTGCTCCCGAGATCCTTCTCGCCGTCTTCTCCTTCTCCTTCTCCGCCCGCCTCCTCCCCCATCCCCTCTTAACCGCGCCCGCCACCGCCGCCTCTCCCTTACCTCGTCCCCACCCACTGTTCGCTGGCTGGTGTGTTGCTCTCTTGCTCACGGCCGGCAGTTACCGATCGAGTTAGCCAGGCTCTCCTCGGTGCTCTCTACCTTATCTGCAAGGTGATTCTTACGCCCCCTCTCTCTGTTTGTTCTGTTTCTCCATCTCCGATTCAGCTTTTGTGTTGGGGTTGGACGAGTGGGTTTGCTTCCATGGATTGGTTGGCCCTATCGGACTGAGATTCGTTGGTGTGGTTCTTCTTCCTCAGATCTTTTGGGGAGAAAAGTTTCCCCTTCCTCCCCGTTGCGCTGCTCTATTCTATCTCGTGTTCTTCTTTTCCTTCATTTCCCATCAGTTTCGGTAGTAGCTTCGAATCAATATAGTCTCGCCAGGATTTCGGGTGCAATTTAATCTCTCTTTTCTGCCAGCATAACACAATCAATTACTAATTGGCTTCTACTCTGCGTCGAAATCCAACTTTAATCCCGTATTGGATTGGATAATATATTTCTGGTCTTCAACGGCTCCTGTGGTTGCTTCTGTTCCTTTCAGACACAGATAGGGCTGCCTTTACTTGAGTTGTCACAATCAAAATGTTCCATTCCTTGCAAAAATGATGGGCAAATGGCTTCTCTGCTCAAGCTTTGGTAGTAGTTTCACGTTTTTGATACCGTCTTCTTGCCCGTTACCTTACTGGATCGAGTCGTAACCTGGTGAGCCAGGATATTAGTATATGGCTACATAGTTACACACAGGGGAGGTTCAGCTTTCTGCCATAAATTTGGGTTCCAATAATAATTAAAGAAACACAAATGAATGTTGTTTGGTAGTGTCGCCATTCTTATTCTTATCTTCTACTAGTCCAATTTGTCTTTCTTTTTTGTCTGTGCCTAGCTGTTCACACAATAATTGACATTGGAGTCAGCTAATAAATTGTTAATGGTCACTAATAGACCTCTCTATTGGATCCATCTATATTTAGGCATTCGGAGTAGTACTATATACTAGTTCTCTTCTGACAGCCTACTACATATGTTTGTTGCAGAGATTCCTTCCAGTTCGTGCTGTCAACATGAATTGCTGCTTTCCGTTGTTGCGAGGGCGACATGCTGGTGAAGGCGATGATGGTGAGCATCTTCTGCATATCTTATACTAGTATTGTGCTCAAACAGTTCTCCGTTCTTATTATCATCTCTTCTGTCGTTTCTTCAACTCAGGTGTGCATAGGGTGAAGGTCTTTTCTTGCAACGAGTTGAGAAAGGCAACTCAAAATTTTAGCGAGGCAAATAAGATTGGAGAGGGTGGTTTTGGTTCCGTATACAGGGTAAATATGCATGACTTGCTGGATCAGTGTCTAAATGTCAGCATTATCTATAGCGCCATCTGCTTAAACGTTTCATTATTTTGCTTCATCAGGGAATGCTCAAAGACGGCACATTTGTTGCAGCCAAGGTGTTGTCAGCGACTTCAAGGCAAGGCATCGGAGAGTTCTTAACTGAACTTACGGCGATTTCTGACATTAAGCATGAAAACCTGGTCACGCTTATCGGTTGCTGCGCTGAAGGGAACCATAGGATCCTCGTTTACAATTATCTTGAGAATAACAGTCTTCAGCAGACATTGCTAGGTAACAACACTTTGTTATACCCAACATGTCTGCAGTTACTCAGTTCCTTCCCCTCATAGGTTATCATACTTACAGATGTTCTGGATGTGCTATTGCAGGATCTCGGTACAGCAGCATTCAGTTCAACTGGGAGGCTCGCGTGAAGATTGCCATTGGTGTAGCCCGCGGACTTGCATTTCTCCATGAGGAAATCCGTCCTCACATTATCCACAGGGATATCAAAGCGAGCAACATTCTTCTCGACAAGGACCTCACCCCTAAGATTTCTGATTTTGGATTGGCGAGGCTCCTCCCTCCCAATGCAACTCATGTGAGCACCCGGGTGGCTGGCACATTGTAAGCATAACCCCCAACCCTTGATTTTACAGCCTTCTTTTCACAGACCGAACTTGCTGTTCTGACTTGTAATTTCACTTGTGCTCAGAGGATATTTGGCTCCTGAATATGCTATCCGGGGTCAAGTGACGAAGAAGTCCGACATCTATGGTTATGGAGTTCTTCTCTTGGAAATTGTTTGTGGCAGGTGCAACACAAACACCAGATTGCCTAGAGAAGACCAATTTCTCCTTGAGAAGGTCAGCTCTACTTCTTGCAGATGATACCGTGAACCTGTAATAACAAAATGGCGTCAATTTCATATCGATGCTACTAAACCATAAGTTCACAGACCAAACTTCCTAGGAGTATTGCTGAATTTGACAAAATCTGTTGCGTTTGCTTTTTATGGCAGACATGGGCACTCTATGAGGAAGGACACTTGGAAGAGGTCATAGATGCCGATATAGACGACGACCTGGACGTCGAGGAGGCGTGCAAGTTCTTGAAGATTGGCCTGCTATGCACGCAAGACGCGATGGCACGCCGTCCCCACATGAGCACCGTCTTCAGAATGCTCACGGGACATAAGAACGTCTCCATGGAGAAGATCACTAAGCCCGCCATGATCACCGACTTTGCGGATCTCAAGATCAGCAGCAAACCACCGGGACCGAACGAGACGACGCGCTCCAGCACGTCGAGATCCTTCACCACCACCACAGAGATGACGGAGCCCTTCTCGTCGTCGGATACACCCACGCAGTCGTCTATGTGAAGGAAAAATTGGATAGAGTTAGCGCTGTTTGGTTTTGCACACTGTGGTACGTGTGATTGTGTACATTTTTTGCGAAAATTTCTTTGGTTTTTTTTTTGTACCGAGGAGAGGTCGGATGATCGGCAGCCTGTGTGGCCCTGGGCTTGCTTTCTCTGTACGATGTAATTATTTGGAAAGGGAGGTGATCAAGAATAGCTTTTGCAATGATTCACATCCATCTCTGAAACTGTCTCGCAATGCTGTAGTTTCAGTGTTCAGTGTGTCACATGGGTCGACCAGCAGATCCATCAGTGAGGTGAATGAGGCTGACAAAGCAAACTATTTCGCTGACAAGAAAAGAACTTGGTTCCGACGTGCAACTGGCTTGTCGCCAGTACGCAGTACGCGGAGAAGCTGGAAAACTTGTAGCAGCACATATTTTCCCCAGAATTCAGCTCAGGAAGTAATCTAGATAGGACACGATTGGTAGCCAGGAGCAGTTTTGGAGCTCCCTCGAATATGGCCTTGGGGCATGCCTCGGTCAAAACGCGACTTGCGTCAATGTTCCCCGTTTCATTTGGTAGTCCGCAAGCTCCTTTCTCGCATGAGGAGAGGAACGGCACACACACACGGTGTTTGGTTGGCTGCATTTCTCCATTTTAGCCAAGACAGATGCAGGTGTTGAGTGAGGCGATGGGACGGGAAAGCCTAGCCGCCAGCCGCTGCCCCTTTCCACCTCTCCCCCTCCTCCTCCTGCCGCCCCAGGGCGCAGCCAGGAAAAGTCTGGCCGTCCGGCAGCAGGGAAAGCCTTCTCGTCCCCTTGCGCCAAGGGTCGGCGCGGTCTGTGTTCTCCGATTCAGGGTGTGGTGTGGCTGGGAAGCATGGCGTGGTGGTTCCTCCAGCACATCTGAAGCAGCTGCAGAGCGATGGATCAGCGCGGTGGTCTGCGCTATGGGGGGACGGCGGCTTCGATCCAATCCCTGGGCAACAAGGAGGTGCACGACATGGGCTACGGGATCGTTAGTCGCTTCGGCGGCGGCGGCGTTTGTGATACGTTGCAAACATATTTATAATTTTTGATGCTTTATGCTTGTTTTGCACCAACTATCTTATGTTTTGCTTGCACTTCGTGGTATTTTTATGCATTTTCTAAAACTAACATATTAACAAGATGCCACAGTGTCAGTTCATGTTTTCTGTTGTTTTTCTATTCCAGGTTTTTACCAAAGAAAATATTCTTGGAATTGGACGAAACAAAAGCCGAAGTTCCTATTTTCCCCGACACGAAGACGAAGACGGAGGAGGGCACCGAGGCGGCCACACCATAGGGTGGCGCGGTCCCCTCGAGACTTCACCGACCTCGCCCCTTCGCCTATATAAACCCTCCGAGACGAAAACCCTAAACATCAGATTAGAATTCCACGAAAAGTTTCGCAGCGCCGCCGCCACCGAATACGAGATTCGGGGGACAGAAGTCTCTGTTCCGGCACCTTGCCCGGACGGAGAATTGCCCATGGAGCCATCTCCATTGACTCCACTGCCATCTCCATCGCCATTGCTGACTCCCATGATAAGGAGGGAGTAGTTCTCCCCGGAGGCTAAGGGCTCTACTAGTAGCTATGTGTTCATCTCTCTCTCCATGGTGTGATCTTATTGTGATCATGAGCTTTGTAATCTAGTTGAAAAAGTAGATGCCACTCTTTGTCTATTATGCTACTCAAGTGATTTTATTAATGTGATCTCCGGAGACACCTTGTCCCATGTGTGTGAAGGTGACAGTGTGCACCATGTGTGGCTCTTAGACTAAAGATTACATAAATACTTATCATCAGTTATAATTTGAGTTGGATGTCTCTATGAAATTGTGGTGTTTGTCTGGAACCATCTAGTGCTCAAGGCATTGTGGGGTTACCTAGATGGGGAATGCGAACTTTAAGGTGTGCTTTTATAGCCCTATGCGGTGAATTGGTGTTCGTTATCCAACCGGAGAGTAGTTCAGGGTAGCATTATGAAGAGAAGATATTTATATGTTCAATTATATTATCATTGTTAAGGGTGTCCACTAGTGAAAGTATGATCCCTAGGCCTTGTTTCTAAGCATTGAAACACCATTTACAATCAGTCCTGCTACATGTGTTGCTTGCCATCATTTTATTTCAGATTGCAATTACCACTTATAATCATCCATATTACTTGTATTTCACTATCTCTTCGCCGAACTAGTGCACCTATACACCTGACAAGTGTATTGGGTGTGTTGGGGACACAAGAGACTTCTTGTATCTTAAACCCAAGGTTGCTTGAGAGGGATATCTTTGACCTCTTCCTCCCTGAGTTCGATAAACCTGGGTGATCCAGTTAAGGGAAACTTGTTGTTATTCTACAAACCTCTGCACTTGGAGGCCGAACACTGTCTACAAGAATAGAAGCGTGCGTAGACATCAGTTTGCGTGTGCATCAAGATCTAATCATCCGTGTACGGATTTGTCTGGTTATCGGTGAAAGCGGAGATTGACGATACCGATGCCTCTTGCTGTCATTTTCCTTGTTGAAGGCATTGTTTTTGTAGTCTCCATTTCCTTGCTCGGGTGCTCTAGGGGAAAACCTAGATCTGGGTCTCCCGAATCGGACATTGGCGACAATACGTTGTTGTTATTCCTACTGGTGGCATCGTATTTGGATAACTATCTAACGAGAGAGGTTTAGAGGTGGAGCGGTTGCTCCTATCGCATCAATGACGACAAGTTTCGGCGACATGGCGTGACAGAGTCTTGGCGCCGGACGCGACAAACGCAGGGAGGTGGTGTTGTCTGACGTTGTGGCGGTGACGCCGCTAGGTCTTGCAAATTCATTGCCTTGATCCCTGTTTCAGCGGAAGGTTCCGGTATCAACTTCTAGAGCATGTGCACTGAGGGTCTGTCGGACCGGTTTGTGCTCCTGGCTTGCCGTTGGGAGGTTGGGTGAGGCCTCTAGTTTTATGATGATGTGCGTAGGTGTGAGGTAAGTGCAATGGCCCCAACATGGCCATCCCCTTCATCAATGTTGTAGGTGTTGCGGTATCTATTGTAAGTGTTGTGGCTTCAGATTGATCTTTGTAAGATTTTGGAAGGTTATGTTGAATAATAAACAAAAAAATGTGTGCATCATTTTCATGCAGAGGTCAGGGGTATCACCTCCATTTCGAAAAAAGATGCAAGTGTTGAGCATTTGAGAGTATGGTTGCAAGAAGCAAGCTTATGTGGTAATCTCTTACATTGGAGTGGTGAGGTTATTTACCACTCATCACTCAATACTCAAATTTATAGTAAAGAGTTATAATAAATTTATCAAAAGGGGTAGTAGTAGCAGCACCGCTCGAACCAACAGTTACCTTTAAGGGTGATACACCTCATACTTGGGCATAAAGATCATGTTCATATGAGGATGGTTCATTATGGGTGTCTGCATCAACTCAAGGAACTTCAAGCAGGTCTAAGATTGGGAAGAAAGTGTGTTAGTGTAGATCAATGCATCATTACGAATAAGGGTAACAAAAACATTTCCATGCTATCTTACCATGAGGTGCTACCTCATTTTATCCTCATCATTGATCATAAAAGTCGTGTTGTTCGGACACCATCCGACGCTCTCTTTCTCTCTAAGCTTCCTATCAAGTTCTACTTCATTCTCCATTTCATGGTGGTTGTATAGTATAAGAATGGTCATTGTGACCCTAGTAATGAAGAACATATGTATTGAGGTCCTGTAGGTAAATTCACCCTTTGAAGGTAGATGACACACAAATAGGAGATTCAATTTAGGGTTCTAATCTTATCATCTATGTCTAGGGCTTACACTAGAGGGTGGGGCATATATATAGGTAGCCACTAAAACATGGGTACTTTGGATACTAAAAGGAAGTTTTAAGGGGTTACATGGGCCAAGGCCAAGCTTTTGTGCGCACATGCACTGATGGGTCCGGTAGTACCGACCTTCAGTTTGGTAGTACCAGACAGGCGGTAGCATCCTTAGTCGAAGCGGTAGTGCTGACTTCGGGTTGGTTGCAGCCTTCAGGTCTGGTAGTACTAAGATCTTGGTACCGTAGTACCGGGGTCGATGTAGTCATCGTTCTGGTACCGTACAACAAATCCAACATTTGATGATTGTGTTCTGGATTCTGTTAGATCACAAATTTTACGCAAAACTGAGTAAATGTCAATTTGCATCAACACATCTTGAGAATATGGGCCATATTATTTCTGATAAAGGAGTTTCCACTGACAAGTCTAAGACCGAGGCAATGTTACTCTAACATGTGCCCACAAATTTGACTGAACTCGGGGGATTTCTATGATTGACAATCTATTCAAGGAAATTAGTTAAAACTATGGTTTTCTGGATAAACCATTAACATAATTGCATATACCATGGAAATTATGATGGCAGTAGATAAGTGGAGATTTTTTGCATATAGGCTTAAGGATGATCATAAAATTCTATGGTGTATGGATGATCAAGTTCTACACATAACTACATACAATAGCTATGGGAAAACTTATTGGTCTTCTACAAGTTACAATATAAAAACGGTATGGACAATAAACATGTTGATTCTCTGTCTAGAGTTGGACATGAATTTGAATTACAGGCAATATAAATCATTCAACCTAACTGGATACAAGAAGTATTAAATTCTTATGTGGTGGACCCTAAAGCTCAACGACTGCTACATGAACTATCCATTGTGGGCTCTAATGCTCAAGGTTTTGCTACGATAAATGAGGTATTACAGAAGGATGGAAAAGGGTGGACCGGTACTATTGTTGGACTTCAAAGTAAAATCATTACAACTTTACATGCTTCATCTTTGGGTCTCCATTTTGGTGTGCAAGCGATATTCTAATGTCTGAATATTTTTTCTGCTTGGTACGGCTTGAAAGTAGCAATGAAAGAATTTGTCAAACAATGTACTACCTCCGATCCATAATAAGTGTCGCGGTTTTAAACTGGATCAGAGGGAATACTATTTATCAACGAGCCAAGCACGAGGACTTCAAATCTCCTAGCCTGCTTCATCCACTTCCACCTCCATCTAGGCCTTAGCCGTCTATATCGATGGATTTCATTGAAGGTTTAACTAAATTTAGCGGATATGATGTCATGCTAGTGATAGTTGATAGATAGAGAAAAGTATGCCCATTTCCTTCCCCTGAAACATCCTTTTGGTGCAGCCCAAGTGGCACAACTCTTTCTCAAGGATGTTGTCAAACTCCACAGTCTACCAAGTTCTGTAGTTGTTAGACATGACAAAATTTTCAATGATTTATTTTGACAAAATTTGTTCAAAAATTTGCATACACAACTAAATATGAGTAGTGCTTATCATCCATGGTCTAATGGTCAGACTAAAAGAGTGAACCGGTTTCTTGAACTGTATCCCAGGTGTTATATAGATGCCTCTCTAACTAAGTGGGACAAATGGTTGACATTAGCTGAGTATTGGTATAATACTTCCTTCCATACAACTTTGGGTTTGTGGAATCATCTCATGGCTTATTTCGTGTAGCTACCACTGATGTGCCCCTAGATGATGTCACAGAAGTGTCGCAAGGAAGAAATAACATGTATGAATTTCTTCAGCACCAATTAGCTCGAGCCATTAAACTCATGGAGAAATATGTAGATGCCAATATATCTTTCAGGGAATTCCAAATTGGGGGACAAGTGTTGTTGAAACGTATGTCCAGAAGTAAGTGATACATCACCCATGACCAAAACTGTCTTTCATATACTTCACTATGCTTGCAAAGTATGGATCAATCGCATACAAATTTGCATTGCCTTTCATGTGTCCTATCTCAAATGTCATATGTCCCAGATCACACTCCAGTGTACACTGAGCTCTGCCACTCGATTCATTTGGATGTTGCTGAACTTATGCATGAAGAAATTCTTGACAAACGCCTTGTGAAGAAGACCAATGCCTCCTACTTGCAAGTTCTCATCAAGTGGTCGACGTTGTCGGCATCGACCGCAACTTGGGAGGACTACGAAGTGTTGCACCAACCTTTCCCAGGTGCAACAGTTTGGGGACAAGCTACATCTCAAGCGGACAACAGTGTAACACATGACGATATACATAATGATTTGGTCATAGGAGACATAAGTGGAAATGCATTTCATGATGATGAAGACAGTGGAATATGGAAGTGAACGCCGACCTACGTGTCATTGTGTCATAACTGACATCGGCTGCGTTTGGCGAGGTGATAAAAGCACTCAGAATTCGTGGACCTGGTAGGAAGAAAACTATATTGTCTATTTCATAGTCTAATTCCTCTCTTACTTCCTAAGACATGCAAGAATGTGCAATTTTATTTGGACTTCGGAATCTGAGACTTCCTTTCAAGCGTTGAAATTGAACATCTCTCTGTGTATCCAAATTCGGTTATTCCTAAGGTTTGATGAAGCAATTCATATACCTAATGCATAACACATTATCCTCTTGGGGACATCGGAGTGGAGCTCCGGTGTCCATCGGTCCTCCCATTGTCTTAGGTGCAAGTTTGGTTTTTTTTTTATATCTATAAACTGTTTTGTAAAAGAATTATTTATCACTTTATATTGGACTGAGGAAGGTACTTCATCGGCATGGCGTTATTGACCACTTGTGAACGGGAAACGCCGGCTATTAGAAACTAGGCCCCCGGCCATTGAAAGAATCCGCTCTGACAGACAAAGCCTTCACTACATTCCATGTGTAATTTGCTTTGTCATACTTATATACTTCTTATTACACCACGTTCGTTGACTGGTGAGCCGCCTAGAGCTGGTTAATTACAACAGCGATGAGAGGAGGCGACTGAGAGGCTCCATATCCTTGTGCCAAGATCGTATTCTTCCTCTCCACAAGTCAGAGAAACCCTCTCACTCGATCAAACCAGGCTCGCCTCGGCGCTATCTATCTTATCTGCAAGGTGATTCCTGCGCCCTCGCTATGTATTCAGTTTCCCCAGCTCTGATTCACCTGCCCGTGCGCTTGTTTGTTTCGAGCTGGGTTTGCTTCCATGGACTTGACCCTGTCGGATCGAGTTTCGTGGGCGTGGTTCTTCCTGGGATCTTTTGGGGAGAAAGGGGAAAAGTTTCCCTTGCCGCCCTTTGCGATGTTTCTCCCCTCTCTCTAGTTTCAGTTTCTCTAGCTTCAAATCCAAATTGGTTCGCGGAGATTTCGGGTGCAATTAGCTGGCCTTTATTTTGGATGCAAACATACGACAATTAATTTGAGTGATTTTCTTTCGCTCTGCGTCCAGAACCAACTTCAATTTCAGGTTGGATGCCTTATTTAGGAATTTTATGATCTTCAACAGGGATGGCTGGTCCAGTTGCGTTAGGTGCCTGTTCCTTTCAGGAGACATATGGCCGCGTTCAGTTGTGGCAATCCCTGCTTCTTGGTACTTTCGCATTTCGATATCTTCTTTGCCCCCGTACTTTACTGGATATAATCATAGCCTGGTGAGCTAGGATAGTATGGCTGGATTGTTAAACATAAGGGTTCTTCAGCTTCAGCTTGCTGTTATAAAATTGGACTACAATAACTAAAGAAACGCAGACGAATCTTCGCTCGGTAGTGCCTGACATTTATTCTCTTGTCTTCTAGTCCAATTTGTGTTTTTAAATTTGTGTCTTGCTGTTCACATAATAATTGAAATTTGAGTCAGCAAACCACTAAGTTAATGGGTTACTAATCGACCTCTGTTTTGGATTCATCTGTGTTGCAATGGAAGTAGTACTCCCTCCGACCCATATTACTTGACTTAGATTTGTCAAAATTTGGATGAATCTAGACATAATTTAGTATATAGGTTCATCTAAATTTTGACAAATCCAAGTCAAATAATATGGGTCAGAGGGAGTACATAATTTTCTTTTCTGACAGAGGGAGTACATAAATTTAGTATATAGGTTCATCCAAATTTAGTAAATATATTTCTTGCAGAAGTTCCTTCCAGTTTGCTGTTAACATGGATTGCTGCTCTATGTTTCGAAGGAGATCTCAACATGCTGTTGAAGGTGATGATGGTGAGCGTCTTCTGCGTATCTTAGCATGTAGCACTCCATGTTGAAACAACTCTCCCTTCTCATACGATTTCTTCTGTTTTTTCTTTACCTCAGGTGCACACAGTGTGAAGGTCTTCTCTTACAATGAGTTGAGAAAGGCAACTCAAGATTTTAGTGGAGCAAATAAGATTGGAGAGGGTGGTTTCGGTTCCGTATTCAGGGTAAATGTGCACCCAGTTGCTGGCCACTTTATCAGTGTCTAAGCGTCAACATTGTCAAACACCTTTTGCTAAACATTTCATTCTGCTTGATCAGGGAATGCTCAAAGATGGCACATTGGTTGCAGTGAAGGTGCTGTCAGCGACTTCAAGGCAAGGTGTCCGAGAGTTCTTGACTGAACTTACAGCAATTTCTGACATCAAGCATGACAACCTAGTCACGCTTATCGGTTGCTGCGCTGAAGGATCCCATAGGATCCTTGTTTATAATTACCTTGAGAACAACAGCCTTTCACAGACACTGCTAGGTATAACACTTTGATATACCGAAAATGTTGGCCGTCCATCTATCTATCCCTTCATTGGTTATCATACTTACAGATATTCTGGATGTGCTATTGCAGGGTCTAGCTACAGCAGCATTCAGTTCAACTGGAAAGCTCGCGTCAAGATTGCCGTGGGTGTTGCCCGTGGACTCGCATTTCTTCATGAGGAAATCCGTCCTCACATTATCCACAGGGACATAAAAGCAAGCAACATTCTTCTCGACAAGGACCTTACCCCGAAAATTTCTGATTTTGGTTTGGCGAGGCTCCTCCCTCCCAATGCAACTCATGTGAGCACCAGAGTTGCAGGCACATTGTAAGCATAATACTAACCCCCAAGCACTGATTTCAGAGCCTTCTCTCACGGACTGGACTTCGTGTTCTGACTTGTAATTTCACATCTTTTTAGGGGATACTTGGCTCCTGAATATGCTATCCGAGGTCAAGTGACGAAGAAGTCCGACATCTATAGTTTTGGAGTTCTTCTCTTGGAAATCGTGTGCGGCAGGTGCAACACAAACACAAGATTGCCTAGTGAAGACCAATTTCTCCTTGAGAAGGTAGGCTCTACTTCACAGATCACCAACAACCCATAAACACAAAATGGCATCAATTTAATATCTCAGCAACTAAATCTTATAATCTCAGACCAATCGTTCAATGAATAATACTGGATCTGACAAAATCTGCTGCATTTGTTTTGTGCAGACATGGGCGCTCTATGAGCAAGGACATCTAGAAGAGATCATAGACGCGGATATAGAGGGTGAGCTGGATGTCGAGGAGGCATGCCTGTTCTTGAAGGTTGGGCTGCTGTGCACGCAAGACGCGATGGCACGCCGCCCCCAGATGACCGCTGTTGTGCGGATGCTCACAGGAAGCAAGAACGTCTCCATGGAGAAGATCACTCGGCCCGCCATGATCACCGACTTCACGGAACTCAAGGTCAGCGGCAAACCACCGGAAGGAGCGAACGAGACACACTCCAACACGTCGAGATCCTTCACCACCACCGAGGCGACGGAGCCATTGTTCTCGTCGTCGGAGACACCAACACAATTGTCGATTTGAAAAATTCCCCGGACAGAATTAGAGTCGGTACATTGTCGTGTGATAGATACGTGCAAATTTTTTAGGATGTTATTTTCTTGGTTTTACAGTTACAGGGAGGGGCTGGATGATAGGCAGCCTATCGATTGCTTGCTTGCTTTGTACGATGTATATATGTCTGGAAATGAAGATGATCAGCACAAGCCTTTGCACCGATTCATATCTCTGAACAACTACTACTGTCTTGCAACTCTGTTAGACTTCAGTCTTCAGTGCGTGTGCGTGCTGTGACAGGGTCGGCCTGGTGGCCTGGATGGATCAGTCCTCCAGGTCATGTCTGGTATTTTCTGAATTATTTGGATGACATAAACTGATCAGATTCATTCCTAGCCTGACCAGGTTCATTCCCGAAACGCCATCACTAATTTTATCCAGACACGAGTAGCATTCCTGAGCCACCACCTGACGAAACAATCACGCCATGCCGATGTGAGCACAAAGAACTCCGTCCATATCGCGCGCCGTAAGCGTTACACGGTCAAGCAGCGCCCTGTATCGTCAGACGGCGACCGGCGAGCCGTCGGGAGGAATTGAAGAACGGGTAAAAAGTTCCAGAGATCTCCAGCAGGAACGCCTCAAGATTTCTCCCGCCGTACGCGTCACCCTCCTCGATGTGGGAAACCGTCCGGCATGAAAATGTCAAACCTTTACTGTTGATGAACAGCTGCGTTGTCAACTCGTTAAGAGTGAGAGCGACCAATGCAGAAGTCAGTGATCGCACCGTTCCCATTACTGTGGCTGGCTGGTAGGTGGGCCCTGTCGCCGGCTAGGCAGGAGAAACGTTCTGCATCTGTGACTGCAGGGACGTGGGCAGAGCAAAACCGTCGGTGAGGTAAACGAGGTTGACACACCTGAGCTGAAGAATCAAGCAAAGCGAGGCAGACGACTAAAGAAATTCACCACCACTGGTCCAACTATTTTTCATTGACCAAAAAACTAGGTATCGGCCCTGAAAACGAATTGTCGAAACTTCGGAAGAAGATGAAAGTTTGTACTACCTCCGTCCTAAAATAGATGTCTCAGATTTATTAAAATTTAGATAAATCTAGACACTATTTAATATGTAGATTCATTCAAATTCTGACAAATCTAAGACATCTATTTTGGGATGAAGGGAGTACAAGCAATCACAATTAACCCTATCACCACTACTGGCTCCGTCCGAAAATAAGTGACTTCGATTTGTCGAGATATACACATGTATCAAGACGTGCCTGAAAATCTTGACAGATCCAAGTTATTTTTTCTCGAGAAAAAAATATATTAATATGTGAAGCCTCACCAACAAGATGACTGAAGACATCCAGGATGTAAATAGCCGAAAAAAAAGAAAAAAAAGGAGAAAAAAAATACCTGACACGTTGATCAATCACTCCAGCAACCGTCTCCTCTAACCATCACTAAGACAACACTCGGAGTACAAAACAAGTTCTTCAAAAGCAACACCTCCAAAAAAGACACAATGCACAAGGATTGTTGTCGCCTGATCAAATATCATATAAGGGCTTTGACAAGGGGTTTTATTCATTCTTTGAACGAAAAGATAAAGATCAGATAGATTCGAATAGCAATTGCAAAGGGATTATACCATCCGACATCACGATCTTCACCAACTTGTATTTGGTTCTCTCGCGAAAATCGCGAGTTGAAGAGATGAGAACCATGGGTCAAAAAAAGAGAGAGATGAGAACCATGGGTCAAAAAAAGAGAGAGATGAGAACCATGAAAAGCAAGATCCCGAATAAGAAACCAGAAAATGAAAAAACTACAATTGTAAGAGTGAAGACTTGTAGATTTTCACCGAGAAAGTCCGAATTCCTACAACAATTTCATAAACAAGATCATTGTCAAATACTACTAATAAAGGCCAGATCTTAGATTTTCATCCTGACAATCTTCTCTCGGTACTCGAGGAGCACCACAAAAAATGCAGTTATCTAATGAAGCCACCCCCGCTGCTACAAGTCACCAACACTTGAACATGATCTTGATTGCATCGAATATACCATATACTAGTCCGCAGTAACTTCAAGACCCCCAATCCCGGATGCCATGACTTTCTCCACCATTGTCACTACCATGGGAATCTAGATTTAGACATGTCAGCATGGCATTCACAAGAAAGCGAACCTTCACGTCGCACCATGTTGAAGCAGCAGTACTTGCTAATATGGGCACACATGACCGAATCCTTTCCGATCAAGATATCCACAGACACCATGCGCCAAACCACGAAGACTTTCGTAATGGGAAGATCGGAACTTGTCGACGACCAGATCGGGAGGCCGACATGAAGCAGATAGGCGACTTGGAAGAAGAACACTAGACCCAACCACCATTACTCCCAAGCGAGCAATCCCCACGCCGCCAGCAGTCACACCCACCAGCTATCACAATCCCCACCACTAGTAGCATGAAGGCCATGCCGGCAACGAAGAAGATGACCCACGCCGCCCAAAGCTTGCGCCAGATGGTCGCACGGTTTCAAGCCCACTAGTGCAAGGCCACCACCATGTCGCCAATGTGGGGTCACGCATCCACGCCACCGCCGCGTGACTGCACCACCACGCCCCTCGCCTAGCGTTGTGTCCCCGCCGCCATCCGCCATGGGAGGACCACCACCAGCTCCCGGGGTCGCTGCCTCGGCTCCCGATCTTCGCCACCTACAAAACATCGTCAGGGGCAATGAACCGCAGGGACCGAAGTGCTCCCTAGGGAGAGAAGCCACCGCGTGAGGAGACAACCCCGTCACCGCTTTGCCCGCTAGCATCCTCTCGCATCAGCATGCAGGATAAGAGATAGGGTGTTGGGACGGCGGCTGCTAGGGTTTCCACCCAGGCCGCCCTAGTGGAGAGCTATGCGGGGAAACTGGTCAAACCGTCACTTGATAGTACTCCCTCTCACCCATATTAGTTGATTAGATTTATCTAAATACGAAGTATCTAGTCAAGTTTTAGTGCTAGATACATCCGTATCTACACAAATTTGAGTCAACTCATCTCAGGAGTATCTTATTTCCGGATGTAGGGAGTATGGAATTTCTGAGGAAAATTGCAGCGAACAGCTTTTGCCGCCACAAACAAACATGGTATGCACCGAACAGCTTTTGCCGCCACATGTAACTATCTATCGGTAAAATTTCTGAGGAAAATGGCAGTACGGTACAAGAAAAGGTAGCAGGGCAAGGACGGCAGAGCAGAACAGTACAAACATCTGGCGATTACAATTATTTGGTCCCTCTGAGCGTCGTACCACCGACACTTTTGCACGCTAGAGACATGGACCAGCAAAGTGTAGAGCGTGACTGAACTCAACAAAATGGTTAAATACACACACTCTTCAACAGCAGAACTAGGTTCACTGATCTATACTACGTATGGGACAGCAGACACATCAGATGGAGCTGCAAGAACAGCAGCTCTTCAGCAAGGATGATGAATAAAGAATACTGTAGAAGATTTCATACTAGACAAGAACAACGAATTTCCAAGAGTGTTAATAGAAATAAAATGAAGTTCCAGATAAACTGAACTGAATGCTCTCTATGCTCTCGACGAGACATTTAATCGACAGCTCCACGAAAAGGGGGTGTCATCTCTGAATTACAAGTCATTATAAATGGTAGCTAAATGGGCAGCAAGGAATTTGGTGCTAAACAAGCAGCATATACTGAAGCAGCGAAGGTAATTTCATCAGCACCCCATTATTGCACAGTTGTGAACAAAAACACCGGCACGCTCCTTCACCGACAGAACCTCCCAGTCAGCGGCGCCGCCATTCCCATCTTCGGGGCACCAAGAATGCAGCAGTATTACTTCACCACGAGGTCCTCTATGGCCACCAATGACCAGCAATCTATCACCACATGCCCTGAAAGCTAGGCCCCAGCCATTGGAAGAGTCTGCTCTGACAGGCAAAGCCTTCACTACATTCCATGTGTTATTTGTTTTGTCGTACTTCTTAACGAGGTTTGTTGACTGGTCAGCCGCATAGAGCTGGTTATTTACAACAGCGATAAGAGGAGGTGACTGAGAGGCACTGGTTCCTCCAGGGTACATATCATGTATCCTTCTCCATGTCCTTGTGCCAAGATCGTATTCCTCTCCACAAGTCAGAGAAACCCTATCACTTGTCACACCCCCAATGACATAAAACTTCCCATCCATGAAGAAACCCGATGAGAGTCTCCTCGGCAAGTTCATCTCTGGTAAAGTCTCCCAGTGGCCAGCCTCTGAGTTGTACAGCTCGGCAGATCTCAGCACCTGGCCGTTCCTGTCACACCCACCAGCAACGATGGCAATCTCACCAGAGCTTCCCGAGCCAAAGAGACAGCGGGGAAAATTCATCGGAGTGCAACCAGACCAACGACGTGTCACTAAATTGAACATCCAAATAGCAAGACCTGCATATTCTCGGCCAAAGACAAGCAGCTGTGTCCCAACGGCAAGTGATTCCTTGTCTGCACAGGAGAAGCACTCATCACATGGCAGTCTAGGGAGCTTCATCCATCTTTTGCGTGATGGATCGAATGCTTGCCAGGGCATCAAGCTACATGCCAGATATACCCATCTGAAAGAGAAAGTTGAAGGTCATGTATGGTGGAGCCTAAGCAGCTGCAGAAGCAGCAGCGTTTACATCGATGTTGTTCCCCATGATGAGGTTGTCGGAGAGGTTGTTGACATGTGGGAAGAATTCGTCGTTGGGCAAGTTGTTGTAAGACAATGTCGTGTTGCGACTAGTCGCACTAGAGTGCTTCCCAAATACCTAATCACTCCTTATCCATATAGGTTTGCGAGAATTTTAGCCTTTTCTTGTCCCATTTATCAAATGAATTTATGGTTTTATCCTTTATAAGAACTTAGTTTAGTACATGACACACGGTCATTATCGTCACACCCACCATTCCTTTAAAATACACGATGTATCTAGCATGGCATTAACGAAGCCTTTGATTTTGATTTTTGGCTTCTGTTTATAGGTTTTTAAGTAATTTAAAGCTCCATCTTTCGATTTTAGAAGATAAAAATATCAAGTCATCAATCAACATCATAAAGTATCTTTTATCACCTTGTTAAAACATCATTTATCTCACAAATATCTGAATGTATAAGCTCTAATGGTGCGGATGAGTGTATTTTTGCAGCATGTTTATCTTATGTTTTTGCATTAGTAGTGACATGATGTTGGCATTTTACCACGCTCGCACACACCTTTTATACTTGTTTTACTAGGATCCCATAATTAAAGGAGTTTGCAGACAAAACAATTGAAGCATTCATTTTTGGGCATGAATATGACAATTGGAGGCACTAAAGACCTTTCAAACATTGACGCACACACACGGGAGGAAGAGCCAACCCATGGGAGGTAGTCAAACGCTTTAACAACACTAGTACGGGCAGAGCCCACCGGTACCGCGCACCCATACCACGTGTCATCGAAACTGCCTGGTCAAATACTTCCATCCGTGTAGATGGATCTGAGATCGGATATTGAGAGACACCACAGTTCGCAGAAACCTCACCTCCGAAAGGGATCTAGAGGGAGAACCTACATAAGGGCTTCGATCCTCACCGCTACGAAGATCCTTGGAGACTTAGGCATCATCTTCATAATCCTGATCATCAACCACTACCACTCAATCATCATCACCAATCTCTTCATCTCTATTATGTTTATCTTGTTGTATTCCCTAAAACTTATTGTGGATTCACATGAGTATTCATCAATCTATCTGTACTCCATGCATATTGATACAATGATGTTGGCTGCCTCCATGTGTGAGTAATTTAACTTGTTCTTGGGGATATGGAGAAAGCCTAGCAACGTTATGAATTGAAACAAAGATGATTTATAACTTTGTTCATGAATATGTATTAGTTTGCTTTCTTGATGTTATATGAATGTCGACCACATAACATTTACCTTCGGGACAAGGGAGGAAACTACTCTTGGGTATGTGATGGTGTGAAGGTGATAAGTGACATATCGCATTGGATCATTATTCATGTATTCAAGAGGGATAAGAGAGGGCTGACAAGTCCTAGCCCATGACCATGTGGTTAACCCGTAATTGTTGGGATCAGGATGGCTGGCCTATGATCATAACCGTGGTTAAATATAAGATGGCCGGTCTTTAATCATCTAACCTGGAGCTTCTCACATACATATGCATAAATAAAGATATAGATATATCCTAATCATGATCAACTCGATTGCGAGTGGTGGATCCAACACTCCCTCAGAACGTTTTAGCCCTATGTCATTTCCAATTAATTTACACCACGAACCTCTCTGTGTGTTTACTTACATTAATATTGATTTGTTCACACACACAAAACACTTTCAGACACCTCTGCTCGAAATCAAAGACAACTTCCAAGTACTCCTTGGTGAATAATGGCGAGGGCATTAAGACCTTTACCAATAGACCTTTGTGGTTTGATACTCTTATTTCGAATCAAGCTATAAACAATCCGTGCACTTGCAGTCATTAGGTGCCACGTCTCTTACCTCTATCGTTTTATGAGACTTGTGTGGTTGCTTAGCTTACATACACACTTCACACTTGGAGTTCTTTACATTAGTAAATTTTGGAATTAAATTCATATTTGCTTGGCGCTTGCTGCATCGTGCAACCAAAGTTAATAAGACAAAGTCGTGGATGCCAAATATTTGATTTATTATCATTGGAAACATGATTAATATCTTTAGTGCATAAGTCTGACAAATATTGAGGGAATAGGCCCCCACATACATAACCTTTTCAAAAAATTGCTCATACTTTGATATTACAACTTTATTGGATTCAAAAAATAGCTTAAAATCATCTCGACATAAAAACGATCCAATGATGACATAAATTCATATGGTATATGGGATGGGGAAGACTTGACAGCGCAAGATTCTAGAAGTAGGTAGTCACATATAGTGCCTACCAACTAGGCTCCGTGTTTGGGTTTATATAGTGCAGGTCAAGTAGGAAGTGGAGCGTAGCCCACGTCAGAGTCAGCGCAGCCCACCAATTCAGAGTTAGTGTAAATAGTTGAGATAACACATCCATTAATAACTCGTAGTTAATCATAATTAGTTTCCCGAACAACCAAAATGTAAACAAGATGCATGGATATGAGCTCGGCCCAACTCATTGTCGCAACCTATGCATGCATGAACCACTCTAACTCTCCCCAAACTAGAAATGTGGTACTAAACTATAGTCCCACCCTTTCCATGCATGAACGGGTCATATGAGAATTTCTTAATTTGTATTGGCTATGGGCCTAAAGCCCAACAACAAATTCCAACACGTTCTTTCCACTTTCCTTCCTATTGCCCACTTGCTCCATCACTCCATGGAATTTGTTGCAAGCATGTTGGTGGATCATGTTGAAGTCGGGATCCACAAGTTTGCTCTCATAAAATGTGCACTTCACCCTCACCCAATAGGTGTAGGAAATTTGATTCACACAGGTAACATGATCTATACTTACTACCTTCCAAGCTTCGGCGAGGCACTCATCCTCCTTGCACTTCCATTTAGGACTTCGGGTTCCTCCAACAAGGCATGGGTTGGACTTCTTCTTGCCGGTGTCGGTGTCGATTGTGGGCGTTGTCGTGGAAATACCTCGGCGGGTACCATTGGAAGATAGACCGTTGATGTGGAGCGCAACACATAAGGTGAATCTGGGACAAGATTGGTACGCTCAAGTTACCCAGGTCGAGGTCCTCAACTATGGAGGATTCTTACTCCTGCTATAAATCACTATAAGAATATAGATCTTTTATAAGGTTTCGTCGACTAGCTTTGTGGTTAGCTGTCGGATTCTGGATCTTGAGTATGTCTACATCTACTCTTGCAAACTCTATGTAATCTCTAATCTCTCCCCAAGGGGCGCCCTAGCCGACCTTATATATGCAACCAACTTAGGGTTTTCAAGGTTTTTGAATTAATACCAGAACAGGAGTCCTAATAGGTACCAATTACTATGTACTTGTCTTGGGTGATGTCTTGTATAAGCCCAGGCATTATGGGATCGCCCAGTGTCATTCCGCCAAACATGCTAAGGACGTCCTGACTGGCACCTCCATGCCGGTACACGTCAACTCTTTGACTATCCGCAGCCTGGCCGAACATTAGTGGCCCGCACCACATGGTCGGCGATGCAGTGTTGAGGTGGTTGAGGTCAGCGATGAATCCTGCTCGAGCGCGTTCAACGCCGATGCTCAACAAGAAGTTGGGGTCGAAGGTGTGATGTGGCTCGTTGTCGATGTAGGCAGGGGAGAAACTTGACAATGGTGTGATGTTGGCGCACCATGGAACATTGCCAAAGAGGATGATCAGAGGGTCATCGGTGAGAAAGTGCTCCCTTGGCTCTCATAGACGCCGGGGCAATATTTAGGACCCGTCGGATGAAAATTTGGTATGGGGGACGTCTGGGCAGGATTTTCATGTGCAAAGCCCCCATAGCCGGCTTGGGGAATATCGGGGGACGGCTAGAGATGCTCGAACCTTCTACTTTAAGCTTGGCTTTGATCAGCACCAAAGTTTGTCAACCCTTACGCGTTACAATTAAAAGCTGTCCGAAATTGAAGTGCCACTGGTCATGGTACTCCAGTCTAAACACAATCAATATGGCATGAAAACAGCCCACCCACAGTACCAGTAGATCTCTCTGGAATTGGTACATCGTGCATGGGCAGGCAAGTGCCGCTTATTACAGAAAAATCACTACCACATCACCTGTGTCAGTCAGACTGAAACCCTAAGCCCACAGCTTACCAAGGATGCAAATCTTCAGGTTCTTACATTTCGGCAACATTTCAGGACGCTCCATGTGGCGCTGTGTATCTGCTGGCTCTGTCGTCCGTTGTGTCGGTGACCCTCGAAGTCTGATGCAGAGAAGCAGATTCGCTAGAAAGCTACCGCTGGTTCCTACGATCCTACTGTACTACTCAGAGTCAAGTCCACTGCAGCTTCAGTTCTTCGCCTTCTTTGGAGGCATGCTTCCAGCCTGGGCTGGCGCTTCCTTTGGTGCGCTCCACCTGACAAAAGAATATAAGTCAGTAGTAGCACGGATATATGGCAAAAATTATATGTACGCCTCGTACAGCAAAGTAAACACAGAACTGAACAGAACAGCGAAGAATACCACAGCCAGCCTTTTTGTCCCAGGGCATGGGCGTCGGTCAGACTCCCCAGGATGCGATGCTGTCTCTAGACGCTAGCAAAGCCACTAGCTATTTAACATGGAAGAACTTGATCAGCCACCTCTAAGACAGAAAGAGACTAAGCGAACATTGCGAACGTTAGTTAGCTGTTTTAATTGAAGGGGAAGGGCTGATTAATCTCAGGTAAGAACTTGATCAGGGCAGACCTTGAACTTCTTTTGTTAGCAAACAGCAGATCAGGAACTTAGCCTGTGTTTAGTTGGTTCTTGTTGAGTTTACCTAAGAAAGAGCTCATTAAAATAATCACCAACAGTCATAAAAATAATCACCAAGGAGGCTCTCAATGATGGAAATTGGCCCGATATACGACGCCGTTCGTCGAGTACTTTCCGACAACAGACGACGCGATAGCGGCAAGATCACTCGATCAACTCCGGCGAGACACGCAGAACTAGAACAATCGACGAGACGCTCACGTACAAAAGCTAAGCAGACAACCACACAACGTGTTGATCAATCTAAGCTAGCTAGCTGAACTCACGAACGGGATCGATTATTGCCACATGAGCATATCGCTCATGTCTTGTCCATTTTATTTCTTCCGTCTCTCGGTGTGTCTACAAGCCAGAGACTACACGCATATAGGGTGGCGCTATTTGACACCCAGGGTGTAGAATAGTTATTCTACACCCACCCTCTATCTTTAAAACTGTATATTATTTTTACGTCACGTAAATTTTGTATTACTTCGTAAGTCGAGAAGAACATAATAAAATATAGAAATGACATAATTTTTTTTGTTTACATACCATAAAAAAATTCGACATAAAAGACATATTTTTGATGTTTTTTACACTATAATGATTCATAAATTTTAGTTTTGTGTCAATTTTTTTAGTTATGGTGACTATATGAACATAATTATTCATATACAAAACATAATTTTTTCAATCTAACAACGTAAAAATATGTTGGGTGCCCTGGGTGCTGAATAGGGTTTCTATATATATATATATATATATATATATATATATATAGGGTGGCGCTATTTGACACCCAGGGTGTAGAATAACTATTCTACACCCACCCTTTATCTTTAAAACTGTATATTATTTTTACGTCACGTAAATTTTGTATTAATTCGTAAGTCGAGAAGAACATAATAAAATTTAGAAATGACATAATTTTTTTGTTTACATGCCATAAAAAATTCGACATAAAAGACATATTTTTGATGTTTTTACACTATAATGACTCATAAACTTTAGTTTTGAGTCAAATTTTTTGGTTATGGTGAATATATGAACATAATTATTCATATACAAAACATAATTTTTTTAATCTAACAACGTAAAAATATGTTGGGTGCAAAATAAATATTCTGCATCCTGGGTGCTAAATAGGGTTTCTATTTGACACCTAGGATGTAGAATAGTTATCTTGCATCCAACATATTTTTAAGCTGTTAGACTAAAAAATTATGTTTTGTATACGAATAATTATGTTCATATAATCACCACAACCAAAAAAATTGACACAAAAATAATTTTTTTGAGTCATTATAGTGTAAAAAAACACCAAAAATATGTCTTTTACGTCGAATTTTTTTACGGAATGTAAACAAAAAAAATTATGTCATTTTTAAATTTTATTATGTTCTTCTCAACTTACGAGGTAATACAAAATTTACGTGACGTAAAAATAATATACGGTTCTAAAGATAGAGGGTGGGTGTAGAATAACTATTCTACATCCTGGGTGTCAAATAGCGCCACCCTATATATATATACCGACTCGTGACTGACTCCTAGTTCTACTCGTATACATGCAAGCATACTATCAGACTGTACTACTAGGAGACATGCACCTATACTACTCGTATACGCCGGGTCGCGGGGAGCCTGCCGGAGACGTAGGAGTGTTTATTTCTAACGATCACCCCCTAAACACGACATGTGCTTCACCTCGACCTGGGTCCCAAATGCGCCAGCTGCTCCTCGCGGGCATCATCCATGACGTTACTTTCGCCACTTCAGCCAGCATCTTCGACATTGCTTTCGTCGCCTCTTGTGGCACCCATGTCGCCGTCTTTGCTCTTGTCGGCTTCTCCATGGCTTCACGCCGACAGTCCTTTTTGTCCACGCCCTTCTTCATGTCTTCACGCCGACCGTCCTTTTTGTCCGCGCCTTGAGACATTATACTTGGTTCGATGAAGTACTTTCTCATCGATGCCTCGCATATTTGATCTACTGCTTGCCGGTGCTCTTGGATGCAATAGAACAAATATGTAGGAGGTAGCTCAAATTGGTTTTCTTCTAGCTTCTCTATACCACGTGAAAAGCATCTTGATGGATCTGCACCCCTTATTGTTGGTTCTCCTTTATCTGTCTGGCCACCAGTCCACACTCTTGGACCATCGCCTTTTGGCCTTGCTGGCCTGTTTGCTGGGCTCGCTTCAGCTCCCCCTCCTTTTCTTATAATTGCTGGGCAAACAAGTGCAGATATCGCTACGCATGCATCTGTACCCTTTCAGTTCCGTATCTTCTGGCCACAAACTAGCCTTTTCTTCAAACTCTTTGTCTTCTGGGAGAATCCCTAGTGCTTCTGGCCTGGTGTCCACGCTTGGAGCTGCCCCTAGGCCTTCAACATCTTCTGGGCCCGAACTTGCTGACAAGGATAAGCTCGATTGATCCATATTTTCTTCATACTCAAGATCCCACGTGACGTGAAAATTTGAATATTCCGGTTCGTTGTAGCCCCAATTCCATGACTTGCCTTCCTCAAAGATTACGTCTCCCTTGAAAACCACCTTATTGGTATAAGGATTGCACAAGAGGTATGTCTTTGAGCCTTCATAGCCTGTCATGATCATTGGAATACGTTGCTCCGCCAATTCCGCCTTTACATGCGCCACACATCCAAAAGTACGAAGATGATCAACCGAGGGCTTCCATCTGTACCATGCTTCGTACGGTGTTATACCAACTGCACTCTTAGTAGATTCCATGTTTAGCAAATACACGGCCGTATTGACTGCCTCACCCCAGAATTTTCCTGGCAAGCCTTTACTCTTCATCATGCTCCGTGCCATGGTCAACATGGTTTGATGCAGCTCACCCCCCTCATCAATGCGTAGGGCTCTTATCTTTGCCTCCACCTTGAACTCTTAAGCTTCCTTGATCTTCTCGAATGCTTGGTGAGATTGATCCTTACTTTTCAGCAACACAATCCACATGTATTTACTATGATCATCCATCACAAGCATGAAGAACTTATTGCCAGACGGAGTTGCAGGTGAAATTCCAATGCATAGATCGCCATGATCAGATTCCGAGGTTTTACTTGCCTCAAACCTGGTTTCACATGGAAACGGGGCACTCTGTTCCTCATGATGTACACACGGTAAATCGTGATCCACTTGCGCCACAATCTCCATAGCCGGTTGAAAGAACATGTTGGGCCCCCATGTGTGGTTTTGGTAATTAATGACAATCTTTATGGACTAATGTGTGTATTAAGTTATACTTGTAGGATTTGTCCATTGGCATCGCTTGGAGCATGTGTTGGCTTCAAGGTTGATGAAATGCAAAGAAGATATGTTGGGCAAGCTCAATATGCGAGGTCGATGATGAGGAATTAAGAAAGGCGTTCCATCTTGAGAAGGTCAAGATCGTCTACATCGAGCTCAAGTGGAATGCTCAAGGCAAAGGTATAATCTTGATAGGTTTTCCTTTTGCCGGTCTCACGTTGTGTGTGTGAGACCGGGTTTAGGATAGATAACCGTACTATCAAGAGGGGGCTCTCGTAAGAGTAATTGTAACACCCTCGGAATCGGCCCTATGCAAGTTTCAGCGCTTCCCTCCAAACCCGCATAGAAACGATTCAAAGGTGCCCACCAGGCACTTGCGTGCGGGTGGAAAACGAAGTAATATCATTACACAATAGTCCTCGATGGAACCTACAAAACATATATATACAACAGCGACTCAAAGAGTCAAGAATACAGATTTACAGTACAAAGATCCAAATCACCTTGAAAACAATACAGCGTCCGAGTACGAATAAGATGCAAATTGAGCTAAGAGCCCTGAACAATAACCAATGGCGTCCATAACCCTGCCCAGGCCAAGCCGGAAGGGTAACCCTGCTAACGACGCCGATCTCAAAACCTGTTAAAACCAAAAGGGGTGTCGACAAAGGGCAAAGGAAAAAGAGAGCGGTCAGTACTGAGGCCAGTACACGGCGAGACTAGAATTCGGCGGTCCTCGCCTACATAGGTATGGTGGACTGAAGCGGCAGCGCAGCATGCACTAAACAACCTATAGAGACTCGATACAACTGTCGGCTATCAGAGAGGGATAAGAAAGACCTATTCAAAACCATTCTGATACTACCACCAAACATACCCATCCTGGTATTTCCCCCTCGAGACCAAACAAGGAAGTCAACCGAGGAACTCACACCGTTGACAGTTTTATTTATCCAGTTATCGTTGCAGCAATTACTAGTCAGGTATAGATAGTCATCCTGATATAATAAGCAGTGGGCACTTTTAGTTAACCATTCCGTTGTAGTTGCAACACTTACTAGTCAGATACAATTAGCATGAGATATCCCAAACCCAGTAGTTGTTGGTACTTTTATTTATCCATTCCGTTATAGTGAAGCTGATTACTAGTCATATCGGATACAAGTCAAATTATAACAGTAAACTTTAGTTATAGTTGTCTATGATCGAGAATTGTGCTCCAAGTCGTCCATAACCGCGGACACGGCTTCTCGAAAAGATTTAACCCTGCAGGGGTGCACCAAAGTTCCCACACGCACCTACACCCTTGTTGTCAGATCAGGTAGGTACAAGATCACAAATCATACACCCAACGGTATGTCGACGGGGTTTCGGACACGACGTTTCCCAGACCCAAAGCAAGCACAGGGGGCCACCCCACTAAGCTACCCGTAACGAAGTCGGCCGGTCTCCGAGACGGACCCAGGGTTTGCGTCAATGGCTGTAAACGACTGGGAACCCGAAAGTGTGACTGGGCTTGTCGATACAGCGAAAACACCCCGCTTACCTAAACAGTACAGGCGCTCCACGCGCAATCGTAAATAAAGCAATAAATCATGGCATAAGTACAGGATAGTAATAAAGCCCCAAACTACTTTGTGGCCCTCGGTACAGTACTTTAAAATCAGGTACGAATCGATGGGGGTGCCCACACACCCCACCTGTGGTTAGCGCGTTCGATCTCGGAACAGGTGTCAAGAACTCGGGGTCCTACGGGACACCAGTGAGCGGTTAAAAACCAAATATTGTCTATTATCCACCGGTGCCTCTGCATTTACCTACTTCAATTTTAGTTATTAAACGATAATTAAAGCCATGATCATCTCCAACATAAAGCATATGGCAGCCTTCCAACAGCTGTGGTACTGGACGACACGCAACAACACTTGAGCAAGCGACTACGATGCGCAAGTCCAACTATCTACCAAACAACATGTAATAGGATGTGTCCAAGGCAATATAAGGCTACAAGGGATATTGCGGGCACGAAAACTAGAGTATCGCAACACAGATAGCAATAGATCAACAGGAGGGAATAAATACTATAAAAGTAAGATAGGTAGAAAGGGGGAGATTGCTCACCTGAAAACATTGCCGAAGGTTCATCCGAAGATCGGGTCGACTCTCGCATCAACTCATCGGCCTAATCCATGAAGAAGCAAAGCACTAGAAGAAACACCGGATGCACTATTTAGTACTACGGCAGAAGATCGGGCATGATGCATGCATGATGTATGACATGGCAAAGGTGCGATGCAATTAGATCATATTAAGCGGAACCGAGGCCCCGACAATTAATTAATAGGTTCATGTTGTTTAGATACCCCGCAATCTAAATGTTGTATTAACATGGCAAAATATGATATCGGTTCGATGCACAAATTTAAATGGAGCCAATATTAGACGAGATTCGCCCGCATATGGCCTCTATATTTAATTTAGGTGAATCATCTAGATACCTCCAAACGCCCATAATATGTATGCAAACATGTTCATTTAATATGCAACAAGATCAATATCATATATTATAAAAATATGAGGGGTCTCGGATAGGGGTCACACTTAGGGGCTCGACGATCTTGGGGTTCATCGAGGGTTCGACGGTTTTGGGCTTTGAACACCGGGATCGGTCTTCGGAGCAACGGCCTTGGGGTTCCGTGAAGGAGGTCATGGCGTACGGAAACGCGATCTAGGCGTGTCGAGGGTTCGGTCTTCGAGTTCCAGGAGAGAGAGTTCGTCGCTCCTTGTTGATCCGGGTTTAGGGTTCCACATCGACAGTCTTGGCTCGGGTGGAGGATGAGCATAACATATACATCACCTCAGGGATCTGTAAATGCCCGAACCAACATACCAACATGACCACCACTACCTTAACAGGACTACATCAAACATCAGGAGCACACGCGAGGAATACCACTAGGACAGAGCCTAGTCAAGGAACCAGCCGACGATGAACTTGGACAAAAGGTGTAGCAGAGGCAGACCAACGCGCTCGTGGAGCACTGGCCGGAGACAGTGGTGTCCTGCGGTGAGGACGAACGGGATGACGACGGGCCTGACTTGGTCAAGGCGGAGCGGGACGGTGATGGGCGCACGGAGGAGACGCAGGGGCGGCCACGGCGCTGCGCACGGAAGGAGGTTGCAGGGAGGGGCGCTCGCGGAGGGGCCCGCTGGCGACGGCGGTGTCAGTTGTTGTCGGGGACGTCGACACGCCACAGGAGACGGCGACCGGAGACCGGAGACCGAGAGGCAAGGTGGGCTCAGGAGGCGGGGTTCTGGCAGCGGGGGATCCTCCTGGCGACGGCGGCAGCCCGAGCGGAGGTGCGACGGGGCGAGCTCGGGGTCAGGGTAGACAGGACGGTGGCAGAGCTCGCTCGGGGAGACGGCTGGCGGCCGAAGCAGAGACGGAGATGGGATCGAGCGGTGCTCTGAGAAGGTGGGGACGCGGCAGAGAGGCGCTGCCGAGATGGGCGTCATCGTGATGGGAAAGGGGATTGAGGGAGCGATGGCATCAGGCAGGAGCGAATCGAGGGAAGAAGGCGGCGGGGTTTGCGGGAGAGGAAGAGAGGAACACGAGGCAGGGAGGGGCACACGTGAGAGGCGCGCGTGAGGAGGTGGGGACGGGGTGGGCCCTAGCGAGCGGGAGCGTGCATGGCGTGTGTGGGTGGCGGCGGCTGGAGGGATGGGGATAGGAGCAAGTTAAATTAGGGTTTGAGAATTAGGGTTTGGTTAGAGGGGTGGTAGGTGGCTATGGGCTGGGCTTTTGGGCCTAGCCCGCGACTGCCTCCCCCGAACAAAATATTTATGTTTAATATTTTTTCTGTTTTATTTATGAGGCCTTTTGTAAATAATTTTAGACAAAACAAAATATTCGGAAAAGACCGAGATTTCAATTTGAAATAGAAAAGGGGATCATTAGAAAACAATATAGGCTTTTGGGGAATAGGTTTAGTCAAACACATGCATGATGATGCGCCACATACAAACAACCGCGATTTTCTAGTACTGGTTTTACCCGGAGTGCTTTCAGTCACATCGTTTGGAGAGAGCTCAAACCTTTGCATACTTGCATCATCGTGTTTGGTTGTTATTTGGTCTTATCCATGAGAGGATATAGAGCTTGTGGTAATCTCCATAACAAGCTCTTGTTCATCAAAATCGGATCTTCCATTTGTATCTTGTTGCGATTTTGATTTATGCGGATTTTCGGTTTCTCACCAAGTGAGGTATATAACATTATTCTACTTGATACTTTCTCACTTGGTGATAATCAATATTTGCACTTTTTATTGGGAAGCCCTTGTCGTCCTCTATCCAACACAATTGGAATCGGGTCAATCGGAGCTTCCAGTCAAAAGTTATTGCCTACCGCTTTTTGCTACCAGATGCGACAGAAGGTTTTTGACTAACTGTCAAAAAGCCTCTGCCGGGCTAGGTACTAAAAAGCGGTAGCGCGACAGTAGCTTTTTGACCACTTGTCAAAAGCTCTTGCCTGTTCCGGTACTAAAATGCGGTAGTACCGCATTTTAGTACCGCACAGGGCAGAGACTTTTGAACGTTGGCAAAAAGCTTCTGTCTGCCTAGGTAGTAAAATGCGGTAGTACCGCATACCGCATTTTACTACCTGGCGTGACAGAGACTTTTTTCGTCTAAACTGCTGATTCCACTTCACGTCCGGTAGTACCGGTTGCCATTTGCGGTATTACCGCTTTATGGTAGCATCAATGGTACTACCGCTGTGGCCAGGGCTTATGAAGTTTGAATATTTGTCTTCCGGTACCAAGTCCGGTACCTGGTCCGGTAGTACCAGAGTTCTCCGGTAGTACCGCTTGAACTTCCGATACTACCGCTACATTAAGGCTCCAACGGCCATATTTTGTCTTGCCCTATAAATAGCTTTGCCCCTTTGCCTTTTAGGGTTACTCCTTCCTCCTCTTTGGATCTAAAGCTTTGCCCCTATTTGCCTTACTCCTTAATCTTGATTTCTACTCACCCCTCCATTGATTCTTGCATATATTTGAGGGGTAGTTGGAGGAGATCTAGATCTACGTTTTGACCAAACCAAAACATCTCTTTGTGAGTGTATCTTTGGAGATCTAGATTTTGGGGGATTTTGTGTCTCTCTTTGATTCCTCATCTCTTGTTTCCCCAATAGCTTTAGTAGCTTTGTTGAAACTTGAGAGTGAGGGATTTGAGCATCTTTGTGGTGTTCTTGCCATTTGCATTTGGTGCATCGGTTTGAGTTCTCCTCGGAGGATTTGATTTGAATTGCTCATTGGAGCTTGTCCCTCTTGGGTTCTTGGAACCCTAGACGGTTTTGTGGCCTTGGTGGCATTGTGGCCTTGGTGGCATTTGTTGAGGCCTTTTGTGGCGTTTGTTGGGAGCCTCCAATTAAGTTGTGGAGTTGTGCCCCAACCTTGTGAGAGGTTCCGGTTGTCACCACAAGTGCACCAATAGTGGAAGCGTGGATCGATCCCATTGGGGTGAGATTCACCGGAAAATAAGGGAGGCCTTTTGTGGCATTGGTGGTTTGATACCACCCCCTCTCTAAACGAGACGTACTCCATGTTGGGAGGAACTCGGTAAAATATCGGTGTCCCCGCGTGCCTCGGTTATCTCTATACCCGAGCTCTTTACTTATGCACTTTACATTGTGATAGCCTTCGTGCTTGAAGTAATATATATCTTGCTATCACTTTGTTGCTTGTATTGCTTAGCATAAGTTGTTGGTGCACATAGGTGAACCTTAGTTGTCTTAGGTTGTGCTTAACAAAGTAAACACTAGTTTTATTCCGCCTTTGTTGAGCCACTCTAGGAAAAGTTTTAATCGCCTATTCACCCCCCCTCTAGGCGACATCTGTATCCTTTCACCGGTGATGGAGGATCCTCCTCATCTTTCAACTCAGTTACTTCGAGCATCAGCATCATCGGTCCATCATCTCCTTCCTGGGCGATGAGAGCCCTCTCCTTTTCCTTTGGTGCTTTCCGGCAATCAGCCTTGAAGTGACCGAGCTCGCCGCAGTTATGACACCTTACTTTCTTTATGTCAAACTTCCTCCGCGGCGGGGCGTCATCTTCGTCCTCCTGCCCTGTGATGTACTTTCTCGCTGGACGTTGCTTCTCCTTGCCGCTCGTGGAGCCTCCTTGCTTTTCTTTTGAAAGAGTCATCCACTCCTGCTTTGTGAGCATCAGGTGCTCAACCTGTTCTGGATCACCGAAGCTGATCCGGATTCTCTCATCGTGTGCCTTGAATCTTCCGACGAGATCCTCAACCGTCAATGTATTTAGGTCAAGACATTGTTCGATCGATGTAACGATCTGCATGTAGCGCGCCGGCGCCGCACGCAGGAACCTTCTGACATTCTTGATCTCATCCAATTTCTCGCCATATCCCCTGATTGCGTTGACAAGGGTAACGGAACGGGCGGCAAACTGATCAACCGTCTCGCTCTCCTCCATCTTCAGATCTTCATAGCTTTTTGTCAAAGTTTGAAGATGCGCTTCCTTCATGCGGGCATGACCTTGGTGCAAGATCTTGATCGTCTCCCATGCATCCTTCGCCGATTTCTTTCCGACGAGGTGCTGCATCACGTCCTTCGGCACAACGGAATAGAGCGCCGTTAACGCTTGGCGATCCTTCCGATACTTCGCTCCTCCCTTGACGTACTCGTCGCCTCTTGGATCGACGGCCTCCCAAACCTCCCGAGCCTCCATGGCCACCTCCATGTTGAGTGCCCATAGCCCGTAGTCCTTGCGATCGAGGCGCGAATACAAAGCCGTCCCCACCGTCTCTGTCACCGGTGCCGATGCCGAGCTCTCGCCAAACTTCACCATCGCCATGACCTCCTAGTACTTTCAGCAGATCACGAACGGCGACCTTGGCTCTGATACCAATTAATGGAAATTGGCCCGATATACGACGCCGTTCGTCGAGTACTTTCTGACAACAGATGACGCGATAGCGGCAAGATCACTCGATCAACTCCGGCGAGACACGTAGAACTAGAACAATCGACGAGACGCTCACGTACAAGAGCTAAACAGGCAGCCACACAACGTGTTGATCAATCTAAGCTAGCTAGCTGAACTCACGTACGGGATCGATTATTGCCACAGGAGCATATCGCTCCTGCCTTGTCCTTTTTATTTCTTCCGTCTCTCGGTGTGTCTACAAGTCAGAGACTACACGCATATATATATACTAGGATCAGCTGACCGACTCAAACTAGCTAGCCTACTCGGTGACTGACTCCTAGTTCTACTCGTGTACATGCAAGCATACTATCAGACACACGTACCGTGTACTACTAGGAGACATGCACCTATACTACTCGTATACGCCTGATCGCGTGGAGCCGTGCCGGAGACGTCGGAGTGTTTATTTCTAACACTCAAGGCCATCAAATCTTTTACCTAAGAAGGAGCTCATTAAATCCTAATCTAAATCAACCAAAACTTACCCAATGGTATGGATTGGCACAATGGTATATACCCTTGATTCACAGCCAGCACTAATAATGACCAAACGTATAAACTAATTAACTGTGCTCGTGATTTAACCACACCAAAGGGAAATTTAATTGGTAAAAGCAACTACGAGTGGCATAGCCTGTCCACTATAATTAAGAAAGCATAGTAGCATCAAGACTCAAGAGAACCAAAAAAAAATATGAACTATGCAAGTTAGAAATATGTTGTGAACATACCCTGATTTTGCATTGCCACTGGAAGCAAGGTATGCCGTGTGGCCACAAGCTTGAGCCTTTCTAATATTTTCCACAGATATTGAAGGCGTGTGCATTTGCATTCACCTAGTGTACAAATCAACCTGCCATCTTGTACTTGTGCCGTTTTTACAGCTTCATTTTACCTGGCCCTTTGCAATGGAATTTGTGTAGAAGGTTCAGGAATGCCTCCTTTTTAAATGGCACCCGAGGGAAAAGACACGAATTATGATAAATATCATTCTTTGTGGTATATGTACTTCGAGAAGTTAAAAAAATACAGTTAAAAGGATCAAATGATCATGTGTTATCATACCGACGAAAAAGATGGTATCTAATAATATCTACACATCTAGAGGTATGCTTCTCTTTCCAGCATCAGCCTTTTGCCGTTCCTTCCTACCAGTCTATCACAGTCCTCTACAATCATTCCTGGACCCGAAATCAGCTGCTCTCCATCTTCAAGTGCATCTAGATCTAGCTTTTCTTTCTTCCTATGGGATTTCTTTTTCTTTGGTTTCTTAACCGGAAGCATGTCGTCAGGGGTATAGTAATCTGATGTCATGTTTGTTGCCGTAAGGTCTTATGTCTTTTTATGAACATAACCGCCTTCAACCCGTTTTCAAAGCTGTTAACACAGAACTGCCAATTAGACGTTCTCAAGCCCGTGAAGAATCTTCACTCATGATAAGCGGTATGTTTATCTTTTTCTTTTGAAAACATGGGGAGAAACAAGAGCGAAAACATGTTACTCTGACTTATATTGACAGAATACGATGACTGAAATAACTCACTACGGTGCAAATATGTTAGGGGTTGACATTACAAAACTTGTTAGTCAAAGGACACATACATGACCACCTCCGACTTGATTACTACCACACAATTATCTTCATCACCCTTTTCTGCTAACATACTATCCTGAAGTGTTAACACATGAAAGTTCGTAAACAACATGTATTACGCTTGACAATATATCCAAAACCAATCGTTAAATCATCACCTGTTCGTCAAATACTCGCGAAAGATGTTACACCTTCTCTTTTTCAGCTTGTGTTTTTCAGCTTGTGTTTTTCATCAAACTTACATCTCTTGTCTACCCATAATAATATCTCTGAACCATCATCTTTAGCATCCAGTACTCCTAATTCCTTTATTATCCTTGGAGATGTGGGAATCCTGCTCAGCCTCCCCTTGGAGATCAACTCCCTTCTTCTGGTCTCTCGTCCCATCAGAGAAAGAGCCTTGCTTCGGTGTCACCTCCTGGAAGAAATTCAGTGCTAGCGGTCGGCTTCATACTCCGGGTGGACACCGGGTGGAGATAGAGACCCCTACTAGCTATCTATACTAGTTATACGATAGACGGGATCCTAATTGATTGTTGGCGTGATATGCGCTCAGCACGCTTCAATATTGCCACACGCCCAAATAAGACCGCGATGATAGGACATATGGTCTTTTTAAGATAGACGTACGGTTGTTTAGTTTTAAATCTAAATTTAAAAATGGTAAAAATTAAAAAATATATATTTGTTAGTAAGAACTAAATACTAGCATGTACCACAATTTTGAGGTAATTTCGAAAAGGTTTAGAAAATCAAGTTGTTTAAAAAGCTATTCCCTTTAACTCATATTAGTTGACTCAAATTTGTCTAGATACGGGTATATCTAACACTAAAACTTGATAGATTCATTCATATTTAGTCGAATCTAAGTCAACTAATATGGGTTCAAGGAACCAAAAGGTGTGTTTGTAATTCTTTATTTTTTTCAAACTGAGCAAAACCACCTAAAATTTAGTGCACATGCTAACATACATAGATAAAACCACCTTACGCTGTAAAAGTGACCACCTGAGTGTCGGGATTCCACGAAAATTTGCATCTGATCCTAGTATATATCCATAACTGTGGTGCATTGTCTGTAGATGGAATGAGTACCTCCCGGGTGTGACGGCGAAAGTTCGCCCAACCGCGTTCCCATGATGTCGAATAGAACCGAATTTGACCCGGCTTTCATCCGGCGTTCTCAGGCCGAACCCGGGGCACTGGGAACCGCCAGGGAACGCCGGATGCAGCGAAATCGGTGAAAACAAAACCCGCCCATGGCCCTGTCCTGTCAGCGTGTGAAGCCGAGTCGTCATCATCTCGTCGCCTCGGACCCGCGACGGACCGCTGGTCAATGACCGCCTATCGCGTCGGCCACGCGTTGTCGTAATCCCCACCCATAAGCTCGAGCACATCACCGCTGGCGACCGCCGTAAACTGGGCTACCCCCTCGCTCGCCACCGTCGGCCGCCCGACGCCGTGCGCCGGCCAATTGGCTGCCGAGGAGGATGGCCTCCTCTCCTCCTCTTTGTTGGTGCCTGCGTCGCGCTTGTCCGGCTCGGCGCTGGCATAGTCACCTCGCGCCCGCACACTCGCCACGCCTCTGCTCCGGTCGGTGAAGCGTGAGGTCTAGTCGCCGGTCCAGTCGCCGCCGAGGACGCGCTCACGCGGCGTCATCATCAATGAGGGCCGCGTGCCGCCGCCGCCGACCGGCCGACTTAACCTGCGCACGCCGAAGACCGAGCTGGCGGACTAGGCCGTTCCTCGTCGAGGAGGAGGCGTTCGTCATGAAGATGGCGATGGTGCGGTCCCTAAACGATGTTTCGTCGATGTCGGCGTCGGACGCCTGCGCCGGGTCCAGGGACAACTAGGAGAGGGAGGAGGCGAACCGCATTTTGCGTCATCAGAAGCAGGCCGAGTGCGAGGCTACTTGCTTCGCTCGCTAGGAGCACGCCTACTAGGGCATGCCGCTCATCGTCCTCGACGACGACGCCGATCTCTCATCACAGCCGTGGCGCTACGACGATGCCGACCAGGGCAGCTTGCGTCTCCCGCAACCACCGAGCGACAACGACGACACCGTCTTCTACCGCAACTTCGGCATGTGAGCGGCGCCCGACAGCATCGGCATCGGAGTAGTATTTTCTAAGAGGTTTTTTATTTTTTTCTTTAGCATAATGTAGTTAAAATTCCGGTATTTGTCCAAATTTAACGTAATTTGTATGAACTCACCCAAATATTAATGAAATCGTCTATATCGTCCATATTTCGTCGAGTTTGCCTAAAATTCGACCAAAACCGGAAAATCGGCCGGAAAGAGCGAGTGAAAAACTGGGCGTTCTCAGATCGAATATTATATCCGTAAAATGGAGTCTGAAAACGCTGAAAATGCTCTTATAAAACAGATATAAGAAAATATTTTAAACAAAAGAAGGGCAAGAAGATCCAGCTAAACCGATCCATTGCTTCCTACTTACGCCACTATGTCTATGTCCAGCGATGGCGGCCGACGTAATCTTCCGAACCGAGAGCCGCCTCTACGTCTATCCGGGCACATACGATCAGTTACCATCCCGCCCGTATCCCGCTGTAAAATGTTTTAAGTTTGTGAAGAAAATGTATCTAGACACCTTTTAGTGTCTAGATTTATTTGAACCTACACATTAAAACATGTCTAGATACATTTACTTCACTAACCTAAAACATTTTATATTTTCAAACGGAGGGAATAGCCAGTACAGTCTCCACCTTTACCTGGTCTCCACCGGGAGGACGAACCCAAAACCCGCTAACCGGCTGAAAAGCCCAGAATTCTTTGTTAGGGGGATACCGAAGCAAGAGTCTCAGAGAAATCTGCATCTTCTCATCAGGAACTAGTTCCATTCTCTCTGTTCTTGTGCTCTCCTTATCACACACCCTCTCTTTATACATTTCCTGATCTTCCCTCTTTAACTGCCACGGCCATGGTCACACTATGAAACCCTGGCGATGTTCTGGCTGTTATCCCTGTCTCTGTCCATGTATCTCTCCCTATCCATATTTCTATGCTCATCTATACCTATCCCTCCTCCCACTGCCATGGTGATCCTTATCCTCCCTCACGTGCCTCTCATTCCTCTCTGTGCCACGGTGCCTCACGCAAATGAACACCCATCTCTTCTGCCGCATCGTCCCTAGCATCATCAGCCTCCCCCATGACCGCAGTCCAAAATTGCACAATCCTGGTCGACCGGAGGCTCAAATCATGTGAAGGCATACACTCTTGGTACCTAATCGATGAATGTTTGGTTCACCGTTATCATCTTCTCATTGAAAATAGCACATTCACCTGAACCTTGGAAGACGAAATTGCATATCTAAATCAGGAGGAAAAAACTACTCCCTCTGACCCATATTAGTTGATTTGAATTTGTCTAAATTCGGATGTATCTAAACATATTTTAGTACTAGATACATCTGAAACTAGAAAAATTTGAGTCAACTAATATGGGTCGGAGGGAGTACTAGAAAAAAAAATCCTATCACGAGCTGAAATGCTTACTGTTTTCTTCCTCTACTATGTCAATAAGATGAAACTGAATTGAACGAAATAAACACTGATTTGCATGCGCGGATGCACCCGAACCAGATTCACCTGTTCACGGCAACACAGACAACACCTGAGCAAAAAGAAGATCAACACTGCCAAGCTAGGGCTTTCTTACCAACAAAATGGATTGTGTTCAGACCTCGCTCCAGTCCAGTAGCTGGAGGATTAAGCTCACGACAGATCGGAGATCCAAAGCTTCGAGATGTACAGCGCTCTTCGTTGGGAGGAGGGGAACGGGGAGGGAGAACTTGACGCCGAGAAGGGAAACGCCGGCAGCCGCATCCCAGAACGGGCAGCATGGCAGGGCCCGAGGGGGGCGAGGAGGGAATCGCGAACACGGAGCGGCCGCATGAGCTTTTTGTCAGAACGGACTAGACTCCGGGGGTGAACGACTCGCTAACGCGCGCGCGAGATCGCGGATTTTAACGTTGGGCGGGGCCCATTAACGCATCCTTCTGCCTTCCTTCGATAACCAACACGAGCGGGAGCAGTTCCTTTTTTTTTCTCTCGCTAGCGCTTGGTCCATTCCTTACGCACGGAACTCAGCAGCAGTGTCTATGTTTCTGTTTTACTCTTTGGTCTCCGTTTTCACGCTTTTTTTTATTCTTTTTATTTTTTCTTCTAATTTTTAAAACCATGTTTTATAATTTCCAATTTTGTACTTTTTTGTTCTATGCACTAATATTTTCTCATATAAACTTCTAGATTTGCTCCATCGGTGCCTAAGTTTTTTTGTTTTAAATTTTAAATTTTAGTTTGCCCGGTAGTCCTAATTTCTTTCTCACATGTTCAAAATTTATTATGCATGATTTAATTTTTCCATCGGCGCTAAAGTTTTGTTCCAAATGGTGTAAATGTTTGTTCTAACGGCAGTCATGATTTGTTCCTCATGTGTTCACATTTTTCTCATGATTCATTTTATGTTTCTCTAGCTCTGGTGTTTTGTTTCATGCGTTTTCAAATTTTGTTCCACTTTGTACATATTTTTGTTCGGCTCGTAGTTATGATTCGTCCCAAGGATGCCAAAATTTCAATATATTTTTGGATAATTCTTTTGCACTCATCATTTGTTCTATGTTCACCTTTTGTTTCCTGTATTTTTAAGTTTTGTTCCGTGTGTAGATTTGATTTGTGTTGTGTATTCTATTTTTTGGATGCTATATTTTTGTTTCCTATGTAGACAAAATTTGTTCGTTGGCCGCTGCATTTTTGTTCCTTGTATACTACAATTGTTCCACGGATGCTACGATTTGTTCCATGTGTAGACTAGTTTTGTTCATGGATCCTACATTTTTGTTCCTTGTATTGACAAATTTTGTTTCTCAGACGTTTCGAGATTTGTTTCTATGTAGGCGATGTTTATTTCTTGGACGCTATATTTTTGTTCCTTGTGAAGACTACATTTGTTTCTCGGACGCTACATTTTTGTTCCTTATGCAGACTAGATGTGTTCTTTATATGCTACATTTTTATTTCACCTGCATTTAGTGCGATATGTTCCACGACTGATATCTTTACGTCCTTGGACACTAAAATAGTTTTGCTGGAATTTTTGCTTGACTACCATCAATTTTTCCATAAAACCATGCCTTGGTGCAAGTCGGCGTGTTGCTTCGCATAAATCTAGGTCGTTATATGAATACTCAGTTGTGATATTGTTCCTCATGTGTCAAATCTTTCTGTTTGGCACTTTCAGTTTGTTCCAAATAATGGAGATATGTCCTAGAGGCAATAATAAAAATAGTTATTATTATATCTTTGTGTTTATGATAAATATTTACATTCATGCTATAATTGTATTAACCGAAAACATTAATACTTGTGTGATTTGTAAACTTGTTAGAGTCCCTAGTATAGCCTCTTTATAATACTAGCTTGTTGGTTGATAGATGATCATGGTTTTATGATCATAAACATTGAGATGTTATTAACAATAAGATCATATCATTAGAAGAATGGTGTGATGGACATACTCCTGTAGATAAGCGTAGCATAGAGATCAAGTTATTTCAATAGTTCTTTTGCTATAAGCTTTCTGATACATAATAACCTCATTTCTTCGACCATGAGATCATGCTAATCACCATCATCGGATGGATGCTTTGATGACACCAAACACCACTTCATAACTGGGTGGCTATAAAGGTGACATTTGTTCGAAAAGTATGTGTTGAGGCACATGGATCAAGAGTGGGATTTGTCCATCCATATGACGGATAGATATACTCTGGACCCTCTCGATGGAATATCATCCAATTATCTTGCAAGCATGTGACTGGCTCATAAGGGATCACATTTCACATGAACGAGTAAAGAGTACTTATCGGTAATAAGGTTGAACTAGGTATGCAGAGAATACCGACGATCGGATCTTGGATAAGTAAAATATCACGAGACAAAGGGAAATACCGAATCTTAAAAGATATGGGAGATGTTCGCTAAACAAACCAACTAAACCGGGGAAGCTGAAGCGGAAATGCAATTCTCGGGTGAGGTATCGTATGTAAATGGTTCATTCAATCGCAAAGTAATCGTAGAAATATGTGGGAACCATATTCCTCTATTGGTTATTAATCGGAGAAGAGTCTCGGTCATGTCTGCATAATTCACGAACCGTAGGGAGACACACTTAAGGATTCGATGTTGTTTAGTAGATATGGAATGTAAGTAGGAAGACCGAATGTTGTTTGGAGTCTCGGATGGGATCCGGATATCATGAGGAGATCCGGAATGGTCCGCAAAATAAGATTCATATAAGGAAAGTTCAATTCCGGAGTTCGGGGATGATTTCGGTGTTTTCATCGGAATGATCTAGAAGGGTCTAGAAGGTTCACCAGACTGGAAGGGGAAGGGTACATGAATGTGTCATGAGTAAGTGGAATGATTGCATCATGTCCTAGGTCACTTGGCTGGACGTTTGAAAGAAAGAAATTAAACTCCAAAATTGAAAGTCAAAAGACAAGTTTGAAAAGTTAAACTAGGACAATGTTTTCTGGTGGAGGGAGGAGAGAAAACCTCCTCTCCCTCCACCATGCGCCTAGTAGGAGAGGGAGTTGGGGGAGGATTCTAACTTTCCTCCCTAGCTGCCCCTCCCTCTCATAAATAGAGGGGAGGTGGTGCCCCCCAAGACCACCACAAACCCAACCCCACCAAGCTGCCGTCGCTGCGCCGCCGCCGACCACCTCCTCCTCTTCGGCTTCTAAACCCTAGATGCCAGGGAATCCTACTACTCCACCATAACCTGCTCCGTCTTAGGGCGAAGCCCTGCGGGATTTCCCCTCTAACTCCGACACCACGCTGTCGTGCTGCCGGAATCACGAGGAAAGAACTACAACCTCCGCTGCCTGCTGGAACAAGGGAGAGGAAGGTCTTCATCGAGTACTGAATGTGTGACCGACTACGGGAACGCTACCGGAACGCAGCGCCAGAAGGATCGTCTACGCGATTTTGAGATCGGCAAGTGAACGACTACATCACCCACGAGAATCTGCTCTCGTTAACTGTTTTGGAATTTTCGAGGGTGAGTACTCTAATCGACTCATTACTACAATCTAGTAGATAGATCCTGGCTTGTGTGTGTTTAGGCGGTAGAATTTTTTGTTTTCTATGCTACGAACCCCTACACCAAATTTTATTATTTTTTTATAAATGTATGACCGTGTCTCCAATGCACTTTTTTAGTATTATTGGAGGCACGGTTTAGAAGCTAAGAGATTTTTAGGTTATAATGCTCGGATAAAAGAAAATGTTCACAATACTTTTTTGAAGAAAAAATGTTGACGGTACTTTGCATCTCAACTGGGCAAGCAACGTCGGTAATAGAGATTTCATGTGGCCAGCGACCAATCCGTTCCAGAGACGATCAATAATAGAAGACCAGGCAAAGCCAGTAATGCACTTATCAACTCACGTGCATATGCTCCTGCCACCAAAAAAACATTTTGAAATTTCAAAAAAAATTCCAAACGAATTTTTTTCATGTGCATTTCGACATTCTATGTGTGCATGACAAGTTTCGTGAAAAACCAACATTTTTTGTATCATATGTAAAATAAGTAAAATAAAAGTCTCATGAAGAGCTTTTTGTAGCACTGAATTTTGTCTTTTTTACCCAAGACATAAAACATATAGTTTTTTGTGAAACGACTTTATGTACACAAAGAACATCGACGATGCATGCGTGACATTTTTTTATCAGAATTTTCAAGCATGTTAAAATACATTTAAAATTCAATTTAAAAAACATGAGCATATGCTCATGGGTGCAAAAAAGCCTCGTCGCAAAAACTTTAACAACACTAAAATTGTGACTAGAGATTAGATAAGTCTCGGGAATTTATTCATTAAGGAAGTATCACCAATCCACACATCCTCCTAGCTAGAATCTTGTTCTTCTACCATTACCCACTTTTTCTTGCAAAAACTATAAAAGACATGTTTTACTTTCATCAAACCTTGCCAACTTGCCAGGTTTAGCTTGACACACAGCAAATCATTCTTAACATTCTTACCTCTTAACACTCTCTGCCAAAGACCATCACTATTTTTCTAGTTTCCATAACCATTTACTCAAGAGACATTTGTTCAGAACATTTTTTTTTGGAAAGGAGCATATATTAATATCAGATGATACCAATTACATCCAGCCTCTGCAACAACGCATTGCCCTAGCGGCCACACGAATGCACACAGCCAAAAAAAAGAAGAATTACAAATAAAAAAGTCTCGCTACAGTGACTCATTCATTGAAACAGCAGTACTACCACCACCAAGACAACACCAGAAGTCCAGCTTCTCCAAAAACAACGCCTCCAAAAAGGGAACATGCACAAACACCGTCATCGTCCGATCAAAGATCTAGGTTTTCACCCAGAAGAAAATCCGCGCTCTCAAAACAATACCTTCAACAAGGCCATTGTCAGGCACAACCAATTAAGGCCAGACACTGGGTTTTCACCCTGAGAGGTAGGACCATGAACCTCTCATGTGCAGTCGCCCCCACTTGCATGCCACTGCTCCAATTCACAAATCACCTAGCCAATTCCTCATCACCATCCAGACTCGAATCACCATTGTCTGTCCTTAGATCTCGGTCTCCATGACTTTCTTCGTCAGCACCATGGAACAAGAACATGTCCCATGATAATAACAACCAACAAAGCTTCGAAGCACACCCTCTGAAACCAAAACGTTCACGGTAAAACATGGGTGCGTACGACCGAATTCAATCCTTTCAGCAAACTCACGGCATGATAGCACTTATGAAGTTCGCCGGCGGAGCCTTCCGGAACACGACACATAAACCAGATCAATGGAGACCAACATCCGGCAGATCATCGTCTTGGCTTGAGAGGGATCCAGGACCACCTCCTTTATTAAAACCGAGCCAGTAGCCCCCACGCCACCCGCCGGAAACTAGCAGGATCCGCCGCAAGACGGCAAGACCACCCGGCCGACCATTCCGACGAAGAAGGAGGCCACCACCACCATGCCGGGGGCAGATGCCCCAAGCGCCCTAGTGTCACGGACAAGGCCCGGGTCGCCTGGGCGCCGGCGTCGAGGCCAACGTACGGGACAGATCGCAGCTAGGCCCAGATCCCCGTCGCCGCCTGCCGCCATCTGGGCCGAGGATCACCGGCCGCCGCTCGCCGCAACACCACCGCCAAACCAGCCGAGACGGACGCCGCCTTCCCGCCAGATCGCGATCAGGGACACCGCCGCCGCCACGCCTCCAGGTCTTTGCCTGGCAACGATCCAGGCGACGGCGACGGGAGGAGAGACCACGGGAGGGAGGGATCGGCGGGGAGGGAAGGCCGTCCGGCACGGCGCGGCACCGCCGCGCGGGTACGGGGGGGGGGAGGAGGAGGAGGGGGATTTGTTCATAACATCTAAATCCACTACACCGAGACCATCCTGCTCTGTAGGCATACAAATCTTATCGCAGCTAACTAAATGGTATTTCTTCTGCTTCTTGCCAAAACAATCTCTTCATCAGAAAAATAAACTTTTTACTAGGACCTTTAGGGAGTTCAAACATAGATAACATGTAATAAGGAATATTACTAGGACTACTCCTAAGAAGCACTAATCTACCACCATAGGATTTATGTCTTCCTTTCCAGGCATGAGTTTTATTCTCCATTGTGCTTATGCCACTGGCGCACATCAATCTTTCAGTAAAGAAAACCCACTAAACTGGAATACGATTCGATGCTAATTTATGGATGTGACCTGGCCAATCTAAAGCTAGCCGTGAATCTTAGAAAAGCCGTCTATAAATAGGGAGTGTCTAGATCTTAGACGTCCGAGAATTAGTTATGTCTAAGTCGCTGATGCTATCTTAATATTTGTGCTAATTTTCAGTTGCAACCTACTTGCAACTCATAAGGTTTGTACTAGTTCTCAGTTACAACCTAGTTGCAACTCATTAAATTCTTAGTTACACCCAAGTTGCAACTCATGTATAGCACGAATCGCGAAGTAAATCAAACGGTGAAAGAAGCTACTGAGACTTAAGAAGTTCTCATACGCCTAAGAACTAGCAAATCCGCTATAAATAAGCGCACGCTTCTGGACTTGTAACTTGTAGGGAGGGTTAATCACTAAGTAGCTTAGTGACAGAGAGCAGCTATGGAGGCCACCGCACTGAGCTTGGCCAAGCTGACCCTCGACACGGTGCTTCCCGTGGCCAAGAGCGCACTCGCCGACGAGGCCATGCTCCTGCTCGGCGTCCACGATGATGTGTCCTTCATCACCAACGAGCTGGAGATGATGCAGGCCTTCCTGCGGGCCGCCGGCGCCGGTGCTCGCAACGAGATCGTCGGGATATGGGTAAAGCAAGTCCGCGACCTAGCGTACGACGTCGAGGACTGCCTCCTGGAGTACCTCGCGCTCGACCCCCTCGTGGGGTGCAACTGCAGCTCGCCCCCGTTCGTTGGCGGGTGGCTCATGGCGTGCGCGTTCCCGGCCGCCACCGCCGCCCATCTCAGAGGGCAGCACCAGATCGCCGTGCGGATACGGCAGGTGAAACGCATGGTCGAGGAGGTTAGCGAGAGGAACCGTCGGTACAACATCGTCCTCCTGCCGGGCCCCGCGCCGAACCCGGCTACCTCCGTCGAGGACAATGCGATCCTCTCCCGGGACTTCGCCGCCGACGTCGCCACCGAGGAGTCGCAGCTTGTCGGCCTTGACAGCGAGCGAGGGGATCTGGTCGGCCGTTTGGTGGGATCGCAGGGCAGCGCGGCGTTCCAGGTGCTCGCCGTGTACGGAATGAGCGGCATGGGCAAGACGGTGCTCGCCCGGGCCGTGCTGTGGAGCCCGGAACTTGCGCATGTGTTCCAGGTCCGAGCCTGGGTGACCGTGCCGCATCCGCTGGGCATGGCCATGGCCGACTTCATCCGGAGCCTCGCGAGGCAGCTGGACGTCGTGGTGCGCGGCGGCGCAAGCCTCCACGAGGCGGTGGTGCGCCAACTAAGGGAGAGGAGGTACGCCGTCGTCGTCGACGACGTGTCGAGCGTCGCCGAATGGGTATCAGATCAGGAAGGTGCTGCCGGACGGGAAGAGAGGGAGCTGGATCATCGCGACAACGAGGGACAAGGATGTCGCCAGGTTCTGCTCCACACAGCCCGGCCATGTGTACGAGCTGGGATCTCTCGGAGACGAGGACTCTCTCCGGCTTCTCTGCAAGAAAGTACAGCTAAGCGACGGGCTGTCCATGACCATGACGGAGCTGAAGGAGAAAGCCGGCTCCATTCTCGAGAGATGCTGCGGCCTGCCTCTGGCGGTAGCTGCCGTCGGCAAGCTGTTGGCCACAAACATGAACAGTCCGGTGGAGTGGAAGAAGCTGCACGACCATCTCGGGACTGAGCTGAAGAACAACCCGGGTTTTGAATCAATCAAGGACGTCCTCACGTCCAGCTACGACGCGCTGCCTTACCACCTCAAGTCCTGCTTCCTGTACCTTAGCGTCTTCCTCAAGTATCGCGAGCTCCGGCAGACTCGGGTTTCATGGCGATGGATGGCCGAGGGGCTGGTGGGTGAGAGCCCGGACATGGACCCGGAGGACGTCGGGGAGGGCTACTTCAACCAGCTCATCAGCAGGTGCATGATACAGCCGGCGACCACCTGGGTCAACCTGGACGACCGGATTAACACCGGCCAGGTGCATGACATGATGCGCGAGATCATTCTGGCCAAGTCCGCCGAGGAGAACCAGCTGTTCGTCCTCAACAACCGCCCGTTCCCGGCGGTGCAGCGCCCGAGGGAGAAGGTACGACACTTGGTGGTCAGTAGCGGCGCTGAGTGCCGGTGGCGGCCAGGGAACAACATCCTGGAGAGCATGAGTAATGTCTCGCACGTGCGGTCGCTGACGGTCGACGGCGAGTGCCCGCCGCGCCTCATCATCCCCTCCAAGATGATGATGATGAGAGTTCTCGATCTGGAGGACTGCTCCAACGTGACGGACGGCCACATCGCCGACGTAGGCGAGCTTCGGCATCTCAAGTACCTGGGCCTCAGAAGGACCGGCATCACTAGACTCCCCGAGTCGCTGGGGAGGCTCAAGTTCCTTCAGTCCATAGACGTTCGAGGCACCAAGGTCAGCGCCACCCCACAGGACGTCACCAAGCTGGAGAAACTGCGGCACATCATCGCCGGACACGGCATGCGCCACGACGACAATAATAAGTCCCGCAGCGGCGTAAGGCTCCCGGACGGCTTCGGAAGGCTCATGAGTCTGCACAATCTCGGTAGGGTAGTCATCGGGAAAGACGGCCAGCGCATTCTCAAGGAGATAAGCAAGTTGGTCGGGCTCAGCAACCTGGAAATCACAGAGCTCACCGACAAAGACGGGCTGGATTTCGGGAACACGATCCGTGAGCTTGTCGGCCTCAGAGACCTCGAGGTGCGTGCAAAGGGCGCCGGCATCGTCCGGCATGCTTCGTTACGTTGCCTAGAATCGATGGCATCGCCGCCGCCGCACCTCGTCACCCTCCAGCTGTTCGGGTACCTCGGCAGATTGCCCCGCTGGGTCGAGTCACTCCAGGGCGTCACCAAGATCAAGCCGCTCACCACCGAGCTCCAACAGGACGCCGTTGAGGTGCTGGGCCAACTCCCGAGCCTCACAGGTCTGCATCTCTGGAGGCAGTCCTACGTGGGGCAGCGGCTGCACCTGCGCGCGGCGGGCAAGTTCCCAAAACTGAAGCTCCTCAACATCGACCGCCTCGACGACCTGGTGTCCCTGGTTTTCGAGGAACACTCCGTGCCGAGCCTGCAGTGGCTCTGGTTCAAAGGGTGCCGCGCCTTGAGCAACGGCGACGACGGGGTTGTTGGTTTGACCTTCTTGCCGCGGCTCAAGGAGGTACGAGTTAAGTTGAACAACGGCGATAAACCTAGGCTACACGAAGCCTTACGAACGCAGCTATTCAACCACCCAAATCGTCCGCAGTTCGAATATGTTCTCAGCATGTAGTTTGGCATTATTAAAAATGCAATCCCCCTCGTAAGAGGGCCTCCCGGCATCATCTCCGTCGTCCATTTGTTGGAGATTCGTGCTACGCGTTTTACAAAATAACCTTCTTATCTTATTTTTTTATCTATTGCAGTTTTGATGTTCAGTCCCTAATGTTTTCAGATTTTATACATATTTCATCGCTGATTTGGCAACTTGGATAAAATGTTTAACAATATTTGTTTTTATTGATTTTCTATAAACTACATTAAGCAATATTATTACCAACAATGTTGAATATTCTTGGATTATTTCTACGAAAGTATGGATATTTGCCAAATATTTAAAACCTTCCAACACAGATTCATTCAAGATTCATAGACAATAATATTCATATATGATACATACTAGAATCCCAACATACAAGATTTTTTCAATAATTAATTTTCTGTAATCTGTAATGAATAAGATTAATACTAAGAACGTTTCATACAAGATACACACAAGATTCATGAGATTACTCACACTATGATTCATATATTTTTTCATACATTTTTCGTAGAAAACAACATTTCCCTCACATTCTTTACCCAAATCATTTTCGTTTTCCCTCTTTTTTTGATGTTTCATACATAGATCCATAGAATATTCATATCATGATCCGTACAAAAAAAATTGAAGGATGTTTTATACAAAAATCAATCTAAATAGACTGACCTTGAAAAGACAAAATCTAGAACAAATGGAAAAGAAAAGAGGGGCCACGGTTCATTACCATCACAGATTCAATCAATACCGAATTTGTAGCATACAAGATTCATACTAGTAAAAAATCACGAGAATAAAATCACACAGATTCATCCATGAACATAATCTAGAAAGAGGAAATTACATGTTTCATAGAACAAAAAATAATAGAGGAACTCAGATCCGTGTCACTCAAACTTCTCTTGATTCAACAAAAAATTATAGAACATTAATAAGGATTCATACAAGAATCACTCCCGATTCAGAACAAAATCGGATGCAGCTCCTGATTCATACAAAAATCATAGATTCAATCACATCAATTTTTTGAAGATTCATCAAAGATTCTTCCAAACAAGAAACTCAAATCAAGATCCAAACATGAATAAAAAGAAAGGAAAAAAAGAAGCCTTGGATTCAAGCTCTTCCTGGCCAGGGCGGGCACGAGGTGGGTGGTCGTCGTCTAGATGGCCGGCGCTGCGCGTGGTCACCGTCGACTCGCCCGCGCGTGTGGTTTTCCATGGTCAGATGCAGTGAGTGGGTCCTGGGCTCCGTGGTTGCCCTGGAGGCAGTCGGCGGAGCCCGTCGCCTCCATGGCGCACCCCATGATGCAGCTCGCGAGGTTGGCGTTGAGCGATGCGACCTCGACCTCGAGGTCCTGGTAGGCGGGGCGGTGGGGTGGGAGAGCGGTGGTGGGTTAGGTTTAGCGCTGGGCCTTGGAGTGCTCGGGGTGGGGTTGTCTAAGTGGGTGGAAGGCGGTATAATTGTGTACATCTTCAAGGACTAAAATGCAAAAAAACTTAGACCCTTTGACCAATAGACTTTTGCACGAATCTTGAATCAATCTACGGCTGCGATGGTGCCGGGGGCCAAACCTAGGAGGCGTAAATCCGCGTTCCAAATTCTTCCGTTGATTCTCGAGGCTCGCGTTAAAGCATCAATTCATGCAAATGTCTTCCCGTGGCTCAAGGAGTAGATAGACTTAGACATTCAATGATTGTGATTGTAGGTGCCTCCACAAAATCCTAACCGACTATGTCTTTGTTGAGAACAAAAGAAGATGGAAAATGATACGTATCCCCCGGACGATGTCCGGGTCTGTTTGAAAGAGCCGCGGGAGACAACGATGTTGGGCTGGGTCCTACAACGCAAAGCCTGTCTTATCTTCTCGCAAGCACGTCTCTTCCTTCTCCCTCATCTGCTCTGCCCAACAGCCATGGCCACTACACCTGCGCCGCCCTGCCCAACCACGCCTCCCTGCTGCTCCCAATCTTCGACCACTACGCCAGCGCCGCCCTGCCCAACCATGCCTCCCTGCTCCTCCCAATCATCTCACCCCTCTGATTCGGTCTCGTGTGGGGAATGAATGACGGCGGCGTGGTAGTACCGACCGTGGAATCGACGACAACGACGTGTTTCTGCCACTAGGTAGGAGGCTGTGACACCCCCGGGATCAGGGGTAAACAAATCCCAGACCTCCGTTTGACATAAGATTAACCTTGAGCTCGAGGATATCTAGTAAAGAATCGATAACATGGCAGTGAACCTACGACACAAAATTATTACAGCAAGCTCATAACTGAGCAGAGAACCAAATTATTACAAGCAGAGGTCATTGAACACAAACATCAAACAATGGAAGGAAAATTATGCTATTAAGTATAGAAAACTTAACAAATGACCTAAGGGGCCTGAAGCATAACGATGACGTACCAGCCCATAGATTCCAGGCTGCCGGCCAGGAATCCCAAGCTACTCGTCGGTGTCGATGTAGTACCAAACTGATCTCCAGGGAACACTTATTCTTCCAAAAGTATCAACAAAGCAAGGGTGAGTACGGGATGTACTCCGCAAGACTTATGACTGGTGGGGTTGTTTTGCAAAAAGTCATCTTTGTATGTAAAACAAGAGAGAGAAGAAGCTCGTCTAATCAGAATATTTTAAAAGGGGATAAGAGATCCACATATCCAAAGTATTGATCACCATATTTGATATCCACCAAGTCATCATCATCTAAATCCTAACTTGGATCACTCCCTCGTACCCATGAGGAAGCATCCTTAAGCACACGTTGCTCTACCAAGTTTTACGATTAGGTTATAGTTCTCTATGATCATCACGTCCGTTCCCAAGTCGTTCATAACCGTGAACACGGCTTTTCGAAAAGATTATTACCCTGCAGGGGTGTACAACTTTACCCACATGTACTAACCTTCTCTTAATGTCAGTACATTAGCTCTCTTCCTTGGAAGGCCAGCATAGGGTGGTTACACACGACCTTTACCTTGCTTTCGCCGAGACCATGAGTCACGCCCTAAGGATGGTTCCGCCGTAATGGGTCAAATCCCGAAGCCGGTCCCTAGAGATGTGAGGCGAGGTTGGTTTACCAGGGGCTCCATCCATCCCAAGCAACCTGGTCCACGCTTCCCTACATGTTATGAATGCACCTCCTTCATCGCCTTCGAGAAGATCTAGAATGCATGTTGAATGGAACTCCCGAGCTATGTGACTCATGGAATCTACTAGGCAAGTTAATTGCTCGTGAGGTTGTCCAGGCCCCGTGTGGTTGTACGCTCATCTTGGTTCAAGAGGCAAGAACTCGGGTCCTAATGGTGGCGAGCATGGGACTAGAAAAACCACATCCCACCGTGGCCTCCCATACAAGCCTTAGCATGTTTAACCTTATATCACCTCTGATCTTATCTCATCACATTCTCCTGCCATACTAGATTCTCTACATCTGATACATCATCCGGATGAATCAGAGCTGACAGCTATGCATGGATAAGCAAGACATGGATAATAGCTCTAGCAGTGCACACAAGCCAAACCTAGTTATGCTAGGAGCATTGGATCAGGTAATATAAGCTCAAAGGGAGTAGTGCAACAGATAGGATAATCTATCTATCGATAAAAGACCACATTAGTATCGTATGCATCATGGAAGGAATTGAAATGCTTTCGAAATCATAGGATTATATCATGGTGGGGATATGCTTGCCTTTGCCCATTAATAACCAGAAAGCAGAGATTCAGAAGCCTTGTACTTGGCCTTATTATAGTTGGTCAAGTATTGTTCGTAGATCTTCGATGGTCTTGATATTGGTCTTCAATCTTGATCTTGATATCGTATTCTACCGGGAAGAACCAAACACCAAAAAGAAAAGGAAACAATAAACACATGGCATCGATGCAATGCTCAAGCAAGGATGATGATATGACAAGTCAAGTTGTATTGAATTGAAACCCTAAAGCATGCTCGACAATTTAATCAAGGTTCCGAGGGGTGCAAACCCTAACTCAGAAACTCCGGAATCACCTATGAGGGGTTACTATGTTCTTATAATTAAACTTGTTGTGAAAGTTGATTATCAATGCATTATTATAGCTCTAATAGGTAGTTCTCATTTTTCCGAACATTTTGATATATTATACACATTTTTCTGAATTACAAATATTTACTTATTGAATTTACAAGTTTTATTAATTTTTTGGATTAATTAAACCAATTTTAAAAGGTTTACTGTCTCACAGTGACGTCAGCACATGGGTGGGGCTGTTTTGTCACCGAGGCAGGGGCTACCCGCTGAGGCTGACAAGTGGGTCTGAGGCCATGTCGATGCCACAGTGGTGGTCAATGGTCCGCGGGCCACGTCACTCTGACGCGGGCATGACATCAGCACGACGTCCACCCTCAGGCGATGGTAGCCAACGACGGTAGAGGCCATGCCAACATGCACTGTTGGGCTTGTTGGGATGAGCAGGACGAGGCAAACCTAAATATAGCGGCGCCGCCTCGAGATGGTCATCGAATTCACGGCTACGGCGAGTGGCGGTGACGGAGCTTGCATGTGGTTGCGGCGGTGGCGATATAGAGCGGAAGAGGGCGAACAGAGGGGATACTGAGCACCATTAGCTCACCCTGAACGAGTAGGGATGGTTTGCGAGGGTGCATGAGCTCGAGGTTGAGCGGATCTATGTCAGCGAGCTTCATAGGGGTCGAGGAAGATGAGACCAGCGATGATGATTAGAGGTGCGTGACCCTGATTCCTTTGGGTAGGTGACCAAGTCCACCATGGTGGATCTGATAGGCACCTCTACGAGGCATGAGAAGTCCAGAAACAACGGCGGCCGGTGAGGTCTGCGGTAGCTAGGGTTTTGGCTCAGAGGAAACAAGTAAGAGAGGGCAAGCGCGAGAGGGAGATAGAGACACAGGAGAAGAGGGACACGGCAGCAGGTCTTATCCTTGCCCAGGGGCGGCACGAGGCATCACAAACGCTGGCTTCAATCGATGGTGGCGGCACGGGCATGGAGCTTCTTGTCGTCGTTGTCGAGGACGACGCAGACAAATGCGAAGAGGTACATGCCGGATTGGGCCAAAGCTGGGCCGACTCCAGGCATGCGTGGGTGGCAGGGAAGGGAGAGAAGAGAGAAGAGGTTCGGGCCGGATTGGGCCAAAGATATGATAATAACCTCTTTATTATTGCCTCTTGGACATATCTCCAACAGTCTCTCACTTGCACTAGAGACAATAATCTAGTTTCAAATCTTTGTGTATTCAACACATATGGCTTTCTGGTGTTGTATTTACACGATTGCTAGTGGTCAACTGATGTTCGGATCCGACTCTTACAGGTCCGTGTATAATTGCATGTCTTTGTGTCTCTACGCATCACTCATTCTCTAATGAAATGGCTTTGTATAAATTGGGTCCTTTGGTGAGACCTTTGGTTCCTTGGGGTTAAAACATGTTGATAATATTGTCGTACAATATATCTTCATGGTACTATCCCGCTGTGAACCACACCTAGTTTGATAACAAACTACTTAACACAAATGCCCTCTTTTAATGCTATAATAGCAGTCATATACTTAGCCTTTTGTTGTAGTATCTGTCATAATGTCTTAACTTTGGAACTCATCCAAATCCATTATGGAACTTACTTTCCATTATATTATGCCACCCTTAGTTTAGATTGAGAAAAACTTAATTTGTACTTTGTGACAAAACTAGTATCAATGTAGTACTTTTATAATAAACTAATCATCTATTTGTCACATCTACAAAAATAATATATTCTTAGTTCTTCCAAAGGATCATAAGAATATCCTTACTATCATCCAATGATCATCTTATGAATCACTCTGGTATATGCTCATAACATTTAGAGCATAGGACATATATAGATTTGTACATATCACAATATGATTGATATAAATACTCTTTGTGATTTCATACATCAATTATCAATCTATACTTGAATCTTTGTTTCACTTACCAAGTGTCGATACACTTGAATTTTGATTTAATCCTTTATGTGTGGCAAGAACCTTTCTTGTCATTTCCATATTGAACTCATTCAATATCTCATCTATGTACATTTGGCATAACCTTATTAGCGTCTCAATCTATCTATATAGATATTGATGCCAAATATTCGGGTTTTGCCTAAGTGTTTTATCGAGATGAAATTCTTAACATGTGTTAATAAAACATACATCATTTCCAATCAACAATATGTCTTCCACATAATGTATTAGAAATATGTCTTAGCGCACCCACTTAATTTCTTGCAAATGCAAGCATCTTCATAGTCTCTGATGAATTTAAACTCTTTTAACAGTTTTATCATGGTGAAGATTCCAACTCCGCGATGCTTACTTCAACCATTGTAGTTTGCATACGCTTTTAACCTCCTTTGAATTAAAAAAACCCTATGGACCGTGTTATGTACATGTCCTAGGTAACAATTCTATCAGAAGAACTTGTTTTGTTTATTAAACTACCACATAACAAAATTATATATAGTGGTTGATATATTAATCCGTCTAGACTAAACATCGCTATGAAAGATTAAATCTTGTCATAGTCAACCTTTGAACATTGTTGTAAACTCTTTTCCAACATGTCGACTATTTCATAGGTGTGAAACATCCATATCTATTTCTTTATAGATCCAAACACGACGGTAAGGTTTTACACCTTTCCAGAGGGTCTTTCAAGTTCAAAGCTTGATTTCTCGTGTATGGAACTATCACGGATTTTATGGCTCCAAGCCATTTGACGGAGTCAGGGCCCATTATCGCTTCTTTGTATGTAGTCGGTTCATTATTGTCAAATAATGATTCAACCCTCAAATCTTGGTATTTGATTGTTTATCCAATCTACTTAGTTCAATAGGAACTTAGACTTCCGTGACCACAACCTTTGAGGTACGTGAGCCATGAGCATTGTTGCTGCCTCCGGAACACTTTTCGGCGCTACGCAACTTTGCACATACAACTAAGGTTCTTTTAACCTTATCAAAGTTCTATTGTCCTCCCACTTAACTTTTCACAAAAAATTCATTTCTCAAAGAAACCTGACGTTCTAAGCGACAAACATTTTTGTCTTTGGTGTTATGGAGGAATATTCAATGATTATTCGAAATAACATACAAAGATATGTTCATCCGATTTTGGTTGCAAACATCTTTCTTATGCATAGCATACCAATGTTTAAGAAATGACAACTTGGGTTTTATCCCAAACCATAACTTTATATGGTGTCATTTCAACGGATTATGATGGAGCTCTTTTCAGTGGAAAAACGGTAGTCTCTAAAGCTTTAATCTTTAAAATATAATGGCAGTTTTGTAAATTACACCTTTGATCTTACCATGTCAAATAAGGTTTTATTACATATCTCGAACGCTCCATACTCTTATGGTGTTTCGGAAAATGCAAATCCACGGAACGATTCCTCAAATCTAAGGTATTATGCTAAACTTGTAAGTCAAATATCTTCCTTTATGATCCTATCATAAATTCTTTATTTTCTTGTTACATTGATTTTGCACTTCATCTTGAAAGTTTTTGAACTTTTCAAATGTTTCACACTTCATCCTCATTAAGTAAATATTCATATATTCACTCAAATTTTCGGAGAAAGCATATGAAGTTGAAATCCATCGCTCTTGATTACACGTAATGGACTTCATACGTTAAATATGTACAAATTTCAATAATCTAGTCATCCGTTCCCTCTTGTCCTATGAACAGAGTTTTAATTATCTTTAGGAAAGTTTCACAAGTGTCATTTGATCAAAAATCAAAAGACTCCAAAATTCCAACCATGTGGAGTTTCTTCATGTTTTCTTTCCAATATAATTTAAATGGCGATGTCACTTCCTAAGTGATCTTTCAATCAATTTGTCTTTCGACATTTTTAGCACTAGTTTTATGGATATGATTTCTCCAACGAGATTTGTAAATCATCCATATTTTATGGATTACGACAATTATTTGAACAACCCTTTTTTCTCATAATACCTGATAAAACAAATCTTGAAGGTAACCTTTGATTTCAATGAGCAACACAATAACCCTTTATTTGTTCTCGATGAACATCATCACATATTATTTTGCTGGTTACTTAGGCCATTGTAGTTCATGACTTGTGTTGTTTCGTATGACGATTCGCATCAACAAATTCAGTATCTAATACTTAAGAACCACATTATTTAACAAGCAAAGAATACAGCCATAACACGTATATCCTCTATATACCTAAGCTGAACAATTCTGGTCTTTTCTTTTCTGCCATATATTTATGAGATTCTCTTTTAGTATTTTCCTTTTCTATTTGAAAGAATCTATCAACATCAATAGTGGGGCCATACACATGACACATAGTACAAAGCATGTATAGTTAAATACCAATGTCTTTAGACTTGCACTTTGAAGTAGATCACCATCATCAAATGTTTGGTGTTCTTTTAAATTCCATTCTTTAGTATTCTCTTGGTGTAGTAAACATTTTACGTACATCAAATATTCATCATTATCATGGAATTATTCATGATCAAGTTGCTTTAGCTTATAATGGTGAATCACGAGTATAATGTTGTTCTCCAAAACCTTTTGGAGGATTAGGATGACTAGCGTCTCTATCTTTTTGAAAATTCCCATCAAATATGAGAACATAAACTTTGCCATAGTATACTCTATCATGTTATAATCAAAAACATCGTTTTAGATATCGCAATATCTTCCACATATGATGTTCCTAGATGACCTTGATATCAAAACAATCTTTTAAATATCAAGAATCATGTAGATAAACATGATACTTATATACTAATACTGGAATTGTTACTCTTGATTTAATACCAATTATTAAACTTCACGGAGTAATCGGAACTTACTGAAAGTTTGCAATAGGACTTTTAAACTTTAGATTAACACTTAAAAATAATACGATACCAGTCCGTAAAGTAATTAACCAGAATTCTATAGTTATATTATCTCTATAACTAAGCGCAAGGTGGTAAACGGATGCCAATGACTACACCAACTATGCAAATTCACTTTGATTTAATTTATGATAAATAGTGTTCAACTTTTAATCATATTGCTGTTGAACTCCCACTCAAAACAATATATCTCACATTGTTTTAGTGATCACACGAACCAAATTTACTACACCAAGTCTGATCATCACATGACATGATATAGTTTCAAAGGCGAACAATCATCATGTTCATCATATCATCTATATGACTCATGCTTTTACCTTTCGGTATTCCGTGTTCCGAGACCATGTCTGTACATGCTAGGCTCGTTAAGATCAAACCTTAGCTTCCGCATGAGCAAATCTGGCTTGCTCCCGTTGTATACACTCGCGGAATCTAGCACACCCGATCATCACGTGGTGCTTCAAAACAACGAGCTTTAGCAACGGTGCCTACTAAGGGCGAACACTTTATAACTTGATATTTTGTGAGAGGGATCATCTTATAATGCTACCGTCGCGAACTAAGCAATACAAGATGCATAAAAGGATTAACATCACATGCAATTCATAATATGTGATATGATATGGCCTTTATTCTTGTGCTTCCGATCTCCATCTTCAAGCAGGAACATGATCTCTATCATCACCGGCATTGCGTCAAGGTCAATGGCGCCGTTCCATGATTGGCGTCCACCAGCATCAACTGTTACAACTACTTTGAATAATAGACATGCAGGTCTAGACAAAATTAAAAGACAACCATATGGCTCCTGCCGGTTGCCGACTTATAATAAGGAACATTGCATACATCATATATAATCACAATCATGGTCATATCACATCACAACACACCCCTGCAAAACAAAGTTAGACGCCTCTAATTTTCTTTGCATGTTTTATGTGGTTTGGGGCTTTCAATAAGTGTCGTTCTAACTTACGAACAAGAACCACAACGTTGATACTAGTATTGTCAATCACCCGTTGTAAATTGAATCTTAACTATGTTGGGAGAAACAGGCACCCAGAATGCCACTTATGCAATACGAGTTGCCTGTCAAGCGTGGAGCAAGTCTCATGAACGATGTCATGTAAGGTTAGCCCGGGCTGCTTCATCCCACCATCCCGCAAGATGCAAAGTACAGAAGAAGCAATCAACAACAAAAGCATCAATGTCCACAATGACCATTGTGTTCTACTCGTGCAACAGATCTACATATAGACACGACTCTGATACCACTGTAGGGGTTCGTAGCATGGAAAACAAAAAAATTCTACCGCATGCACACAAACAAGCCAAGATCTTTCTACTAAATTGTAGCAACAAGTCGATTAGAGTACTCACCCAGATTACAAAGCGGTTAACGAGAGCAGATTCTCGTGGGTGATGTAGTCGTACACTTGCCGATCTCAAGATCGCGTAGACGATCCTTCCGGCGCTGCGTTCTGATAGTGCTTCCGCAGTCGGTCACACATTCGGTACTGTATGAAGACCTTCCTCTCCCTTGTTCAAGCAGGCAGCGGAGGTTGTAGTTCTACCCTCATGATTCCGGCAGCACGACGGCGTGGTGTCAGAAGTAGAGGGAAAATCCTGCAGGGCTTTGCCTAAGCCGGAGGAGGTTATGGTGGATCTAGGGTTTCCGGCAATCTAGGGTTTAGAGGGATGGAGAGGAGGAGGCATGGCCGGTGATGGCTAGGGCGGCGATAGCGAGCCAGTGGCGATGCGAGGCGGTGGCGCGGTGGCGGCGGCGTTGCGGGGGGCGATGGCGGCGACAGTGCGACTAGGTGGGAGGGGCTGGTTGTGTGTGGCCTTGGGGCACCCCTCCCCTCTATTTATGAGAGGGAGGGCAGCTTGGGAGAGGGGGGTTTGAATCCTTCCCCAACTCCCTCTCCTTGTTGGCTTGTGGTGGAGGGAAACAAGGATTCTTTCCTTTCTCCACTAGGACACATTGTCCCAGTTTGACTTTTTGAAACTTGCCTTTTGACTTCAATTTGGAGCTTGATTTTGTTTCTTGCTAATGCCCAGCCAAGTGTCCTAGGACATGATCCAATCATTCCACTTATCCATGACACATTCATGTTCGCTTCCCCTTCCGGTCCGGTGAAGCTTCTAGACCCTTCTAGAACCTCTCCGATGAAAACATCGGAATCATTCCCAACTCCGGAATTGGACTTTCCTTATATGAATCTTATTTTCCGGACCATTCCGGATCTCCTCGTGATATCCCGGATCCCATCGAAGACTCGGAACAACATTCGGTCTCCCTACTTGCATTCCATATCTACTAAACAACATCGAATCCTTAAGTGTGTCTCCCTACGGTTCGTGAATTGCGCGGACATGACCGAGACACTTCTCCGATCAATAACCAATACCGGAATCTAGAAATTCATATGGCTCCCACATATTTCTACGATTAATTTGCGATCGAATGAACAACTTACATATGATACCAATTTCCCTTTGTCTCACGATAGTTTACTTATCCGAGGTTTGATCGTCGGTATCTCTGCATACCAAGTTCAACCTTGTTACCGATAAGTACTATTTTCTCGTTCCTATGATATGTGATCCCTTGTGAGCCAGTCACATGCTTGCAATCTAATTGGATGACATTTCACCGAGAGGGCCCAGAGTATATCTATCTGTCATATGGATGGACAAATCCCACTCTTGATCCATGTGCCTCAACACATACTTTCCAAACACTCAATGCCACCTTTATAGCCACCAAGTTACGGTGTGGTGTTTGATATCATCAAAGCATCCATCCGGTGATTGTGATTAGCATGATCTCATGGTCGAAGGATTTAGGTTACTATGTATCTGAAAGCTTATAGCAACTGAACTATATTAAATAACTTGATCTTTATGCTATGCTTAACTATAGGAGTATGTCCATCACACCATTCTCCTAATGATATGATCTTGTCGTTAATAACATCTCAATGTTCATGATCAGGAAACCATGATCATATATTAACCAACAAGCTAGTTTAACAAGAGGCTTTACTAGGGACTCTTTTATGTTTACAAATCACACAAGTATTAATGTTTCCGGTTAATACAATTATAGCATGGTATGTAAACATTTATCATAAGCGTGAAGATATGATAATAACCTCTTTATTATTGCCTCTTGGGCATATCTCCAATAGTTGTAAGAGTATCAACTCATACTTCTACTTACAACATCACCACTGAAGGGTTTCGCAGCATAGTAAATCAAAATTTTCTACGGATGCGAACGGGAAAGCCAAGATCTAATCTAGGAGATGCAATCAACGAGAGGGATAGATGAGATCTTCCTACCCTTGAAGAAATCGCACAGCGGAAACGTTCAACAGAACGTGGGTGATGTAGTCGAACTAGCTTTCTCCTCCTCGCGATCCGATCCGATCCAACGCCGCAAGTGGCGACGCCTCCGAGAGATGCACACATACGGCACCGCGACGTATCCTCCTTCCTCGGTCCAGAAAGTGGGGTGGAGAGATAGATTGGATCTACAGCACGACGGCGTGGTGCAATGGTGGAGAGTTTTGGCGGCAGGGCTTCGCCTACACGCAGTCGGGAGAGAGAGAGAGAGAGAGAGGCAGGGCAACAGCTGATGGCTAGGGTTTTGGGGTGAGGGGAGGGTGCACCCCCTTCCCACCTTATATAGGGGCTGGCCGGCCCCTTTCCCCCTCCTCCAAGCCCTAGGGCGGCGGCCCCAAGGGTGGAGTGGGGGGCAAGTCTTCCCCCCCTTCTAGAAGGTCCCATAGGGTTTCCCCTAGGGTTTTGGCCAGCTGGGCCTATGGGGCCTTGTGCCCCTGGCCCAATGCGGCCAGGGCACTCCCTCGTAGGCCCACGCACCCCTCCGACAAGTGGGGCCACGTTGGTCCCACTCCGGAAGCTTCTAGAACCTTCCGGTACAATACCGAACATTCTGAAACAATTCCGAAATCCAAAAACTGTTTCCTTTATATGAATCTTATTCTCCGGACCATTCCGGAACCTCTCGTGATGTCCTGGATCTCATCCGAGACTCCGAACAAAAACTCATAAACCAATTATCCATTCTATCCTAGCGTCGAGACACGTTAAGTGTGTGACCCTACGGGTTCGAGAATATGCAGACATGATCTTCTATCAATAATCAACAACGGGATCTGGAAACCCATATTGACTCCCACATATTCTTCGATGATCATATCGGATGAACCACGCTGCCAGGATTCAATTAATCCCATATATATTCCCTTCGTCATGCGATATTTTACTTGCCCGAGATTCGATAGTTGGTATCGGCATACCTAGTTCAATCTCGTTCACAGCAAGTACTTTACTCGTTCCGTAATCCGATATCACTTTGTTATTAACTCCTTAACCACGTGCTTGCAAGCGGTGTTGATATCGATTACCGGGTGGGCCCGAAGTATATCTCTCCGACTCGGGAGGGACAAATACCATCTCGATACATACAACCCAACAAGTACTTTCCGATCACCTGAGAGACACCTTTATGATCGCCCTCTCATAGGATGACGTTTGATGACCTCAAAGCTTTCTTCCAATACCAGGGAGTTGCATTATCTCATGGTCTAAGGAATACAATATTTGACATAAGAAAAAGCTTCGCAAAGATGAACATGATCTAATTGCTCTACTTGATTTGGGTCTGTCCATCATATCATTCTCCTAATGACATGATCTCATTATTAATCGACAACTCATGTCTATGGTTAGGAAACCTTAACCATCATTAATCAATGAGCTAGTCCACAGAGGCATACTAGGGACACGGTGTTGTTCATAAACCACACAAGTATCAAAGTTTTCGCTTAATACAATTCTAGCATGGAATATAAACTTTATGATGAACAAGAATTATAATAATAACATCTTTATTATTGCCTCTAGGGCATAATTCCAACAGTCTCTCACTTGCACTAGAGTCAATAATCTAGTTTACATATGGCAACAATCTAACACCCATGGCACTAAGGTGCTGATCATGTTTTGCTCGTGGAAGAGGTTTAGTCAACGAATCTACGACATTCAGATCCGTATGTACTTTGCTAATCTTTAGATCTCCATCTGTTATATAATCTTGAATTATATGAAACTTGTGGTTGATGTGCTTGGTCTTTGGATGATATCTTGGTTTCTTAGCCAGTGCTATGGCGCCAGTGTTGTCACACAATATCTCCAGTGGGTCCAAGGCACTTGGAACCACACCAAGATCAGTGATGAAGTTCCTGATCCAAACTCCTTCACTTGACGCTTCTGCAGCAGCCATGTATTCCGCTTCTACTGTAGATCCCGTGATCACGCTTTGCTTGCAGCTTCTCCAGCTCACAGCTCCTCCATTCAAAATATAAACGTATCCTGTCTAAGATTTAGAATCATCTTTGTCGGTGTCAAAACTAGCATCGACGTAACCTTTTATGACGAGCTGCTCATCACCTCCATAGACCAAGAACATTTCTTTAGTCCTATTTAAATACTTTAGGATGTTCTTTACGGCTGTCCAGTGTTTCACTCCTGGATCACTTTGGTATCTGCTCGTCAAACTAAGAGCATTGGACACATACGGTTTAGTACACAACATGGCATACATGATAGAACCAATGGCCGAGGCATATGGCACTTTGCTCATAGTTTCTCTATCGTTTACCGTAGCTGGACACTGAGCCTTGCTCAATATCTTACCTGACAACATGGGCACTGAACCTTTCTTTGCCTTATCCATTCTGAACCTTTTCAGAACTTTGTCTAGGTATGTACTTTGGCTTAAAGCTATTAGGCGTCTTTGTCTATCTCTATAGATTTTGATGCCTAATATATAAGCAGCTTCTCCTAGGTCTTTCATTGAATTTTTTTTGTTCAAATAACTTTTCACATCGTTAAGCAAATAAATCTCATTTCCAATAATCAATATGTCATCCACATATAGTACCAAAAATTTCACTGAGCTCCCACTCACTTTCTTGTAGATACAAGCTTCGTAGCAATTTGGAACAAATCCAAAGCTCGTGATCACTTGATCAAAACGAAGGTTCCAACTCCGAGATGCTTGCTTCAGTCCATAAATGGAACACTGAAGTTTGCACACCTTATCAGCATCCTTAGGATCGACAAAACCTTCGGGCTGCATCATATACAACTCTTCATCAATGTTGCCATTGAGGAACGCGGTCTTGACATCCATCTGCCATATTTCATAATCATGAAACACATCAATTGCTAATAAAATCCGAATGGACTTAAACATCGCTACGAGAGAGAAAGTCTCATCGTAGTCAACACCTAGAACTTGTCGAAAACCTTTCGCGACAAGTCGAGCTTTATAGACAGTAACATTATCATCCGCGTCCGTTTTCTTCTTGAAGATCCATTTGCACTCAACGGCCTTTTGGTCGCTAGGAGGGTCCACCAAAGTCCATACTTGGTTTTCGCTCATGGATCCCAATTCGGATTTCATGGCCTCTAGCCATTTCTCAGAGTCTGGGTTCATCATTGCTTCCACATAGTTCGCAGGTTCACTGTTGTCTACCAACAAGACAGTTAAGACAAGGTTGCCATACCACTCAGGAGGGGCACGTGACCTTGTCGACCTACGACGTTCAGCAGTAGCATCGTCCTAAGTTTCATGATCCTCATCATTAGCTTCCTCTCTTGTTGGTGCAGGCGGCACTGCAACAATTTCAGGTGATGCGTTACTCTCCAACTCGAGAGAAGGTTCAATAACCTCGTCTAGCTCTACCTTCCTCCCACTCACTTCTTTCGAGAGAAACTCCTTCTCAAGAAAGGATCCGTTCTTTGCAACAAACACTTTGTCTTAGGATCTGTGGTAGAAGGTATACCCAATCGTTTCCTTAGGGTATCCTATGAAGACGCATTTCTCCGCTTTGGGTTCGAGCTTGTCCGGCATCAACTTCTTGACATAACCTTCGCATCCCCAAACTTTAAGAAACGACAACTTAGGTTTAGCACCAAACCATAGTTCATATGGTGTTGTCTCAACGGATTTAGATGGTGCCCTATTTAAAGTGAATGCAGCGGTTTCTAATGCATAACCCCAAAATGATAACGGCAAATCTGTAAGAGACATCATTGATCGCACCATATCTAATAGAGTTTGATTCCGGCGTTCAGACACACCATTGCACTGTGGTGTTTCGGGTGGCGTGAGTTGCGAAACGATTTCGCTTGCTTTAAGATGCGTGAGAAAATCATAACTCAAATATTCACCTCCACGATCGAATCGTAGAAATTTAATTTTCCTGTTACGATGGTTTTCCACTTTGTTCTGAAATTCTTTGAACTTTTCAAACGTTTCAGATTTATGTTTCATTAAATAGATATACCCATATCTACTTAAGTCATCAATAAAAGTGAGAAAATTGCGATATCCACCACGCGTCGAAACACTCATTGGTACGCATACATCGGTATGTATGATTTCCAACAAGTCCGTTGCTCGCTCCATCATACCGGAGAACGGGGTTTTGATCATCTTGCCCATGAGGCACGGCTCGCACGTGTCAAATGATTCAAAATCAAGAGACTCCAAAAGTCCATCAGAATGGAGTTTCTTCATGCGTTTTACACCAATATGACCTAGACAGCAGTTCCACAAATAAGTTGAATTGTCACTATCTACTTTGCATCTCTTAGCCTCAATGTTATGGATGTGTGTTTCATTGCTTTCGAGATTCAGAAGAAATAAACCATTCACAGCAGGTGCATGACCATAAAAGATATTATTCATATAAATAGAACAACCATTATTCTCCGATTTAAATGAATAACCGTCTTGCAATAAACACGATCCAGATATAATGTTCATGCTCAACGCAGGCACGTAATAACACTTATTAAGGTTTAAAACTAACCCCGAAGGTAAAACTAAGGAGAGCGTGCCGACGGCCATCACATCAACTCTTGATCCGTTGCCAACGCGCATCGTCACCTCATCCCTTGCTAGACGTCGTCTATTCCGTAGCTCTTGTTCCGAGTTACAAATATTAGCAACTGAACCAGTATCAAATACCCAGGCACTACAACGAGCGCTAGTAAGGTAAACATCAATAACATGTATATCAAATATACCTTTAATGGTGCCAGCCTTCTTGTCCGCTAAGTACTTCGGACAGTTGCGCTTCTAGTGACCCTTGTCCTTGCAATAGAAGCACTCAGTGTCCGGCTTAGGTCCAGACTTGAGCTTCTTCTCAGCAGGGGCAACGCGCTTGCCGCTGCCTTTCTTGAAGGATTTCTTGGCACCCTTCCCTTTCTTAAAGCTAGGGGATTGTTGACCATCAACACATGATTATCTTTCTTGATGTCCACCTCCGCAGCTTTCAGCTTAGCGAAGAGCTCAGTGATCGTATCAGTGGAACCAGTCTGATTGTGAGTAACTACAAATCCTTTGTAGCTAGGAGGGAGTGATTGCAGAACTCTGTCAATCTTGAGCTCTTCTGGAATCTTGCAGTCCAGTTGCTCAATACGTTGAGTGTAGCCCGACATCTTAATGGCGTGCTCACTAACGGAACTCCCTTCCTCCATCTTGCAGTTAAAGAATTTCTCAGAGATCTCATATCTCTCAGAACGGGCCTGAGTCTGAAACATGGTTTTCAGTTCCTCAAGAATCTCAAAGGGCCCTGCGAACTCCTCAAAACAATTTTGAAGGTCTGATTCCATAGCAAACAACATGGTGCTCTTAATCACACCATGATCATCTTTGCGCGACTAATAAACAACTTTTTCATCAGTCGGCACATCTATAGCAGGGGCATCACCTAGCGCTTTCTCAAGGACATAGTTCTTTTGTCCGCCAGCGAGAATGATTCTCAGATTGCGGAACCAGTTGGTGAAGTTAGACCCATTGTTCTTAAGCTTTTCTTTCTCAGCAAAAACGTTGAAGTTGAAGTTGGACTTAGCCATTTGATCTACAAAATTTGCAAGTATAATTTAGACTATGTTCATGATAACTAGTTCAACTTAATCAAATTACTAGATGAACTCCCACTAAATTCAACATCCCTCAAGTTGTTTAGTGAACATGATCCAAATTCACCACACCTAATCCGATCTTCACGAGAAGAGATGTGGTTTCAATGGTGGACAACAAAGTGTCGATCATATCATTCATATGACTCATGCTTAACCTTTCGGTTCGTGTGTTCCGAGGCCATGTCTGTACATGCTAGGCTCGTCAAGTCAAACCCAAGTATTTCCGCGTGTGCAAAACTGGCTTGCACCCGTTGTATGTGAACGTAGAGTTTATAGCACCCGATCATCACGTGGTGCTTGAACACGATGAACTTTCGCAACGGTGCATACATGGGGAGAACACAATTTTATCTTGATCTTTAAGTGAGGAATCATCTTATAATGCTACCGTCGCGATCTAAGCATAATAAGATACATAAAAGGATAAACATCACATGCATATAATTTTATGTGACATGGTATAGCCAATCTCCACGCAATGATCTCCATCTTGTGTGTGCCAGCATGATCTCCATCACTCCACCATGATTGCCTCCACCATGAATAGCAGCTACAACTATTGCTAACTACTTAGCGATAAAGTAAAGCTATTTACATGGTGTATAAGAAGTTGACACACATGTCATACATAATTATAAAGACAACCATATGGCTCCTGTCGGTTGTGTACTCATCGACATGTAAGTCGTGAAATATTATAAAACATGATCATTGCATACAACATACACATCATATCTTGGGCCATACCATATCACAGAAACACTCACCTCTACTTTGTTGTTGCATGTTTTACGTGGCTTATGGGAGTAACAGTCTAAGAACGATTCTTACCTACGAAAAGCCACAACGGTGATATTATGGTTGCCAACATCCGGTGCAAATCCCATGACAACTATAGTGAGAGAAACTGGCATCCACCAGCCGCATGTGTGGAACAAGCCACACGTCAAGTGCGGAGCTGGTCTCGCGAACGAGGTCGCGTAAAGTTGGCCTGGACCGCTTCGATCTCACTATCCCGCGTCATAAGAAGTACACAACAAGAGGCTTGCAACAGAAAACATCAACGCCCGCAACAAGCATGTTGCGTTCTACTCGTGAAACACATCTACGCATAGATCTAGCTCTGATACCACTGAAGGGTTTCGCATCATAGTAAATCAAAAATTTCTAAGGATGCGAATGGGAAAGCCAAGATCTAATCTAGGAGATGCAATCAATGAGAGGGATAGATGAGATCTTCCTACCCTTGAAGAAATCGCACAGCAGAAACGTTCAACGGAACGTGGGTGATGTAGTCGAACTAGCCTTCTCCTCCTCGCGATCCGATCCGATCCAACACCGCAAGTGGCGACGCCTCCGAGAGATGCACATGTACGGCACCACGACGTATCCTCCTTCCTCGGTCCAGCAAGTGGGGTGGAGAGATAGATTGGATCTACAGCACGACGGCGTGGTGCAATGGTGGAGAGTTTTTGCGGCAGGGCTTCGCCTACACGCAGACGGGAGAGAGAGAGAGAGGTAGGGCAGCAGCTGGCGGGTAGGGTTTTGGGGTGAGGGGAGGGTGCGCCCCCTGCCCACCTTATATAGGGGGCTGGCCGGCCCCCTTGCCCCCTCCTCCAAGCCCTAGGGCGGCGGCCCCAAGGGTGGAGTGGGGGGCAAGTCTTCCCCCCCTTCTAGAAGGTCCCCTAGGGTTTCCCCTAGGGTTTTGGCCGGCTGGGCCTATGGGACCTTGTGCCCCTGGCCCAATGCAGCCAGGGCACTCCCTCATAGGCCCATGCACCCCTCCGACAAGTGGGTCCACGTTGGTCCCACTCCGGAAGCTTCTAGAACCTTCCGGTACAATACCGAACATTCCAAAACAATTTCGAAATCCAAAAATTGCTTTCCTGTATATGAATCTTATTCTCCGGACCATTCCGGAACCTCTCGTGATGTCCTGGATCTCATTTGAGACTCCAAAAAAAACTCATAAACCAATTATCCATTCTATCCTAGCGTCAAGACACGTTAAGTGTGTGACCCTACGGGTTCGAGAATATGCAGACATGATCTTCTATCAATAATCAACAGCGAGATCTGGAAACCCATATTGACTCCCACATATTCTTCGATGATCATATCGGATGAACCACAATGCCAGGATTCAATTAATCCCATATATATATTCCCTTCGTCATGCGATATTTTACTTGCCCGAGATTCGATCGTTGGTATCGGCATACCTAGTTCAATCTCGTTCATAGCAAGTACTTTACTCGTTCCGTAATCCGATATCACTTTGTTATTAACTCCTTAACCACGTGCTTGCAAGTGGTGTTGATATCGATTACCGAGTGGGCCCGAAGTATATCTCTCCGACTAGGGAGGGACAAATCCCATCTCGATACATACAACCCAACAAGTACTTTCCGATCACCTGAGAGACACCTTTATGATCACCCTGTCATAGGATGACGTTTGATGACCTCAAAGCTTTCTTCCGATACCAGGGAGTTGCATTATCTCATGGTCTAAGGAATACGATATTTGACATAAGAAAAAGCTTCGTAAAGATGAACACGATGACACGATCTAATTGCTCTGCTTGATTTGGGTTTGTCCATCATATCATTCTCTTAATGACATGATCTCATTATTAATCGACAACTCATGTCTATGGTTAGGAAACCTTAACCATCATTAATCAATGAGCTAGTCCACAGAGGCATACTAGTGACACTGTGTTGTTCATAAACCACACAAGTATCAAAGTTTCCGCTTAATACAATTCTATCATGGAATATAAACTTTATCATGAACAAGAATTATAATAATAACATCTTTATTATTGGCTCTAGGGCATAATTCCAACAACCATATCATGACACTAGCCCAGCAACAATCTAAACTAGACGCCTCTAATTTATCCATTGCAAGTTTTACGTGGCTTACGACTTTCGAAGATAGAACCGTTCATACCTACGAACATGAACCACAACGAGGATAACCAAATTGTTGACAACTCGTTGCAAATTAGATATTGACTATAGTAGGAGAGATAGACACCCGCTAGCCACTTATGCAAAACTAGTTGCATGTCAAGCGTGGAACAGGTCTCATGTGCGAGGACCCCCTTGGGTCTTCATCCCACTATGCCACCAATATCTAAAGTACAACTAAGAAGCAATAACATGATTATCATCGCCCACATACTCATATGTGTACTACCCATGCAAAGCATCTATGCATAGAACCTGGCTCTGATACCACTATAGGGTTCACAACATAGAAAACAAAAATTTTCTACGATGGGAACAACTATATACCAAGATCTATCTACTACATACAATCAACGGGCGGATATACATCCGTAGAGAACATACCCTTGAAGACCGACAAAGCTTAATGAGGTTGAACTCGTGGTTGATGTAGACGATCTCTTGCCGATATCAAGATCGAGAGGAAGTCCTAGCATCGCAAATCAGCGGCGCATCCGTGCTCGCACACATGTCTAAGGCACTGAGCAAACTCCGCCTCCTCGCTCCAGCGATGCAGCGGAAGCACAAATCTTTCTTGCCGAATAGCCACCGGGAACATGTATCTTGCTAGTCCGAGACCATGGGAGATAAATACTATAGGGGGAGAGAGATCCTTCACGAGGAGGTGTGTGTGAGAGAGAGGAGATGGGACTCCTTTTATAGGAGGAGGGGGCACCCAAGGGGGTGGCCGCCGGCCATGGGGGATGCCCCCTCCCCTCCTTCATTCATGTGGATGGACACTCCACTCACACAAATGTCTTTCAATTCCCTCCACTCAAAAACCCACTCAAATTCCCATTAAATTTCCACCAGATTTAATGCAAACTCTCATTAAATAAAACTCCTTTTATTTATTCAGAATTTTGTCAATTACTTTAATGACAAACATTCACATATAACCCCTTGCTAGTATTTCATTTCACATGCAAAAACACTTTCTGCAATTTCACCCGAAAACCCGTTTCCATATCTAGTGAAATAAATTCCTATGCTTGTTATTTTTTCCGTCATGAAACTTTTGCTCCAAATGGATGTCGATGTCTCTTAAGTGTGTCACCCTACGGTTCGCGTATAATGCGGACATGATCGAGACCCTCTTAGATCAATAATCAGAAGCGGAACCTGGAGATCCATACTGACTCCCACACATTCAACGATGACTTTCTTGTGATCGTGAGAACCTTTTACGCTAGTATATTAATCCTTTTGTTTCGCGATATATTACATGTCCGATATTCGATCATCGGTATCTCCATACCTAGTTTGATGTCGTTACCGACATGTACTATTTTCTTGTTCCCGTGATATAACATTCTAGTGATTAAATCACTTGCTTGCAAGCTAATCAATGTGATATCACCGAGAGGGCCCAGAGCATATCTATCCGTCATCGGGATGAAAAATTCCACTCTCGATCCATGGGCCTCAACATAACACTTTAGTAGTACTGAACCCATCTTTATAATCACCCTGTTACGGTGTGACGTTTGATGTTATCAAGATACTCTTCCGGTGTTAGTGATTGACATGATCTCATGGTCTAAGGATTAGGATCACTTCGTATGATGTTATAGCAATATAAACTCAATGACTTTGATCGTAATGCTATACTTCGGATGAATGTTCAACACATCATTACACTAATGTTGTGACCTCGTTATTAACAACATCCAATGTCCATGATCAGAAAACCTTGATCATCTTGTTAATCCATAAGCTAGTTTATGAGAGAGGCATAACTAGGAACTTTCTGTTTGTTTATTAAACACACATGTATTAATGTTTCCGTATTAATACAATTATAGCATGTAAAATAAACATCTATCATATACTTGGAATATACATAATAACCACTTTATTATTGCCTCTCAGGACATATTCCCTTCACCTTTGTGGCGAGCTCACGGGAGAATAGAGTGAGCCTTTTGTGGCGTCAGTGAGTTGCGTGCTTTCGCATCCGGGGTGAGGCCTTGTGTGGCGTTGGGTGAACATTGAGCCACCACACCCCGAGGTGAGCCATTTATGGCGTTCGGAGAGCATAGCGCCATCGCACCTCTCCAACGGAGACGTATCTTCTTTGGAGGTGAACTTTGGGATAATTTTTTTTGTCTCCGCGTCCATCGGTTATCTCTCGACCGAGCCTTGTACTTATGCACTTTACATTGTGAAAGCCTTCATGCTTAAAGTATTATATATTGTTATCACCTTGTTGCTTGTATTGCTTAGCATAGGTTGTTGGTGCACTTAGGTGAACCTAGTGGTTAGTTTTGTGCTTAATAAATTAAATGTTAGTTTTATTCCATATTTACTTGAGCCTAAACCGTAATAATTTTAAAGCCTATTCACCCCACCCCTCTAGGCAACATTCATTGCACTTTCACTAATAAATCGAGATGGGACTGAAACGGCCAGGAAGAGTAACACAAGTTTTTTTTAGAAAAGGGTATATATTAATAGCACGGAGATACCAATTGCATCTGCAACAACACATGCCCTAGTGGCCTTAGGGATGCACACAACCCAGAAAAAATAAAAAGAATTACAAAAAAATAAAAGTCCCGCTATAGCGATCAATTTCTTGCAGCAGCGACACTAACACCACCAGAACAACACCAGAAGTCCACCCTCTCTAATAGCGACGCCTTCAAAGAAGAAAATAGTGCACAACAACCGTCGTAACCCCATCAAAGATTATAGGTTTTCACCCTGGAGAAAAGTTATCACTCACAAAACAATGCCTTCAACAAGGCAATTGCCAGGCACAACCAATTAAGGTAACACCTTGCGTTTTTACCCTGCAAGATAAGACTCTGAACATCTCATGTGCCGCTGCCCCCACTTTCCAATGCCTCTTCTACAAGTCGCGAATCATCAAGCCAATTCCACATCGCCACTAGGACTCGAACCACCATTGGTATTCCTCTGATCTCGGCTTCCATGGTATTCACCGCAAACTGACTTCACCATGGAACTAAATACATGTTCCACGATGGCAACAGGCTGCAGAGCTTCGCCTCGCCCTCTCTGAAACCAAACGGTCAGAAACATGGTTGCACGTGAACGAACCCCTCCAAAAGCTATTTTTCTGATTTTTTTGTCATTTTAAAATGTTTTTTTGGTGGCAAAAGCATATACACCTGAGTTCAAAAGTGCATTTCTAAGGAAGGTTGGGGCTGCATTAGGTTTAGAAGGATCCTTTGGGTTGAAACTGTTGCTGCCATGTGGATACAACTGCAAATTTTGTGTATGGATGTGATAATGACTAATGAGGAGGATAAGGTAGTTTGGACCTTGAAAAAATCTGGGATATTTTCTGTGCAGTCCATATATTTAGCTTTAATAATTACTAGGTGAAGTGGCCTCATAGAAAGCTTTGGTTTGTTAGAGTACCCCTAAAGATCAAGATCTTTTTATGGTTAGCTGCTCATAAAAGTATCTTAAACAAATATGTTATTATTCATAGAGGTTAAAAAGGCAAGAATTCTAAATATTGTTTTGTGAAAATGATAAATCTATAGACCATTTGTTCTTTGAATATGCTCTGGCCAGATACCTATGGGGGATTGTCAGGTGCCCTTTTGGTTTCAGTAATGTACCTTGGAACTTTTATGAGATTGGGCAGTGGGTGTGGATTTTTTTTTGATAAAGTTAGGTCTATGATAGCGGAAGGAGTGGTAGCGCTTATCTAGACCATTTGGAAAACTAGAAATGCAGTTTTTTATAAAGTTTTCCCTAGGGATCATTGCAGTATTCTGGGCAAATTATCGTATTGGATAACACACTAGGATCGTTTGCAGAGTCCAAACCCCTATCAGCCATAAGCTACCGCAACACAACTATTATCTAGAGTGACCATTGAAGCTTTCGAAGTTCAACATGGATAGGCGCCCTGGAGGAAGCATATTGGAGTGGGGTGGTATCTAGGAGATGAGGTGGTGATCAAACCAAAGTGGTCTCTGAAGAAATTGTCATTTGTTTACCTGGTTGTAGGTTGTTTCTTCTAGATGTTATATGTTGTTGGTGGTTTAGGTAGAAAGGCTTTGGTGATACTCTGTTTTTTCTTTGTCCTGGTCATAGTGTAGTGGTTGATGTGTGAGGTTTGCAAAATTGAACGGTTCGAATGCTAGTGTTTTATTGGTCCATTTTGAAATCAAATCGATGGTGATGAGATCCTCAGTTCAAAAATAATTATGAGGCATCAACACAAAGCTCATGCCATTTTGAGATTACACTTCATTCTATGAAAACAACAAACAAGGTAAAGTGTTCCAAGTTTCCAACCATTGTTATCTTGATACTATTTTTCCTTTTACTCCTTTTCTTGTCGGTATATTTGCTTTTTCTTTGCAGAGTGTATCTATTATGCCTCCTAATGTTGCAGCAACGTATTTTCTTAGGCAAGTGCTTAGTCCCTGGGTCCACCTGTTCACATATGTCCATCTAGGCCCTCCAATCCCTCTCTTACTATATTGTAGTAAAACTGTCCCTTTTTTGCATTGTAGCAAAAACTGGTTCAGGCAAAAAAAGACTCACTGGGCAAAAAAAATCTGGTGAGACCTCGACGGAGACCTCGTAGCAAAAAAATGTTGTTATAGTAAAACAAACTTTGCAGGAAACATTGCAAGGACTCTCGTCGGAGACATGGTAGGAAAACTTTTGTACTATTATAGAAAAACTACAGAAATGTTGTAGAAAATAAATTGTACTATTGTAGCAAAACCTACTTCGTCGAAGACATCGCCAGACACTGTCCAAGATATTTCAAGCCAGGTATGCTCACCAGTAGGGTTTATTGACGTACATGGATACCCCATGGTCGTCATCTATTGGGCTTATGATAAAAACAAGTTATGGGCCAGCTAAGCCTCATTCTTAGTCGGTTCATAGGAGTCACAGGGAGACCTAGAGGCTGAAGATTGGAGTACAAGACAAGTAAATAGGATGTACATGTTAGGACTCATCTTCCTGATCATGTATATAAGACCGGCTAGAGACCCTTCTTGGGGGAGAATTACGATATAAATAGGTTGGGTATCTCATGGGAGACTAGATCCAGAAATCCGCCAACTAAGAATAGAGCTAGTCGAGTTCTACCAGATCTATATTCATATAGTAATTTATAACAGGAGTATGGATCCTCCACCATTGGGTACCTGGACCCTGGTAAATCGTGCATACCAATATCGTCCCCGATTCACCTTATGTCGCTACGCTCTGCATCAATGGTGCCTCATCTGATGGTAACTACCATGGTATTCCCACGACATTTAACGCCCACTGTGGGGCCTACGACTCAAGGTTTCAAGGATCGGGTGGGATCACCAATCGACTTGACTATCACTGTCAACCGATTCATACATTTTGGAAGCCTCAACTTCATTAGCGAGGCGACATGTGAAGGAGATATGGTTCGAACCTCCCAACCCGTGCATGTGTCCAACCTCCCAACCCATTCAGCGTTTTGTTGTCCAGAGCATCGCGCCTACGGTGCCCAGAGAGAGAGAGAGAGAGGCATTCGCTACTGTTGAATTGTGTGTCTCTCAACGGGGAGGGGCTGCCACTATATATAGGAGGAGGGGTGAGCCAGGCGAGGCGGCAGTCAGGATGGCGCCACCCCTAGAGGCGACAATCAGGATGGCACCTCCCCTCCCATAAGGTAGGTCTCAATCTTTTCACTTAACGCGAGATCATGTGCTTCCCTCCCAGGATATGATATCTCCATATTAAATGTCGATAATTTCCTTTATTATTTTCGAGATATGATATCGCCATATTAAATGAAGATCATCTCATAGCTTTAATAGAAGATGCAATCAGGACTTTTTTAATATAGAGATATGATCTGGTACTTTCCTAATCTCCACAAATTAACTTTCTTAATTTATGGGATCTATATGTGGAAGGTTCACGTGTATACCTGAACATTTTTTGGGCTGGGTTGGGCTCGGGCCAGGCTAGAGAAAGCTCACCTGCACAAATCCTAGGCCCAAGCCCGGGCCGTGAGCCTAAAAAGCTTGGCCCGTTGGGCTTTTTTGGACCGGGACGGGTCGGGCTGCCCATGCCCAGGTATGTTCAGGTGTAGTCCCATGGTGGCCCACGCGCCATGCATGATGGGCCTGGGAGGCTCATGCGCCACACAACATGTGGGTTGCTCCTCCGGAACCTTTTCAGTGGTCTTCCTCCTCTCCGGTTTATTTCAAATAAAGATGGGTATATCTTATGTATGCAAACATATATCTTTAAGGATCACTAAGCTCCTTAGGATTGCAAGCTATCCATCACATTGTTTGGGTCCATCTGTCCACGTGTTGGTGCAAGAAGTCAGACTCTCTTTTTCAAGAAAAAGTGAACCGACTCAAGACAGTTCCTCCTTCCCACCCCATAATTTTTTTCCACACGTGCAGGTCGTCGTCGCACCCTTGTTCGTACCAAATTTCACCTCTCCATCCCTCTCTCGCGGCGAGGCAATGGCCGACGATGACGATGTGCTCGAGGCTTGAAGAGCAGGCGGCGCGGGAGCTGCAGAAAGCCACCATGGACCTTGCCGTGTGCCAAGCCGATGATGGAGATTCGCTTCGGCGGAGCTGGAAGGGACATCCGCCGTCTCCCCGGATGGAAGTTCGTTTCCCGCAAACAGGAATCGACGGCGACACAGATGGACCAGAGCTTGGAGGAGAAGGTGGTAAAGCTGCAGGAGGTCGCCACGATCCTCGACGTGTGCCGCAGCCTACCAGGTCGTGTTGCAGCAGTGCTAGACAGGACATCGGCCGCCTCTAGGGTCCGCATCCCGTCCCATTTTCCTTTACCTCGACCCCACCATAGACGACAAGGTATGCGTCCCATCCCACCTCTCTCTCTCTCACTCTTTCACACACAGCTAAGATTTGACCTTAGGGAAAGGATGCAATTATGCAAACCTTTTGTGTTGGATTGGTGATCCACGTTTTTTATCTTGGAAAAATCCCGTCCCATATATATATATATATATATATATATATATATATATATATATATATATGAAAAATCCTTCTTACTCCCGGGTGTAATTATACCCATGTCTTATATACTCTCATACGAAAGTATAGGTGATACTTTATCGGTTTGAGTATGTTCATATACTACATCTAAGATACTTCAAATCAAGTTACGTGGAAAAAATGCAAGTGGAGCCATAGTTTGCACTATATTTCCGAAATACCCTTCATATTTGTACGTAAAATAAGAGTATGTAAAAAACTTATACATACTACCTCAAATATAGTATATATACTACTAAATAGTCTTATAATACTTCATACTACGCGTACATACTCTTCGGTATGATAGATACTACCTACATGGTGTAAAACATACGTGGGTGTAGTTACACCCGAGAGTAGTATGAATATGTCCTATATATATATATATATTCTGGAACCTTTCTGAAAGCTCTTTGGAATTCTAACCGTCTCAGAGTGATTCCGATGAACCTCGAAATCAACTTTGACGACTTAGGTTATGTCACCATAATTATTCTGATTTCTGTCGATAACTCCGAATACTATTTCGGTGTCTCTAGAACATATTCCATATGAATCTCTTAACCACATATACTACCATCACAACTTGATTGTTTGTCCTTAAGCATGTGACCTTGTCGGGTTCATTAATATGCAGACATGACTCCAGAAACTCTTCCGGATTAATAACCAACATCGGGACCTGAATGCCCATGACGGTTCCTTTATATTACATGAATTATATTACACGAATCATTGAGTGAACCCAGTTTATTATACAAGTGCTAATCCTTCTTCCTCACGATACGTGACAACACCGAGACAAGATGTCGGAGTCCTCATGATGCAACTTTTGACCACTATATCTCTTATCCTTGTTCGTGTTCCACTCTCATTTACTCGTTTGTATTCCAATGTAGTTATGATCAACATCATAACTTATCTGCATAGATAATGGGTGACACTGTAATATCGAGTGGACCCTAAGTATATCTCTCCATCGTCAAGAGGAGCAGAATCTCAATCTTAAACTATCTAAGTCCACAGTCATAATTTCGTGCTTATCTCGGTGTCATTGGTATGGTTATTACCTTTGCAGGTGGAGTTGAGATTAAATCAAGGACAAGCCTTCCGGCATGAGGGTACTTGATATTCGCATGGTGATTTATATGTATAAAACAACCATGCACAATTGTAATGCAAGCAACGTTTCCTAAATATACACATCCCATGTTAGAAAGAATGTTATTATGCACAATACAGCAAATTCAGTGCTACTACAACAATCCATTTCTACAATGTGTACCAATGCCTGCACTAGAGCTAATAACTGACACATCACACTGCTACAGTATAGAAGTGGAACCAATTGCTCGCTGGTTAAGCACTTGACGACCCTGTGTACAACACAACGTTATACTACACCTGCTACCAAGCCTGGGAGAACCGGCTCAGAACGGGCTCCAAGTCTGCGCCATGTCGCTCTGCCGTGTGTAGCTGTCGTCGAGCCTCCAGTCCTGCTTGGGTTCACCGCCACTGCTTTGCACCATGTCGCCTAGCAGGTCTCTTAAACTCTTGAACGGTAATGGTGCCGCCGGCCAGTGATGCACGGCCGGGAGTAGGCTGGTGGTGTCTTGGTGCCCGTAGTAGCCATCGGTGATGGCAGCCATCGGCGCGCGGCCAATGGTGGCATCGGTAGGGGCTATGAGCAGCGGCGCCGGCAGCATGCCGAGGTCGCTGCTAAGCGAACCTGATGACTCTTCAGAAGACGGTCTTGGAGAGGCGGTCGTGCCTTTGTCGAACACCCGGCAGAGCACCCAGTCCTCCTGCACTTTGCAATATTTCCATCTTAGCACTTCGAATTTGATGGACACTCAAACTAGTGTGCCGTTGGACTTGAAATGGAAAAATATACTTCCTCCTCGTCTCAAAATTAGTTGTCTTAGATTCATCTAAATACGGATGTATCTAGTTATAGAACATGTCTAGATAAAGAGTGAGTTAGCCAAATTGTCACGCAAAGAGTGAGTTGTTTTCTTTGTTTTCACAACTTGTGCTCCCCTTTCGCAAAAAAGAGAGTCAAATTCAGAAGAAAGAAAAATAATAACGAGTCAGTCAAATCCTTGCCGATATTTTGTTGAAAATTCCTAAAATATGTTGAGTACACGTAGTATTGTGTTGTTTAATAGGCCGCTGATGATGCATGGCGATATAGCCAATCGAACAACCTTGGACGTTGCATGCACGGCTTTAACAAGAAAAAAACCTCGGAACATTGTTGTCGATATGTGTCATATGTGGGCACCATGTTTGCATTTCGAAAAGACTAGGTCACCTAGAATGATTGGCAAGTGGCATATATAGACACATAGATATAGGTAGTCGTTCATCGTATCAGGAGAGCAGGCAGAACCTACCGCCTGAATATGACACAAAATGTTTTCTAGCCGTCAGAGACGTACTACGAAGCTTCCTTTGTCTGCATGAACGAGAAGGAAACAGAAAACAAAACTAATGCTAATAGACCTATTAATTACGGTCTAAACCCTCCATCCTAGTCACGCAAAACAAATGGTATCCGAGATAGGATGGCTGCGGAAACATGCAACTCATCTCAGCTGTTGATTTGCATCGTCAGAGATTCAGAGTTCAGAACATGTGGCATGCATTGCGTGAATGAAGTAGTGCAGAAGCGGCATACCCTGAGAAGAAACGGCAGCATGCCGTGGCCGGCGTCGACAAGCCGATCATGAACCGCCGGGCTGCCCTCCTCCGCGCGGAACTCGTGCATGACCCACTCGGTCTTGGTCCCCCTGGGGGCTCTCTCTCGGTAGAAGACGAGCGTCTTGCGCATCCCGACTACCGTGCCGGCGCCGGCGCCGCCGATGATGGCACGGTCCTTGCCCGTGGCCTTCCAGTAGCCGGAGCGCGTGGCGCGGTTGGTGCGCTGCCCCGTCGCGTACTTGCGGTCGTGCCGGCTGAAGAAGTACCACTCCCTGCCGCCCACACAGGCCGCGTCTGCGCCATGTCGTCCAGACGAGCGCGTGCAAGGAAAGCAAGACGGTGAGCAGGATGAAATGATGAACCATAAACCATTTGTTATCCCTTTCGTAGATATGGGTATGTTAGGATTTAAATGAAGTCTAAATCAATGCTGCTGGATCATCGGTGCGTATTAGTTTGACGCAATTACGATCTTCCGTCCTACAATGGTACTAATAACTCGAAGTTCATAATTAAGCATCGAGGTTTCGTGGTGTAGTTGGTTATCACGTCAGTCTAACACACTGAAGGTCTCCGGTTCGAACCCGGGCGAAGCCATATTTTTGAAATTTCTAATTTTGCCTTCTCTCTCTCTTTTTTTTTTGCTTCCGAAGACTCCATTGTTCCTACGGATGCAAAGGGACAGATCGTACCTGGAAGCTCCCATGGCTCGCACTTGTTGAGGTCGACATCGATCATGTCCACGCCGGCGCTGCTTCCCCTGCCGAAGAGCTTGGGGCAGAGGTAATCCAGCACGAGCTCTTCGTCCCTAGGGTGGAACCGGAACCCCGGCGGCAACCTCGCCTCCACCATGCTCATCGAGCTGCTCATTCCGCCTAACCCTCTCAATCACCTCGATCGCGGCTGGGATAAGAAACAGGCCAAAAAAAGACAGAACACAAAGAATGGCAATATCGAACACGAGGGGCCCGGTATTAATAGGGAGATCTACTAGCCATGGACCTCTACGAGCATATATATGTCACTGGAAAGCCTGACGCAACCATGGCCACTGTTGACGACGCAAATTCTCTTGGAACAGTTGTCAACCATCGCTATGTCAACAAAAATAAACGTTTCTGGGGGAAAACAATACCCAAGTGGTATAAGGGAAAAGAAGACTATCGTCACTACTCGTGGATGTATTCCCCGTATCTCGATCGAACAGTAATAAGAAGGTGAACATGACGATCAGAGCCTGTTCCTTTGCGTGCAGTCGGCAGTTGACGGATCAATCCGAAGATAAAACTTTCTTACTGTAATTATTTTATCGCGTGAGACCGTGTCAATCTCATTTTACGTCCGGGAACCGCCGACTGCGTACGAATCGATGGATTGATTTGGGTTAAGACGGCGAAAAGGATCGACAGCGATGCCGTCGTCCAAAGATTAATTTCCAGGTGAGCTCGTGCCTTTTCATGCTTGTTTTGGTAAATCCCCGGTGGAGAAGAAAGGAGGGAAATGGCGCAGCAGCATGATACTGTTGTCGCCGTCGGGAGCGCGGCAGTCGGCAGTTGACGAGACAGCAGTTTTCTCCGTAGAAAAATCCGCTAAACCTGCTGCACTGCACTGCACAGAACAGTCCCAATCCAGGAGATGTAGCGGGGACACCGTACAGTGGTAAACGCCTGGATAAAGTCTACTCGCCGAACTGAATCATCCTCACCATCACCCGCTGCTGCTTTCTGGACCTCTCTGATCATCACATGATAAATTGGTAGTAACTAGTTCAGATTGTCCACTCTCCCGAGGAGATAGTCATGTCGGTCCTTTTCAGTCAAGGAAATCTAGCGAGCAAGAGTGAGCCTGCGAGAAGATCTATCCGAGCATTGATTGACCAATCAGAGTGTAAGGTTGATTAACCGAAAGCACTGAGACAAGGCAACTGGACATCAGTGCCTCATTTCAAGTTTCGTCAGTAACATATCAGGTTGAACATAGAATTTCTGAATCGTATACTTCTATAAGAGAAAGCGAAAATTTGTCATTTAAAGATGCTGCAAATACATCATCATAAGAGGTATGTACGACTAGTATTTTTATCTGAGCACGGTACTCTGCACTACTGTTACTGCCCCCTAAGCCAAGGTATAAATTATACCGTATAATACTGCACGGATGAGAGTACATTGCGTGTTGGGGTAATCTCTGAAGGAAACTTCCTTCCATGTATGCATGGTTTCAGATAAGATTGAAAACTGAACTATTAGTAGTACTACACGCTTAAGTGGTCTGAGCTGGCGTTCTCTGAACCTGACGGAAGGTCAATTGCAGCTTGGCGCCACCTGCACCGTGCCCTGCACAAGATGCCACACGTGCGCATTTGCGACGAGTTCGGCCGATCGATGATCCAACTCGTGAGCAATCCTGCCAAGACGCGAGAATGATTCACCGGGTTGACCTCCCATTCTGATTGCATATATAATACTCCATGTTATTGTGGCGATGGACATCTGGCTACGTGATCTGGGACTCGTTGCAGCGACTATTGGTGCGGGAAGACAACACAGGAGAAGTTCTCAGTCTTATCTTGCAGGGTGAAAATTCATGGTCTGGCCTTAACTGGTTGTGTCTGCAATGACCTTGTTAAAGGCATTGTTTTGTGAGCAAGGACTTTTTCCAAGGTGAAAACCTATGATCTTTGATCGGGCAACGACAGCGGTTGGACATTGTTTCCTTTTTAAAGGTGTTGTTATTGGAGTGGGACTACTGGTGTTGTTCTGATGGTGTCACTGTTGTTGCTTTGAGGATTAGTTCTCTGTAGCCGGACTTTTCTTTTTTATAATTCTTTTTTTTTCTAGGCTGTGTGTATCCGTAAAGCCGCTAGAACATGCGTTGTTGCAGAGGCCGGGTGTAATTGGTATCCCTGTGATATAAATATATGCTCATTCCAAAAAAAAAGTAATTTGTGCATAGGATTTAGTGAACGGCATCTCTATAAGATAACTGCACTAGCTGGGATGGCAGGTGGAGTTGCCACGGCCAAGTTGATCTGACGAGTGATTTTCTTATGCACCCTATTCGTGGGGCGCCCCTTCTGGATCATCAGTGCTTCTTTCGGCGGGGGATACCCGTTCCCGGCGTTGTTCTGTGCTGGTGCGACTGGTTGGTTCAGACCTCCTACAGGTGGTGGTGGAGGAGCGTCGTGCGCTATCTCACCTGGCGCGGATGCGTTCCCGAATGCAGGAAGTGGAGCTTGCTGCCTCATCTAAACCATACTTTCGCTGAGCTTCTGGAACTCGCGGCAGTCCTTGAGCATGTGTCTTGCCTTCTTCTTGCCATCCTGTTTGTCGATGTAGAAGTGGATGGTGCATGGACCCGAAAGTTTTTCGTATGCTGAGGGTCCGTTGTCACGATCGCGGCGCTGCCACGATTGTGCTGGGCGTCCTCCATCGCGGAAGTTTCCTCCGCGGTATCCTCCGCTGTTGCGGTTGGCGTCGTTGCGGCGGTCGGCGTAGCCGGCGCGACCATGTCGGGTCCATCGCGATCATCGTAGACGCGCGATCTCCTCTTGCTACGACGTTCTCGTCGTCGGCCGTAGTCGTCCTCTTCCTCCGAGTGTGCCCGGTGGACGGAGTCTTCGCTGTCGGCCCACCTATTGGCGATGTCCATGAGGTGATCGAGCGTCTTGGGTTTGACGCGCCCGAGTTCCTCCTTGAAGTCCTGGCGCTTGACCCCGTTCTTGAAGGCGTCGATGGCCCTCTCTTCGGAGATGTGTGCTGCGGAGTTCTTGGTGTTGGACCAGCATAGTATGTACGAGCGAATGGATTCGCCCGTTCTTTGAGTGCAGGCCCGCAACCCTTCGATCGAGGCGGGCCTCTTGCTAGTGCCTTTAAAGTTTCGGATGAAGCTGTAAGTCAGCTCCTCCCAGCTTCGGATGGACCCTGAGGATAGGCTGCTAAGCCAGATCCGAGCTGCGCCTGTTAGCTGCAGCTGAACGCATTGCATGGCGGTTTCTTTGTTGTCGCCGTGCAATTTGACGGATGACAGGTGATCGCTGAGCCATGCCTTTGGGTCTTGTGTGCCGTCGAACTTCGGAGTATCCGAAGGAAGTTTGAAATTATGCGGCATCTTTGTTCGTCGAACAGATCTGCTGAAGCATCGGGCCCCGCAAAGTTCTCCTTCGTCTTCGTCCATCTTGGATTCAGACGAGCATGCGCGCTTGGCTCGCGCTTTGTCTATTTTGCGCTGTGTGAGCGCGTCCCTGGCGTCGTAGTCGCGGTTGTGATGGCGCGAGCTCTTCTTCCTTCGAGGAAGGTCGTGTTCCTCTTCTTCGGATGAAGGGGTGGGGCTGCGGTCGTACCTGACCGGAGCTTTCTTCTTCGGCTCCGTAGGAGCTTCCTGGTGGAGCGCGGCTCCGACGAGTCCGAGTCCGGTAAGTGCGGACTTATGCATGGCTCTTTTTGGGTCCCCCTCTGGAGGTGGGTGGGCCGCTAGATACGCAGTGGCTGCCATGATCGCAGCCTGCGGCATTTTCGGGATGATGTTGCCGTCAGTGTCCATCTCCATGAAGGATGTGTGTAGGGTTCGGGTCACCTCACGGCGCTCTTTGGGATCCATGTTATCCAACCGAGAGCGGTGTTTGTTTCCTTGGTTGCCATTCGTGCTAGAGCCGATGCCCATGGCGGAGAGCGCAGCTCGTCACGCGCTGGACTCTGAGGCTGCTTGCTTGCGTTTGTCAAGCGTCTCTTGCATCTTGACCTGTTTCTTGTGCTCCTCGATGAGGAGTAAGTGGTATGCCATCAGTAGGTCCCGTGAGGCGTCTGCAGGCAGGACTGTGCTGCCCGCCACGGCGGCACGTGCTTGGGCCCATCCCTCCTTGTTGAGGCGGATGACGTGGCTGTTGTTCTCCCCTTCGGGTGGGGGGGACTGGCTTCTTCTGTTCCCGCCATTTCTGTCCTGCGGGTTGGGGTTCGAGTTGGGCGATGGGTTGGGCGGTTGCTGATCCACGTCGCTCTGGATGACTACGGTGCATTGGTAGCGCTCGTAGATTGGTCCGCTGCTGCCGCAACTTTCGGATCCGGAACCGTAGGTCCCTTCATCCGATGGCGGATCGCACAGATCAGAGTTGCAGCTGCTGCTGTCGTAGGACTCATCTGTTGATGATGATGTGCGTAGCACAGGGTGTGGGGCCCACAAAGCGGGCCTAATCGATGGTAGGGGCACCCGCTCAGGGAGGCGGAGGGTGCCAGTCTGCCCTACCTGGAAGCAGAAGCTCCCGAATAGGATCTCGAGTCCGTCGCCTACGGGCTCGAAGTCCTTCATGGTGGCCAGTGAGTGGGCGGTGAAGTCGAAAGCGCCGAAGAGAAGGTGACTCTCCGTCGCCGTAGAGTTGTAGATCGTTCGGGTTGGGACCGTCACGATCACACAATCAGCGTCCCCAGTTCCCATAGACGGCGCCAATTGACGAGGTTTGATCTCGTCAATGCCCATTGTTATGGACTTGGGTTTTAGAGAAGATGGGGATGCTAGAGATCGCGGAACGGTTAGCAAACAAGCAACACGGGACACGAGGTTTACCCAGGTTCAGGCCCCCGGAGGGAAAACCCTACTCCTGCTTGTCTGCTCTTGATTACGGCGGAACCAAAGGTTACAAGGGTGCACAGATTCGATCTGGCGTGGAGGTGTGTATGCGAAAGTATGAGAGAGAGAGAGAGAGATCTAGGTCGTGCCCTCCTAGCCTTTATATAGACTCAGGCAGGTCCCGGGCATAGACCTAGTCGGTTACAGGTTCTAGGGTTTTACCCCTTTGAATTTCCTATCTACTCTAGTCTTGCTCTCTAAGGATCCGAAGGCGTCATGGGCCTTGGCCACCCAAAAATCTTCATGGGCCGGCGTACATCTGCCGTGGCCTTCCTTGGGCTAGACCAGGTATGCTGAGATCATGTACCCGTAGGGTATAACCATGTCAGGGGAAGCTCCGTGAGGTGAGGCGGTCAGATGGGCGACGGAGACTCGCCGCCGCGGCCCCCCATTTTCCGCTTGGAGGCGGAGCACCGGAAATGGAACCGATCCGAGGGCGTGCGCAAGCGCAGCGCCCGAAGGTGGACGAACTGGGGGCTCACACCCCATGGGAAGCTCACCCGCCCCCTCTCCCACCGGACTATGATAGCAGCTCGGATGACGTGGCGCCGCCGCGTCTCTTCTTCCCCGGCGACTACGTTCACGACGACCAGGAGGAGGAGGCCGTGATCGAGCAGGTCGCGGCTGTCTCCAAGGCGGAGGCGTGCGCAAGGTTCCGTCGGGAGGAGGTCGACGCCGTCTGCCAGGTCCGCGAGTACGAGGCGGCGCAGAGGGAGGCACACGTCCGCCGCGTGAAGCTCGAGATCGTCGAGCTCGACTCGGAGTAGTCCACGCTCCGCCGCCCACTTTTTCGCCTTTCTCCGCCTCCGCCGCGCGTAGAGGCCCCCGAGGCCGAATTTTGTTGAAACTAGGTCTCGCGGTGGAGGAGTAAGTAAATTTTTAACTCGGGGCCCAAATGAAGGGCCCAGAAGGCAAAGAGTAGCAGACCTGCCTGAAGCTGGTGACCCAACCTGTGAATTATCTTGCTCCGTTTTCCCCCACTAAAAAAATCTTCGTTTTATTTTCCGAAACTACGGGCATCACTCCCGCTGAGCGCTGACGATGGGGCACCTGTAACAGCGCCGATACATCAAGCACTTGACTGCGCCACGTCACGCGCTCCTCTCAAAGATCAATCTAGTACTCCTACATGATTCACCATGATCCGTCGTTCTGTCCAAGGGAAACCAGGGTGATGATGAACTGTTTCAGTGGTTCATTCAGCACTAGTATAGATGGTCGATGATTGATACAGCCAGCTCGCCCCTTTCTAGGGACAGAAACGGTCGGTCTGGTGGAAATGATTGGCGCCGCATCGGGGAGGCGGCTTTCCCCTCCGCCTGTCCCCCAACATTCTCCGCGAGATTGAGCAGCATCATGGTGCTTTGTCTTTACGGCATTATAGGGTCCCGAGTGACGGAGATGACGGGGCTTTACTGTTGTTAACTTAAAGGGGGTTAGCTAGCAGTAGTAGCTAGCCTAGGCCATGTTGTGTTGGAAACCAGAGGGACCCAGCCCAGGCCAAACCGTCGGGGGCATCTTCGCTGCTAGTAGCCGTCACATGCGTTGCCGGTGAGAGAGGAAAGAAAGGCAGTTCGGTGGCTGTTTGTTGTACAGTACTATACTACTACGTAGGACGGGCTTTCTTTTTTGGAGGGCAACCGTCGGTCCGTGACTGCTCTGCTAAACTCATCGGTGAGCTTTGTAAGAGCACGTTTGATACGGGTACGACCGGCAAATTGGTTAGCAACAACCAGACATAAATTCGATCACAGAAGTAGTGAGAATCGAAGTCGGCCGAACCGCTTTTGGTTAACAACCGGCCTTCTGTCCTGAAAAGCCCAAGTATTCTACTATATGGACGAAGAAACATCTCGTGTAACATACATTGATTAATCTTGGGATGCTAAACACAAAATGATCTCTAACATAACATAAGGGCATCTCTAACCGAGACGCTATTTTAGGTCAGCAGATTTTGGTTATAGGGATCGTCGATTTGGAGCTCCTCCTATATATGTGGTGGACTTTAATTTTTTACTTTTTTTTGAAAAAAAAATAATTTACAGATTTAGAAAAAATCTGAAAAATATATAGAGATACAAATAATGATTTATAATACACGCGTGCAAAACATCATATGGAAAACATTGTATTTTGGTCTCAGCAAAAAAGAGAAAAATTCAAATCTGGATGCTCACAGTGTAATTTTGAATAGCCTCCATTTTCCCAAAATACTAGGTATTTTTTCGTTAGAATATTGCATACTTGTATTTCATATTGTTGGTTGTACGTAGGTATTTTATCGAAAGTATGGGATCATTTTTGAAAATTTCAAAAACGAGCTCCACTATATCCATTTTCCGACCTATTTTAGTGTTATAGGGCACTGTTTTGTTTTACTTTCCAGATGCTCTATTTTAGGGCACAACCTCTCCAACACCCGTCCCGTGTCCGTGTCACACCCCTTTTTTTTTGTTGATCTTTGGGAGATGAAAATGAATGTATGAACTGGACTAACATTACAAATTTTAACAAATGTGTTCAGCTCAATCCATGCCATAGTTCAAATCATAGCATAGTTTCACACAAACAACACATAGTTCAAAGCATAGAATTAAGTCAAACTACAAAAGAACATGGTGTTCCTTGCGGTGACCCAAGTACACCACTACATATTGTAGTGTACAAGTCATTAACATAACACTCATGAAAGTTCTCATCCATAAATATTATATCCCTTAGAGTGGTACAACAAAAATATTGCGGGTCCAACAACTTCATTTATTCATACCAACAGTTAAAAGTGTACAAAAGCTTCGAGATCCTTCTCGATCCAATGAGTATTCACAACGCGATAAAAGTTCAAATGCGGATGGAATAACTTACTAATCAATGGTAATACTAAACTTAAAACAATTGGAGCTGATAACTTATTGGAGAAGCTATATTATTGCTAGCTCATCTACCTATGCAAGCTCTGATGTATCTTATATCTACATTCTTCCTTATTTCTTGACGATTGTCTAAACTTCTAAACTTCGTGGAGTTCATCTTCACATTGCGGTCGTAATACTTTTCCATGATAGGGAGTAACATGTCACATTTATACACTCTCAGGAGGTGCGCTACCTTTCCCACAAATGTTCTAGGACATATTACTCTTTTCATACTTCCTTAGTTTGGGGTTTTGATACCCAGTTTCACCGAGTCATGCCTTGTCCCCCTCCACGGCCTCGCTGCCCACCCATTGTAACAAATTTCTGTCACAGGACCTACGTTCAATTACCATCCCTTCTAATATACTTAATCGTTATCCTGAGACACGGGATATGGGTGTCACGGGTTCCCACCCACTGATCACCACTTTAGTCACAACCCGACTAGATAAACAAGGACACACGAAAGGAAGAAAGTACTTCTGACTCGCTCACCCCATAACAATATATGTGGGTAGCGCAATATTATACTACAAGAATGGCTGACTAATGTCGTTATTAATGCTAACTTTCACAGTACAATAGAATCTCCAACACATGATCTTTCACCCATGTATACATCCATGATTCCGTCGCCCATCGTTTATTATTTCATTCTGAAAACCATATTGCGTTTGAATGCAAAGAAAAAATAATCTTTTGAAAACATTTTCACAATTAAGCCAAAGTACATGTAAGATTACACTTGTAATGGGATTGCAAGTTTGACCTTACAAAAGTGATGCAAGAATGAACTTGTCCGGTAACTGGGAGATAATCCAGTTCAAAGGTTTTAAATTACTTGACCCTAGACCTCGGGTTCTAGAATTGGCAATCATTGTTCGATAAAGACAACACTTCAGATACAAATATGTGATGATCTAATGCAATTATATGCAATGCAAATTCTTCGTGTGTTGTGTTTGAATTACTCTGATTTAATTTCTTTGTTTTAGGTGAATTTCTCCCTTTTTAGGGTTTTATTGTATTTTCTTTGGTATTTTATTAATTGTTGCAATTCATTAGGTAATATCAAGAGTTATACTTTAGGATTTTCATATTCTTATGAAAATTGGGGTTTACACATTTTTCCTTGTTTTCCTAATTTTATAAGAATTTTCTATGAATTTGAAAGTCTAGAAATTAAATATTTCCACTCAAGAATTCATAAAAATAAAAGTGTTTGCAAAAATACTTTTTGGATTCCTTGCATTTTTTGAGTTTTATATGTGTGTTATGATTTATTTGGGTTTATGGGTAAGGGTGGAATGACCAAAGTACCCTTTTGTGCTTGGGCCCACTTGTCAGACCCTAGTGGTCAAATCCAACCCCTCGAATGGGTCTGGCCCAACTGTGGCCCACTCCCTCACCTGTCTCTCTCTCACTCGCCCCTCCCCCTCTCTCGTGCACGCGGAGGGGACTATGTCGTCGTCAGTGTCGCCTGGCCTATTCGGCCTTCCCCGCTGCCGCGCTTCTGCCCAGATTACTCCCCCGCCTTTGCTGTAACATCCTACCGATCATATTTATCTCTCTCGCTCTCTGCTGCTCGCTTGCAACCCTAACCCTAATTAGGGTTTTAGTGATACGTCACCTCCCTCGTCTCCGTCACAACTCTGGCGCTTCTCGTTGTTGTGATGGTGCTCCATCGCGTCTACAATGCCTCTCCTGGCTTCTCTGGCCGGTGTAGGGTGAGATACCCTTCTAGGCACTCCCTTGTGCCGCCAATCACCGGTAGACTGTTCTTCTTCCTCTGTTCAGTCAATGTGAGATAGGCTCACCCTTTTTGAAGGTAAATTCTCTCTCCCTCATCTCCTTCCTCTAGTTCTAGGCTACTCCTTAATTCTAGGGTTTGTGCTTCAGTATTGTTACTATATTGGGGTTTCTACGGTTTCCTAGTAGATTCTAGAGGCCTCTACGGCTTTCTAGGTGTTAGTTAGGCTTCTAATGTTTAGCATGATCGATTGTTCTTAGGTTTAGGTTATTTGGCTTACTGGATATCTGATCAGAGACACTTGCTTCAATTGTTTCTTAGTTTAGTGTCCGCTACAAGTATTTGCATATGTTAATTCAGGTGATGCAGTGATGATCCTTTCATTTCTAAGATCAATAATGTTAGGTTTAGTGTTGTTTGCTACTGTTAATAAGCATTTATAATGTGTTAGTCTTCTTGATCTTTCCTGTTATTGTTAGTGATGGGTTTCGCAGCATAGTAAATCAAAATTTTCTACGGAAGCGAACAGAGGGAAAGCCAAGATCTAATCTAGGAGATGCAAACAACAAGAGAGATTGGATTAGATCTTCATACCCTTGAAGATTCGCACAGCGGAACGTTCGTCGGAACGTGGGTGATGTAGTCGTACTCGCTTCTCCTCCTCGCGATCCGATCCGATCTAGCACCACAAGTGGCGGTGCCTCCGTGAGATGCACACGTGCAGCACCTCGACGTCTCCTCCTTCCTCGGACCAGCAAGTAGGGTGGAGAGATAGATTGGATCTACAACACGACGGCGTGGTGTATATGGTGGCGAATTTCTGCAGCAGGGCTTCGCCTACAAATAGTCGGGAGGGAGAGAGGAGGGCAGCAGGGCAACTAGGGTTTGGAGGAAGGTGTAGGTTGGGGGGGAGGGGGCGCACCAGCCCTCTATATATAGAGGGGGGGTGCGGCCAGCCCTTGCCCATCCTCCAAGCCTATCTCTAGTTTAAACGATTTAAACTTATCCCTTATCTAGAAACCCTATCTCTAGTTTAAGCGAGTTTAAACTTATCTAGGATCGGCTGGGCCCTATGGGGCCTTGTGCCCCTGGCCCAATGCGGCCAGGACACTCCCTCATAGGCCCATGCCCCCTCCCGGAAGGTGGGACCACGTTGGCCCCCTTCCGGAAGGTTCTAGAAGCTTCCGGTACAATACCGATTAATCCGGAACAATTCCGAACTCCAAAAACTGCACTGCCTTATATGAATCTTATTCTCCGGACCACTCCGGAACCTCTCATGATGTCCCGGATCCCATCCGAGACTCCGAACAAAAATTCATAAACCAAGTATCCAATCTATCCTAGCGTCGAGACACGTTAAGTGTGTGACCCTGCGGGTTCGAGAATATGCAGACATGATCTTCTATCAATAATCAACAGCGGGGTCTGGGCACCCATATTGACTCCCACACATTCATCGATGATCATATCGGATGAACCACGATGCCAGGATTCAATCAATCCCATATATATATTCCCTTCGTCTCGCGATATTTTACTTGCCCGAGATTCGATCGTCGGTATCGTCATACCTAGTTCAATCTCGTTCACAGCAAGTACTTTACTCGTTCCGTAATCCAATATCACTTTGTGATTAAATCCTTAACCACATGCTTGCAAGCGGTGTCGATATCGATTACCGAGTGGGCCCGAAGTATATCTCTCCGACTTGGGAGGGACAAATCCCATCTCGATACATACAACCCAACAGATACTTTCCGATCACCTGAGAGACACCTTTATGATCACCCTCTCATAGGATGACGTTTGATGACCTCAAAGCTTTCTTCCGATACCAGGGAGTTGCATTATCTCATGGTCTAAGGAATACAATATTTGACATAGGAAAAGCTTCGCAAAGATGAACACAATGACACGATCTAATTGCTTCGCTTAGTTTGGGTCTGTCCACCATATCATTCTCCCAATGATATGATCTCATTATCAATTGACAACTCATGTCTATGGTTAGGAAACCTTAACCATCATTGATCAATGAGCTAGTCCATAGAGGCGTACTAGGGACACGGTGTTGTTCACAAACCACACAAGTATTAATGTTTCCGCTTAATACAATTCTAGCATGGAATATAAACTTTATCATGAACAAGAATTATAATAATAACATCTTTATTATTGCCTCTAGGGCATAATTCCAACAGTTAGGGTTAATTCTAGTTATTATACCTTATTTATTATTAGTTAGGATTTTCACTTAGAGTAATTGAGTTCTTTATTTTATTTTATTTTATTATTATTACTTGAGCTTTTGACTCAAGTTTAATTATATATGTGTTTTATTTTAAAGTTAAGTGATTAGTGGATAGGTGGTTAAGTGTTACTATTTGATAACTTAGTGCTTATTGTCCTACTTCTTCCTCTAGCTAATGGCTATGGATGTGTCAGTAGTAGGGTGTAATTGTGCCTGTGGTGTTCCTCACTTAGTGAAGATGCATAGTGTGCAAATCTCCTATTTATTGGATGCAATCTATTTATGTTACTCTCTATGGATTCCTAAGGACTATATGCGTCCTATTCTAGGTTTTATGGCTCACAACCTTTGTAGTTTCCAAAATTTGCTTATTGAAAATATGCAGTTGCTGTTGTGGTCCTTCTCCTCATGTTCTTGAGTTCTTCCTCTCTTCTCTATTTCTAAACTCTAAGAGAGTGTTTTTGGTCCAAGCTCGAGTGGTGCGTTATGAGCTCTAGGGTCTCAGGTGGTCAGCTATTTATAGTGTTCCTAAATGGATGTGGTGACGACACTATGCCATGCATTCAGGTTATTCACCTGCTTGAGCAAGCGTGAAACCGCCTCTGTTTCTTAACTTATACATAGGTGGCATGGATTTCTTGATGGTTAAGCCCATGTTGCTTTTAACCTATGTGTGCATGCCAAATTTGGCATATGGACCTTTGGTCTATATATGTAGGGGGTTGGTATCTTCATATGCGTAATTAGGCATGTCGATTTATCTTTTGTCATGTTTTGATATTGAACAATAACTAGTGTATATTCATTATTATTATTTGTGATTTTACTTTGGTTTTCATCCATGAGCCCTTGCATTTATAATTGGATGATTGTTCTCAGTATTCATTGTTGTGAAGTTTATTGGTTTACTTTTCTCATACATCATGTTTTAAAATTATATTGTTTTAGGATTCTTGATAGAATCGAAATCCTGGATAAATACTTTGGTCTTTTATCTTGTATTGTTACGACTACCACTTATATTGGTTCATTTGTTTCAATTATCATGATTTAAATTTCTAGGATTTTCTTGTTCTTAATAGAATCTAGAGCCTGGGGATTTCCTTTAGTCCAAAGTTTGGTATTAAGATTCCTATCCTTTCTATTGGTTTAGTTTCTCTTCTTATTTTGTTTGAAAATTCGGGTAGATGACTACCTAGATGTTTTTGGATCTACTAATGAGTTATAACAGTTCACTGAGAACTGCCATTGATCTTTGCTACTGATGGATTAATGTTGTTTACTGTGAAGATTCAACTTCACCGGCTATTTCCTTTGTTTCTTGGTTGATTAAATTCAGGCTTAGAGTTTAAGACTAGTTCCTAGACTCTGGTTAATAGGATTCTTATAGCTAATGGTTTTTCCTCAGGGCATAACCAACATTTTAACATTAACCTTTGTATTTCTTTGTTGTTTGTGTTCACAGGTTGAAGATTGTTGAAGTGGCAAAAATGATAAGAAGGTATATGGGTATAGTGTAGGGTCTTGTAGTTTGTAATTAGGATTTTGTTTCTTTTGGTCATATGGCCTGCAATGATGTTTGAGATTGATGGAACGTGTATATGCCAACACTTGTGATTTATGTGTATATATGTGAGATTTGAATTTGAATTCAAGTTTGACTTAGCTCAAACCTCTATTTTGAATTCTTTCAAATCATTTGTGTTAAATATTGAACTTGACTTCAATTCCTAGTGACCATTTGGTTACAAAATAACTTTACTAGAATCACATTCAATCAACTTTACCATATTTTTTTGGCGGACTCGGATCGGAAGAGGATAATCGAACAAATACACATAGAAAAATAAAAATTTATTTAGTTTATACAAAAAAAATGACAAGAAATGACGCACTAGATAGCAGTAGTATAAAAGTGCAAGATTGGTAATAGAATAGTATACCATGTATATGTGCATCCATAGCTAGCCGATACACTAACTAGATTGTCTAGATATTGGGGTTGTGCTAAGTTTATCGGATTATCGTATTTGAGTACTTCGAATAATCCCGCATAAAATGTTGGATTATCCTTATCCATCGGATATTATCAATACCATATCTACCATATCCGTTAAATATTCGTTTGACAAATATCCGTATCCATATCCACTGGATATCTAAAAATACATACGATATCTAAAAAACAGAGCATATTTATATCCCTAGCCATAGGAAAGACGCGCTGCGTTTCTCCACTCCTGCTAGTTCTACACGACAGGTTTAGTTTGCAGGTTCGGTACCGTTTAGTACAATTTGATCGATGAGCGGCTACATAGCTAGCGAGGTTCTTTTCCGTTTGTCTTGGACCGAAATAGCGCACAAACGTTCTAATTTTGTCTCGAGCGCGACTGGTGTCCGCCGCTCTCATCCAGGCAAGGACGGCTGTGTTTTCCTCAAAATAAGATCAGAAAAATGAAAGTTGCCAGAAAAAAGGACAATTGCCCTGGCAACTTTACCTGACCGGACGTTTCCTCTCCATAATTTGGGCAAAATTAAAGGTGCTAGCGACAGGAACAGGCCAAAATTGATAGCTAAACCATGAATTCATCTAATTGAACAGTACCACTAAAAAATTCAATCGTTAGCTGATCCCTCGTTTGATTAATACTGGAGTGGAGTAACCAAACCCAACTTTGGCCGCCCCTTGTTGATTAAATTTTGATTCGTGGCCGTTTCGCCGCCTTCTCGTGTTTGTTTCAGACCAAACTTAAAATTGTTTTAGTTTGAACCCGGCGCCTGCGCTGCGCTGCGCTGTCTCATCGATCGGCGCCTTTGGTACGCGCGTCTTTATCGCCCTACGGCCATACGACAGCATCGTATTCCTACGTACGTCTGAAAGATTTGGTGAAAGCACTTTTCGGTGAATCTTCAATGTGAACGATGCGTAGTACCCGTACGTGTAGCTGATCTTACAATGCATTCAAGCATGCATACTTCCGGGATATACGAGTAGAATTAATGTACACGTACTTATGTACGGGGTCAGTATATTTGGCAATCGATGCTAGTTGCTACGTACTCCCTTTATTTTAAAATATAAGATATTTTAGATCAGTATAGAAGATGTATCTAGACTTCTTTTAGTGTATAGATTCACTCCAAATCTAAGTGAACCTATATACTAAAAAAGTCTAGATATATATTTTAAAAAAACTAAAACATTTTATAATTTGAAACGGAGGGAGTACGAGCTAGGCCGATGCCATCCGCCCTAATAATTGATAGTTGTTCCGCAAACTAAAATTACAAATGTTTTGTGTACGTGATTCACTTTCTAATCAATCTATAGCGACTAGCTGGAATGTTTGTACTCGATCGCATGCTGTGCAACTCATCACATGTACGGCAGGACAGCTCCTAAAACATTCCATGAAAGAAAAGTGCCGCTAATTAATTATGTTATCACCGCGAAATTAGCTGTAAATCTGCATGGAATTAGCCAGGCCTGACAAGATGTACAGTCTACAGTGCAATGGCACAACTGCTTCTGGTTTTGGTCAACCACCCTCCCATTTGGCCAGAGACATCAGCCGACGCCGGCACACGCGCCGCACCGGTTTTGCCTCGTATACCTTCTTCCACCGGTTCGGGTCCCTCGCCCGGTACCCGGCAACCGGAGACCGCCCGCATATATGCAGAGCCGTTCGTTGACACGGTGAGTGACCAAGTTAAACAACTCCTTGCCCACCGACGCTAACCGCTGTCGCCGCACGCCTTGATGCTCCGCCACCGCCGCCGGCAATGACCGCCGTCGTCGTCGCCATGACCGCGCCGGATCCCTTCTCGTTCCACGTCTCCACGGCGCCATCTCCGGTGGTGGACGACGAGGACGGCGACTTCGAGTTCCGCATCCCGGCGGCCGCGGCTGCGCTCTCCGCCGCGGACGAGCTCTTCTCCGGCGGCAAGCT